>CM050163.1:432918847-433629702 GCA_027410445.1 Discoglossus pictus | reverse complement strand
TTCAATAATTCAAAAAGTAAAACAAAAAAAAGGGAAGAACCAGGGAAACTTATATATGCCTTTAAATGTTTAAAGGTATATCTAAGTTTCCCTGTTTTACCTTTTTTTCTAATCTAACACCTGCTGCTTATATCAGAAACACACATTACATTGAGGTATATTTTATTTCAAAATAATCTTTTCCGAACCTCCCAATAGAAATACTGCATTTCGGTATGGGTTTTACTAACCTTCAAGCCAGCAGCAGTTCGATGCAGAGATCTTACAGAGCAGTGTCTTACTCCTGCTGTTTTCTCCTGCAGAGGACTACACATCGCATGATTCCTTCCCGCACAAACCTCCGTCATTGCTATATTGTTTTAAAATGTATTCGCTGCCTGTGATTGGCCAAAACTAATTATGAATTTTATGCAAATTTTATCAGGGATATCAAGGGGTGTTCGCTCTGAAAATCAGCTGCTTGCACATGTAAGAGATTTAGAAAAAAATGTGTTATGGAAGTAAAAATCGAACCCTAAAAGTGGATACACTCTGAAGTTGCTCCAAACCCCTAGCCTACCCCTCCCAAGACCTTACCACTATTACCTCCTCTGTCAGTAGGTACCCATTTCGAGGCAAGGCGCTTTTTAATAAGAAATTATTTTTTTCTGCAACTTATCCTGGAAAACAATAATCAAGCACAAAGAAAAACAAGGTACAACCTGACGGAAATGCCAGTTCCCTTTTCTATAAATTTACCAAGGTATATCCTAGATTCCCCATTATGGGTTAATACGAGATAAAATTATTGCATAAAAGCAAAAAAAATAGAGAAACTGAGTAAATGGCAATAGTAGTGTGAAGCAATAAGCTTATATTGGTATGGAAGGGACCAAAAGAAAAGACACACCAAAAATGATCTAGTGCCATTTACTAACGATACTCACAGCTGGATGGGGGTATAATCAACAGACAAGAGCCCTGAGGCACTAATAAGGTAAAACTTAACCTTTAATAAGTGATTAAAATAAAAAAAAAAACGGTAAAAAGTGAATAACAACGACGGCTAAAAATATATATATACAACTGGAGATTTAGGTCAGAGCCGCAGTATTTAATTAGATAATATTGAACAATTATAGGGTCTGTCCCAAGGGATAAAATATTGACTATTGTGAAGGACACCATTCAACCCTGAATTATATAAATGGAGTCAATGGATCTAGGAGGATATTAGGGAAGTCCAAAAAGAGGCCCTGCCCAACAAGACTAAAAATAACGCCTATAACAATATGATGGAGTTCCCTATCTCGGGAGAGCTAATCTAGGAGGATCCACCATTTACCCTCTAAAGACTAAAATATTCTGTAAAACTAACTCCCTATTATATAGTCTTGTATGCACAAGGTATACAGATACCCTCTACTAGGGACGAGGCTTAATAAGTCAGGTATTTATATAGATGGAAAATATACATGCCCACTCTTATCTGGCAGGTAAGATTCCTATGGTGAAAATGCCCCAAAAACACCAAGTAACTTGTGTCTTGTAATAACTATGATATGCTAAAGTGGTGCAAATAAGTGTCACACACAGGGAATCCCTGCAGTGGAATCCCATTTGGCAAGTGGGGTGCCTGGCTAAGGTGCAGCTGGTAAAATCATGCTGCACTAAGATGTCACAGTTACAGTTAGCCTACACATTAAAGTATATTGTAGCATACTAACAAAAAACTACATGGGCTGACTAAGTGCGTGTACACTGATAGATCTGCGCCATACAAAACAGCATGTACTCACCTAAGGATCTCCCTAAGAATGAGATGAAACTACACACTTATCTTCCTTTTACATCCAGATCCTATCCAAAGGGCACCTACTGCGGCTCCAGCTTCACTCCAGGAAGGATGCCCGTCAGCCTGACGGCACGTTTTACAAGTTCAGCTTCTACAGAGGCTGGAAATGGACATAAAGATATCGTTTCCTTAAATGCGGTCTTCCACGGCACAGGGCCAGTAAAGATGTCAATCATGTAAGGGATATACTATCACGCTCTAGATGCTAGAGCTGTAGGGGGTGTATTATAGAAATATTTCTTGAGCAACAATTTTCTAGCAAATAATTGTAAATCATTAAACGTTTCAAAAAAATCAAAGAGTGAAAACCAACAAGAGGCAATCATGGCCAAGGTGCAAAAAACATTAAAGCCACAAAACACACAAATTGTAAATGTATCAGATAGGGTACTTTCTCCGGCTCAAATTTTTGTCCTAGAATGGGGGCTTTCATTCATTGATTATTTTGAAACGTTTAAAGATTTACAATTATGTGCTAGAAAATTTTTGCTCAAGAAATATTTCTATAATAGAGGAAAATAAATGACCAATGATATTGCATATAAATTTGGTTCCTTATGTCAGCACTTTAGATTCCTCCTTAACATTAGATGATAGGCTACTGGAGTATCTTTTAGATTTCATGGAAGAAAATAGAATGATGGAACAAACCAATATCTGGCGTGACAATCTGAAATTGAAGTCTAAATTCAATCCTCCCATGGACATCAGTCCAGCCATTGATGTATTCGTATGATTAGTCACTAAAGAACTAGAACGACTACAACCATGGGTATTTCCAACACTACCCAAGTTGAAAGGAAATCATTATAGGAAATGGCTAAATGGGATGATACACTCATCAAACCTTCGGATAAAGGGGGTAATTTAGATAACCCCAAAGTAGCAATGTTCTACATGCTGCCACAAATACATAAGAATTCCCAAAAAAAAAACCTGGGAGACCCATTATATCCGGTAACGGTAGTCTGTGTGAGAAGGCTTGTAAATACCTAGAATTTTGCATGAGAGGCATTGTACCGGACTTGCCATCTTATGTGCGTGACACGATGGACGTGCTAAGTAGACTAAACGGTATAAGTGTTAACCCTACTACACTATTGGTTACATTAGATGTGGAATCCCTTTACTCATCCATTGATCACACAAAAGGCTGTAACGCAGTTGCCTATTTCCTCAGTCAGGAGAATCAACTGAATCACAACAAAAATTAGTTTGTGGTTCGATTACTAAGATTCATTCTTAGTCATAATTATTTTACATTCAATGGCAGGTATTTTTTGCAAAAGAGAGGAACTGCAATGGGGCCCCCCCTCATGTGCACCTACTTACGCCAACCTATACTTAGGTTGGTGGGAGAGGGAGATAGTATTTTGCAAGGCCCATACTAAGTACACTGATCAAATATCTTTAGGGATCTGTTACATAGATGATCTGCTTATCCTTTGGGAAGGGGGTAATGATGAACTCCTGGAGTTCATTCAAAATCTCAATGCAAATGATTTAAACTTTAGATTGACTCATCTTGTTGATTTAGTTTCAGTGGACTTTTTAGACCTAACCATTTATAAAGGGACAAATGGCAAATTACAAACTGATTTGTTTCGTATAGCCAAGGCAACTAATAGTACTTTGCATTTTGACAGTTACCACCATCCCACCACTAAAAGGGCGATACCCACTGGGGAGTTTCTCAGATTGTGGAGAAACTGTTCTGATGTAGAGGTATTTAAACAAAGAGCTGGGGAATTGAAAGAGAGATTGCGGATTCACGGCTATAGTCATACATCTACCAAAAAAGCTCTGTTTAGAGAGGGCTAAAATCAGAGGGCTAAAATCTCCTCCAATTAAACAGCAAGATTCATCAGTACGTTTAACCATCAATGGAGGCAGATAGGCTTAATACTTAACAAGCATGCCCATGTTCTAAGAACTAATCCCGTTCTAAAAAATGTGATTGGAGATCACATCCCTATGACTTGGCGTACGTTTAGAAGCCTGAAAGATATACTGGTCCAAAGTCATTTTGGTAAGCATAGGAAAACTGGAACCCTCCCAAAAGGGACCCATAAGTGTGGTCACTGTAAATATTGCCCATTGATGATCAAGGGCCACCACATAATGGATAGAATAAGTAAGTTACATGAGCCACGTTAATTCTACAGTTGCAGCAGCAAATCAGTAATTTACTGTCTGGTTTGCCCATGTGGTTTAAAATATGTGGGTATGACACCCAGAGAAGTGAGGAGGCATTTGGAAGAACTTGTGTGCAACATTAAGAATGCCGAGAGAGATCAACTCCAAGGTAAAACTTTGTCAACAGTTGCATGACATTTCCTTCAAAAATATTAGTCTAGGTATCAGAAATGGGTACTTAGAACATGAACTCCTGAAAGCTGAAAGCAGGTGGATAACCCTTTTAAACACAACTATGCCAGAAAGTTTGAATGAATATGTAAACTTTACGGTCTACCTATAATAAACCTCCTTGATTGTAGGTGGTTGTAAATTTCACCCCACTGGCTCAGTCCCTTGATATATTGTATGATTATAAATGACTAGAATATTGTCGTCAAAAAATGATGGGAATCAAATTGTAAGTGAGCTAATGCTGTTTTGTGTATGGTAATGAACTAAATAATACATTAATAAAGAAATATACTTTACCTATTTTGAAGTAATAAATGCAGGAAGCATTATGCTGAAGAGCTGACAATCTGTGTTCATGTTGCTGCAGCATACAATGTGTGTTTTGAGTGCTGTGGAGCTGCTGTGTAAGTGTGAGCAATGTGTGCAGTGTGTAGTGTAAATAGTGTGCGTGCGCGAGTAAAATACGTTAGGGTAGATGTGTACTTCCGCATTATGGAAGTTAGTGTTGTAAAATGGCGCCTAATGTGTGGTACACGGCTGTTGGTGATTTAGCGTCCTTGTTCTTGGACCTCGTCCATCTTTTTCAGAAAATGTATGTGTTTGGTGGTGTTTTGCGTGTTTAGGGTCCTGTAACCTCGTTTTCGTTTTTTTCGTTGGCCATTTTTTCTCTCGCTTAGGTGATTTTTTGGTGTCTAAACTCTTCAATTTGGACTTAAATGGAGGTGTAACGTCACTTGCAGAGGTCCTGGGTGCCCCCTCTTGCTGTGGGTAAGCTTTTTATGTGTTTTGAATGTTTTGAGGTTCGCGTGGGTCGGCCGTTAAAGTCGTAATTTTGCAAGGTTGTTTTTTTTTTCGAAGTCCTGCGTCTCGTATTTGTATGTCGTAAGTCTGTAAATGTTGCGAGGTCCGCAGTTGCTGGCAAGGAGCCCCTTTGGCGCTCCTTGCCAGCAACTGCGTCCCTCACTTCGCGAGGGCCACAGCGTTAGCAACAACTTTTGACAACCCGCAGTTATGACAACTATATATGTGATCATATTATAATATATTTATTGTTCTATTCTCTTTGTTCCTTGCCTAGTAATCATTAGGAGCCCCCTTTCCCCTGGGTATACATAATAATCATTTCTGGACATGAGATTAGGTCAAGATATTCTGGTAACCAGTGGACTCCAACACACCTTAATATAAGTGCATCATTTCTATTTGAAAGTTTTACTTTTCATTTCTTTTTGTGGTACTGTTGCTTTTATATCAATAATTTATTAACCACTGATTTTTTATTATTTGTTGGTTTGTGACATTTTTTCTTGCTTAAATGCACCCCCTACAGCTCTAGCATCTATAGCTTGATAGTCTATATCTCTAACATGATTGACATCTTTACTGACCCTGTGCTCCGTGGAAGACTTGCCTATCTCTGCTTCGCATTTAAGGAAACAATATCTTTATGTCCATTACCTGCCTCCATAGAGGCTAAACTCGCGAAACGTGCCGTCAGGCTGAGGGCATCTTTCCTAGAGTGAAGCTGGAGCCGCAGTAGGTGTCCTTGGGATAGGATCTGGATAGAAAACGGAGATAAGTGTGTAGTTTCATCTTATTCTTAGGGAGATCCCGAGGTGAGTACTTGCTGTTTTGGATGGTGCAGATCCATTAGTATGCACACACTTAGTCAGCCCATGTAGTTCTATTGTTAGTATGCTACAATATACTTTAATGTGTGGGCTAATTATCACAGTGACATCTTAGTGCAGAATGATTTTACCAGCTGCACCTTAGCCAGGCACCCCAATTGCCAAATGGGAATCCACTGCAGGGATTCCTGTGTGTGACACTTATTTGCACCACTTTGGCGTATCTTGGTTATTACAAGATACTCCTGTTACTTGGTGTTTTTTGGGCACTTTCACCATAGGAATCTTATCTGCCAGATAAGAGTGGTCATGTATATTTTCCATCTATATAAATACCTGACTTATTAAGCCTCGTCCCTAGTAGAGGGTATCTGTATACCTTGTGCATACAAGACTATTAATAGGGAGTTAGTTTTCCAGAATATTTTAGTCTTTAGAGGGTAAATGGTGGATCCTCCTAGATTAGCTCTCCCGAGATAGAGAACTCCGCCATATTGTGCGTTATTTTGGTCTTGTTAGGCAGGGCCTCTTTTTGGACTTCCCTAATATCCTCCTAGATCCATTGACTCCATTTATATAATTCAGGGTTGAATGGTATCCTTCACAATAGGAGATATTTTATCCATTGGGGCAAACCCTATAATTGTGGTTCTGACCTATATCTCCAGTTTTACATATATATTTTGTAGCCGTCATTGTTATTCACTTTTTACTGTTTTTTTTTTGTTGTTTTAATCCCTTATTAAAGGTTAAGTTTTACCTTGTTAGTGCCTCAGGGCTCTTGTATGTTCATTATACCCCCATCCAACTATGAGTACGGTTAGTAAGTGGCACTAGTTTATTATTGGTGTGTCTTTTCTTTTGGTCCCTTCTAGTGATGTCGCGAACATCAAATTTTCGGTTCGCGAACCGCGGACGCGAACTTCATCAAAATGTTCGCGAACCGGGCAAACCGCCATAGACTTCAATGGGCAGGCGAATTTCAATACCCACAGGGACTCTTTCTGGCCACAATAGTGATGGGAAAGTTGTTTCAAGGGGACTAACACCTGGACTGTGGCATGCCGGAGGGGGATCCAAATCAAAACTCCCACGGAAAATTACATAGTTGATGCAGAGTCTGGTTTTAAGCCATAAAGGGCATAAATCACCTAACATTCCTAAATTGTTTGGAATAACATACTTTAAAACATCAGGTATGATGTTGTATCGATCAGGTAGTGTAAGGGTTACACCCGCTTCACAGTAACAGACCAATCTCCCCGTTTAATGCACCGCAAACAACTGCAAACAGTCCATTTGCACAACCGCAAACTCCCCATTTGCACAAGGTTGGATACCAAGTCCTTGTCCTCACTGATGTCATTGAAGGTCTCTTCCTCCACCCAGCCACCAAGGGTCCCCGAAAGGTGACAACAAGCCCCCTGGGACGCCTGCTGTGTTTGGTCTTCCACCTCCTGAAAGCCACCTTCTTCCTCTGACTCCTCTTCTTCAGACTCCTCTCTCTGCATTGCCTCTGTCTGCGTTATTATAAGGTGTGTACTGTTAAGTAGTACTATTCCTATTGGTTTAATCCCTGTTACATCCACTATTAGGGGACGTGTATATGTCATTGATTTTTGGAACAGGGCGATGGAAAAAGATGCTTGGTCGGACCTCCTACTTCGAATTTGGGGCACTGCACGTGCAATGTAATGTGCCACCAGATAGGAGTGGTGTATTAAGTTGTACTATTTATTCCTATCAGTTTGATACCTGTTAAGTCACCTATCAGGGGACGTGTATATGGCATGGATTTTTGGAAGCGGGAGATGGAAAAAGATGCTTGGTCGGTCCCACTTCAAATTTGGGGCACTGCGCGTGCAATCTAAGGTGCCACCAGATATGAGTGTCACTGTGCACTGGCAAAAGTTGGCAGAGTAGGCGCTGTAGGCCTCACACACACGCCTGTAGGCAGGCAACTGATATTCAATCGATTACAGTCAAAATAGTGTTGTTTTATGTCACTGTACACTACGGTTGCACCAGATATGACGTATCACTGTGCACTGGCAAAAGTTGGCAGAGTAGATGCAATAGGCTTCACACACATGCCTGTAGGCAGGCAAATGCTATTCAATCTATTACAGTCAAAAAAGTGTTGTTTTATTTCACTGAGCCTGGCTATCTTTTTCCCTATTAAATCTCCAGCAGCTACACTATCTGTCCTCTCACAACGAATGCAGCTTCAGAATGATTCTAAAATGTATGCTGTCCTTCAGATGGAAGGCCCTGGAAGGGAGTGTATGCTGCTGATTGGCTGGAATGTGTCTGCAGACTGTGAGGTGCAGGGTCAAAGTTTCCTCAATGATAAAGAGTAGGGGGCGAACCCAAAAGCGCATGTGTTCGCCGTCCGATGCGAGCGCGAACGTGCCAAAATCACCGCGAATAGTCCGCGGGCGAACTGCCCGCAACATCTCTAGTCCCTTCCATATCCATATAAGCTCATCCTGGAAAATGCTAACTTGTCCTGAGACTCTGTAACTTGGTCCTGAAACCACAACTTGGTCTGAGAAATCTGTAACTTGTCCTAGCCTCCGGTTAAGCTGTCCTGGATGTGGGATAAGATACCTGTACAACCTGCTAATGATGGTGTTCTTGGCCTTTTCAAGCCAAATGAAGAGAGGGTTGTGGCAGCTACTCCTGATAGGGCTCTTCTTGATGATGCTGATGCTAATAATATGGTATTTTGTATTTTAGTACTCCTTTGCTCAAATATAAATATGTTGCACAAATATGTCTGATTTGTTTTTGTAATTAAATGAGAAAATTAATTATTATTTGGGTTCTGCAGTATAAAAAGTTTACCTTATTAGCTGATACCCCTACAGACATGCACCATAGGGAACTACCTACTCTGCAAAGAATGGAGGTAAAAAAATAAAACTAAATAAAAACTATAAAAAAACAAAATGCCTCTCATTCTTTATAGAATTATATGTCTAATACATACTTAATACCATAAATGTATTTCAACAAAATTCAGTGCTGACCAACAAATGTATAATATATAATTAATATGTTTAATACGCCATGCATTGCAAATGATAATTGCTGAAATATAAAGCAAGCTAAAAATCCCTGGGGACTAAGGGGATCAGTAGTCCCCAAAATATGCAATCTATATATGCTTAGGTGGAGTGAAATTCCATAGTTTGGGATGTGTAGTCATTGTACAGAAGTATGTGTTTTACTTAGCAAGCATAAATATGGTGGAGTTGTGCAGCTAGATATCTTCTTTAATTTGCTGCCTCATATTGGTATTTTTTTGTATTAATATTGGTGGAAATATCTATGTTATCTGTGGGTTACAAAATGAAGAACAATAGCTGCCCATTTAATAACAACAACAACGGCGACATTAAATTCTAAATTAATACATTGCTAGGACTGAGTCAGCTTAACGTCTTTAATTAAATGAGAAAAAAATTGCAATTTCTGTTTAAAACAGAAAAATACCCAGAGTAATGAATGAAACTGTGAAATTATTCTCTTTTATCATCGTTTGACATCTACCCAATTAGCAGTAAGAGACTGCTGTTACTGATAAATGAGGTCTCATAACCTGCTCTGAAATGGAATGAAATGAAGAGGGATGCAGCAGCAGGAGCAGTCATGAGATCATTTAGGCAGCAGCGCTTTGCCACTAAAACGGTCAGATGTGTAGTGTTTCCAGATATTTCTTATTTGGTCTCTCTCCAGGTTCTGATATTCTTCATTGGATCAACACAATAACCATATGCAGACTCCTAAATGTGAGCTGTTACCAGCTCAATCATTTTCCTTTGTCAAAAACAGTAGACTTTAAAAATATATTGTAGGTTTTTATGGAAAAATAATTTTTCCTATTTAGGATACCGCACACCCTGAGCCAGCACAAGCCGATTCAAAGCCTTTAAAGAGCCTGTAGATATTGCATACAATAAAATACATACATAGCCCCTGTCCCACACTCTAGAACAGTGGCTCGCAAGCTTTTCAATCTGCAGATCAGCTACTTTCCTTCCAGTGCTCATGAGGACTGCCTTTGAGATCAAGACATTTTAAACAGTGACATATGTGTCATACTACATTTCATTCTATTTTGCATTAATTGAATGCATCTATAACTGTGACTATTGTCAGAGTCATATATAAAGTGTTAAGTTCTCTTCACAAACAAATGTTAAGGATTCCGTTTGTACTCAGTCCTAAATCTACAAAATGATAATACATCTGACAACACTGCAATGACAATGACTAAATACTGTTTTCTATCATGCTTTATGTATTACAACTATACACTGTATTATGCTGTATTTTATTCTGCTTTTAAACTGCACATTTTTTTTCTTTCATTTATGTGTTCAGAGGAAAGAAATTCCATGTTTGTAAAAAAATGACAAAATATAATTAATATTGAGATATGTGTATGCATGAAATTTAACTGGAAAGGGGGTGTTCTTCAGTGCTTATGGCCACTTTCAACCAAAACAGTTGTAGCATATTGTATTTATGTTTTTTTTTTTTACATTTTGTGATTATATTTTATTTATTTATTTAAGAATTGTATAAATCTTTGATACCAAAAGGAACCTTGCTCTAAATTGTTCATTACTCATGATATACTCTCCTCCCACACTATGAACACTAGTTAGCATATTTGCTTATAATTAACATTAATTTAAAATGTTGTTCATTACACCTAGTTTGAGAGATTAATTGAGTTATTGGCACTTACAGTTATTAAGATATACAGTATACACAGTGTGGAAATAAATGTTAAGTCCATGCAGAGTTTTGTATTTCTTGGTCAGAACCCCCTGTGTCTGCCTTACCATTAGCAGTTGCATTTCGTGAGCTAGTGCGATTGCGATTGCATGTGCAACCACACCAACTCAGAGAATTCTGGAGGGAAGATATTGTGCTGCTGAGGGTGCTCCAGGGGTCCAGGGGGGCCCTTGTGGGGTGGGCTGTAGTGGAGATGCCTGGGAAGGAGGATTTCTAAACTAAAGGAAAAAAAAGAAAGAATATATGCTGTAATTACTAGCGACTTGCCCTTCATAAATTACGGCAATAAAATTTGAAGCATCACAATGCTGTTTGCCACACAATGCGAGGCTCTCCCCCTCTAACTTGTGGGCCTTGCAGCCCTCCCCCTTCTCCCTCCCTGTGTCTCTTGCCCCTCTCCCTCCCCTGTGTCTCTTAACCCCCTCTCTCCCTCCCCTGTGTCTCTCCCTCCTCTGTGTCTCTATGCCCCCTCCCTCGCCTGTACCTCCCTTCCCCTCTCCCTCCCCGTGTCTCCTTTGCCCCTCTCCTGTGCCTCCTTTCCCCTCTCCCTTTCCGTTCCCCCTCTCACACCCCTGTGTCTCTATCCCTCCTCTCCCTCCCATGTGTCTCTTTCCCCCTCTCCCTTCCTATGTCTGTTGCCCCTCTCCCACCCCTGTGCCCCCCCCCCCATGTCCCTTCACCTTTGTCTCTTCCCCCTCTACCTCCCCTGCGGATATAACTTCTGCTTATGCTAGTACATTTAAACAACAGATAAGTAGGAACCAGGCAAAAGAGGAATAATTATTCTTAAAGTTCCCCTGTAAAAACATCATCTTATTAGGTGATACCCATTACAGGCAGGCCCCCCTGGGCAACTGCCTACTTTGCAAAGAATGTTCCCAGGTCTAGGTATATACGGTAACTGAAGTGAAAGGGATGGCACCATATGAGAGTACTGCAGGGGATGCAATGTCTGATGTAGTGAACAAAGTTTCTGTTATAACCAATAGAGAGTTGGAAAAAAAAATAATACATTTTTAACTAGTACTTGGGGGGAGGGGGAGTTATGTAATTACTCCCATCGATACCATAATTCTGTCATAATACCACAAAGTGTATGGAAACATTTGCTTGACATTCTATGAATAATCTTTCAGTATTACTAACTTAAAGGTCAGTTTAGCAATATTCCTGTTCTGTGCTGTACATAAGCTATTCAGCTCAAATTTTAAGCACACATCTAATGAAGATCTCGCTGTGTTACTAAAAGCTTTTATACTGTTAAAGGCACACCAACTTATAGAAAGATCTGGAATGTAGACAGCGATGAAGAATTAAGTGCCATCGGGTAACATGTGTAAACATACATGGTCTTATAGTCAAAGCCTTGTATGCACCCACACAAAAGCAGAAGAAGTCAAACAGTCTCACTTATGCACATTCATAGACAGGCTCATAGAAACCAATATGCATATTTCAGTATAGGAGGTGGATAATTATTCTAGGAGATGAGGTAAGTAAAGGTAATTATGATAACAAGGCAATACTTACACTGGATGGAGGACCCTTAGAAAGTCCCATCAGTAGTCAAAGAGCCTATTGCAGCAGTAAATCCTTTTTCTATCCCAAAATGAAACATTAATGTCAATACCCAGGCATTGTGGCTTTTCTCATGTGTTGTCATTGTATGATGCTTTTTTATAGTTTCTTCATTTTATGTAGAATAATAGATGAGATGCTTATATAACAAAACAGTTTTGCGATTAATGTAAAAAGTATGGCATATCAAAAGTTCACACATAGTAATTCCTTATTAACCTCACTTGATTGGAATATTGGTCATTCTCCAATATAATCAAATTTGGTTGTTATCATGACTTCAGATTTTCTGTATATGGAGTGTTCCACCATGTACAAGAAGTGTATTACCATTAAGAAATGATCCAATACAAAGAGGGCCCAGGAGGATAGGATATATTTGGACACTTGTTGGGATTGTTAAACATTTACAGCCTTATTAAATTGCGATTTGGCCAATTGAAAGGGCTCTGTATAAGCACAGAGCATATTTTTTTTACAGAAGTTTTTAGTTAGTGATCTTCTATCCAAAAGCATGGTCTTCACTAACTAAAAACTTCTGTAAAAAATATGCTATGTGCTTAAGTAGAGCCCTATTCAATTGGCCGAATCGCAATTTAATAATGCTATTAATGTGTAACTTTTATTTATCCCAAATAACTTTGCTATGACAATGAATAGGTATTGTATGAATTTTAAGTGTGTATCATGTATGTTCCTTTGTATAGTGACTTGATCATTGAAAAAGTTACAAATTAACAGCCTTATTAAATTGCGATTTGGCCAATTGAATAGGGCTCTATATAAGCACAGAGCATATTTTTTTACAGAAGTTTTTAGTTAGTGAAGACCTTGCTTTTGGATAGAAGTTCACTAACTAAAAACTTCTGTAAAAAAAATATGCTCTGTGCTCATATAGAGCCCTATTCAATTGGAATTTCATAAGGCTGTAAGACTTGTGAAACACCTATGATCAGCCTTTTATGTTTCTAATAGAACACTTATACCTATAATTGTTTGATTATTAAATAAACTGCTAA
The DNA here is from genome assembly GCA_027410445.1 of Discoglossus pictus. NCBI lineage: Eukaryota > Metazoa > Chordata > Amphibia > Anura > Alytidae > Discoglossus > Discoglossus pictus. The sequence goes on along the minus strand of CM050163.1, from coordinate 433,616,461 downwards.
TACATAACATACTCTGTGGTAATACTTCAATACACCAGTTGCTGTGCAATATACAGGCATAGTGGTACACTGTATTAGTATACTATCCATACATATATAATACAGCATATTGGAACGCAAAGTTCATGGCCGCTACTGAACGTGGAGTACCAACCAAAGCTCATTGAGAGCCACTCCCCGTGTAGTTTAGGGGCCTCACGATGAGTGTTACTGACTTGGGGTAAGTGTTGCTGCTTTGGGTTAAGTGTTACTGGCTTGGGTTAAGTGTTACCGACTTGGGTTAAATGTTACTGGCTTGGCTTAAGTGTTACTGGCTTGGGCTAAGTGTTACTGGCTTGGATTAAGTGTTGCTGGCTTGCGTTAAGTGTTATGGCTTTGGCTCTTTTTTACTGCCTTCGGCCTCATTTTCATCCTTTTTTCATTTTTTGGGGGCACCATTTTTTTCCTTGCGATTTTTCATCATGAAAAATCAGCAAATATGGCTAAAATTAACTTGCAACCTCACTCACATGCTCCCTGGCTCTCCCCTTTGCTGTGTGTGAGTGTGTAAGTTAATTTGAGGCATGTTTGGGTTTTTTGGGTGGTCTTTTCAGTTCGGCCGTTAAATTTGTAATTTAGTGCAGGGCCGCAACTGCGGGCCTCGGTTTTCAAGTACCGCAGTTGCATCTATAGGCTTCTGTTTTAAGTCCTACGGGTTCTAAGTCCTAGTTAACTGAGCTTTCCAAAGATAGGTAGACATAGAAAAATATCAGATTCTGCCATAAAGTTTTTTATAAATATTAAAACTTAAAATGCAGTCAGCAATGAAGGTGATGACAGTATCCATTTACATCCATTACAACCTTTAGAGTAACATAGTAGAACAGGAGCTATGTTCAATAAATCAATCACACATATTAAATTGCCTTTCCTGCTTCATATGTTACCAAAGTGGTATTCCACCTCAAAGAATACAGTTTAACCCTTTAAAGAAATATCGAAAGACATTGGAGTATATTTATCAAGCAGGTATAAAAGTGGGTATAGGCAGGGATAAGCAATGATAAGTGAGTTAAGTGGAGGTAATACATAACATATGTCAATTTTCTATGGAGGCTATTTTCAATAAGGGATACACATTCATCTGTTTGATAACAATACTTTATTAATACTCCCTAGAAAATATAGGAAAAGTAGATATCAAACAGCACTTTTTTACCCCATTTATCCCCACTTTAAAAAATGTAGCCCATTGAGTTGGATAGAGGCTTAGTTACAGTTATTGACAAGAACACTATACGAAACAAATGTATTTACCTTTCAGCCATTTTACACTTGGTTCTGTTGCTGCATAGATTAGAGTACTGATTTTATGGCATTATCTTATAGTATACCAAGAGCCTAATTTATTTTTGCAGCAGTTACAGATCGATTTAATTGAACAAGCTCGCAATTACATGGCTCAAGTCTAAAAACGTAAACTATTAACCTATTCTTATCATTTCAGGGCATGATCATGCTCAATTAAGCAAGCCAGTAAGCTACAATATAGAAAAAGCCAATAGTAAATGAGACCGTCATCCTGACATCAGTAAAACATGTGTCTTAAATGTCAATCAATTAGCGGTTAGAAGTCCGATGTGCAATCAGGCTCGCAATCAGCAATATAAAAATCAATACAAATTAATGGCCAAACTCTTATAGTCCATATGGGTGGCCTGATATGTATTAACTCCTTGATTTCTAAGACTGATATGACATGGAAATAAAACATAAAAAAAAAGGATTTTTATTGCATACTTGCAAGCTTGAGTGTTGTGCAATTAATCATAATGTCTTTCATTGCTTTCCCAGCTTTGTAGTGTTACGAACAAGTGTTTGACATCCTTGCGAGTCCTCTCTAGTACTCAGATGTTTTTTTCTACATTTGCTATTTACAGGTTTGAAGGGAACTGCGGGCTTGTGATTGTAACATTTGCATGCTTGAAAGATCAAAGGCTTAGATATGTCGGAGTGACGTTTTTTACAGCCCTTAGGAATTTTCAGCCTGTAACTCGAAAATAGATAGCGGTAGCTAGAGGAGGACAATTAAATATCAGTAACTTTTGAGGGTACATTACGGCCTTGCTATTTTGCCAATTTAATAGAGGCCATAGTTCTGTAGTTCCACAATTTCAAAAACCCGGTTCTGCAGGACCACGGTTTGGTACAGCGATTCTCATGATAATTATGCGATCTCAATGTTTGTATACTTGTTCCATGGAACCAAAAGCCACCTGGACTGGCCAACATAGACCGGCCGCGGTTAGCCTAGGTTTTGATGGTAACAATGAGATTTTGGCATTGGGACTCTGAAGAGTAATGATTCCCAGCAAGACAATTCCTAAACTGGAACTTAGGAGGCTCTATTGCATGTTCCGAAAACCAGCACACTTTTCAGGAAGTACCACATATTTATACCTGCAACACAAGATAAGGTAACAAAGAAAACATTAGCTAAAAGAAAAACAACATTATGGCCTTACTCCCCAGACTGTGTCCTACAGCTAGTTAGACACTCATGGGTGACCTCACAAATTCCCTTCTCAAAATGTTTCAAGCGTTGGGGAGGCTGGTGCCAAGGAGGTCCTCCTCCTGAAAGGCTTTGGTGACCAGAGTGGTAGAAAATAGTACTGTATCATTCTTGGTGAAAATAAAGGCAGTCCTGTAATGTATTGCCATGGGAGCCAGGTGAAATAGCCAGCATCACTTCATTGTCCATGGCAAATCTTTGATATGTTTTGCCCTTTAACAACAGCTTCCTCTTTCATAAGTATGGGGTAGGACCATGCCCCAAAGAACCCAAAATTATTCAGTTCATCTGGGGTCATGACAGTCTGATTCTGTTGTCTTAGAGTTATGTGGCCCCACAGTTCAGTATATTGATTCTGTGGATCCTGGTCATGCAAACATGGAATACAGAAGAAAAAGTCAATATTCTAACATAAATAGAATAAACATTCCATGTTGCTTGTACTATTATAGCAAGGAAACACCTTTATTAAATTGCTGTAATCACCATAAATGCTCTAAATGTTCTAACATATGTTGAGTTGGCTAAAACTGAAAAACATATTTTTCATAAATGTTCTGAGCAGTGAATGCTTTGTTGTTAGCAATGACACAGCAATGTATAATTCAGCCATTCACCCAATAAAAAAAGGTATCACAACCCACAGAGAAACCAATTTCTCCAAGATTAATACGGTTACTAAAACTCAATACTGTTTTCTTCTTCCAATCATGTCTAGAAATAAAATATCTGACACACCAGCTGATTGAAATGAGGATAATTTGACCCTGGTGGGAGTCGCAATTTGTATTTCAGTTTTATGAGCCTGTAACACTTAAACAGAAATTTAATACTTATAGTTTCAGAAAGACCAGGATTGATTATCTGCTAGCAACATTTATGGAGTCTGCTGGATGGCCAGAGGACCCTCCACAACACAATTACTTGGAAAATATGTGGCCACTACTTTTAACGCTACAAATTACCTTCTGAGTTTTAAAGCAGCAATCCATGTCTATTATCTTCTGATAGAAGATGTTTGTTTAATACGTGCTGAACATTTTATATATAACTGTAGTATTTTACATTTCATGTTTCACATGAATGAAAAATTAACTAAAAAAACACATATATAAATAAATAAATTTTTCCTTAGAAGCTTAGTGGCAGTAATTTATCCATTGTGGCAGACATCCCTGAGAGGGATATAAGTCATATATTCATTAACAATGATATACAGAGTGCTAGCCATCTCTCTTTTCAGGAAACCAAAGGATAGAGGGAGAGTATTTACAAGACAGTGATTAATCTTATGAATTGGAAAACATTCCCCTAGTATATACTCTTCCTTTGCTCATAAAATATACCATCTTTTAAAAGGGCAACAAAGAGGGTAGCCAGCCCTTTGCAATTTAGTGAAATAGAAAAGTACATTTGCAGTTAGCCAATGAGCTGAAAATAGCAGAAACAAGTACACATTTCTATAAAACAGATTTATTTTTATTTATTTATTTATTTATTTATTTTTTTTCTCCATGCATCATAAAGGTCATCGTTTGATACTATTTTTCCAAAGTCTTTAGACGTTTTTTTAATCTGATTTTCTGAATTTTTTTTAATTGTTCCTATTCTGTCTGTTAATGGATCTAACACCATATTAAAATCCCCGCCGATTATTAATTGTCCCTTTCTGATTTTTTTTATTTCTTTCAAAATCTTTTTGAGATATCTAATTTGTTTTACATTTGGAAGGTATATATTGGCTATTGTCATATTTTCTCCGTTTATTTTACCGCACCAAATTATATATCTTCCTAGGGGATCAATAATTTTAGCTTCCTCATATACTTCTATATTATGACTAAAACAAATTGATACTCCTCTAGATTTTTTATTGTAAGTTGAATCTATTTTAATATTAAAGTTTTTATTATTTACATATCTTAAGGTATCGTTCCCCAATGTGTCTCTTGTAGTAGAAGAATATCTGCTTTATTTTTTATATAATTATTGTAAGCTATTTTCTTTTTGCTGGTGAATTAAGTCCATTAACATTATGAGTTATTATTTTAACCATTGTTTATGGTTATTACATTAACCTTCCACTTTTGTGTCCATATATCTAATTCCATCTCACCTCTCATCAATTGTTGAACCTGAGTCATTCGCATTCTTGGGAATTCATTCATTCGTACTTCCTTCATTCGTTCATTCTTACAAATCTTGGGCTTTATTTTCTTGGAACTTAGAATAAGTCCAAATTTACTTATTTTCATATTTTTGCCCTTCATTTTAAACAATAAATAATAAATAAGGGCTGTTATGCCAATTTTAGGAATTGCTAGGAATTATAATAAACTAACTAGTTCATTAGTTGGGAGGTCATATGATCTTATTTCCCTGATTTACGCTCTTCTTAAATATTGTCATTATATATTTTAAATTTAATTTTTCTTCTTACTCTCCTTGTCCCTCTTTTCTTTCTTAATCTTTTATCTAACTGATACTATTTAGAGGAATATAAGTGGTAAAAGCCAAGAAAAAAAAAAAAAAACTATCCTTGTCCACCATAATCAAAGTATTCCCCTATAATATATTTTAAATAGTGTCATCTTACCCTTTTTTATTCTACTGAACCCTTCCCTCCTGGCGGCCTCCTCTTATCTCATCACTTCATATTTCTCCCGGAACAGATCATAATAATACATATTCTAAAAACAATTTCTATCATGATTTAACACACATTTATTAATCTGCATATTGATATATTACGCTCTTAACCTGTTATACTAAAAAAATCGGAATATCTATGCATCCCCCTATATACCTTTATTCAAGAGGGAATCCATACCATTTTTCTCTGGTCCTTATACCCCCCAAACTTAAAGATTGAAATATACTGAGAGAACTAATATTGATATTTACATATATCCCTTTGCCTCTTTGATATATCTTTTCTCTCTTTTCTTTTACCTTCATCCCTTACTTTACCCTTTTATACTCTCTTATCCTCCTTTTCTCTCAAAAAACAAGTATGGATTCTCCTCAGTACATATACCAAAAAATTCTATAATTTCATTTCTTTATAATTTTTAAAGTGAATAATAAATTAATTAAACCGTTCTGTAAATCTTTAAAGTGCATATCAAATAAAGTGCTTGATTTTCCCACCATGAGATATTTCCTCAGTGTTCTCTCAACGAGATAAAAGTGAAATTTTCCTAAACTCTAATATAGTGGGTATTTTTTTATTCCTTCTATATTTTCCCATTTCGTAAACTTATTCTTATTAAAACCTGTTATATATTATCCATACAACTATCCAAAATCACATTCCTTTATCTAAATAGAGTGTTTCCAATGCCATTTTTAAATTTCTATAACTCTATAAAGTGCATGAGTAAAGTGCTTATGTTTACAAATATAATATATTATATCCAATCCACATATAATTAATTAAGGTGTTTGTATCCTATAGTAAACTATTAAATCTGTAAAAGTGCTTTCATATTAAGGTGCTCACTATTCACTACTGTAATATTAGTGATCACTTGGTGAATATCTCTATTCTTATTCTTACTACTATATTCTATGAACCCCTATATATCCACTATAATAAGTGGACCAACCCTAAGTAAGGAGAGAAAAAAAAAAAAAAAAATTATAATATAAACAGTTAATTGGATATTGTCTTTGGGATTAATTGAGAGGTATATTCCATCTTTGTAACAACATATGTCCTTCTTTGACAGAGTCTATTTTGTTCCAGGAGTCTCCTTCCATTATATATAATTCCGTTGGATACTTCCATCTGTATTTAATTTCTGCATTCCTTAAGCTTTGTGTTATTGCCGTATATTCTCTTCTTTTATCCAAGGTATATTTGGACAGATCCGGAAAAATTTTGATTTTATCATATGGTGCCTCCATTGGCCTTTTTATGTAATTAGCTTTGATTATTGTATCTCTATAGTTAATGGATTGAAGATTAACTATAACGTCTCTTGGTATATTTTTATCCAATCCTCTAGGGAGGGGAATCCTTTGTATATTTTCTAATTTCATTTCGTCTTTGGAGGTTTGGGGAGATAAGTTAGTAAATAGATCTTGGATATATCCCCGTAAGTCTTTTTCGGATATGTTTTCATTTATTCCCCTTATTCTAATATTTTTTTTCCTTGATCTGTCTTCCATGATATTAATCTTCATATTTAATTCTTCTATCTTATATTCCAGTTTGTTTGTATATTTCAATAATGCATTATTATCCATGATTAGTTTATCACATTTGGTTTCCAATTCATTTATTCTTTTATTAGTTTCTTTTACTGAGTTTGTGTTTTCCCTCAGCTGTTTTGTTATTTCCAGCATGATCTTTTCTTGGGAATCTTGTAGAAGGTCTTTCATTTTTAAATAGGTTAATGGTTCCTCTTGTTGTATTTCAGTATTATCATGGAGAGAATATGTTATTTTCTTCGGGGAGGAAGTTATGGATTGTTCCAATAGGGATGATTCTGATTGCGTTGTTTCTAATATACTACTTTTTTGTTTTGGGGAAAAGAATTGATTTGATTCTAGGGCCCCTGTTTTCTTCTCCTTGCTTTTTATTTTTATTGTATTTGAGGGTTTCTTATTTGCCATCTTATTGTTTTTTGGGAGGTATTCCTGAGATTTTGTAGTTTTTAGTTTTCTCCACTACACTTTATCTCTTTCTTTTACTTTCACTTCTTTCTTCTCTCCCTTTCTCTTTCTTCCCTTCTTCCTATCCTCCTTCTCCTTTCTTGTTCCCCTCTTTTATTCCTCCTTTCTTTATATAGAGTCTTTTAATTTATAATTTAGATTAGTAGATGACCTTTCGTAATGTCTTAGAAGGGTTCTTTCTATCTCTTCATCTTCGCGCCCTTAGCCTCTTATCTCTATCATATTTTTATACAGCTTATTATTGTTTATCATTTAAACCCTTTCTCCTCAATTTCCTCTACCTCCTCTGCCTCAATATATTATTATAGTCCTTTATCTTTGTATACCCCAATATAGCTCCCTTGCTAGTTTTAGCAGGTTTTGATATTTCTGGGGCTTTTGTACTTATGGCATAATGTGCCTCTTTCTGTTGGTCGCCGTTGTTTTTTTTTTTTTTCCTCTTTGGGACTTTTGTGTGTTTCAATATTCACTTACTTATTCTCCTTTAGGTTTCCCGAGCTCTCTCGCGGGGAAACTCTCTCCTTCGCGCCCTTTTGCGCGGTTTGCTCGTATTCTCGCGAGATCTTCACGGGGATCGTCTCCGTCCTCCGACTTTACTATATTCTGCGAGGTTTGTCTTTTTTAAATCCACCTTATATCAGTATCAGTACTAGTATCTTTAAGTACTTATCATTTTTATTTAAATCAACCTATGAGGCATATTTGGGAGGAGGGATGGGAGGTATATGAGGTAACTGCACAGGCTGATAAATTATTCTTTATAGGAAAAAGGTTTTTTAAAAATCTTTACTTAGCTGCATAGTGATAGAATGGTCCTTCTTGAGGCTTTCCAGGCGTAATTAAATCGTTATACCCTTGGGTCCAGGATCCGATGTGAGCTCAGGATTGCTGCTGTCTGCAGGACATGACCTCCCAGCTCTCCTACCACCAGCTCATCTGCGAGCCGGTGTATGTTCCACTTCCGGTACCGCCCTCATGCCGCACACACCTAAAACAGATTTATTTATCCTAGGCAATGTAACAAAAAACGATTTTGTGTGAAGATATTTTGTCTACATTTTCCTTTTTATGGCAAAAATAAAAATAGTCAAAGCTATATTTGCAGTGATCAGTAATCAACCAAAGTAAAGTCAAATAATTCCACTGTAGTTTGGAAAATATCTTAATAGATTTATCTACTTTTGTGTCCTAATGGTCATCCAAAATGTAAATATAAAATATGTGTGACAATAGCATTAGGCTTCACTGTGCAAATGAGCAGCTTTACAAAATTATTATAGTGCAAATTATATTTTATATATAGTATATTGAAGCCCTTTAACGTTCACAAATAGATACTGGTGACTATTTCCCATTGAAATTATTTTAGGTTGGTCCTTTCAGACTATATACATTATTAAGAGTGAGTCCAGGTCCCATGAGTTCTGTCATGCAGGTGTGTAAAATAATATTTTGTCTGCTGCACTTCGGCCTCCTATTAGTGTGGTGTGCACTCGTGTGCATATATCATGTGTTTCCCCAACTTCTCTGGAGCTCAACTGGAAGATGCCAAACAAAAAGTTTAAAACAATAGGTACAATTAAAACTATGCCATATATAGTATCTTTTTAAGAAATGTCTCTGATATTTAAAGTAATATTTTGTTTTACCTCTATTCAAATCTTTGTGATTGATAGGGTAGCTGTACATCTGGAGGGGAAGAAGGAAAAGACCTGAATCTTATAAGGGAAGGAGAACTTAACTTGTAACCAGTGTAAATATAAAAGTATAAAATATATACATATAAGGCTAAGAAGAACAAAGTAAAATAACTAAACTAAAAGAAAAGAGTAACATCAATAACAACCTTATAAATAATAAAAGAAAATAAATGATCTTTTCCAATATAATTACATTTCTCATTTTGTAAGCTTTATATGACAGAGAATTATGTCTTATGGTGTGCATCAACTTATGTCTATGGACTGAGAAGTTTTGCTGGCATATTGGAAAACAGAAGCAGAATCTCAGGCAATAAAAATAATAAAAGTCTTCCCTCTCATAGAAACACAACATTACTATCAGTCTCATTAAATTCGGGCTACGTGTGAAAACGTAGCCCATAATGTGGAAAGTAGGACTTACGGCTATTAAATTAGCCCCATATACCAGGCTGCCGTCTACTTGCGGGTTAAGAAGCAGGACAGCCTGAAAAAATGGCTATGGCCGGGATGTGAAAGTGGAACTTTGCAGCACGCAAAGAGGACTTGTAAGGGGGGGGGGTACAGACCAATACGTAGTCCCATAAATGCAAATAAAAACACACAACTGTACTTTATATAAAAGCAAAAGTGATGTTAGGTCTTAGTATTTATATCGCTCCGGCAATCAATGTTCAATACATATACTGTAACTTGCATGTAATAGAATATCATATTTAGGACATAATAATATTGCATTATTGTGGATGTGGGTCCGATCGCAACTTGTAATTAAAGCCCCTTTTTCAGTGACGTAACACTAACAATCTCTTTTTCCATTGGCTACGTCTAAACCTGTAACTACTGTCTACACTAATTGATCGTCCACAAGGCCATAAATCCACCGTTCTACGAACAAGCTACGATTTGCGCCTCAAGCCAGTAGCTTGCAGTCCATTCTAATTTAATAGCAATGTAACTCAAACTCAAATTTCAAGCATGCAGCCATTACGGCCTTCACGTTGGGGTTACTGGCTGGGAATTTAATAGGGCTGAAAGTGTCCCAAAAATATCATAATGTTAATTTTTGGGTTTTATTTTTAAAATCGTACATGTACATTTTCAAATGAAACTTTTGCACTTTCAATATTACCCCCTTTATTTGGGTTGACCAATCAGAAGTAGTTCGGTGCTGACTAGATTGGACAGTTGGGCCAGCCCCTAACCAATCAGCAAGGGTATTCGTGAGTGCAGATTTCAAGTATAGGAAGGTGGGAAGGGGCTAGAGCTCTGCCCCAGGGGCAGGGGTACAAGTGTGTCTGCCTCCTCCACCATATGCCGGCTTATCTCCCTGGCCATATGGAATGAAGACACGTTCATTGTCTGGAAAACTCATTCAGGCCTTCCCTGGTGTCGCCAGCTTGTAGTGATCATCTCAGGACGGAGTGAGGTACAATAGAGATAACTGACCAACCGACCTAGGGGCTTCCTGACAGGGTCCTTAGACCTTCATTTAGCCTTAGGGTTCTGAGCTTTACCCTGGTCTTGATGTTGAAGTTAACTAGGAAGGGGATTATGTGAGTTAAGGGTAGCCAAACCTAGGTGCTTCCTGTCCCTCATCACCATATCGTTATTGAGGCCATAGGAACCTAGCTCCTTATTCTAGAATGTATCCAGTGTAGCCAGGGATATGGATGGCAACTGAGGGGGGTTGCACTCTCTCCTTTGACTGAAAGCGAAGAGTGGATAATCTCCCTGGATTATCCCATTTGAGCAGTTCCTCATCAGTCCACTTGTCCAAGAAAAACCACTGGGATTCTGGTTTGCACTGCCCCAATGATGCTGGATGACAAAGTCATTGGACTTAATGCGAGACTGACCCGCAATAGCCGTCCCATTGTCCTCGCTACTTTGTGGAGCCAACAGAAGAGGTTATGATCAGTGATCACCTAAACAATCATCCATACGGCTCAAGCTTATTCAGGGCCAAGATTACAGCCAAGGCACTCCTTCTCAAAAGCTGGCTACCAGTTTACGAATTAGGTAGACGATTGGATGTTCCTCTCTGTTAACAGTTAACTTGACTGTAGTTTGGAGGTGTCATAGTTTGGAGGTGTCAGGTGTAATTCGTCAGATGTATTTTGAGGTAGGGAGTACTGCAGAGCGGATCAAGTTTATCATGCCGCTGTCAAGAAAGGTGGTTTCACAGGGCTCCACGTCTCTGGGCATCTGTGACTACTTAGATGGCTCAACATCACACACAGCTAGTGGACTTATACCCGGTAGTTTTGTAAGTTTGGGTAGTTGATTATTCATTTTTTCAATTGACCCTGCTGAATATTCATTGGATTAATTGAAGAGTTTAATCATTTCAGGCCGCTCAAGAGGACTCAGCAGCAGGTCGGGCAGTAGCCCTTCTTGGGATCTCTACCAGTAGCAGCGCAGACGTCCATGAACAGAGAAGCTTGGTCCTGTTCTATGTAATCTATGTATGTGTCACTCAGGGCCTTGTTCTATTCTAAAGGTGGCCTCTCCAATATTTCTCACTACTCTTCAGGGCCCTTCCCAGGAGGCTTGTAACCTCTTTTGGGATACTAGAAGGAGGGCTAGCTCTCCATCTGATAACTCTATAGTGGGTACCTTAATTATACCCCTGCTGATGCATTTTCTGCAAGTGATGCCGAAATACCCCAGCAAGGGTGTTTAATAGTTCGCAATATGCATATAGAAGAGGGGACTATCGATACCTAACTGTACTTATAGTCTCCTTCCCATGCCTCTCAAATGACATCTAGGGGACATCTCAATTTTTGTCTGAACAGGACTTCAAAGGGGGAGAATCCCATGGACCCCTGGGGGGCTTCCATATAATCAAAAGAGTAATAATTTTCTCAGTCTTGCTCCTGTTCTATGAAATTCTGTAGCATTTGTTTGAAGGTCCCTTTGAACCATTCACATAAGACATTAGTTTGAGGATGATAAGGAGAAGAACACGGATGTCTAATAAAACATATTTGCCACAGTTGCTTGGTTAGATCGGCTAATAATTGAATGTCTTGATCATACAGTATCTGTCTGTGGAACACCTCTCTTGAAACTAGACTGATCAGAGCTTCTGCTATGGTTACAGCTTTAGGATATCAGGCAGCATAGTCTACCATGGTGAGTATATATTTTCCCCCAAATTGACTAGGGTAAGCAATGGGACCCACTATATTGATGGCTACCCGCTGGAAAAGGGTATGTCTAATGAGGATGTTTTGCAACAGGCCCCGTTGCCTGGGTCCCTCTACCTCTGTCACTAAATCGCTGGCAAAGTTCACAATACTGTATTACATGCCTGTTAACCCAGGGCCAGTAGAATATTTGGGGTGATATACTGTTGGGTATGCTTATTTCTCAGGTCCTCGGATAGGTGGGTTATCAAAGGTAAATTTCTAGGTTATGGGAGGTCTCATTTTTCGGGTGTATAATCAACTGCTTTTTCATTTACACCTAGTCAGATGTGTTTTCCCTCGTAACAGTTCAATACAGCAACCGCTTATTCCAAAGAAATCATTGTCCTCCTTTTCCTAACTCTTTCTGACAAATCCCGCTAGAGTTCTATCCTCCTGTAACTCTCTCTTAAGCTCACCTATTCTGGCCCAAGTATCCCCAACCCCCAAAGTAGGTAATGGACTTACCCCAGATTGATATAATGAGGGAGCTGCTGGCTCGGGCTCAGGGGATTCCATGGGTTGAGTGGCCGATTGTCCTCGGGTAACAAAATTCACATAGCTGCCCTCCATCAATCCCAGTTTGTTGCCCAATAGAACATTGTCAGTCAGTGCCAACATATATCTTACTTCACTCAGTACTTGCTGGCCCCAATCAATCTGAACAGGGCTATCGGGATCGAAAACGTTTGTCCTCCAACAATCACCACTTCTAGTTTTTTTGTTAAAATAATGAGTTCCGGATGGGTGACAGTGATACCAGCACCAGTGTCCTAGAAACCCTGCCTATGATTGTCTCCTTGCAGTAGTTGTACGGCATAGATTGCACAAAAAATGGAAAAGCTCTTTGAACAGTCATGAAAGTAATTTTTTGTGCTATTCATCCTCGCACAAGAGATCGACCCAGTTGCCTAAGACACCAGTTTCACTGCAAGGGGGATGAAAGCAGTGCATTTTAAAGGTTGCATCTAGTTGTAACTGAAATGCTGGGGCTTCATCTGCTCTACCTTCAGCAGGGTAGAAAGTTGGTCCCCTTGGTTCCTCCGGTAAATTGCATTGATTTGCATATCACAATGTACTGTATGTGAAAGGGGCTGTTACAATGTGCGGAAAACAACCAAAAAACTATATATACAAATTAATTTACACAGACAGTCGATCAAAAAGCACAATAAAAGCATTTATTGTAACTGTTTGGTTAAGTATATATATATATAAGTATATATATATATTATATATATATATAATAAATGACGGGAATAATATGTTAAGGTAGGAATGTGCTGTAACTTCGGCGCTCAACACAAGCCCCAGCGCTGAGCTGCATTCAGTGCTGATCACGGGCATCGCCATGAGCCTGTTTTCAAAGTCTTTGATGCTCATTGGCAGCCTTTTTCAAAGTATTGTGGACCTCGGCGATGAGCGTTGAAGGCGAGGCCTGCAAATGAGCGCATTCGGCGAGGCCTACAATGAGCACCTTTCAGCCCCCTTCCACTCTCTGGGGCCTCGCGATAAGCGCCTTCGGCGCCCATTGCGCATGCGCTAGCCCATAACTTTTAACATGGCGCTTCCGACAAACTCCCAAGTTAACAACAACTATTATATGTGATATATATATATATATATATATATATATATAGTATATATATATATATATATATATATGCTGTTTGCACCTTTTACTTTGCCTGCTGATTTTGTGATTTTAAAGTTATTATTGGCATATTGTATGGCATAGAAATTATTTAATAGTCTTAAGTGTTACTTCTCAAGCAAAAATTGATTTCAACACCAACATGCTATTTTCTAAGGCAGACTATAGAAGGAAGTGTAATACAGTATATACTCCCATGCCTATCCTCATCATTACCCTTGGTCACCTTCTACATCAAAAAAGGTAATTGTTATGATTGCAACGGCACCCTGGGCTCGCTAACCTGACCCATTCCAGCATGCATGGGGTGGGGTGATCAGCATGGAAATTCAAGTATGCAAATCCACTCTGGGGGTTAAACTGCAAGGGAATATATACAGGTTATTATTTAATGCCACAACTGTTTTTTGGGGTTGGCTTCAAGCCTGTGATATAATAACCATGTTTAATTCTGTTTAAATGTTCTATAATCATTTAGGAAGATAGTGGAATTCATTAAATGCAGAATATGGCTGAGATAATTCACACTCATACAGCCAAAAAGGTCATATGGACCTGCTAATTAGAGCACTTAAACTGTTTCATGTCCCTAGGTAGTGGAACAGCTATTTCATTTGGCAGGATTCATCCTTATCTAGTCACTCAGGTCCCAGACATTTCTAAGTGGCCTTAAAACTGCTCTAAACTCTGGTAAAAATGCTGTTTTTACATAAATAACAGCAACCATCACATTGTATATGAACAGCCTATTGCTTGGAGGACGTGATGTGCGACACCCTAGAGCTCAAAAGGTCTTGCACATTAACTTGTCTGTTAAGTCAAAGAGATATTTTAACCTTATCATCTTCAGCAAGTAAAACAATAAAGGGACCACACTCCTAAAATATCCAACTTGCTGCAAAGCTGCTACATTGGTAAGCACTGTATACATGCTGCCACCTCTCTCAACCACCTCTCCTTGCATTGAGAATCTCATACATGCTCTACCACCAATCATAGGTCATTGATTGGCCAGGATTCCCACAGTAATTGCAAAATGGGAGGAGGATGGCTACCCAGTAAGTTTAAAACATCTGTTTACATGTTTATTTTGACTTTTCTGTTATGTAATTCTGCATAATTTACAACTTGGGAGATTATTATGCATATTTGACAAATAGAGTGCACTGTTGCCTATTGCCCTCTAAAAAACCTGTAGTAGAGTATATCTAAAATAATATATGCAATAAATGATCACAGTTAGCTACTTGTATCTATAATAAGGGAAAATAGAGTTTTTGTCAAAAAAATATCTCACAAAAAAAAAGATCTGAAACTTCTTTTTTGGTAAATAAAATAATTACAATTGTTTAAAGATAGACTATTATAAATATTGTAACAGATTGTGCAGACTTCCTCCACAACCATTCTGAAAAGTCATTTATACATTATAGATAAATATGGCACAGCATTTACAAAATGTTGAGTGATAGCAATTATACACATGATTGGTTCTAAATTGTTGTGATGGAGAGACCTTCGTTGCTGTTAAGATTTCAGTTGCTACTACTAAATGATACTGTTCAATTATCTGTTTTGTCTCTCTGTGTGCTGTCTCTCTGATTGCTGTCTCTTTCTGTGCTCCCTCTCCCTCTATCTGTGCCCCCTCTCTGGGTACCCTCTTTCTCTCTCTGTGACCCCTCTGTCTGTCTATGCTCTTTCTCTCTCTCTGTGCGCTGTCTCTCTTTCTGTGTGTTGTCTCTATCTCTGTGCACCCTCTATCTCAGTGCACCATCTCTCTCTGTGCGGCTTCTCTTTGTGTCTGTGCCCGCTCTCTCTGTGGCCTCTTCTGTGTCCTCTCTCTGCACTTTGTCTCTCTCCCCCCCTCTCTCGCCCTCTCCTCTCTCTCCATCCCTCTCTGCCTCTCTCTCTCTCCTCCTACCTCCCTGAGTTAATAAAATCCTGGAAGGTTGGAAAGGGTATCTGGAGCCATGCAGACTGCAGTGCATCCGACAGCTGCTGAATAGTTTGTGATGGATCCAAATGCGAACATGGCAATCAAGGAGGTCCCACAGGTGCTCAATGGGTTCAAGTTTGGGGAATTTGAAAGCCAGGGAAGCACGAGGAAGTCTTCATCATGCTCCTCCAACCACTCCCAGACAATTCTGGCAGTATGACATGCTGCATTGTCCTGCTGGAAGATCCATCTGCTCCAGGGAAGACAGTCAACATGTATGGGTGTACTTGATCTGCAAGGGTGGATAGATGACCCAATCAGTTGAGAGTGCCTTTCAGAGGTATGAGTGGACCCAAAGAAAACATTCCCTAGACCATAACCCTGCCACCACCATCCTGTGTTCTTCCAACAATTGTTGCAGTGTGTTTGTTCTCTGAGGTTTTACACCTGACACGCAAATGTCCGTCCAGTGAATGGAGCAGAAAAACTTACTCATCAGAGAAGGCAGCTCTTTGCCAATCAGAAGAGGACCAATTTGCTTCTGAGCCTATATGCAACAGGGTTGGCTGTACTGTCATTTTAGACACATGTTTAGCTACTCCCTGGTTCATTTGGACGGTGAGTTGTTCAACTGTGGCGTATAGGGTGGCCCTCATATACCTTCGCAGCCGATGTTCACCTATGACATCAATGACACATGGTGCTAGGCAGTTTCCACAACGTTTATTCACAATGGTGCCGTAGGTCTAATCACAGTACACTATAACAACCGCAGCACGCAAACAGTTCCCAAACTACTCTGTTTCAGAAATACCACCACCCTTGGCCCGAAAGCCAATGATCATCCCCTTTTCAATGTTGGATAATCCGCATATTTTACCCATGACAGCGATGGTTGATATGTTTGCAGATTGCCTACATGTCACCTTATATACCCACCAAGCCAGCTCATGACATGTGACGTATCTCATTGGCTATGCGCTGCTGACGCAGAATAATGTGACTCGACCTAGTATAATGGCTAATAAAGGCTTGATTAACATTGTTAAGTTTCTAAAACATTTTGACCATTATGAAATCTAGAAATTCAAAACAGCTTACTGTGACTATGTAGTAAATATGTAAATTTAGTAGTTATTTAAAGGAATAGTGAAAACATGTTGTATTTATTGCATCTTGGTAATGTACCAGTGTGTGTTTTATTTTTTATTTTTTAAATGATGCACTCAAAGCAGAATCAACTGATTTAAGGTATATTTAACATTATCTGGGGGCTTGTCCCTGTCAGCCATATAGATGTATGGGACATTCTTGTCTGCCAATGAAATCTAAATACATATGTATGCTCTGCGCATGTCCTGTTATTTTCAATGAAGTTTAAACAAATTTTACTTAACATTTTTCGATGCAAAACACAGCTTTGGTAATGTGTAATGTCCCTTTACTTACTGAACTATTTTAATTTAGTATTTCTTTAAGTAAAAGTTTCTTCAAAATACAGTATATAAGGTGAGACAACCTTATTGTTCCTGGGTTTTGGCACCCCTTCATCCTACATTCACTTTAAAAAGTAGTCTAGATTTACATATGTGTCCAGCAATCCAGGTTCCCTGTGGAGTATAGATCTGATAGTCAGTGACTCTGATTGTGATTGAACCAATGTGTTCAGGTAGGGATATTATCTGGCCTTTAATTAACATTTAACTTTATATTTTAAGCAACATGCTTCATTGATTCAAAAATGAGTGGCAAAAACTGGACTCGTGAGATTGAAATGCTGGTCCAGTCTTCTGTCAGTGTAGTGAGGCTATCCTCTTCTTCAAAGCCTATTGCTTTAGTGTCTTGTTCATTTTACAGTAAGTGACAGTATGTCTTCAACTGATGCACTGTTAGAGAATTTTGCTCTTGCTAGCTGGTAAAATATCACATTAGTCCACCCAATACTGCTTACTCATGATAACCAACAAACAAACTTGTTTACAAAGCTACATGACAGATGTTTGCAGTAGGTTGAGAGATGGCTGAAGGCTTGTTTTGTGATTAATAGAATGTGATGCTAATGTATGAATCCTAGTAGGAAACATCCCTTGTACATTCATTATCTCTGTGTAGTCTGTCATTTATCACTGGTTTGCTATTTTATAGCTAAACAGGCAAATAGTCTGTTTCATCAAGTATCATATGTCTAGTATGTTTAACTTTCCATTTATGACTGTGTCACCTGACCATAAGTGCTGGTTTTATTCAGGCACAGTACATACAATAAAATTGAAGAGCTACACAGACAAACCACAGGCCAGGTCAGAGATTGCATTTAATGGCTTGTTAAAGTAGCCAGTAATATAGGAATTTATGCTTTGGTTTTATGGGGTAATTCAACACCAGCATGAACACTTTAATAGAAGAACTTGGTCACACACAAAGTGACCTGCAGTTTTACAGTATAATAAATGAACAGATCTAAGGCTTTTACTGCTTGTAATCACAATAATTAAAAGTAGTAATCTAAAATTAACAGGACAGCAATCAATGGATTTTGAATACATTATGGAGATATAACAGATGAATACCTTACGTTAGGAAATATTCAGAATATATTGGGATGTGCAATAAAATATTAATCATAATGCATATGCTGTCAACTGTCAAATAACACTAAATACAAATAAACTGACTCTTCTAAGACCTTAAAGGACCATGATATGACATTCTTTTAGACATACTGCTTGTGTAGGTAGTGTGCCAAAGAATGAGAATTGAGTATGTTAATAAACAAATAAATGAACTTACTTATTTTTAAAACATTGTATTTTTATTCCATGATGCTCCATTTACAGCTCTAATAAAGTAGTCGATATCATGTCTTGCTGCTGTGTTACTCTAGGAGGCTTCTATGGAAATTATGGGTGTGTGTTTGTGCACACTGTCTCTGCCCAGTCTCTTCTATCTGTAAAGCTCTCACTTTTTATCTGCTCCCCTCAATTAATTCGGGGCCATAACTCGACCGCAAGTAGCCAACTTACTGCGTTTGAGTTGCGAGCTCCAGTGGGTCTACTTTTACTCTGCTATTCAGTTGGCCGGGCCCGCAAATTAGGCGCTGGTCGCGAGAATAGGAAACCATGCTCTTGGGAGTCTCAAGCCTGTACGATTGGAGCACTTTAAAAGCAAATATAAAATCAATCCAGCACTGTAAATGATGGGGAACACAATGGGTGACATTAGGATTAAAAGCACAACATTCTCAAGCTCGCACATCGCCAATATATAATACTTTATTGCAAGTTTAATTTCCATCCAATGTCCTACGGGCTTGAATGACCTCCAAGTCTGTAACTCGTTATTCAAGCCTGTAGGACTTTGAAAAATATGGAGGTTTGATTCCAAAGTCATACGGGCTTGGAGGTTGAAGCCCGTAGGACATTGGTCGGAAAATAAACATGAAATAAAGTATTTTTTTTTTGGCGATGAGCGAGCTTGAGAATGTTGTGCTTTTTAATTCTAATGTCCACCCATTGTGTTCCCCATCATTTACAGTGCTGGATTAATTTTATATTTGCTTTTAAAGTGCTCCGATTTGTCAGTAAGCTTTTTGGTCCCAGTAACCTGTGGTTCGATTTTTGCCATTTGCTGGCTTGACGGAGGAGAAATCAGCAAATGCGACCTCGAAAGATCAAAGGCTTGGAGGGAAGTAACTTGGATCGCAGCTTGCAAGAGGCAAACCGGAGCCCGCAAAGCGGAGGGCAATTGAATAGCAAAGTTGCTTGCGACCTCCATTTCCTATTCTCGCAGTAAGTTGGAGCCTGGATCTCAAAATTGCAGCAATAGAATGAGGCTGATTAGGTTTAATGATCTCACACATGCCTGATGATTTAAAGGTACAAATGAGACTGAGATGGGGAAACATATACACATATAAAACTTAATTGATAGATATTCAGGTGGCAGGGGTTTGAGAGAAGCTGAGAAATGTCAATACACAAAGAACTGTACAAACAATAAGAGGATGTTTTTTTTTTTTTTTTTTTTGCACAAATCTTCTATTGCTATTTCTTTGTGTGAAGGTCGTGGGTCTTTCATGAACTGCCAAATTGCATTATTTGTAGTTCCCATCTTCCAATCACAGACAACAGAATATTTAAATGGACACAATTTAATGAAAAAAGGGCTACACTTTAGGATGGTGTGGACCTCACTCCACATTTAAGAGGGGCTGGTCTGCTTGAGGCCCCAGGGTCATCAGCATTTTGTAAAACAGTGATCAACTGCAGTATATTTACCAGAATAGATTCTACCCTTGCCTTCGCTTCATGTTTGCATGTTTGCCTTCTCTTCATGTTTGCATTTCCTTACACTGATAATACATAACGCTTCTGACATGTTTTCTGAAGGCTAAAAAACAAACAAACTAATTGTAACATGGACGCATTGTGTACTACATGAGTAACGCAGGCCATCTCTATGCCATGTAAAAGTATGCAAGAATATTATACACCAATACGAGTCACTTATAACACAATATATTTATCTATTTAAATTCTTTACAACTGACTATGTATCATGTAAACAAAAATAAAATTTAATTTAATTGTCCATCAAGCCTTATATTCACCATTTTGCTCAATACTGAAATATCAAGGTACTAAACTTTGCTACAGCTGGTCTGCCTTCACCATAGCCTTACTCACGATTCTTGAATCTACTGTCAGACATTCATGTCTAGTGTGGCTTTTGTTTATAAAGATTCACCTTGTGTCCAACTAACCCCAAATTCCCAATATTGATATAAATGGACAAATTAATATAACGCAAAGTGGAATTGTCTTGACCCTGGCAAGATCCAATGGGCTTTAGAATAAATAAACACACTGAAACAGCGTTTCTTGGGAAAAATACGGGCCACAGCTTTATTAAAGCAACCGTAAACCAATAACCAATTAACATAATTAACATTGTTAAATCACAGCTCAAATAACATCCCGGAGAAGGAGCTCGGCCCGGTCAGTAACCTCACGCCCTGGGCCCGCACCCAGAGCCTCCCAGTGCTTTCCTAAGCTGGCCCATGAGGCAGGGCAACGCCCACTTAAGCCCGTGGGCTGGTTGCCTCACCTCCCGCCACAGAGCAGGCGATGGATACCTCCTGAGGCTGTGATCCCCCCTCTTGCTCTCTTAATAAAGCCAAGGCCCGGCTAGCCCCATCTTTAAGCTCAAGGTTACACAGCTTTAATCCTATCTCCTTTAGATGGACCTTATCTGGGCGAAAGAAGTTATCGGCGTCTACGCCTTCGAATTCTTGGTGTCTAATGGTAAGGAAACCCAAATTCCTTACAAAACTAGCCATCTGTTTGTTTATCTTTTGCCTTGCTCTATATAACCGAAACCGGATCCCTTGCGTTCCGCCAAGATCTCCTTTTGATCATTTCGGACCACACTATGAACAAGCCTGGGAACCGACTCCGATCCAAAACGAATGTGTGCCGAAGTCCGCCGGGTCCAAGCCTAACTGCCGTAAGGACTTCTTCAGCATCCTTTCGAATTGAAATCGTGACAAGGCCTGGCCATTGGCATGCAATTGCAGTGTGCCTGGCCCCGTTGGCCTTTTTTCCAAGTACAACCCCACACTTGCCTGGGGGCATACATCGTTCCAGTTTTGTATATGACCACTTTCCTTCCTTTTCCAGCTTGATCCGTTTTTGACCCCCTCAGCCATACCAACAATCTGTCGCCTTCCAGACAGATGTCCTCCGCCAGCAGCCCCACCGAGCCGTGCCTGTTTTCCGAGACCAGTTCCCCAATACTGAAAGCACCAAAGAACGCTAAGGAAAAGGCCGTACGGAAAACCAGGGATTCGAAGGAGTCCCTGCATAGCAAACCCAACGCCTCCCCAGGCGTAGTAACAGAGAAAAAGTAATCGGGCGCCTCCTGTCCGTCCGGTGCTTCCCTTTGAACATGCCTTTTACCACCCGGCAAACCACAAACTCCTTTGTTAGGTCCTTCCGTCCTGCCAACCTGAACATAAATGCTAGGGTCGTCAACTGCCAAGCCACCGTTGCCCTGGAAGCACCTCTCTGCGCTCCGAAGCAAAAACCACAGCAGAATTCCTATGGCTTTCTCTTCTAAACCCTCCCAACCGACCTCCTCAACCATATCGCTCCACATGTTCCACACCTTCCTGTAGGCCACCCACGTCTTTGGCGCTACCGACTGCCTGATGTAACCAGCTACCGTACCACTCCAATCTCCCAGAGTTCTGAAGGTATGTCCTCTCCTTGATCCTTCACCGCCGGTGCCAGTGTACGGAACAGGGTTCCCTGTAACCGAGAAAGGGCATCAACCACCCCTACGCTAAGGCCGGGAATACACTCCGCCCTCACCCAGATATTTGCCCGCAGGCAACAAAGAACCAAGTGCCATATGACCCGTATCAACGGCCCAGATGCAGACGTCAAGCTATTGACTACCTGGACCGTTTTCGGGCTGCATGATTGAAGAAGGGCCTGCCAGTTCCTGAAGCCTTTGCCCCACAGATGAACCGACGTGGTGATGGCGAACGTCTCCAGAACCGTAGGATCTTCTGTAAGCCTTCCTTTGCCCCATGATTCGGGCCATGGTGCTGCGCACCATGCGCCTCTAAAATAGGCTCCCATTCCGACCACACTTAAACCTGCATAGAGGTCTAGCTGCCTATTCGTTACCCTGATCGGCTGGATCAAGGTGCTCCCGTTGAAGTTCCGTAGAAACGCCGTCCACGCATCTTCCCTCATGGCCCCGGACACCTTTATAAAATGATGCGGCTGAGATATCCCCGCTGTAGCCAACGACATTCTTCTGCTGAATATACAGCCCATGGGAACGCTCCTGCACGCGAAATTCAGCTTTCCCAAGATGGATTGCAGCCACCGCAGTGACACTCGCCTTGCGCCTTCCAGAGCCGCCAGTTCTGCAGACAGGTCCAACACCTTCTCCATCGGCAAGCTGCATTCCATCTTGTCCGAATTGATCCGAATCCCCAGGAAAGTCAGATCCGTGTTCGGTCCTTCTGTCTTCTTTTCTGCCAGTGGAACCCCGAAATCTTGACATATCCTTGAGAAGGTCCTGAGTATGAAGTCGCATGTGGCTAACCCCGCCGATCCCACAAAAAGGAAATCATTGAGGTAATGGGTAATCCCTTGGCAGCCTGACTCGGTGTGTGCTACCCATTGCAAGAACGTACTGAAGGCTTTGAAGTAGGAACAAGAAATAGAACATACCATGGGGAGACACAGATCCACAAAGTACTGTTTGTCTACGAAGCAACCAAGGAACCGATGACTCTGAGGATGCACCGGGAGCAAACGAAACGCAGATTTGATATCCACCTTCGCCATCTTTTTCCCGACGCCTGCCAGCCTGACCAGGTCCGTGGCCCGATTGACGGAACCACCTGGCGGATAGGATAAATGCTGGATGAGGTGGAATTTTCCTGCTTCCTTCTTCGGCACTATGCCCAGAGGGGAAATTACAAGACCCTGGAAGGGGATGAAGGGAAAAGGCCCCGCCATCCTACCCAGTTCTACCTCAGTCCGGATTTTTTCCGTCGCTACCCCAGGAAACTCCTTTACAGACTTCAGGTTTCTTAGACGTGACTCGAGCGGGCGAGAGATCATGGAATCTTGAACCCTTCCTGTAAACCCTCGCGTAGTAGGACGGCCGCCCCGGCTTTTGTTGCCAACCTACCATAGCGTTCTAGCCACGGCAGCATTGCGCCCAGCTGTATGGGGGTCCGTCCCTTTTTTAGCGGGTTCTCCAGCCCTGGATCCGTCCTTTTGTCTGGTGCATCTTGAGGCCGCGTGATCCCCTCCACAACTCGCACAGACGTGCTTGAAACGGCACTTTGGTGCCCACTTACAGTTGCCCTCGTTGAAAGAGTGACAGACGCCTCAGCCAGCTGTGCTTGCAGCGGCAGGGCATCTAGCCCCGCCTGGGTTCTCGCTCCATGCCATCTCCGGACGGGAGGACATGTATTGCCGGAATTCCTCGTCATATCGCCACCATGCCATTCCACCATACGTCCGGTATGCGTTCCTGATTTCCTCCATATACACGAACAGCCCGGAGCATTGTTCCGGGTGTCTTTCTACCATGACGCAGACCATGATGGCAAATGCCTGTAACCAGTTGTCGAACGTTCTTGGCACGCGCCTGAAAGTGTGCCTCCGGTCATCGCCTTTTCTGTGAAACCTCTCTGGATTGTCGTTCATCCGTGACATTGGCAACAAGGAAAATATCTCTATGTACTCCCCTCGCCAGATTTTTTCTTTGACGTCCAAGGCTAAATGCGCCCCCAGATTGTCCTGGGCGCAAACGATGGACGGCCTTGCAGCTGCATCCCGCACGTTTCCTCTGCTCCCGTCCTGTTCTGCACCTCCGGTGTGCGGCGCCACGCTCGTCGTGTGTGTAGTGGGGTTGGTAAGCTATGCTCGGGGCGACCTAGCGGGAAGGGATGGAACCGCCCACGCCTTCCTGGCCAAGCCCCCCACCCATGCCCCAACTTCCGCATCGGAGACGGCAATGTTATGGGTTTCTATAAGGGCTTTCAGGGACGACAAGAATTGAGATTCCCTGGGAGAGGCTCCTTGCACTGCCACCCCCGTCTCCCTGAAATTTGCCAGCTTCTCACCTGCTTCTCCTTACCCTGGTGCGGCTGCCATCCTGGGGGCCAACCTGTCGGTCTGGACGAGCGGGCGTCCCTGCACATCTCGACCGCTGTGGGCTCCTTTCACACCCTCTTGCGTAAGCACAGCTGCAGCCGCAAGACCGTCTGTTCCGAGACCTGGATCTCCCTCTGGCTCTGGGGAAGCATGAAGAACAATCACTAGCTCTCCTGCGTCTATCCCTCATTATGGAACGCGCAGTCCGCTCCCCCCCAAAGGAGTACTCCGACTCTGCGGCTACGCTAGCGCGTAAGGATTCCCTCCGGCTCGGCGGTCAATGCTATCCCTGCGTCAGACCCAGACATATTACACATTTTGTTGAAAAACAGTCAATGCTATTTTTGTATACCTTTGACTATAACCTTAGGATTCACTTGTTATGCTGACCAAGTTGTCAAATATCAAGTACATGGTTTTCATTCCAATCACCTTTTCTGTAGATGCTCTTCAGAAAAGAATTTCAAGTTGATTGTAAACGATTGAAAAGTCTCTTTATGTTCTTGTCACCCTCTTAGAATAAAATGCTAATGTGATCTACAACCAATACTTTCCTTCGGCTTTGCGCCAGTACATGAAGGCATAATTGTTCATGATTAGTGGGGAGTGAGCGACAGTATGAAGAGGAGCCCTTACAACTTTCTTCTATTTCATGCTAGCCTTTTATGTGCAAATGATGTTCCTATCTTTAGCAGGTTCCCTGATTGTGCAGTGTTTTCTAACAGTTTCTGCTAGGTAGCACAATGAGGATACTTTTCCACCTTCTGTTTAATGCATTTGGCCAAGTGTACAAACACCCATTGAGTCACTAATAGCCTCAGAGATTTTATATAATATGATCACTAAATCATAGTGCCGTTTAAAAAAAAAAAGGATAGTATGACTAAATTTTTTATCATTTAAATGTAATTCACTTTCATAGATAAGTCATATAAAATAAGTTTAGCATTACCAAATATGTTGGTGCTTTAATACAGATATTAAGATATTAATAATAAGTCCCAGATACATACCTTTTTGTAATAGACAGTGCTTCACATATTAGCCAATGTGCACTGTGACTACAGTATAGTATTCCAACAAACAAGCTGCAACATTGTTATGTATATGGAGAAAATCAACCATACCTTTATGATATACCTTTAAGACATTATGTTATTTTTGAGGAAGCAGAGGTAATATATTTTCATAAATGTCCATGTGGGCACAGCTATGTTGATAAATTCTCTAGATCCATACAGTTGAGACTTAATGAACATACATTTACAATATGTAGTTAATTCCCAGGATAGGCTTATACTTATCCTAGGCATTTTTAAAGAGCGTTTGAACTCACTGTTAGTATTCTTCATGGTGCAAAAAAGGACAAATTGTATGTTAAATTGATCTACATATTTTTTTTATTATACTAGTAATAAGAGCTAAAATATCTTACTTTTTAAATCTTGTTTACATACAGTTTATTCTGCCCACTGGCAGTCTGAGGCTCTATGGGGGAAGACTGTGATTGATAAATGTAAATAACATATCATGAAGAGCTTATATGAATAATGTAAGCACAATATAAAAAAATGCTATTAATTATTATTGTAATACACATCAAAATAAGTGCAATGTCAATATCTTTAAAATATAGATATAGATTGAATATATATGTGTATTATAAAAGTTTATTATGAGATTCAAGACATGTACTCTATTTAAGTGTTTTTAAGTGTTAAGTGCTTTTAGGAGATATTTACAGTGATCTTTACTTATTTACGTGGTCCAAAATATGCTGAATTAAGTGGCCCTTTAAATTTCTTAACTGTATTTAATCCCGCCATTCCCATTAGAAGGAAGTTCCATGTATCTACTACTCTTTCTGTAAAATCATACTTTCTTACATTACCTCTACATTTTCCTCCTTCCAACTTGAAATCATGACCTTTTGTTCTTACATAATTTTTTTCTGTAAGACACATCCCTCATTAATTTTCTTAAACCCTTTAATATATTTGAACATTTATAGCATATGACCTATCTCTCTTTATTATTGCCCTCCCTTTAATAGTTAATGCTATTATTTCCCTGCACTGTTTATATTCTGTCTCTAGTGTCTCAGGACAGAAACTGAGTCAGTAATCGGGCCAACTAAATTAATGTATTAGAACTCTTAAAGTAATACAGCAAAGGTTATTAAACACCTAAATTAATATTACTACTGGTTATTATTAAACATTTTAGATAATTGATAATATCAGATAATTGAGATGGAAAGTTGTGTATTTTGAGCACAAATTGCCTGTATAGGTCATCACTTTCTCTTACTAACATTATCTCACATTATTATATTTCATAGTGAGGGGTGATCACTGATGAGCAATAAGAGCATGCCCAGTTGATAAAAAAATAATAGATATTTTTTTTTTAAAGGAATATGAAAGTTTCTTGGATTAATACATTTCTGCACTCTTTAGGCAAAAAGCAGCCTATATGTATGCAGCACATGACAAAACATTTTATTTTTATTAATATCTAAAAATCCCTATAGTAATTATATTGACACCTCCAGGGGGTGTCTAAACTGTCATCTGATCCTCCCAATCAGCATAGGGGAGCAATATTAACCCACTATTTACCTGCTGTTGCTTGCTCAGCCAATCTCCTTGCAGCTTCCTGTCTGTATGTCAGCAGCAATAATAAGTACATATATGTGATATACTACAAATCCCTTTACAGCGCAAACAGAAACCCCAGAGTGAATTTAAAAGTTTCAGCTAACCTGATTGGCCAAAACACATCATTTTAAATGATGCTAAGGTAGCCTGGGTTTGGAGGGTGTTAACCCTGATTTCCACATGTCAGAAATTATGACATGTTTGCTGACTTCAATGTAAGTGTTTAAATGGGTTTTTTTTTCATGCAAAAAATGTTTGTATACACTACTAATTATTTTCTATCAGATGCATTCATAATCCAGAAAACTTACAAATATCTTTAAATACCTTATTATTTTAATCTATCCAGTTTTAGTTGCTGTGTGATCATTTGTACAATTCAGAGGCAACAAATGCAGCTCTTCAATTGAAAAAATATTGTTTA
This sequence comes from Discoglossus pictus, assembly GCA_027410445.1. Taxonomy (NCBI): domain Eukaryota; kingdom Metazoa; phylum Chordata; class Amphibia; order Anura; family Alytidae; genus Discoglossus; species Discoglossus pictus. The sequence continues at coordinate 433,588,975 of CM050163.1, read as the reverse complement.
ATAAGTGCCATAGTGATAGCTGCAAATGGTTTTATGTGTATGATAATTAATTCATACCAAGTTTTCTGCCTATTGTTTTCATCATATGTATGTTCCATTCAGCACCCTAAAATGCAGCCTATCATATGTCTCCCTTTAGCGAATGTAATTGTAAATGCAAGTTGCTGAATGCAATACTCTCAGTATGTCTCTAGTAACTTGTCACCTTGAAGAAATGTTGAATGACAGAGATCTTAAAACACCATATTCATTCCACACTGTGCAAGCTGAGCCCTAATTATGAAAAATAAATCCAGTCAGCACAACTGACACGCGCACACAAAACTTAGGTACATACAGCAATGGGTTTGATGATGCTGCCAGCTCAGAAGAAGCATTATTTCTTCTTTCGTTTACATGCATTTTTTAGCTTGCATTAGTGAGCAGCTTACCGCAACCACACTGTATAAGTAATTCACCGCCACAATTTACTTGTATGTATAATGCAATATGTCATGAACGATTTGGGGGCCATGATGGGATCCCCTGCACCCCACAAGTAACTCTGCTATTTGGATTGCTGGCACACTGAGTGCTAATGTCATGAACTATTACAACGGGTCTGAAACATGTTATGGGGACTGAGTTGATTGTTTTTGTGTGTAGTATGGGCCACAGTAATTCATTTTGGGGTTACTATGTCATGTTTCATGCATTTCATGCACTGTAATAATGTATTTGTGTTAGAAGTAGGCCCTAGGATGCTAGAATTATCTAAAAAATACTGCAGTCACTTATGTGAAAAAGGGTTAAAGGTTCTAAAGAATTTATATGGCCCTGTGATCGGCCATGTGTGACTGCTCTGTCTTTAGTCTGGAAGGGGGAAGTTTAGTTTTATAACCCTGGCAACTAAGAGATGGGGGATGTATCATGGGATAGACATCTCCCAGGTGGTGAGAGTGTAACAAGCTATTGCCCACAAGAGGAGGGGTTAGGCATGTGGGGGGAGTGAGATCTTTCTGTGTTTTTATATATCTCTGTAACAATAAAGAAGTGCCAGTCTGATTTTGGGCACACAATATAAAGGCAGTGTTGGAGTCTGCTTGTACTAATTAAGGGTACAGGGTGTGTGATTCTTGGATCCTAAGAAAAGGGATCTGAACAAAAAGTTGCCCCTTAGATAGAGTTGGGGTGAGCGTAGTCCCTCAAATCTGGCGGTCGTAACACAATACACATACACTTAGTGCAAAGTTCTGTCAGTGTGCCAACAGTCAAATAATTTGTATGAATTGCCCTGTGATGACTTATAATGGGAGAAATGTTCCACGGAGTGGTGAAAATATTGTAACTCTGAACATGTGAAGAAGGTTAATGAGTGACTGTGACTATTAATGCACTGCAGAGCCTGTCTTTATACCTTTTGTCTGTTTATTTCATTCTGCAAAATCAAACTTGAAAACAAATTCCATCAGGTTCAGGGGGAGATTGTTACAATCTGAAACACCAGTCTAAATATTTACATTTAGATTTCTGTAATCATTTGCTATTGGTAATATAAGTTACACAAATATTAGTGTAAGCATGTTATCCTTATAATAGGGCAAAAAAAAAACATAAAGCTGCAAAAGATCACAGAATATATTGCATATGCAAGGGACAGATAATATGATTATGAGCAGCCATTTTTAATACATTTGATCACAAGCTTCCCCTCAAAAATGGGTAGCATTAAAAAAATGCAGTACAATGAAAAATAATGTTTGAAAATGTTAAGTCTCACTAAGAGCATAGTTAAGCAGGAGAAAAGTCAGACATGTAGTTCTTAATTAAAAAATAACAGCCTTATTAAATTGCGATTCGACAAATTTCAAAGGGCTCTATATAAGCACATAACATATTTTTTTACAGAAGTTTTTAGTTAGTGAAGACCTTGCTTTTGGATAGAAGTTCACTAACTTGAAACTTCTGTAAAAAAATATGCTGTGTGCTTATATAGAGCCCTTTTAAATTTGCCAAATCGCAATTTAATAAGGCTGTAAATGTTGATGTGTCAGCAGGACCTTGGAGATGTCCATGATACATAAGAGGAAGTTGTGTGTTAGAGAGGTGATTTCCAGAGAGCTGTTGATGCAGTGAATGATGCAAGGGGTCTTCTTCTGAGTCAGTGAGAGGGAATGGGTCTTCTGTCTATTCAAATCTTATCTTGTGGTTTCTCCTGTTCAGTGGTAGTTGCCTGGCATTTTAAGATTGTATCATTCTTTTGAATGTGATCAAACAGAAATGATACCCCTATGAAGGGCAGAGGTGAGCAAAAAGAGGCTGCTCTCTAAGTACAAAACCTGACCTATAGAACAAACCTACTTATGTCTTCATTCTCAGATTGGACACAACTGACTCTGTTTTGGTTCATCTTTACAATAGTTCTCTTCACTGACAAAACAAACACCATCATGATTCAGCTTTGAACTGTTCGTGACTGGCTTGACTGGGCTGCAATGAACGCCAAAGGCGCTCATAGCGAGGCCCATAACATAGAGGGGGGGGGGGGGGGGGAGCTCCAAACGGCTTACGAGTTACAGGTTTAAAAAAAAAAATGATGGGTTTAACGGCCACCATTTTTTTCAAGTCTGTAACTCAGAAGCCAAAGACGCTAATTAATTAGAAAATTAACTTACAACCTCACACACAGTACAGGGGTAGAGGCAGGAAGTCTGTAAGTCTGTAAGTGAGGTTGCATTCTAATTTGCTATTTAATTGGCATTTTTGGGAGGTCTCAGAATGGCTAAGCGAAGACAAAAATGGCAGCCATAAAGCTGTAATTTTTTTCAAGCCCGTAAATCGGAATTACATTTCGGGCTTGGGGAAAATGATCAATTACCCAAGTCCGCAAATGCAAACAAGAGCATAGAGGAGGGATAGGAGGGATAAAGACACAGGGAAGGGAGAGGGGGAGAGGGTGGAAGGAGACACAGGGGAGGGAGTGGTGGGGGGAAAGAGAAACGCAAGTTAGAGGGGGGAGAGACTTGCATTGTGTGGCAAACAACATTGCCAGGCTTCAAATGTTATTACCGCCATTTTGGACGGCCAAGTCGCTAGTATTAAAATAATGAAGAAAAAAAAAATGAAAGCCCCTCTCTTTGACCCTAAAATCAAATGTACAGTACACAGAGCTTTCACTAAAGCACATAGCAAGATTGAAAACTCGCAGACTTACAATCTAAATGATCTAAAGTGTTTTCTGCCTTTTTGCAAATATTTATATAGAAATATTTATTTTTGCATCAATGTCAAAAGGTGTGGCATGGAGCTCAGAGTTTTTAGATCCACACCAGTGGGAGCAGCTGATATCTCATAAGTCTAATAAAGAAGGTCTACCTGTTCCAGGAGCATGAAAAATGTCTAAAACAAAAGATCATAATTACAATGTATATACTAATATCTTAGACAATCATACAATATTATACTGTTGTAGAGACTTCCATGCAATGTTACCTTCTACCATTTTCCCTGATAAGTATTGATACATCTGTAGGGTATTTATGTTAATTCTCACTGAAACAGACAGAAGGACACATAATAAGTGCTGTATTGAAGGTCAAATTGTAGACAACAGAGGAGGAAACCTTATCACAGTTGAAGTTGATTTAGGGGCTGGCACCAAACTAACATGTCATATATTTACTTTAATAGATATTCTTCTACACACTCCAGATCAAAGAGCAGGTGTGGCTGGTCCTGTTGGCACTGATATTCTACTTTACTTCTGTGCAGAAGCTACACATACAAACACAATACTACTTTACCGCATTGAGACAATATTGAACGTGTCCATAGAGACCTTGTAGGAGTCGTCAACAGTCCTTCCTGTTACAGGCATAAATTATGGTGAGTTTTATCTTCTACAATCACTCACGTGAATAGGCGTCTAAACAGGAAGACAGTCTAGAAATTAACCCTACCACTAGGGAATCAGGTCCAGTGCCATCACAGTATTGCATCAAAAATGTAAAATCATTGTTGAGTTAGAATAATATTGTATTAGACAAGCCCATGGCAAGTTTTTTAGTAGCAGTCTTGTACTGAATGCTTCTGTTCCACAGTCTTCTGCATCAGTAGCCAGTGTTTATCTGTTATCACCTATTAATACAGAGGCCAGTCAATTAATGGCACCTCTTACCACAGGAGTGTAGTTGATGAGGAAATCTGTTGTAACATTGGTAAAGGATTTTTCCAGTGCGATAGACATACCTTAGTTTACTTCACTGACCGTAGCTCTCACACTCCTGGGGTCTTCAGTCATGTACACTTGAGAACAGACACTAAATTGTGCTAATTGGTTAACCAGGGGACCCACTTTTCCACTGATACTAAGGAAATAAATTTACATTAGGGGATTATTGAACTATTCTTGTTGCTGCCATATTTTCATTATATTTAGGTGGGTAAGGACCTGAAGACTGGGGATGTGAAGAAGGATGAAGAGTACCATTAAAACAATACAGGCAAATCCCAAACACATTTGATAGCTGAAGTCAAGCATATACAGTACTGGGTGAGATTGGTAAGTGCATATGGAGTCATGGCATGGCGGAATATGATTAGGTGTTCTGGAACAAGACTGTTGAGCCATCTATGTCATGGGTTTATAAAGTCATCTCATTGGGATTAACATTTCTCAGGAGTGCAGGTGGATACAAAGCTTCAGGCCCTACCTTTAGGCTATTAATTGGATTGTGATGTACTGTACTGCATGTACAACACATATAGCATGTACCCTTATAAACAATAACATTTAGATATTTATGTATTATTAGTTATTATTATTATTTGATATCACAATTTATTAATTATGTTTCTTACATTTTTATAATGCCAATAGTTTGTGGACCACCTGAATTAAGCTCCTAGCCTCTTCTATATCCTAACAATGCCTTCTATATTTTGGTGTTTGTGCCTCTATCTACACTACATATGAAATATTAATTAAACAACTATCATTTTCAATCAGGCAGTATGGAGAAGAGACAGTTATTTCAAATTATGGGAAAAGAAAATGGTTCAATAAAAAATCTCAGTGTTACAAATACACTAACTTTAATAAAGTATTTTCTATGCTCTGCCTTCAGAAAGCTTTACATTGCTGTTTCATCAGCATTTTATAAATGATGCACTAGTTGTGATTTCCTTTCAAAGAAATGCAATCAGAAACAAACAAACTGCATATCCCTTAAACAGCACAAATGAATCAAAGGCATAAATAATTCAGAAGATAATTAATGGGAGCTGAATTATTCTAATTACCAACACAGTTAAAAAAAAATAAAAAAAACAAACAAAAAAATACCCACTGGTTTTATTAAAAAAAACAGCTGGTAGGAAAACACAATGTTAATCAGTATGTGCCTCACTATTTTAAAACTCCTTGGAAATATACACCAGCAAACTGCTTTGAAGTTCAATTTTAATTTACATGCAAAGTACCCAAAAGCATGATCGTATAAAAAAAGCTTCTGGCGCTCTATAATTGCAATGCAACAGTGTTGTCATATTTGATTAGAATATCATCTCAGTCACTTGTTTTCAGACATCCCAGTAGTCCCAGTATATGATACTGTGTGAACTTGAAACTTTCTACCTACTGGGAATCAGTACAGTACCCCCGAGCTCAGAACCATTCGAAGCATTATTTGTACACACTTGCAAAGATAGTAGCAGTTTAAATACTTATTTAGGTTTCATGGATCATGAATGCAAATTTGGTATTGTCGAACACATATTTTTTCATGAAAAAATACCAAAAAAACAATAAACATTATTAAACTTACCCTAATTTTTTATAAATCTCTTGAGCAACCATTTTGCAAGCACCCCTAGAAATCCCTGCTAAAATTAGCATATAATTCCTATTTCGTTTTGGCCAATCATAGCCAGCTAACACATTGTATCAATTTATATAGGAAGGCATCATGGGATGTGTAGTCCCCTGAACAAAGAAGCAAAGATGAGCCCAGACATTGTTCTGTAGATCTCTGCACCATGCTGTTGATGGTTTGAAGGTTAGTAAAGGGTTATAAATTGTACCCACATTGACAGCTTTATTAAATTGTGATTCAGCAAATTTAAAAGGGCTCTATTTAAGCGCACAACATATTTTTTTACAGAAGTTTTTAGTTAGTGAACTTAACTGAACTTAACAAAAGCAAGGTGTTCACTAACTAAAAACTTCTGTAAAAAAATATGCTATGTGCTTAAATAGAGACCTTTTAAATTTGCAGAATCAAAATTTTATAAGGCTGTGAGTCTTTATATTGCGAGGTTCACTGTGCCTATGTAAGCATCTCTCTCTGGGTTTGTGTATGTTTATAGAATAACTTAATGTAATGTGTGTTTCTGTTATAAGCAGCATGTGTTAGATTAGAAAAAGGTAAAAACAGGGAAACTTAGATAAACCTTTAAGTTTTTGTTGATAAATACTTTCTACACATAAGTAGTAAATAGGTTAAAGTGTGATGCTCAGCTTCTCATCCACAACTAACTCGCTCTATTTGTAAATAAACATCAATACACAGTGGTGTAATGGGGTTTTATATATATGGTATTCTGGTCTGGTTTTCTTGACTTATCTTCATGAGCATGTCCTATGGCTGGAAGACAGGTCTAAATTACTACAGAACAAGGTGACCCTTTTCTCTACATAGTACTGCCATAAATTAGTTATACATATCTTGAATTATTTAATAAAATACAAAATAATTGTATTAATAATAGTAATAATAGCAATATATGTGGATAAAATAATGTAATCCCAATATGATAACTTATACAAAGAAAACCTTTAAAACTCATTTCTTATGCACCTGCAGAACTAAATTCCTGGCCTACTTCCATTACATTGATTATATTCTGATCACCTGTGAACAAGACATAATCCAATTGCACAGACGATTGAACAAATTCCCTTGAGCCATTAATATTACTCTAAAGCACTCAGTTACATACATACATTTTCTGGATACCAAAATCTACATCAAGGACACAACTCAATGAAACATCCTTGTATCACAAACCCATGGCCGAGCCTTATAACTTACTTTTTCACAAAATACATAATAAACACCTCTTAAAAGAGAGTGGAAGAGAAAAGAGGTAGTGGGCAAATGTGAGAGACCAGTGGGGACAAAGAATGTGAAAGGGCGGAAGAGAGAAGTAATTGGGGTATATGAAGGGAACATAGTGTGAAAGGTAAATGGGTTAAAGAGAAAAGGGTTAAAAAGAATGGATAGAAGGGGTTTTGAAGGAAGGAGAAAGATAAATGGGTGGAACACTTTTTCTGCCACCTCTAAATTCCCAACATCCCTAGGCTCCAGCCTTGTTTGTCTTTTATGAAACCTATCCCGCCACCACCTCTCCATCTACACATGGTCAGTAACAGGCAGTCATACTACAAAGTAAATATTCTGCATTCACTGCTCTGTAAAGAAAGGGAAGCATTATTGGCATTTAAGTGGCTATATGACATAACCCTCTTCAAGTACAATTTTATTTTACACTCATACCATAAGGTCACCAAAATACAAAGCATGTAGAATAAACCTACAGGACTGTGGTTGGAAGAAAAAGGAAGAAAAATGCAGATTAGTACACTAGGCTTTATAATGTCATGCATTTAATTGAAAAAAGACAATTTGATTGATGCAGCATCTGGTTCCAGACAAAATAAGAAACTGAAAGTTATAATACACCACACACTAAATCTTATTTTGCATTTTATTCTTAATTTCACATAAAGACCACCAATGGAATGGTGGTACATAATCTCTGCTATGAAGAGCTTACAATCTACTTATATGGGTGCGAGGATTGCATACAGAAAAATAAGTGGAAACGGGTAGGTGCATGTGAAGAGTGAAGAGACCACTAAGTACCTAGAAGTGCCTTCTTTAAAGAAAGAAACAAATGAGTTGTGTTATATTTTAAAAACATATTTGATATTACTCACAATAAGCTGAAAAATAACAATATATTAATTTTGTAAGTAGATTAAATGTATGTTTGGATAAAAAGTAGCTGACCAACATAGAATCTGCACAGAAATGCCTTAGGGGTAAATAAAATAATGATTGATATAATATTGTAAGTAAGTGTTGTATAAAATGTTAATTTCCCATATTTCATTTCATTTAATAGTGTGTGTGGTAATGTAAAGCATGTTGTACTATATATGACTTAGTGCTAATAATACCACATATTAAACTTCTTCTTCATTTTTTATTTCCAATGAAATTCCAGTTTCTTTTTCTATATAAATGTCCTAATACAATGTGAAGTATGGATTTATCAACTCAATTGAATCTTCCACATTAATATAAGTGTTACAGAGACACATTGACCGTTAGTAAACTACATGGAGATTGTCATGACTTTTATTGTGACTATAAAAAAATTATACATTGATGTCGTAAATGTGCTTTGAAAAGCATGCAAGTCCTTAATCTTAAGGTCAAAGGTGAATCAGGCAGGCCACTTGCGCTTGCTTTCTGTCATTTCCACTGAGGATATATGATTTCCGCCTTGACCTTTTTTGTCAGATGTTGAAAGCTGATGTACATTATGTGAATCTGAAATCTAATGTACAATGACATTTGTGTGGGATTTTCATGTTAAGCCAATAAATAGTCACATCCTCGAGATAACCAATTCTTTATGTGATGATAAAGATGTTGCCCTCTCCTCCTGTGACCTCATGAACTTTGATACATCTCACACCATATATTTCTGAAATGAGAAAGAGGCTACTATTCTTGTCACAGAGTAACTTTAATTCACTTTTACAGTTTCAATTTCGTAGGGCTCATAAATATTTTCTTATCATTTAAGAAAAATCGTCATTCTCTTAACATAGGTAGAGTTCCATTTAACCTTCTTCAAATTTCATTGTGTTAGAAGAAGTATTTTATAAACCCCCATTCATTGCCAGTATTTCTTGGAGTAAAAATAAACACATACATCAACACGTATAAAAAACAAAAATATGTCCATGCTTTATAATTATGCATTTTTCATTAAATAGCTAATAGGGTGTCTGGTTAAAATATCCTCTTTTGAAGAACTATGGTTTAACATAAGAAACATGATTTTAGAAGGTAAAAATAAAATAATGCATCCACTAATTTCTAACTATAAAAGTTAAACATTAGAGGCTGTGTGTATTTTTGTTATTTACTATTTTTGCCATTATCAAGTTATTCAAAAGACCATATAGAAAACATTAAACCACAGTGTTCCTTTAATTCAAACAAGACAAGCATGAATAGATTGTGATGCACGATGTACCTTGTATTGTCTAATAATAGAACTAAATTATGAATCAAGCAAAAAAAAAATAACCTGATAGGATTTCATCGTGGTTTTGCAATAAATGGTAGAATAAGGAATGCTATATCTGTAAAACTGGAACTTAAAAATATATAAATGCAAAAAAATATATATAAAAAATAAATGCAAGAAAACACAAAATTAAGCACTGAATGATGTAGACTGATTCTTATGTTTGATCTCATATCAGAGAATATTCAGTGTTAGTGTGAAATCTAAAAACAGCAAAGACTGCTCCCAGGTGTTTCTGTTAGGAGCAGTCTACACTTGAGACTAAATAACTTGTAAACACTTTTGGGCCTTTTAAACAAATGACATTGAGCTTCATTCATTTGGGGCATCGGGAGATCTGGGCTTCCGTAATGGAGGCCGTAACTTATATTTGCTATTCAATTGGCGTCTTTTTGCAAGCTCCGACTGGGTTACAGGCTCCAGCCTCCGATTCATTGTGATACTTAACATCGCAAGTTAAAGGCCGTCCAAGCCTTTGATCTTTCAAGGCCGGAAGGTTTCCGATCGTTAAAATCACAAATCGCTATTCAATTGCTCCAATTCCACGCCCCCCCCCCCCGTTACGGGTTCCAAGGAGGACTCGCAAAGGGCTTAACACATGTCAGGAGCACTTTCGATGCAAATAAAAAATCAATACTGTACTTCAAAACATGGGGAAAGGGTTGAAAGACATTAGAATTAATTGCACAACAGTCTCAACCCCGGATATCGGCAAGCAAAAATCATTTATTTTTCAGTTTAATTTCGAGGTTAGATTGATCTTGGGAATCAATGAGTTAATACATATCGAACCCCCGAATCTCTAGTTGATTGCCGTGTCATGTTTTATTGATGTAATGAAGACAGGCTCCTTTTTTATTGGTTGTTTCTAACTCGGGTGTTACGGCCTTGCTTAATTGATCATGATCACGCTCTGAAATGCTACGTATGATGGCATGGATTACGGTTTTGGCTTTCTGGCCATAACTTGCGGGCTTGATCAATTGAATAGCACCATAAGACAAAGACACTGTGGACCCGCAGCAGTCCCACAGACATATGGCCTACATCCCAGGAGGTACAGCCTTCAAATTGAATGAGGCTCATTGTCTTCAAGTTTGGAAACACATGGTATCTACAGGGTACTCTAGGTGAGGTTGAATGTGTAACTATGAACCAATACAAAGTCATCCAGAAGCTAATAACTATTTTGAATCATGGGTCAATTAACTTGATAGCTGAAATACAGATTAAATAAATACTGTGGGCCCGATTCAAATGAGCAATCGTAAGTTATCGGAGCCCGTAAGCGAGGCCGTAAGTTAATTTGCTATTCAATTGGCGTCTTTTTGCTGGCTCCGGACGGTTTACGGGTTATGGGCTTGAAAACTTTGCGATGGTTAAACCTGGAACTTACAGCCTCCCGAAGCCTTTGATCTTTCACTTCCGCAAGAGTTACAATAGCTAAAATCGAAAATCTCTATTTCATTGCTCCAATTCCCCAAGCACGCAAATGTTTTCACACCCGTTAATGGCAAATGTTGGAGAAAATACTACAATTGCTAGAGAGGACCCCTGTCCGCAGCACTGTAAATGCAAATATAAAATCAATACTGCACTGTAAATGACAGGGAAAGCGATGAAAGACATTAGAATTAATTGCACAACAGTCTCAAGCTTGCAAATCGGCTGTAAAAATAAGTTAATTTTTATGTATCATTTTGGGGTTATAGCGATCTCGGGAATCAATGAGTTAATACATACCATACCACCCACATGGACTAGAATAGTATTGGCAATAATATTTATGATTTTGTATTTTGAGGGTTTGCGAGTCCCATCGTATATCAGACCCCCAGACCTAATTGATTGACATGTAACCTCCAAGTTTTACTGACAAAATGATGGCGGTCTCATTGTTTATTGGCTGTTTCGAAATGGGTGGCTACGGTCTTGCCTAATTGATCATATTCCCGCCCTGAACTGCTACAAACGAGTGCATGGTTTGCGGAGTCGGCTTTCAGACCATAACTTGCGGGCTCCTTTAATTGAATAGCACCATAATCAGAGACGAATGGGAGCAGGGAGCACTCCCGCAGACATACAGCCACAATCTTGCGAGATGCGGGCTTGCAATTGAATCGGGCTCTGTGGTAGTAAAAAATTAATAGCCATTTTAATCCAATTATATAAAGACAAAAAAAACTAACTCAGAGCTGCTCAATCTGAGAAAGAACTTACCCAAGTGGTTTGTTCTACAGGCTTTGTGAACCACACAAAGGTCAGTCTTTTTTTGCTCATGTCACAGGGAATAAATATCCTATAACATATCAGTTATGTCTCACTCCAAAGAGTGATTCTACCCCAATATACCAGGCAATTCATCCCTGAAAAGGATAAACAGCAAACCCCAGATGTACAGTATATTACAGCCTTGTTGGGTTTTAACGGTGAGGTTTAGCTGGACTTCCTAAGGCACAGTGAGCAAGATGGCCAACATCTGGAGTCCCCTATGATCCTTTTGGGAGATCAAATCCTAAGGATCATTTGCATACAGACAAAACCCAAAGTGAGAGGCACTCAATCTGAGAACAAACTAACTCAAGTGGGTTTGTACTATGGGTTGTGACCAACTCAAATAGCAGCTCCTTCACAGGGAAAAAAATAACTTGTTTATTGTATTTGTGCAAATGTTCCTTGGCGTTTGGTCTCCCTTGAGGTCATAGGGAGCTCCGGGTGTTGAATTCAATGCTCACTGTACTTTAGGGAGTACAGCTAGGCAGAAAAAGGGAAGAATTCAGGGAAGAATTGTCTGGTATTTTGGGCAGGATAACCCTTTGGAGTGAGACCTGACTGATATGATATACTGATGGCTATGCTTTCTGAATAGGTTACTATGCCCATAGAACAAACCCACTTGGTCTAGTTCATTCTTGGATTGAGTGCCTCTGTTGTTTGTTATAAAGAGTGATTAATTATTACTATTTTTAAATTCCCCTGTAATTAACATTAAGAGACATTGTGTCAGGTAAACAAACAGCAAGTTCTAAATCTCCATGTTACATCTCAAATTGCAAACATGGGATGTACCTTCCCATTGGTCTACTGGTAATAGGGTATGCCTTTTAGTGATAGAGCTAACATAATTTGACTGTCTGGGCTAATAGAGAGCCACTGATTGTGCTGTGTTTCCCATAGGACAGACATAATGGAAAACCAAAAGAGACACAACTTTCTGCTAACCCACATTGCACAGTGATATGCTATGAAGGATAGAAATTGGTAGATAGGCCAACTTGACACTCGCACAGACTTAGGCATAAGGAAATATAAAAATAGTAACCTTAACTTTATATAATTGGGTTTAAAGGTAATCTATTATTGTCACAACCCATATTTTAGGGGCTCAGTACACCCATAATTTTCAGGGTTATTAGCTGCCGACCCCCCACTGAGCTTAGGAGCCTTAACATGTAAGATTTCACCTGCTACCTATTCTCTCAAAGGGGTAATTAGAGAGTCAATGTCTCCCTGTTTAGCACCTTACTTCTTCTGATTTAAACATTCAGGGACTGACCCATACTAGTAAGTAAACAAATTGCGTGTGGCAGCACATCATCTGAGGAGCCACAAGGCTCGATAAATTTGGCAGGAAAATGGCAATATGGAGGCCTTTTTCCATACTAAACTGGATTCTGTTATGACCAAGCACCTCACAACTGATGACCCCTCTGCCCAGAGACCCTGGTAATACACCTCACTAAACTCTCTAAGGAAAATGCAGCATTTGAACACTATACATGCTTGTGTACCCCACACACACTGCTCTGTATAATACACATAATTTAATGGCCCCAACATTAATTATTGAGGCCTACAGTAGATTACAAATAGCAGCACACCATCATGTCATATTTCTTAGCAAGTCCACAGACTGAGATTATGAATAACCATGATTCAGATACCAGATTTCCCCAAAGGGCCCACACAGTCCATAGTCCCCCAAAAGTTCAGTGGTGGGGGCTCTCCTAGGCATGACAGCTTCATTCCCCCCTGTTCTAATGTGGCTTGGAAATTGATCTCACTGACGGATGACTTCCCAGCCACACTGATCTCACTTATTTGGGTGATGGGGTTGTGGGTACCCCACACTTCACACTGTCTCCCCAATCCCAGCGGGCACACAACTTTGGGCATAGCTTCCATGGTGCCTCCCCCTGACCATGGCAAATGCCCCCTCTTTCCCTGTGGGTCAGGAGCCAACCTCTTTTCTTTGGGGACCACATGACAACCATGTCCTGGAGGGGCCTTACTGGTAGTCCAAGCTAGGTACTAGGTACTTGCAATAAGCCCCTTCCCAGGAGACCCCTCACCAGTTGGAGCACTGAGATAACCTGGCCTACTGAATCCAAGGCTGTGCCGTGCCCAAGGGGTCAAAATGTGGGCCACAATTTCCTTTCCAGAGCAACCTTCCCCCACCCAGCCAGTCCCAACAGCTGTGCTGTGATGACACAGGAGACCACTGGCCCGCTACAGCTTCAGGGATCCACTAGATTGTCTGAGTTCTGGTGATCTCAGTATCCAGCGTACTTCTGTAGGTCAGGAACCGATGCAGGAACCCAGGATACAGCAGGTACAGCAGGTACAACCAGGAACAAGTAGGCAGATGTAGGACCAGAGAGAGAGGTATCAGTATACCCTGAAGTGATTTTAGCTCAGGAAGCCCTTACCCAAGAATGGCAGTACACCGTGGTTATTCACAGCCAGACTGGACTGATGTAGGATGAGGCCAGATGCACAAGTATTTATGCAGAATAAAACAGTATGGGACAGCCACCAATCCAATGATCAGAGGAGTGACCATGTTTGAATTACCCGCCTAGGTGTATGGGAATAAATCAGTACACTAGTTATGCTAATTAGGTTATCTCTGAACCGCTCATAGGGAATCTGTTCCATGGGACAGAACACACCTCCTAGCAATCTCCGCCCAATTTGGATTGCAATATGAGTAATTTGCTACTTGGTTATCCATGTGGCTGGTTGCTACCTCTTGGGAAAATAATAGAAGGGGCATGAATTGGAAACCAGTAACAGTCACTATTTTGAGTCACCACATAGTGGCCAGTAAAGCATGTTCTTTGGTGTGGGCAAATATCAAAACATCAGGGCACAGTAATGTCAGTCTGCACAGTAATTACAAATTCCCAAATCACACAATTTCATGGACATAACTTAGAAACCTATTATCATAGACATAACACACAGTGGGGCAGTAGTGTGGTTATGAGTGGGCAACATTATCTTCACAGTATTTATAATTCCTCTAGCAACTGGCTGTAACAACAGCCATTGAGCATACTTTGTCTTGGCCCTGGGTTAGTTTATTCCTAGGCCCGGGTATCCCAGGGCTGACCAAACTACAAGTTTCCACCATCCCTCCACAAGGGGAAACATTAAGGTACAATAAGGGGCTTGTTTAATCACTGGTGGTGTGTTCTGGCAGTTGGTAGCAGGGATAACACAGTCTTTTGCTTCATTGGCCCGTTCAAACATAAGCAGCCTGCTGATTGGCTAGAAGTCAATCCAGTCATGGAAACTGAAGCTCCAGCTGGAAGTCTTCCTTGGCTGCCAAGTGAGCCAATCATAGGAATACCTACAAGCCTGGGAAATACAAACAGGCCAATCACAGACAGGCCTCAAGTCTATGGGAAATAACATTAGAACATCCTTCCCATAAACTTTTATTGTAACAGTCCCTGTTATGTTTAAACGGTTGTTTTTGAATGTAATTCTCTGTAGGATGGTTTTAGGCTGATCAAAGCAGTCAAGAGTGGGGTTCAGAGGGGTCCTCCCTTGACCCTCAAAGTCTGGTCATGACAATTATGGTGAATGTAACTTACACTTTTAAAGGACCATGACATATTTTACCACTGTGGTGTCCCTTCGACACTTTAAATTACCCACACTGGTTTTGATTTTATTTTGTCAGCAGCCAAAGTGGACAAATCAATTGCACATTATTACATTTACTCAGAGTGCTCACATCTATTTGGAAGCAACTGCTATATCTCTGCAGCATCAGTTGTTGCTTGAAGCAGACAGAAACAACATATTAGAGAAATGGTTACATTGCTGTACATAAACAGACTTGAAGGTGGAAATGTAAGTTATTTAACTATTTTTTGTTTAATTGTTCCTCCATAATATATCTCTCACACCCTTCCTGTGTTAATGGTGACAAGTTTGACTATGAAATGTGCAGGGGCATGCAAGCACAGTATGTTGTGAAGCAGCTCCATCTCCATACTTTCCAGGATAAAAAAAAACATAAAATATGAAAATTACATAATAGTTCTCTAAAAAAATGTTTATACTATACTAAAAAAAGTTTCTCTATGTTCTCAAATGTTGCTTGTTGTTGCTCAGTCCTTCAGGCTTGTCTGACTCTCAGTGACCCTATGGATCACATAATTCCAGTCACATCTTTTGTCTGGTTGTGCTCATCCATATGTTTTTTTTATGGCAAAGACAGTGGAGTGGGTTGTCAGTTCCTTCTCTAGTGGACCACAATTTGCCTGACCTCTGTGCTATGAACTGCCCATCTTGGGTGACCCTACATGGTATAGCTCACTGCTTCACTGGGTTACACAAGCCCCTTCACCATGACAATGTAGCGATCCAGAAGGGGTATTACTAAATACTCTATACTAAATGACTGTGGGGCATATGTACTAGAGGGTGAGAGCTAGAAAAAAATGTTTTTAAAAGTAAAGGAAGCACATATTTCAACAGCACTATTAAGCTAGAGAGAATCTTTGCAATGATTTCCCCATTGCATTTTGACTAGATTTTAAAATATTTTTCAGTGCACAAACAGGGCACCCCACCATGCAGCCAAACTAGACATTTGCTTACTCTGTCTAATGAAAACTATGGTCCTAAATGCCACAGCCCATGACTAACGTACTGACAGACAGCCTAAGCGGACAATGCATCAAAAACATGCATTTGGAATATGCATGCAATACATGTCAAAGCATGTTTCAACATTTTTTAATACTACTCTCTGAAGAATGTTGTCAGGAAATCTTCAGAGTTCAATACTTGGCGAAAATCCAGTACAGTTTGACTGGTTCCTATTTATCAGTGTTGGAATATCTGATGAAGTATTCCCTATGGCAGCATTGATTGCTGCATGGGGATAACATGCATCAGTCTCTACATAAATATCCAAGTCTTGAAGTGACAGCCAACCAAGAAATATTGGATGTGGATTAATCTAAGATGAATCTAAACCTGACACTTAATTTAAAATATATTTTTTTGCAGAGGCCAAATAATTCTTTAACTGTTTAGCCTCTGGAATTATAGTTGAAATGTGTCTTGCTGTTGAAAGATAAGGCATTTCATGCAAAATTAAATCTCTACATGGTTACCAGAGTAAGGTTTAATGATGTGTAGCTGTGAGAGGATTTCAGAATGAATTAACCATTACAGTTAAGGACATGAGATGGTATCCACGACAGCTGACAGGATTGCCAGACGCTGTCTATGGAAAGGATTACATTGCTTGGGATACATTTATCAGAAGGTTTGCCTGAAAGGAATGTTCATAGAAATCACCATTTCTTCCAGGTAATATTACTGATAAATGTATCTAGAACAAAGTGTCACCTTGGCCTGCTCTTTGGAAAATGTTTGTGAGAATGTCATGGTCACGAAACAATGGATCTGAAAGAATTTGCTAAATCTGGGACCATATTAAATTCGAAGCCCGCAGCGGCCCTGGTGCACCCGCAAATTTGGCGGAGTTACAGAGCGATAAAATTAGCCAAGCCCACAACAGACCTGCTGACATCCACATTCCGTAAACCATTCTTGCATAAGTTGCATTTGCGGCCGTGAACACAATCAATTAGTCAAACCTGTGGTTACGTGTTTAGACGGAGCCAATGGTAAAAGAGATTGTCATCATTACGTCACTGAAAAATGCAGGTTAGATTTCAATCCCTTACAGTACGTGTTTCGATTGGACCAGCATTTCAGAAATAATGCAATATTAATAAATCAAAAAATATGATATTCTAGTCCATGCGAGTTCTATTATATGTTTTAACACATTGATTGCCGGGATTTATATAACACGGAAATTAAACATAAAATAAATATTTTACATTGCAGATTTGCGAGCTTGAGAATATTGTGCTATTGATTGTAATACCTAACATGACTTTCCCTTTAATTTAAAATACAGTATTTTGTTTATATTTCATTTACAATGCTACGAATAGGATTTTAACCCCCTTGCGGGTCCTTAGGGTTTTTGTCTTAATTTGCCATTTACGGATTTGAACGCCAGTGCGTCCTTTTGGATTCGTAGCAATTTAATAGCAATTTCTGATTGTAACATTTACCGGCTTGACAGATCAAAGGCTTAGCTGAGACCGAGTTCCTATTTTGACAGCCGGTAGGGTTTTTCCTTCTGTAACCCGCAGATCATTTGCAGGTAGTTGAAACAGGCCAATTTAATAGCCTTAAGTCTAGAGGGCTCCTTATGGACTACGAATACTTCAGTAGAAGAAATTTATTAGGGCTGATGTGTTCTCTTTAATGCTCAAAATAAGTATACTAGCGACTTGCCCCTCAAAAAATTACGGCAACAAGATTGTAAGGCAGGTAATGTCCCAAATTTTTGGTGTTTTAAGATCCTTCGGCGCTCATTGCGAGCCTCGCGCTGAGCGCCTTCGGCCCTCATTGCGTGGCTCACAATGAGCGCCTTCGGCGCTCATTGTGAAGCTCTTGGTTGTTTGTATGCTATGAGCAGCGTTGGTGTTTTTTTTGGTATGGCAATGAATAATTAATAAAATAAGAAATTAATATACTTTACCTATTGTGAAGTAATATATGCAGGAAGCATTGTGTTGAAGAGCTGGCAATCTGTTTTCATGTTGCTGCAGCATCAGTGCTGTGGAGCTGCTGTGTAAGCGTCATGAATGTGTGCAGTGTAATAGTGTGCGTGCGCAAGGCAAATCCGTTAGGGTAGCTGTGTACTTCTGGATTGTATAACTTAGTGTTCTGAAATTGCGTCTAATGTGTGGTATGCGGCTGTGGCTGATTTAGCGTCCTTGTTTTCGGATATCGTCCGACTTTTTCGGAAAATCCGTAGGTGTTTGGTGGGGTTTAGGGTCCTTTAGCCTCGTTTTCGTTTTGTTCGGCGGCCATTTTTTCTCTCGCTTAAGTGATTTTCAGGTGTCTAAACTTGCAGAGGTCCTTGCTGTGGGTAAGCTTTTTATGTGTTTGTTGTGTGTATTTATTGTGTTTCCAATGTTTTTGGGGTCGCGCGGGTTGCGTCCTTGTTTTCTGATCTGGTACGTCTTTTTCGGAAAATCCGTAGGTGTTTGGTGGTGTTTTGCGTCTTTAGAGTCCTGTAGCCTCGTTTTTTTTGCGGGGGCCATTTTTTCTCTTGCTTAGGGGATTTTTGGGTGTCTAAACTCTTTTATTTGGAGTTAAATTGAGGTGTAACTTCTGTTTTCGAGGTTTGTTTTGTGTATTTATTGTGTTTTTCATGTTTTCATGTGCGCGGGTTTCAGATGTTTTTTGCAAGGTTGTAATGGGTCGTAACGTGTCTCGTAATTCGGTTTCGTAACTCCGTAAATTTTACAAGGTCTGCAGTTGCTGGCAAGGAGCGCCTTCGGCTACGCGAGCCTGCAGCGTCAGCAAAAGGCCGCATGCTCACAATTATATATGTGATTGGATTGCACCAAACTCTGCTACCAACAAGTACTAATAAAGCTAGTTATAGAATTTGTATTAGAGTACCAGCATAGTTTTAGTTTTGAAGTATGTAATAAACAATATTAGCAGCTATGTATGCAATGGTCATAAAAGGATTTTCACTGAAAACCTTACTTCTGACAAACTATGCTTGTATCTGTAGGCTTCTCTTTTTATTGCTGCCTACTGAATTGGAGCCTGAGGGGTATGCTTTGTCAATTGATTCTATTAAGCAGTGATGGATAGAGCCCAGGCTTTGTGGCCTCATTTGTGAGTGAGCTCATCTTTTAGTATTTGACACATCCCACCCTCTCCTGCACATGACCAGTCTACTAAAAGATTTTTCTATAATGCTTTTGACTTTCATAACTGTTAATGTCATTGGCTTGTTGTATATTTTATAAACATGTGACATGTTGCCCATATTACTATGTGCTTTCAATGTCTCTTAGGGATATGTGCTAAGGTATTGCTTTTATAAAGTTTAACTCATTTAAAAAATATGTCCCTGTTTAAAATATATTTAAAATTAAGGTAATTAATGAATTAGATGTTAATTAGATGTTAAAAGTGAAAATAGTGCTGTCACGCTTCTTCAAATCAGGCCTGCCCAAGAAACTGGTTCTGACCCACCCAGCGATATGTGGTGGTTCTTGTTGTTATCCTTGTAGCAGAGATAGAACCAGATCGGTATTTAACCCTCAGGACGATCACAGGAACACAAGAATGGTCAGGAAGAGCAGCAGGGTTACTGGCTGTAACTTCTCTTTTAGGCAGATGTGGAATTGCTAACCCCTATGATCAGGATACTCCCCTCAAGAAGAAGCATGCACATAAATAGGTATGACCACACTAAGCTATTTGTCATCAATCCAACAATGTTATATATCTTAGTCACCCCTCACCACCAAGTCACACCCCTTAGCAACAGTCCCCTTTAGCCAATCCGCACCTGTCAATTATGTGATCTCAGCGTTTCTAGTGACCCCTCCAGGTCCTTTGGGAGCCTGGGATAGCAATTAACAAAAAATAACTCCTTTGTTCTATATATCAGTCCCTTCTCTGTGAACTTAGTGGGGGCCCTCTGTATTTATAGGGACTTTAGGTCAACCCTTTGATGCCATTGCTCAGAGAAAAAGGAGAATGCCTCTTACCCATAAGGGCCCCGGCTTACTAGTATAGATTAATATTAATACTGATAACCCTAATCATAATGAGATCCGCACATAACTTTTTTTTTTATTAAAACCCACCAGGAAAGTCCTGCATTTCAAACTAACAGGACATTTACAAGTTCACATGGACACCATACCATAATAATTGGTAGAAAATAGGGGAAGAACTCTTTGGACAAGTTACTACAAACATGGGGAATAATATTGCATAGCCTGATAGAATAACATGGCACACATGCTAACCTTATAACTGTCAACATGTCTGCAGCAGTTCTGATCCAGGTGGCCAAAATTGGATATTAAGGTATATATGAACAACCCCTTTCCAACTCATAGCTTGGCCTACAGAATATGCAATCCCGCTTCAAGGTAAAGATACCCTAGTGTTACAAACATATAGTTGCTAAGACTGACAATCCCATTACCTGAAAAAGTAATTAAAACGGTAGTGAAAAGGGGATGACATTTTATTAATGGTGGAGCCCTTCCATTCTTGACCTGCAAACAGCCTGTCTGTAAGGAAGGGGGGGGGGGGGGGTGCAATAGTAATCAAATATGGAGTCACTGAGCAAGATGAGGGCCTGGCTCCGTAAGGGCCCATGAACTGGATGGTTGTTAGTACAACATGTACCACAATACACAATATGGCTGTCCCATACCGACATTTGTAGTAACATTTCTAGTTCTGGGAAAACATGGCAACCACAGTCTATGTATTCAGATGGGGGGGGGGGCAATCTCTTCGATGAAAAGGGATCAGCTGTGCCACTTTAACCCATGCCCATCCAAAGCCCATTAGTTTACACAGTCTCAAAGATCCCTAGGGGTCCCCCTGGGCATCACAAGCGCAATGTAAATACAGGAAATACTAGAGCAACAGAGTTCAGGGCTAACTGTCATTTATTCATACCAGAAACTTCTATACCCAAAATAGATATGCAGAGACTGAAAGTTGAGGTATAACGTTAGTGAGGTATAAAGAATATACAGTATAAACTCACAATACATGTGTTCATTAAACATAACTAAGTCCTGTCTGCTGTCCAGCATCAATATACCACTGCACAAGCCAGGGTTCCCATATTCCCAGTTGCAGTGGAGCAAATAAATATAAAAGGTAGTGTTATCCCTTCCAGCATGATGACTTGAATACCTGAATGTGGATTAAGTAAATATGTACAATAAGTAAATATGAGACAGACTGAATTACTTCTGTGGCTTAAAACTGCAAACTTCCAGTTCGACAAACAATAAAATAACCTTACCAAAATAACAGGGAGGGAGGGAACTGTCTTACCCTGCAGCCTAACAAGTAGCCCCAAGCATGCAGAACCAAAATATCAGGAGAAGGGACCGCTATGGCTCAACCAACCACTTTCAGTAATACCGGCTCCCACTTCTTACCCCTGAAACCAAACCACTTCACTAGCATAACATCCTCCGGGAAACTTAACTGACGATCATGATCTCTGATTCCAGCCGCCCTTCGTGCCCAATAAATTAATGAGTAACCCACAATCCACAAGTGTAAAGGAGGGCCTGCAAATACAAACATATAAGAATCAAAACATAAATTACGCACATGCACACAATAGAAATTCAATGACTTTTTTATTGTTTAACAACGACTTGCCCTTCCCTTTATTATATTTATTTATATATACATTTTTTAATATTTTTTTTGCCTGTATTAGTATATTGCATTTCAGACACTTCAATACCAATTGCCACATCAATCACACTACTGGCGGCAAAGAGGCAGTAATTGAATTAATTGCCTGCACCACACCTAAAAACTACATGTTGATTTCTCAGCTTCTCCCCCAAACGTTAAGTTCTTTAACACCTTTTCCTTACTCCATTCAGCAGGCCAACTCTCCGTGCACCACTGCCCACCAAAATATGCCCCAAAACCTATTGAACCTGATGCATCCGTAAATAACTCCAATACCTCATTAAACACTGGACTCCTCAGCATCAAAGTTTTCCCATTCAAATTTTGCAAAAACAAATCCCAAACTCTCAAATCAGCCCTGTGTTCAGCAAGTATTCTTATGTGATGATGGGGCTGACTAACACCCGCGGTAGCCAATGACAGTCTCGCAAATATCCTTCCCATGGGAATAATGCGACACGCAAAATTTAACTTTCCTAATAATGACTGCAAAACGACCTTCTTCCAAGGTAAACTACATTCAAAAGAAACTGAATCAATGTGAATCCCCAGAAACTGCAATGCCTGACATGGACCAACTGACTTCTCCTCTGCCAACAGGATTCCAAACTCTCCTGCTAGCACCTGAAACTCATGGAACAGCCTACTACAATCGTGCGAATCCTGCCTGCCTATAAATAAGAAATCATCAAGATAATGCACCACCGCATGTAAACCAGTCCTATAACAAATTATCCAGTGTAAGAAAGTACAGAGTTTCTCAAGATATTAACAAGAAATTGCACCCCATTGGTAAACATAAATCAACAAATTAACGATTCAGAACATGGCACCCCAACAAATGATGAGAGTCCGGATGCACTGGAAGCAATCTAAATGCAGATTTTATGTCAACTTTTGCTAGCCAAGCACCTCTCCCCGCCTTCCTTATTAACCTAACTGCCTGCTTAACTGAATATGTAACAGATACCGAGTCCTTGTCAATTCCATCATTCAGCGATAGACCTTTTGGGTGTGACAAGTGATGAATCAACCTGAATTCTTCTACCTCTTTCTTGGGAACCAAGCCTAATGGAGAAATCCTCAAATTACTCAACAGAAACGAATCAAAAGAACCCGCCATCCTTCCTTTCTCCCCCTCCCCCATTAGCTTTTTCCATACCAAATCAGGCTGCTCCCTGGAAGACTTTAAGTTAGGAGGCCTACTAAAGGGCTCAACATCCACCGCTGGAATCACAAAAACCTCTACAAACCCTTACTCTAGCAAGACTGCGTCCCCAACTTTCCCAGGGATTTTAGCGTATAACCTTAGCTACACCCCCATCTTTTTGAGCTGCACCGGACTCATCCCCTTTAACAAACTGCCCCCACCCCCCTTTCTGACTCCTTGTTCTTTTGAAACAACGAAAAAGAGGATGCCCTCCTGGAACATGTTACCTTGCCAAAAGTAAAACAGAAACCTTTCTTGCTTACAGTTTCGTAACTGTGGCCCCCACCAGACGTCATGGTGTAACAACCTTAAGCCAACTACCCATAACCCTATCATCCCACTGCATACTAGACCTAACTGCCATATGCTGCCTAAACTTCTCATCATACTGCCACCACGCAAGTCCCCTATACATCTGGTGAATACCCTCAATCTCGTCTAAGTAGCAGAATAGGGATGAGCAACACTCAGAAAAATTTCCCCCCACTATGCTGGCTAGTATGACATACGCCTGCAACCAATTACCAAAAGTTTTCGGGATCTTCCTATATCTCTTCTTTCTCTCCTCTTCCTCTTTCTTTGAATACTCTTTTTTCTCATTGTGCTTTAATTCCACAAAACTATCTATTGGTAGCAATGAGAATATCTCTATAAATTCCCAATGCCATATGTTTTCCCTGATGTCCTTCAATATGTGTTCCCCGATAGGGCCTACAGAACATAAAGCTGACTTCTGCTTTGTAGTATCCGCTACTTTTAACACTGACCAGGATTCACACCCTGTCCCCGGGGCTTTTTCCCTCTCCCCCTCTTTGGCTGCTGCCTCTGTGTTCCCCTCACCCGACTCTCCCCCACGGGTGACCTCCTCACGTGGCAACTGAATATTGAACTGGGTATTGCTCACTCCCCCTTCGTGCCACACCCATGCCTTGCCTGGGCCCAGTTCCTTACTACTTGTAAATTTAGCCAACAGTCCTGTTAACCCCACTACTAACTCGTGAATCTTACCAGCATTTCTAACATTAACAAGTGAATTTGCATTATACTCACCACTGTACCTCCCATCAGTAGTTAACAGAGGGGCAGTAACACCTGCAGTTGAGCTGGACATGCTGTTATCCTGTCTTTGGCTTGAGGATGGACGCGTTCTGCTCCTGTTTCCGCCCTCTCTGTTGTCCTTTCCTCCGACTGAGGATGGACGCGTTCCTGTCCTGCTGCCGACCTCTCTGTTGTCCTTCTCTCTGGTTGAAGATGGACGTGCACCACTCCTGCTGCATAGCTCTCTGTTATCTCTTCTGTTGACTGATTATGGCCGCCATCCGCTCCACTGTCCTTTTCACTGCGCATTCTCTTGGATGTGCCTTGTACCCTCCTGTCCATCGTGGAAGGCAGTACCTGCTCCCTGCGGCTTCTCTCCCCCTGCCGGTATCTGTAATGACTAAAACACCTCTCTCTGCTCCTATATCTATGGTCATGCTCCCCATACTCTCTTCTGCGGCCTGGGGGAACCCCACCTTGACCCAACTCTCTCCCATTTCCTCCTGATGCAGCACCCTGGGTCTTCTTCCCTTGCTGCCCTTCTTTCTTCCTGCTTTTACTGCTATCACTCTTTTCTTCTTCCCCTTGCCTTTACCTTGCTCCCCTACCAGCCTCCTGCCCTTCTTGACCACACTCTGCGCTGTCCCCACTCTGATGCCCTTCTGATGCCCTTCTGACCACCAACTAGTTCCTCCCCTGCCACTGCTGATCCCACGTCCCTTCCTCTTCCTCTTATCCCAGCGTTCTCTTCCCCCCTTCTACCCCCACTACCCATTCCTCTCATACCTGTATCTGGCTCTCCCTCACTGTCCTCTGTGCCTCCTCCAGGCCTCATATCTAGCCTTCTCATCTCCCCTCCATCAGACCTGCTCGTCAGACTGTCGGCACCACTCTCCTCACCCTATGCTGACGTAATCTGCGCCTCGGTTCCGTCGTGCTGGCTCTTCTTTCTTGCTCGGTTGGATCCCTCCTCCGTCTCCGCGCCATGCAGCACTGCACCCCCGATCCATCCTCTGTTGTCGTCCGGACATACCTGGGTCTTCTCCTCACGATGCTTCTCACCGCTGGACCAGGTAGGTGCCTTCCAGACCCACCAGATCCTCCAACCTCTTCAGTATGCCGGCCTCCTGCAGCATCTTACCATCCTTACTCTTTGATAATAATAGTTATTTGATTCCGCCTTACTGTCTGCCAATGTGAGCACTATAGTTTAAGATTTAAAACTATCTAATATACATGGCACTATCTAATATACATGCCACTATCTAATATACCATACTATCTAATAATACATCCCCCTATCTATCTATCTAATATACAGTACATGCTATCTATATATATAGCAACCCTAATTCTAAGCTACAATAAATTAATTAAGACCACTTACCTTTGAGATGTCTTTTCAGATCAGCAACCTACGGTAAAAAAGATTAAAAAAATTAATACAACACGTTTACATGAAATAACTAAACATTCTAAACATTCTAAATATTCTAAATATTAGTTTCAACTTTCCAGCATGTCCCGTCCCAGCATGTCCCGTCCCAGCATGTCACGTCCCAGCATATCACGTCCTCCATGTTTGCCTCTGCGGCGCTGCTCCTGTAATAAACGCTTCCTATGGAGTGTTCCAGAAGAAAATTGACAATGGCGGCTTCTGATTGGCTGAAAAGGCTGTCTATCAAATTCAGCCAATGAGAAGACCCCAATTGTGAACCAATGAAAAAAGTATACACCCCAAAAAAAAACGCTGATTGGATAACACACCTGTCAATCTTTATTTGAACCAATCCTAAGTCTTTATTTCCATCAGCCAATCACAATGGAATATACCCCCACGTACTGATTGGTGAAGACATCTGCGCCTTCCCATTGGCTGTAATATTGATTGATATTAACAGTAGCCAATGAGAATGCGCAAATCCTTCACCAATCAGTACGTGAGGGTGTATTCCATTGTGATTGGCTATTGTCAGTGCAACCAATCAGAATACGCAGAGGCTCCAACCAATCACCCTGTGGGGGTGTATTCCATTGTGATTGGCTGAAGGCATCTGCGCCTTGTGATTGGTTTAAATAAAGATTGACAGGTGCAACATCCAATCAGAGTGGGATTTTAGGGTGTATTCCTTTGTGATTAGTTCACACATTGGCGCCTCCTAATTTGGTGAATTTGATAGACAGCGTTTTCAACCAATCAGAAGGCGCCATTGCTTATTTTCTTCCGGAAAAGTCTCCTGGAGCCTCATTAGTGTCGGGGATGTCCGGAAGTGCGGATGTAAGTATATATATATTTTTTTCAAACAGGGCATGGCAGAAGAGGATCTGGAGGAGGCCGGAGACATTGCGGAGAGGTAAGTAGAATGTAGATTATGTTTATTGTATTTTGATTAATGTTGTGTTTTTTTTAACAGGTGCCGCGCCGGAGCAGGATTAAAAGGACATGCCGGAAAGGTGAGTAGAATGTTTAGAATGTATAGAATGTTTATTTTAGAACTGTAAACGTGTTGCACTAATTTTTATTTTTTCGTAGGTGGCTGATCTCAATGGACATCTGCAAAGGTAAGTGGTCTTAATTATTTTATTTTATTTTAGCTTAGACTTAGATTAGTTTATATATAGATAGCATTTATTGTATGTTAGCTAGGGGTATGTGTTTTATATATATAGCATAGCATGTATTGTATATTAAATTGTGGTATTTATTTAGATAGATTGGGAATGTATATTACCGTATATACTCGAGTATAAGCCGACCCGAGTATAAGCCAAGGCACCTATTTTACCACAAAATACTGGGTAAAATGAGTGACTCGAGTATAAGCCGAGGGTGGGAAATGTGCTGCCCCCTGTGTCCCTCTTGTGTCCTCTGTGTCTTCTCCCCTCTCCCTTCCCTCTGTCTCTTCCAACCTCTCCCTTCTCTGTGTCTCTTCCCCCTCCCTTATCACCCTCCCCAACCCCACTCCTCAACCTCCCTCCTCATCCTCCCTCCTCATCCTCAACCTCCCTCCTCATCCTCCCTCCTCATCCTCACCCTCCCTCCTCATACTCAACCCCCTCCTCAACCTCCCTCCTCATCCTCAACCCCCTCCTCATCCTCAACCCCCTCCTCAACCTCCCTCCTCATCCTCAACCTCCCTCCTCATCCTCAACCTCCCTCCTCATCCTTAACCCCCTCCTCAACCTCCCTCCTCATCCTCAACCCCCTCCTAAACCTCCCTCCTCATCCTCAACCTCCCTCCTCATCCTCAACCCATTCCTCAACCTCATCCTCCCTCCTCAACCCCCCCATCCTCAACCCCCCCTCCTCAACCCCCCATCCTCATCCTCTCTCCTCAACCCCCCTCCTCAACCTCAACCCCCCTCCTCAACCCCTCCTCCTCATCCTCAACCTCCCTCCTCATCCTCTCTCCTCAACCCCCCATCCTCAACCCCCCTCCTCAATCCCTCCTCCTCATCCTCATCCTCCCTCCTCATCCTCCCTCCTCAAACCCCCCAACCTCAACCCCCCTCATCATCCCCGCTCCTCATCCTCCCTCCGCATCCTTCCTCCTCATCTTCCCTTCTCAACCCCCCATCCTCAACCCCCTCCTCATGCTCCCTCCTCAATCTCAACCCTCCTCAACCTCAACCCCCCCTGAACCCCAACCCCCCTCCTCAACCTCCCTCCTCAACCCCCCTCCTCAACACCATCCTCAACCCTCCCATCCTCATCCTCTCTCCTCAACCCCCATCCTCATCCTCCCTCCTCAACCCCCCCATCCTCAACCCCCCATCCTCATCCTCCCTCCTCAACGCCCTCCTCAACCTCAACCCTCCTCAACCTCAACCCCCCCCTCAACCTCCCTCCTAAACCCCAACCACCCTCAACCCCAACCACCCTCCTCAAACCCCCCTCCTCAACCTTTCTCCTCAACCCCCATCCTCATCCTCTCTCCTCAACCCCCTCCTCAACCTCCCTCCTCATCCTCAACCTCCTTCCTCATCCTCCCTCCTCAACCCCCCATCCTCATCCTCTCTCCTCAACCCCCATCCTCAATCCCGCTCCTCAACCTCAACCCCCCTCCTCAACCCCTCCTCCTCATCCTCAACCTCCCTCCTCATCCTCCCTCCT
Organism: Discoglossus pictus; assembly: GCA_027410445.1. NCBI lineage: Eukaryota > Metazoa > Chordata > Amphibia > Anura > Alytidae > Discoglossus > Discoglossus pictus. The sequence continues at coordinate 433,560,641 of CM050163.1, read as the reverse complement.
CAACCCCCTCATCAACCTCCCTCCTCAACCCCCCCCCCCACCATTACCCCTTCCCCCTCTCCTCCTCCCTTTCCCCTTATCCTCCTCCTCATCCCTTTACCCCTCTTCCTCCTCCCCCTCCTGTTCCCCCCTCATCCTCCTCCTGTTCTCCCTCACTCTCCTGTTCCCCCCTCACCCTCCTCCTTTTCCCCTCACCCTCCACCTTTCCCCTTCACCCTCCTCCTGTTCCCCCTCATCCTCCTCCTTTCCCCCTCATCCTCCTGTCCCCCCCTCATTCTTCTGTTCCCCCCCTCATCCTCCTGTTCCCCCATCATCCTCCTGTTCCCCATTATCCTCATGTTCCCCCCTCATCCTCCTCCTGTCCCCCCTCACTCTCCTGTTCCCCCCCCTCACCCTCCTCCTTTCCCCTTCACCCTCCTCCTTTCCCCTTCACCCTCCTCCTGTTCCCCCTCATCCTCCTCCTTTCCCCCCTCATCCTCCTGTTCCCCCTCATCCACCTGTTCCCCCCTCATCCCCCTGCTCCCCCCCTCATCCTCCTGTTCCCCATCCTCCTCCTGTTCCCCCCACATCCTCCTGTTCCCCCCCTTCCCATCCTCCTTCCCATCATCCTTCATCCTCCTCCTTCCCATCCCCCCCTCCTCCTTCATCCTCCTGCTTCCCATACCCCCCCAACTCCTTCCCATCCTCCTCCTTCCCCCCTAGTATTAGCAGTAGGAGCTGATGCTGGAAAGAATCAAGAGGGGAGAAAGGGATGTAATTGCATAGGGGGGAAGGAGGAGGATGGGAAGGAGGAGGGGAGGGATGGGAAGGAGGAGGATGAAGGAGGATGGGAAGGAGGAGGATGGGAAGGAGGAGGATGTTCTCCGGTGTAGTGAGGGTGGAGATCACCGGAACCGGTATATGCTAGTGAACAATCCTCCTCCTTCCCATCCTCCTCCTTCCCATCCTCCTTCCCATCCACCCTCCTCCTCCCATCCTCCTCCTTCTCCCCTATGCAATTACATCCCTTCATCCTCCTCCTTCCCATCCCCCCTCCTCCTTCCCATCCTCCTCCTTCCCCCTATGCAATTACATCCCTTTCTCCCCTCTTGCTTCTTACCAGCATCAGCTCCTGCTGCTAATACTTCCCCCGCAGCGTGTCTTATGCCATTCACCGGTATATGCTAACGATGTGACGCTGTGACTGCGGCGCTCGTTGCCTAAGTGCTACGGTTTAACGGCGAACTATGAGCGCCTGCGGCGCTCATCGCTTAATCGTACATACCACAGCGTGAAGATGAATCGTAGTTGGACAATTATAATATGTGATTGTTTTTCTAATTTACAGAATAGGCAGGGTTTCGTAAGATTGTTTCAGCCTTCTAGTTTATTGCATATAATTGATCTTAAATGCATCTTAACACTCCAATCTGTATATCTCCATCTTGGTGGAACAGTATAATGTTATTTAGGTTAGGTTACCAGTGAACTGTTTATTAACCACCCACCAGTATTTTGAAGATCCAATACACTTCAATTCTACACTTCAAATTTCCTTGAAATGGAAGATGCTGAGTCAGAGGGCAGATATATTAAAATATACCTGGCAGCTGCCCTTGGCAGAGTATCAATCGTAATTTTCAATGCTTGGAATAAAATAATATAAAATGCATTATTCGTGTTTCTATTTAGGAACTACCCACATTTAAAACTATATGATATCTCTTACTCAGGCAGTCCACTTAAACTGTCCATTTAAATACTAATTTAATGCAATTCAATGGCGGAAGTAGAAAGTAGCCACTAGAGGCCATTTGTGAGTCATTTACAAGATGTTTGTGAGTTGTGTTTTAATAGAAATATTGTGGCATTTTGAACCCATGGGAAAGTGATCAACAAGCTGATTGGAAACGAGACCTTATAATGTGGTTAATATAATTTTAACATCACCAATAGAAGTTATCAAATAGAGGTAAACCATTTACAATTTTCAGGGTGTCTCCTTTTCTATAGGGGTTATTTCTCAAGTGGAATTGAACTTTGCACTCCAAAATAGGCTCTATAGTCCAAGACAGAATGTTGCATTACAACTCATCTTTGTCAGATAAACACCAGTATATATTGGGCAACTATTCTTAAAATGCAAGGACCAGTTAGAATAGCTAAAAACCACTGACTTCCACATCTAATAGCTCAGTTATTTTAGCAGCAAATTGTAAAAAGAAAAATGTTTTTTTTTTTGTTCAAATTCTTTTCCATCCTTTATCTGGTTGTGCAGGAAACATATTGTAACTGCAGGATCTCTTTACAATTACTATGATATCCCTTTAAGTGGAATATGTTGCATCATTAATGCAAGTTGTAAAATTTGCTGAATTCTCTTCTATGTATTCTTGTTTATTCTTTTTAACATTCTGAACTTAAATTATTGTCATAGTGTGCAGAAGGTATTGGCTTATGACACCCAGAGATATTTTATTGAATTTATTTGACTGACAGTGACTGTTCCACAATCATCTGGCAATGAAGTAAATCTGCCCTCTTCTTACTGTGAAATGTCAGTGAAATTTCAGATTTTAACCATAGGAAGATTAGGAAGAAACATTAGGATTATGTCGGTTATAAACAGAATCCTACCTCTAATGCATATTTTCAAGCCAATTCTTATCTACAAGATGATTAATGCATCTCTACCTAGGAAACTGTTGGCGTGTTACTGATAGCCCTTGAGCTAATCTTACAAGTCTTTAATTGAAATATGTATAATGTAAATATGTTTGACACAAGATACAGAATCAAGGTTTGATTCATACTGGTCCCTTTGTGCTCAGATAAAAGAAGCCTCTTTGCATCATCTCTCATACATCAGTGCATGCATCATGTAATAATTAAGGGACATTCTAGCTCCATGCATTTATAAGGATTGTAATTGGGATATAATTAGCTTTATGAATTGCTTTTCTCAAGTACCTGTGTATAATAAATCACTGCAGGGCAACACATAATAAAAATAAAATGAGTCCATGTTACAGCATAAAATATGGCCATTAAGCACGTAAAGGGACACACAGTTCTCCTGGTGCAGTTCCATTATAGCAACAGTTAGCCAGCCAGTAACTTGAACACACATATATTCATTATTTTAGACTCTTAGTTGTGGTGTAAGGGAACCTACTCTATCTACAATTTCCATAGAATCTGTTCTGTATTAACATATGAATCCTGTGTAGCTTGGGGGGAAAGAGTTCAGGAGGATCTGAGGATCTCACTGATCTCTCCTATGACTTGGTAAAACCCTTGGTCCAAGTTGTCAGAATCACTCTGTAATGGTTAGATTTCCTTTCATTCAGGCGTGTGTTTCTGCCTATGCCCACAAGGCCCATGCCTAGGGCAACACCTTATTAGGAAGAAGTGCAGTACACTGAAATATGTGTGTATATGCACAAAAATATCCATATGTATTAATGTTTCTGCCGTAAGCCTATTTGCCACTTTCCGATTTTAGATATATATATATATATATATATATATATATATATATATATATATATATATATATATATATACAAAAACGTATGATCTGAGATATAGAAAGGGAAAAGTAGAAGCTGCAATTGTTTTAACATAACAGAGTGAAAAAAAAAATCCTCACGGGGCAGAATCTCCAGATAACGTTTTGAATAATGTTCCCAAAGTTGATGTCCCTATAATTAAGATTGCTGTTAAGGTTAATCCTCCTTTTGAATTATCTTTTAAATATGTATTGATATGTTGTGGATAGAAGATTGGACACCAGCCTTAAGAGAGAATAACTTGTACCAGGGGGAGCAAGCAAGCCTGTTGTGGCCTTACCCTTCGTGTTTAAGATCATAAAAGGTTTAGATGTCCAACATAGAAGAAGCTTTAAAGAATGGTGTTAAAAGATCTTCCATAACTGAGCCTCTAGAGAGTAAGTTGGCTGTAGATTTCACTTCTGAGGCTTCAGTAGATATAACTACACTCTCAAGCCATGTTCGGTTTTCGGCTAGCCAGCTGCAGAGCATTCTGGTTAAAATACTGGAGCTCAGATTCAATATCCATTTCTTTTGATGCAGAGCTTCTCTTTAGCATCTCAATGACACAATAAAACAGAGGAAAGTACAAGGACAAACAAAGGACAACAAATCCAGGAGTTATATAGACAGTCCTACAGAGACAGGTTTTCTCAAGGCAATAGAGACTGTAATACCAGTTCTCTATGGAGGGCAGGGTAATCATATCTCCTCTTTCTAAACTAGAAAAAGGAGAAATAAGCAACAATGAGAACCAGACATGTCAAGTGTCATTAGTAATGCAACTTTTTAAAGTTCTGAACAAATGGTATATGGTTCCCTCTAAAATCAGCCAAATTAACCATAATGAGAAAGGGAAATACTGTTGGAGAAATTGTGGTCAGGTTGGCACCCATGTGCATATATGGTGGGAATGTCCTCTTATTCAAGCTTAATGGAGAATGTGTTCCTGTCAAATATCTAAAGTCTTGAAGGAAAATATTTCTCCTAATGCTGAAAATGTCATGTTACATATCTTCCCCTGAAATGCAACATTTATCATGCAATTTATAATTGTATCTAAATGGTTAATTGTGAGATGTTGGAAACAGGAAAAAATTCCAACTTGGACAGAAATTATTAATATTATATTGCATAACTGCGACTTGGAGGATTATCTCATATTAATAAATATAACCAAAAAAGATAAGAGTAAATGGAAAATGTGGGATTTTCTCAAAGTATAAAAAGTTTAATCTGAACATGCTCCTGACTCCAACAGGTCATGTTTGCAATTCCCTTTCTCTGGTCAGGATTTCCGGATGTGCACAGATCTTTTATTGTTTATTGGGTTTTTTTTCGTTTTTTTTTCAATTCTTGATATTGTATTAAATTGTATTAAATGTGAAATAAGGTATATTTCTTGATAATAACTGTACATTTGAAATATGATATAATTATGTACAGGATTTCACTTATTTGTGTTGTTTCTATTTCCATAATAAAAACAAATGAAAAAAAAAGGAATGCAACTTCTTTCCTATTTAGTCACTTGGGAAATATCAACAAACGATTTCTGGGTCCATTCTCAGAGAAGTTTATCAACTTGAATGGAATGGAATAGTGCAAAAATGTTTTTTTGTTTCAGTTACAACTATCAGCCAGTTTTTTTTTTTTTGTTTTTTTCTGTCTAATCTAACTTCATTTGCCTGTCTCCCTGCTAGCCTCTGCTAGCAAGTGTCAGGCTCACAGCTTATACTGTGTGTGCACAGTGCAACCAATACAATCTTGTTTACTAGTTGTGTACTTTTAAAAAACCAAAACTTTTATTTTGTTAAATCTTAGTTCATTTGCCTGACCGCCAATCTAAGTTCCTTTGCCTGACCGCTAGCCAGTGTGTGTGTCAGGCTTACAAGTATTGTGCCAAGTTCAACCAATCCAATCTAGTGGTGTATCAGCAGTCTACATTTAAAAAAACAATAATTTTATTTTCTTAAATCTAAGTTCATTTGCCTGACCGCCAATCTAAGTTCATTTGCCTGACCGCTAGCCAGTGTGTGTGTCAGGCTTACAAGTATTGTGCCAAGTTCAACCAATCCAATCTAGTGGTGTACCAGCAGTCTACATTTAAAAAACCAATAATTTTATTATCTTAAATCTAAGTTCATTTGCCTGACCGCCAATCTAAGTTCATTTGACTGACCGCTAGCCAGTGTGTTTGTCAGGCTTAAAAGTATTGTGCCAAGTTCAACTAATCCAATCTAGCGGTGTACCAGCAGTCTACATTTAAAAAAACAATATTTTTATTTTCTTAAATCTAAGTTCATTTGCCTGACCGCCAATCTAAGTTAATTTGACTGACCGCTAGCCAGTGTGTTTGTCAGGCTTAAAAGTATTGTGCCAAGTTCAACTAATCCAATCTAGCGGTGTACCAGCAGTCTACATTTAAAAAAACAATATTTTTATTTTCTTAAATCTAAGTTCATTTGCCTGACCGCCAATCTAAGTTAATTTGCCTGACCGCTAGCCAGTGTGTGTGTCAGGCTTACAAGTACTGTGCCAAGTTCAACCAATCCAATCTAGTGGTGTACCAGCACTCTTCATTTTAAAAAAAACAACACTTTTTTTCTGTGTAATCTAATTTAATTTGCCTGCCTGCCAGCGTGTGTGTCTTAGGCTCGCATCGTATACTGTGCCCACTTGTCCAGTCAGTGCCACCACTCATATCTGGTGTAACAGTCAGTAGTGCACATTTAAACAAAGAATACAATTTTGACTGTAATACATTGAATAGCAGTTACTTGTCTGCAAGCGTCTGTGTTAGGCCTACAGTGTCTACTCTGCCAACTTCTGCAAGTGCACAGTGCCACTCATATCTGTTGTCACAGTAGCTTGCATAGTACCAATCTGTCAAAACCTGTAATGATGAATGAGGTCTAGAGTAGCCTGGTTCCCTTATCCTCTACATGTTGAGACCTAATGTTTGGGTGACTCCAGACCAACACATGAATACAAGCAGCACACAAACTCAAAGCCGCCATCCTCCTCCTGGTCCAGCATCATCAGCCACATCAACCACTGCTGTCCTCCTTGCCCCCTCTCAACCATCCGCCACTCCGTCTCTCGCTTTGAGCAGTTCCTGCTCATCTGCCCATAGTTAGGTGCCTGTAAAGGACATGTTTGAGCGTAAGAAGCTAATGTCACAAAGTGCCCCAAATTTGAAGTGATACGACCAACCAAGCATCTTTTTCCATCTCCCGGTCCCAAAAATCCAGGCCTTATACACGTGCCCTGATAGGTGACGTAACAAGTATTAAACTGATAAGAGTAGTACTTACAAACACGCCACTCCTATATGGTGGCACCTTTTATTGCACGCGCCGTGCCCCAAATTTGAAGTGACACAACCAACCAAGTATCTTTTTCCATCTCCCGGTTCCAAAATCCAGGCCTTATACACACCCCCTGATAGGTGCTGTAACAGGTATTAAACTGATAAGAGTAGTACTTACAAACACGCCACTCCTATATGGTGGCACCTTTGATTGCACGTGCCGTGCCCCAAAATTGAAGTGATACGACCAACCAAGCATCTTTTTCCATCTCCCGGTTCTAAAAATCCAGGCCTTATACAGGCCCCCTGATAGGTGTTGTAACAGGTATTAAACTGATAAGAGTAGTACTTACAAACACGCCACTCCTATATGGTGGCACCTTTGACTGCACGCGCCATGCCCCAAAATTGAAGTGATATGACCAACCAAGCATCTTTTTCCATCTCCCGGTTCTAAAACTCCAGGCCTTATACATGCCCCCTGATAGGTGCTGTAACAGGTATTAAACTGATAAGAGTAGTACTTACAAACACGCAACTCCTATATGGTGGCACCTTTGATTGCACGTGCCGTGCCCCAAAATTGAAGTGATACGACCAACCAAGCATCTTTTTCCATCTCACGGTTCTAAAAATCCAGGCCTTATACACGCCCCCTGATAGGTGACGTAACAAGTATTAAACTGATAAGAGTAGTACTTACAAACACGCCACTCCTATCTGGTGGCACCTTTGATTGCACGTGCCGTGCCCCAAAATTGAAGTGATACGACCAACCAAGCATCTTTTTCCATCTCACGGTTCTAAAAATCCAGGCCTTATACACGCCCCCTGATAGGTGACATAACAAGTATTAAACTGATAAGAGTAGTACTTACAAACACGCCACTCCTATCTAGTGGCACCTTTGATTACACGTGCCGTGCCCCAAAATTGAAGTGATACGACCAACCAAGCATCTTTTTCCATCTCACGGTTCTAAAAATCCAGGCCTTTGCACGCCCCCTGATAGGTGACGTAACAAGTATTAAACTGATAAGAGTAGTACTTACAAACACGCCACTCCTATCTGGTGGCACCTTTGATTGCACGTGCCGTGCCACCAAAATTGAAGTGATACGACCAACCAAGCATCTTTTTACATCTCCCGGTTCTAAAAATCCAGGCCTTATACACGCCCCCTGATAGGTGCTGTAACAGGTATTAAACTGATAAGAGTAGTACTTACAAACACGCCACTCCTATATGGTGGCACCTTTGATTGCACGCACTGTGCCCCAAATTTGAAGTGATACGACCAACCAAGTATCTTTTTCCATCTCCCGGTTCCAAAAATCCAGGCCTTATACATGCCCCCTGATAGGTGCTGTAACAGGTATTAAACTGATAAGAGTAGTACTACTTAACACACCTTATAATAATGCAGAGAGAGGAAACGCAGTGAGAGGAGTCTGAAGAAGAGGAGTCAGAGGAGGAAGGTGGCTTTGAGGAGGTGGAAGACCAAACACAGCAGGTGTCCCAGGGGGCTTGTTGTCACCTTTCGGGGACCCTTGGTGGCTGGGTGGAGGAAGAGACCTTCAATGACATCAGTGAGGACAAGAAACGGGACATGGCTAGCTTGGTATCCAACCTTGTGCAAATGGTGAGTTTGCGGTTGTGCAAATGGACTGTTTGCGGTTGTTTGCGGTGCGTTAAACGGGGAGTTTGGACTGTCACTGTGAAGCGGGCCTAACCCTTACACTACCTGATCGATACAACATCATACCTGATGTTTTAAAGCACGTTATTCCAAACAATTTAGGAATGTTAGGTAATTTATTCCCCTTTATGGCTTAAAACCAGACTCTGCATCAACTATGTAATTTTCCGTGGGATATTTGCCATGGATCCCGCTCCGGCATGCCACAGTCCAGGTGTTAGTCCCGTTGAAACAACTTTCCCATCACTATTGTGGCCAGAAAGAGTCCCTGTGGGTTTTAAAATCCGCCTGCCCATTAAAGTCTATGGCGGTTCGCTGGGTTCGCCAGTTCGCGAACATTTGCGGCGGTTCGCGTTCGCGGTTCGCAAACCGAAAATTTTATGTTCGCGACATCACTATTCTTAACTCATACCAGCTTACATCCAGGAGAATGCCAGTTAAACACAGAAGATTTCAAACAAAATTTTCATCATTGGGCCCTGCCTTCCATGAATTTAAGTTTGAGTTCTCCAATTAATATGCAACTTTCAGTCTTTTGAGCAAGAAACTATGCTGTGAAAGTTTTTCAGTAGGTGCTTTTTCCATCTCATGGGAGTCAGTACTTATTTCATTTTTTGCCCATCAATTGAAGAGTCCTTCTGAAAGTTATAGAAGGTAGAAGTAATATTCATAGCTCTGTTTTGACCATGAAAACAGTGATTCTCACTTCTACACATTTTGTCAAAAGAACTTCCTCTGCAGCTTTCCCTTCCATTCCTTCAAAACCATAGTCTCTCTTGTTAACAACTTCGAGGTTGAGCAGAAGAAATTGGAAGATTTAGGATTTTCAGGCGTCATAAACAATCTCTTAAATTAGAGTCCACATCTTCTATATAATACAGGGAATTGGAGTAATTTACTGATTGTGCATCTAACTTTCCAGAAAACATCTTTTTGAAAATCTTCTCTCAAGCGTATCCTGTCCTTTCTTCAAAAAAGTTTGGATTTAGGTTTAACCTGCAACTCTCTCATAGTTCACATTTTGGCCTTATCTGCCCTTCCTGGTGTTCAGTGGGCACCAGAGAGGGCTTGCAATGAATTGGACCTCCTCCGAGCTTGTCTGGAGAGGTCTAAATCTTGGGCCTACATTCAATTGTAACAGTTACAGATTGATTCAATTGAACAAGCCCGCAGCCAAGTGGCCAAAAGCCTAAACTGTAAGACCATAAGCAGCATTTCAGGCTGTGATCATGATCTATTAAGCAAGGCCGTAACTACTGATTTAGAAACAGGCAATAGTAAATGAGATTGTCATCATGACATCAGTAAAACATGGTGTTTTCTCAATTAGCGTTTAGAAGTTCGATATGCGATCGAACTCGCAATCTGGCATTGTACAAAATAATAAAAATTTATGACGATACTTTTCTAGTCCATGTGGGTAGCCTGATATGTATTAACTCCTTGATTACTGAGATTGATATAACACAGAAATAAAACGTAAAATATTAATTTGTTATTGCAGATTTGCAAGCTGGAGACTGTTGTGCAATTAATTCTAATGTCTTTAATCGCTTCCCCGTCTTTTAAAATGCAGTATTGATTTTTTATTTGCTTTTACAGTGCTAAGAACAGGTGTTTAACCCCCTTGCGAGTCCTATCTGGATTTTCTTCTATATTTGCCATTTACGGGTTTGAAGGCAATTGTGGGCTTGAAGAATTGTAACAATTGAATAGCGATTTGCGATTGTAACATTTACAGGCTTGAAAGATCAAAGGCCTAGATGGGTCGGATTTATGATTTTGACAACCTTCAGGTATTTTGTGCTTCTAACCCAGAAACTGATTGCAGGTAGCTAAAAGACACCAAATGAATAGCAAACTATTTGACAGACTCCATTACGGGCTTTTGTAACTACAATTTGCTCAATTGAATGGAGGCCTTGGTGTATCAGCAAATGTGTGGTGTAAATGAATGCAAGTATTTGAAAAGTGTGGAAAGATTAAATTAGCAGCACAGAATATAATTAAGTTACAAGATGGAGGCAGGGGATTGGCAAGCCCTGTGTGGTTGTGCCCCTGATACTTGCAGGATTGTTGACTTCTAAATCTCTGAAATCCCATGCTGGGTGTGCCTCTGATACTCACAGGGTTTGTTGACTGCTAAACATCTGAAATGCTATGCTAGCAATATTGAGTTATTCGATGACATGTTTTGATACCAACAGTGACCTAAGAGATATGTGATAAGTATTGGGAATTCTTCGCAAGAAGGTGATTGACTCTGTTATGGGAAGATAAGTACATTGCTATTCAACAGAATGAGCGTCTATTGGAGATTTGAACAGGTGTATTTCCGCTTTTGATGCTTCAGATTCTGTGTGTGGGAGTGTGCAGTGACATACTTTGGCCATATGTATTAGGTAGGACACTTTATTTAATACTATGTTTCCAAAGCACATAAAGACTGACTTGCTTTCATGCTACCAAAAGAAGTGGGTCCACTAGAATCAAGAAAGCTGTTACAAAGAGTTGGTGTTTGTTTTCAGCATTCACCCTCACTAGTTCCAGTGGTGGAGCTACTGTCGGTGTAGCAGGTGCAAAGCACCAGGTCCCACACAAGGGTAGGGGCACTCTGCTACTGACAACAGAATAGAGTAAAGGGGAAATGTGAATTTATTAGGGTAAAGAATCACCAAAAAGTTTTTTAGTAAGGTGATCTGATCATACAAATATATATTTGTTGACTCCTACAGGTATCTACGTATACGTTGATCCAATTCACTAGTTATGCATATGTCAAAGGGGACAAATCCCTTTAATCTTTTTCTTTCCTATCCTACCAATGTGACACAGCAAAAGTTAAATTTATTGCAGTCATGAAAAGTGATTAAATATCTCTTGTAGTGGGGTGTGATATACCACAATATCATTCCCAGTTAGACTAGATTAGAATAATTACATGACTTTTAAACATCTCTGTGACTGTTTTAATTTATCTAACTGGGCATGCTATTGTGATCTAGGTACTTTCTGCTAAAATACACAACTGTCATGCTCACTTGTCTAACCTTACACTAAAAACATTTTTAATAACATATACAAGTCAATTATATTTATTATGAAGTCTACTTTTCAATATTTGGAACCCTTGCGATATCTCAGTGGTGTCCACTGTGTGCAGTAAACACAAGAAGTATAAAATTACCTGCTTAACCCTTAGCAGAACAGTCATCTTAAAGATCAGAAATTCTGCAATATACCTGCCTTGCTTTTTTGACGGTGCAGTATTTATTTACCTTGTCTTGACATCTGATCTTTAATCCTACCGTACAGAATAGTAATAAGAAATCTGTACGAAGCAGGTACTGGTAATAAGGACTCAAGAGACAGGAAAGGAAAAGTGATTTGATATAAGGAAAAAATCCAGGTGTTAAGATATCATCTGGACATCATGAAAATCTAATGAGAGAGGCCAGAAGAGAGAGATGCAGACAACACTTCACTAGCACCTTACATGCAATGACAAACCTTTCTCATTTAATAGGGGTATTAATAGAGGCGCGACAAGCATATGCTTTGAAAAGAAGGTGTAAAAATTCAGCTTTTTGTAAGTTTGACCATTTTTTTTTAATGGGTATAAAATAAAGAAACAAAATACACACTTTTCAAACTGGCTATTTAAAACTAAGGGCCTCATTAAATTGGCCAAACTGTAGTTACTATAGCCGTAATGTAGCTCGCAAAAGTTACTGATATTAAATTAGCCCCTTTTAGCTACTCATAATCTATTTATGGGTTTCAGGCTGCCAAAATCGTAACTCCGACCGAGCAAAGCCTTTGATCTTTCAAGGCCGCAAATGCTAAAATCTCAAATCCTTATTAAATTGTTACAGGTCTCCAAGCCTGCAACTTCTTTCAAACCCGTAAATGGCAAATGTAGCAACAAATATTGCGAGTAGTAGAGAGGACTCACAATGGGGCTTAAACACCTGTTCGTAGCACTGCAGAAGCAAGTATAAACACACCACTGTTCTTTAAAATACAAGGAAAGCAGTCTAAGGCATTATAATTAATTGCACAACAGTCTCAAGCCCCCAAACCTGCAAAAGGAAAAAAAAATTAAGTTTTATTTCTGTGCTATATCGATCCCGGCAATCATGGAACCCACATGCACTAGACCAGTAGGTTTATTGATTTTTATACATTTCAATATTTCTGGATTGCGAGTCAGATCGCAAATCACTTCTAAACACTAATGATTTGTGGTTTAAACTCCATGTTTTAATGACATCATGATGATAGTCTCATTTACTATTGGCCCTGTCTAAGCTGTAAATCAAAGGTTTGGCTCTGTCTAAGCAGTAAGTTACGGATCTTGCTTAATTGATCAAGATCAGGCCCTGAAGTGCTACATATAGAAGAAGCATGATTTACGATTTTGGCTTTCTGCCATGTACTTGAGTCAATTTAATCAATCTGTAACTGTTGCAATTTTCAAGCCCGCGGACTTACAGGCTGTATGAGGGCAACTTGTAATTTAATGAGGCCCTAAGTCTACCGATGTAGGATGTTGACATAAATGTATACCTTATTAACAGCCCTATTAAATTTGGGGACCGTATGGAAAAAGAGATTGTTAGCTTTACATCACTGAAAAAGGGGAGGGTAGCTTTCAAAGTCCTACAGGCTTTAATTACAAGTTGCGATTGGACACACATTCCACAATAATACAATATTAATAGAGTTGTAAATATGATATTCTATTACATGCGAGTTACAGTATATGTATTAACACATTGATTGCCGTGATCAATATAACACGGAAATTAAACATGAAATAAAGTATTTTTTGGGGCCAGTTTGCGGGCCTGAGAATGTTGTGTTATTAATTCTAAGACCTAACATCACTTTTAATAAAAGTACAGTAGTGTGTTTTTATTTGCATTTAGGGGGCTACATATTGGTCTTGACCCCCCTTGCAAGTCCTCTCCAGTACTCGTAGGGCTTTGGGCTCTGTTTGCATCTGAACTCACCGATTCAGTTAGCTCGCGGGTGACTTCATTGGAATTTAATAGCGGTTACGGGCTTGACCGATTAAATTTTGCAAGCTGCGTCCCGTAGGCATTTTTCGTCCGTCCTGCGGCCTACCTTGAAAGTCATCTGCGGGGACGTTTACTGGGCTACTTTAATAGCTGTAAGTCCTACTTTCAATGTTACGGGCTATGTTTTAACACGAATTTGATGAGGCTGAATATCTCATATTGCACTTAGTATATTAATTTTACTTTGCTCTTGTAAAATTTCAAACATATTGGTGCTTTATTAATAAAGATTATTATTATACTTTTACTATTCATCAATGAAAGGCAACTTGCTCTGAATGCTGGATTGCCAATAGTAGCCAGTCATTCTCTTTAACTCTTTTTTTTAGAAAATCTCTACTGCCTTTTTCTGTACATGTAAGTGGGAAGGGGGTAGCTGTCAGATTCTAAATGCTCCAATTATATAACAAATCTCACTTCCCTCCTCTCCACTCTTCTATTCGCAGATAGATAAGCCACCGCCCCTACACTCCAGGCTACTAGACTGTGTTAAAACCATACAAGATGAAAATCTTATTATATATACAATCTTCCTCTAATAATGATTTTTTTTTTACATTCATGGTTTACACAGCTGCTGATGTTGTTGGTTCATTATATAGTTGAACCACAATAGTCCTTTAACAGTCCTCCAATTTCCATTTCTAATTTATTTCCTTTGACTTTTCAGTCATGAATATGTTTAATCTCTAATAATTCACTTCTGTTCTCTGGTTATTTAAACAGCCACATGGCTGAATTAAATAGAGGCAATGTATGTAATTCAACTGTATTTACAAGTGCTGGCAAATTTTATTCTTGAGCAGCAGATAATCACACAAACTTAGTACTCAACTCTTAAGCAATCAGTGGTGTATTCTGTGATGTCTAGGCCAACAAAGCCAGGCCTAGGGCAGAACAAACTTAAGCAGTAGGCTGACTGAATGTGTCAGTGAAGTGCTGTAAAGGTATGTGCATACATAAACTGCAATGACATACTGTATATGCACATAAACACACATATGCCAATGCTTTTTAAATATATACCTAAGAGTAAATCTTAGCCTGTGAAAATAGCAAGGGGAAAGGAGGAGGAGTAATTGCAACGTACAAATCTAAATGTTCCTAGGGCAGCATAAAATCGAAATATACCCCTGCAGAAGATACATACACGATAAACACAAGCAGAAGCTAATTAAACATACAGGTGTATTTGTTCTACATGCATTATATTGATACACATTTTCTTCGCTTGTCATTTCAACGACATGCTAATTGTCTTTAAAATGTTGATCAAGAGATGGATCATTGTGGTCTAGTACTGGTAATGGGCAAAATTATTTAGGAAAAATGAAACAGAAATTGACTTTATTTTAGTGCCTTTTATATTGAATTAATTACATTCCTGAACAGCTCCATTACTGCCTTATAAAATCTCTCCAATCTGTTTGCTTATTTGTCTTGCCAAGTCGGAGGGTAACTTGAACACATGAATAGCATCAGTTAGCTAAAAATGTTGAAATATATGCAATGTTGCACCTAAACTCACCGATTCAGTTAATTTCTAATGTTCCCTCTAAATTTGATAGACAGATACACAAACAAATAGAGGATGGACAGTAATAGATCCACCCAAAACTACACCTACTATCCTGATATATATTAGACTTTTTTTTTGTTTGTGTGTATGTGTTTACATTTCCACATTATTTTTCAAAAGAGCATACTGAAATATAATGCTAAAACAGATGGGGGGAACAGAAGCATCCAATGTGGCCCCAAATCTGTTCTCTTAAACGTAGCACTATTTTCTACCTCCAAAAATAATCTATTACTCTGTTGCAATACAAAACCCTGTTCCTCACTTTCTATAAATCTATTGCCCTTTAATACACTTCAACCTCTGTCCCACATTGATGTAACAAAGTCGACAAGAAAGGAATTAAGGTCATTATGAAGGTGCTTTATATAAAGCCCTTCAACTAAAATAGGTTACCTGTCACACGACTAAAATGTTCTTTTGAAACACTGGAAAAAATATACAGTGGTTCCTTCAATCTTGCCCTTAATCCGTTCCGGACGGCAGGAATAGTGGCAAATAAGCATTTCCCATAGGAATCTATGTAAATTGAAATAATCCTTTCCGGACCCCAGAATTTTCACATTTTAGTTTGAACTGATGGTCTTGTTTTTTTATACAAAAGCTTAAAACTAAACAGACATAAGGAAAAAACAATAAGTAGGGCAAATAATATAGAATTTTACATCACTGTAACTGTACTGAGAGGACTTGAGGGCCCAATGGGATGGTGGTGATGAAGAGGAGGAGAAGGAGGAGACAGATAATTGTTTGGAACTTTGGTTCTTATAGGCACAAGCTACACTTTGGTTCTTGTAAGCACAGTCTGGGCACATTAGTTATAACAGGGACAGGCTAGGCACATTGGCTTCTGCAGGCTGGGCACATTGTTTCCTACAGGCTGGGCACATTGGCCCTTACAGGCTGGGCACATTGGCTCTTACTGACACAGGCTGGGCACATTGCCTCTCGCAGACACAGGCTGGGCACATTGGCTCTTACAGGCACAGGCTTTGCACATTGGGGTCTTACCGGCACAGACTCAACTGCAGAGATGGGAGCAGGGTATCTTGATCGCAATCAGTCCCTAGCATTGAGTACTGAACAACTGATCAGTCAGAGGAGTTGCGATCTGAGCAAGCAACAGGATCCAAGCAAACTGAATTTGACGAAACGCAAACTGAATTCAACGTGAACCAGAACAGACATGAATAAAGATACCACTGTATTTGGAACATTTTAAATAAGAACATAATTAAGCAGGGATAATGTTATTAAACTGATTTTCAGTAAAAAAAAAACATGTTGCCTCTGCTTGACCCTGGAGGTATCCATGATAAGTTGATGGAAGCTATGTATGTGAAGAGTGAGTTTACATTTATGGAGAGCAATGCAAAATGTAACAAGCTGCTTCTTAGCTTATGAAGGAGAAGGGGCTCGATGTAAGCAATAATCTGATTTAATTATACAACAAAGACTTATGTCTTTTCCCTACACCCCTATGATCCAGCTCTCAACACATCCAAAATTGATTCCTATAATCATAAACAGAGTATTCACTCTTCTTATAAATCTTATATCCATGTCTTAAACAGCTACTTCACAAACAAGTGCCTATTTTCTTGAACTACATTGGAACTAGAAAAGTGTCTCCCAAAGAAAACCTGCCGTATGTTTTAGTTAAAATAATAACAATAATAATAATTATAATAATCTTGCAGTTATAATAAAAATATAGCTTTTATTCTCTTAAAGGATCACTGTAGGCCCACTATTACAATTTAATGACATGTTTTTAGAAAGAAAAATAAATAAACACAAATATAAACATTTCATTTAAATATGCAAATATACTTTACTCTGGATTTCCATTTACTTTTCCGAGGTGCTTCTTACGGCTGCATTCTAAGAATGAGTTGTCCATTAGCCTGTTGAAAGCACTGGCATTTCAGCTGCATTTAAGCTGCCATATTGCAGCAATGAAAGCTTTCTCTGCATTCCTACCACTTGTAAAAGTAGATCAGCAGAAACCAAAATGATAGATTCCACTGCAGCAAAATTGTATCTATTAAGAAATACATTTTCTTTTACTTTCTAAAAAAAATGTGCCCATTAACTAGTGCAGTTATTTAGAATAGTATATTATAAATATCGGACGAAAGCAGTCTTGCTACATAATTATTGTAGTAGTTGGGAAAGCACCACTACACCAAATTCAACATTTTATTTAAAAAAAAAATTGTATGTGTTTCAAGAAACCAGCAGTGTTGATTTTTTTTATCCCATTGGTTACCTCAGACAGTTTTTTTTTTGGTGAATTTTATCAATGTAACATATATATATATATATATATATATATATATATATATATATATATATATATATATATATATATATATATACACAAACACAAAACTTGAGCTCTTTACTCTTTACTCCATCAGTGGCAGCAGCAGTAGCAACAAGGAGCAGCTAGATGGTGCATAAATTGTACACAGTTTGTAAGCGCTGCTGAGATTGTACACAATTTCCATGCTTAACCATTAGTTAACCCTAATCCCCTAACACTAACCCTTACCCTAACCCCCTAACCCTTACCTTAACTCTAACCCTAATCCTAAAGCTATGACATTGGCAGAACAATCTTGGCAGCGACATCTAGCGGATGCTTACCGCCACTGCTGCCGCCTGTGTCTTACCTTGTAATCAATGTAAAAGTTTTCAGGCAAAGCAAACCCAATACATTTTGTATTTATTCTAATAATGCATATATTAAGTTACAATTTACAATACATTTTCTATCTTTAATCCATAAAACAAAATTTAAAAAAGAGCACAGTTACTTCAACTGCCACACAAAACATGTGTTAACTACATTAAATTATTAAAGCATTTGTTTCTTGTCATATCCCATTATATTGTTATAGAAACCTTGATCTAAGGATTTAATTAGATCAACCTTTTCTCAGCAAGCAACACAAACTCCCATCCACCTACAATCAGTAGATAACATAGTTAATTCAAGCAATTTCATTGATCTTCACGACTCCTTTTAAATATTCATTGTAAAGTAAAAATGAATGGCTGTGAGTTTGACATTGGCAAACTCTGCATTGTATCTGTGAGTTTATGGAGCACAGTCACAACTGTGTATTTTCTGAGTCAATATAAGAAACAAATTACATTGCATGTTTTTTTTAACCACATAAATCATTGGTTTTCTAACACCCATACACCCTTATCCTAATTTGCTAATGTGCTACTTAATGTGCTAATGGCACAGTATGTTGATGTGCTATTGTGGTGCAAACACAAATATTAACCAAATCCCATCTTATTTTTAAAGTGATGGTTTTATCAAGGGGTTGTCCAATATTTTTTTTTTAAGTTACCAAAAGTCTTATTTTATGTCTTATGTCTTCATGATAATGAAGTCAAGGTCTAGAATCCATATTTTTTATCACACACTTACGAATAGCCTAATTTAATGACATTTAGAAGAGCACAGGAAGGAAATTAACATAGGGCCTCATTCAATTTGGGCTGTTACTTGCAAGTAAATTCCTGATTTGCTACTTTTGATCTGCGTGTTTGAGTAGCTCCACTTTTACTTTCCTGTTCAATTGGCCGTGCCCGCAAGTTAGTCCCCCTTCCTGATAATCGCAAACCCTGCCGTTGGAAGTAGCATCTACGGGCCTGAACATGAAGCCTGTAATGCCCGATATCGAAACAGCCAATGTAAACAGAGATTGTCATCAGGACAACCTCCAAGCCTGTAGGACTTGGGAAATGCAGGGTCCCCACATCAACCCCATGATGCAGGGGTCCCGATCAGGACCCCTGCATCATGAGGGTTTGATTTGGGAGCAGAGGGGAGGATACGTAAGGGATTTGCAAGCCCTTGCGACACCTCCTTGGGTCGTGTAACCTGTGGGTAGAGTTTAGTCATTTGCAGGCTTGACAGGAGGGGGAATCGGAGCAATTGAATAGTGAAGTTGCAATGTTAGGTCTCGGGACTCTTGTGGCAGTGATCAAAGGCTTTGAGGGAAGTAAGCTGTGATTTGACGGATCGCAATGGAAAGTAGCCCTCAGCAAGTAACCTGATCAGGGTCCGCAAGTAGGAGGCAATTGATGTTATAAGTGTTATAATCACATATATAGTTGTCAGCAATGTGGGTTGTTGCTAATGCTTGCGGGCTCGCATAGCGAGCCCGCTGCAACTATGGCCCTCACGAAGCCATAGGCACTCATCTCTACAACCCCCTACGACATTCGGACCGCAAATCCGGACCCTTGCGAAGCGAGGGTTCGCATTTGCGGAGGTGGAGGGTTTGCGTCGGCTACTATGAGTCGCAAATGCAGACCCTCGCGAAGAGAGGGTCCGCATTTGTGGAGGTTGAGGCTCTACGGCGCCTCACAACCCCTTACAAACGACCACACAAGCGGGAGTTTACAAAAAAAACAAAACAAACACGCAATGACTAACTACGGACTTACCGTGGGATTAGAAAAAAAAATTGCGGACTTACACAAAAACAATTACGACCCGCGGGACTTAGAAAAAAATCCATTACGGACTCGCAAAAATACGACATTAACAGACAACCCGCGCACAGCGTCAAACATTTAAAAAACACAAAAATGCACATAAAAATAAAATAAAAACCATACCCACACCAAGAGTGGACACCGAGGACCTCTGCAACACAGCTTAAACCTCGAATTCGGTCAAATTTACAAAGTTTACACACAGAAAAAAAAAGCGAGAGAAGAAATGGCTGGCAAAAAAAAACGTGGCTAAAAAACCACGGATTCGTAAAACAAGGCTAAAAAACCTCCTTAAACCCCGATTTTGGTCAAATTTACAAAGTTTACACACTCGAAAATCCCCTAAGCGACGGAAAAAATGGCCGGCGAAAAAAAGCAAAAACGAGGCTACACGACCCCTAAAACCGCTAAATACCACAAAACAAATACAGCTTTTACAAAAACCCGTACAGCCTACAACATACACCATTAGCAAGGACGCTTCATCATACAAACTCGCCTACCACATACACATTCCCCGCCATTTTACAACACTACCTTACAGAATGCGGAAGTACACAGCTACACTAACGTCTTCCCAGCGCGCACGCAGCCTATTTACAATACACACTGCACCCATTGCTGACACTTACACCTCAGCTCCACAACAGTGCAAACCCACATTGTATGCTGCAGGAACCTCAAAACAGATTGTCAGCTCTTCAGCACAATGCTTCCTGCATATTTTACTTACAAATAGGTAAAGTATATTAATTTATTACTTATTTCATTAGCATCAAAAAATACATATACACAAAAAAACAAAAAAACCACACTATCACAATAAACGCAAAAGCCATTCACTGCGCGCCTCCCAACGAGCGCCAACGCTGCTCATAGCACACAAACTACACCAGGGGACAGCCTCGCAATAAGTGCAAAAAGCCGATCAGCGACGACCTTACAATGACAGCAAAAGCGCCACTTATAAAAAATGTATGTCTGTGGCAGACAGCATTACCTGCCTTACAATTTTATTGCCCCGTCATTTTTGATAGGCAAGTCGCTAGTCACATATATATTTGTCAGCAATACAGGTTGTTGCTAACGCTTGTGGGCTCACTTAGTGTGCCCACTGCAATTGCGGCGCTCGTGCTTGTGGAGATGAGCGACATAGGAGTTCATCCCTACGACCCCGTATGACTTAGGCAGAGAGCGCCAAAGGCGCTCTGCTCTGGCGGAACTACACATCAACACAAAACTCAATTACACAATTAAAAATGCGAAACCCGGAGCAGTTTGAAGAAATCGCATAAAAAAATTACGGCCCGTAACACTTGCAACAAGGAAAGGGAGACTTACACAAAAAAAATACGACCCACAGTACTTAACGGCCTAACCGCGCACATACAAAAACAACAATAACACCACCAAAATTCACAAAAATACAAAAAAAAACATCACTCACAGCACGGGGGGACAGACACGACATCTGGGAGTTAGGTTGCACGACAATTGAAGCACAATTTGACGAGTTTCCACACACAATAAATCGTGTAACCGGAAAAAAAAAAAAACACGACCAATAAACACGCAAAAACACGCCATCACATAAGACTTCTACACAAGACCGTCCATGGTATAAAATACACTATTAGGGAGGACGCTAAATGCTCCACAACCGCGTAACACATACACAATCGCCACCATTTTACAACACTAACTTGCAAATAATAACATTATTATTACAAAATGCAGAATTACAGAATTGCAGTTTCCCCATTGTATGCTGCAGGAACATCAAAAAAGATTGTTAGCTCTTCAGGATATTGCTTGCTGCATATATTAATTACAAATAGGTAAAGTATATTAATTTATGATTTTATTAATTAATTAATTATCATAAAAAAATACATATAGAGAAAAAAAAAAGGACCAGACGACAGGATCGCAATAAACGCCGAAGGCGTTCAGCGCCCGACTCACAAAGTGCGCCAAGGGTGCTCAGAGTAGCAAAAGTACACAAACCGAGAGGCTCGCAATGAGCGCCGAAGGTACTCAAACAAAACACTTACTTTGTGTTGCAAACAGCATTGCCTGCCTTATAATTTTATTGCCGTCATTTTTTGACAGGCAATTCGCTAGTACATAATAATATAATGTAATAAAAAATAATTAAACAGACTTTATGAAGTAATCACGGTTTGTCCCCTAGAAATAAGAGCCAAATACATATGCTCATATCTGTTAAATTCAAACCCACTGTGGTCCAACATATATAGTACCACTGAATTAATCCAGTTGAATACGTTTTGGTCCTAGAATTGATGGACACTGCAATACAACATACTGTCCCAACTCCCAGCACAGTCCATCCACAGGGTACTTTACCACTAAATACACCCTTCCACTGACTATAAACCCAAACCTAGGATAAAGACACTTACAACTCTTCCGTCTTCAACAGAGATGATAAAGCATTGTAAGCATCATGAGCAGAGGCGGACATACAAAAACAACAATAACACCACCAAGGCATCAGGGCTCTGCTCTGGCAGTTGCTCCCCTCTGCTCATGATGCTTACCGTGCAGCCTTTATCTGCAAAAGCCCAAGTGCAGCCTGTGTAAGAGTCAATCTGCATCCTGTATCTCTAAAAGCCATTCTGTATTCTGTGCCTGTAAGAGCCAATCTGCAGCTTGTGCCTGCAAGTGCCAACGTACAGCATGTGCATAACCACAAGTTCCAAACAATAATCTCTCTCCTCCTTCTCCTGCCCTATATTGCCACTATCTCCATGGGCCCCAAAGTCCTCTCAGTACAAAGTGAAGTTAAATTCTATGAGTATATATATATATATATATATATATATATATATATATATATACAGTGCCTTGCAAAAGTATTCATCCCCCTTGGCATGTTTCATGTTTTGTTGCCTCACAACCTGGAATTAACATGGATTGTTTTAGGATTTGCATCATTTAATTTACACAACATGCCCACAACTTTGAATATGTTTTTTTTTAGAAAGAGCGACTACAGACTCAGGAGGTGAAACTACAAAGGCACCAAGTAAGGCAAGTGAATATTGAGGATTCCCAGGCAGAGTTGCCTAAAATGTCTAGGCGAGTGTGGAGCTGTCAGAGGCACTGAATGGTACCAGACTTATTATACCCCATGCGTGCTTGACCTGTTAATTTGCAGTAAGTTACTATTGCAATATAAAAGGGTCCCTGGGGTGAAGCATATGGGAAACGGGCGGGCCCTATGCTTCATCCGCGGTTACTTATTTAAGGACGTGGAAAAGACTTCTGATAAAACAGAGACTGTTTGGTGCCCTGGCCACAAGGTAGCACTATACTGCTTATAAGAGACTATTTGTATCCTGGCCACAAGGTGGCACTATCCCTTATAGCAGAAACTGTTGTATATGATCCACAAGAACTTCTGCTGGAAGTAGAACAATTGGATTAATTTGTTTTCTTTAAGAATTATAATTTCTCTGGAGCAGAGAAGCTGCCCGGGTGTAGTCAGGGTGTTCCTGTATGTTTAGTAAGAACGTTTATGTAGATTTTTATTTTAATTTTTTCTACTTCCAACCCTTGTTTATGAGCCCTACAAATAAACAAGTCTAATGCATCATAAATCTGTGTTGCAGAACTTTTTGTCATAAAGATTTCCTGTGGTAAACGGCCATCCTTGTCACACTGGTGTCAGAAGTGGGATTCCTTTTGTCTGTGATTAAGAAGACAACCCACAGCGCAACATGGAGGACATGTTAAAAGCCTTGACGCAGGCTGTAGCTGCTCAACAAGAGAGCAACAGAAAAGGGGCTATCCAGTTAGCTCAGACACAAGCTAACCTGGAGAAACGAATAGAAGATGCGGCAAGAATTAGAGCCGATGAACTTCTCCTAAAATTGACTGATGAGGATGATGTGTTAATATACCTCACCATTTTTGAAAGGACGGCCATAAGGGAGGCATGGCACAAAAGGTACTGGGTCAGCCTCATCACCCCATATTTGACTGGTGAAGCTCAGGAAGCTCACCTACACATGGATGAAGAAAAGGTGATGAACTATGATGACCTGAAAGTGAAAATCCTTTTTGGACAAACAGGCTTATCGCTACCCAAGAGACATACCCAAGTTTAAAATACAGTTTCCCTGTTAAGGGAAGGCAAACCAAACCTGACTTAGAAGGAAACAAGAAGAAAGAAACCAGGTGGATGGAGAAAGTGGAAAAAGCCACCAAGTTCAGTGCCATGAATGAGACGGCAGGAGCTGCAAGTGAGACGGCAGAGAGCACGGCAGAGAGCGATGCAGATACGGCAGAGATCATTTCAGAGTGCGCCGCAGAGAGTGCCGCAGAGACGGCAGAGAAAGCAAAAGTGACTGCTGAGATGGTGCACGAGACTAGTGAGATAAATGCGGCCACAGACATGAGCAAAGGTCAAGGGAAAAAGGACCAAGTGTTGTCACTGACTGAGTGCAAAACCAGCCTCAGTAAGAAACATGCTCATCAGGTCATTGGTGGGGATCTTAATCAAACCCAATGTACCAACCTTATGGGTAAGAGCAATGTAGAGGCCTCCATAAGAAACCTAAACAGATATAGTCACCTGTCCTTGGTGAAAGCTCATGAGGTGGAGAGTACTAGAGAAAGAAAGATCTCTGACCCAAGGAAAGGAAAAATCAAATGGATGAATGTAGCCAGTGCTCTTACAAAGGAAGAGTGTCCTGAAAATGATGAAGAAACTGGAAACCTTACCAAAGGGAATGATAAGGACAAAAAGAGTCTGAAGATTAAGAGGATGAAAGACAAAACCCCATCCCTGAGAGGACCTGAGAAGCAGTATATGGAGATAGATCCTAAAGGAAATGTAAAGTATCCCGAGAGCACTTTGTCTCAGGCCGCAGTAAAAGAAAGTGCTATGGACAAGGAGAGCCAAGACAAGAAACCTATAAAGCAAGACGGACAGATGAACCCTATCCCAGGGGGACTGGAAAAGCCTACAATAGAAGGCAGGCAAGTTGCTATGAAAAAGAAAGGTATCAGGATGATACCGGATTATATTCCTGAATGGAGAAGGAAGACCGAACTTGAGGACAACAGAGTGTCCTATAGGAAGAAGACCCAGGTGTCTAGTTGGGAGCAGTGGAAGAGTCCTACCATGCATAAACTGAAAGAGGAATATATGCAAAAGCTGTTGCAAAAGGACATACAGGAGAAACAAGATCTCCTCACTATCCGTGCAGCTCAGAATATGATCGATCGCTCTAATCGGGAGGCACAAGAGAAGGCGGAGGAGCATCTCAATTGGGAGCCAAATAAACAAACTTGGCACAGCCAAATAAAAGATCTATGCTCCCAACTACAAGAGCAGAGGATGAACGATCTGCCTGATAAGGAGATACTGTTGGAACAGGGTGATGCATGTCCAGGAGACACTAACCCTGATCTTCAGGAACCGTATACACAAGATGCTGTGTTGAAAACAGAGCTATGTCCAAAGAAAACTCATATGCATGACATTGTGAACAAACTTGTACCCGAGAGAAGGGTGAAGAAACGGTGGCAAAGCTGCCAAAGATATCCTGGGAGGACCTAAGCAAACAGAGAGAGGAACTTCTTCATTTGCATATACAGTCAGAGATACAGTGTCAGCAGAGTGAACCGGATTTACAAGTTAATGAAGAGAAAATACAGCTGAAGCGAGTAAAGAATGAGGCAAAGCAAGCAGAAAAATAGAGAAAAGCTGAAGAACAACAATTAAAAACAGATGTATTATGGGTGAAAGCTGAGGATGCTGAAACTACCATCTATTATAAAGGCTTCTAAAAAGTGTACTAGCCTATGGGTTGAGTGCAAACCTGAAGTTGCTGTACCGCTAGAGATGTTCCAGCAAGATCAGAAATTTGAGAGACATGTCCTGGCAGAGTTAGAGAGACGCTGACCTTATACAATTGGAGGCACCATGATATCGAGGATGCCCGGTTCGAACCATGAGACGGTTGAGGTGCAGATCCAAGAGGTAGATGCAACCCTGGGAAGGGATATGCTGGTGGAGTCTAGTAAGGAAACCATACCAGAACAGAAACAAGATGGCGATAGGAAGCTGATCGAGTCTGGTGAGAATTTTCAGGCAGTCAATGGGACCACCTGGACTAGGAAGAGTCAGCTTATCTCTCTGCCTAACTCCTGGGCACCAGACAGCTTGCCAAACTGCAAAATTATGTGGGAGGAAAAGTTGGAAGCGAAACAGCCTGAACAGTTGCCATCTCATAACAACTATAAGAATGAAGATGGGGAACCTAATAAGAGAGAGTTGGAGACTCTACCTAAAATACTGAAGAAAGGAGCCCAGCCAGCTCAGAATGTCACAGAGCTTGTCCAAGGGGTACACAGACTGGTAATAGGGTCAGTTGTTACCCCATCCAGACACCAACCCCATCTAGAGACATTAGAGGAACAACAGAGTAATGTGGAAGTGTTGGAGAGAGAAAAAGTCAAACCCCATACGTTATCCAAGCTAAAAGCACAGAATGAGAAAGATGTCCATAGGCAAGATGAGGCGCAGAAGCTTCACAGTTCTCTAGTGATTAAAGAAGTCCTGATCCTTAGTGTAAAACAAAACGCTCTAGTCCAAAGCTTCAAAGAGAATCAGAGTTTCTGGAGTTGCCTAGAAGTGGTTTGCAAGATGGACTTGGGACTGGCAGAAGTGGAGAACTCAGAGTACTTGGGGAGTGCGGAGACACCTGAACGTGTTAGGGAGACACCAAAAGAGACCAGTCCAGGCTGGGCAAGGACCTCAGGCTCCGATTCCAAAACAGATGACCTCTCCACAACAATATTGAAATGAAAGAACCGTCCCAATTGGTTCATTGTAGATGACGCTATCAATGAGAATAACAGCATGGTGTTGCCATCTCAGGTCAAGATGGCTGAGCTGGACAACAGAAAGAGTGACTACAGACTCAGGAGGTGAAACTACAAAGGCACCAAGTAAGGGAAGTGAATATTGAGGATTCCCAGGCAGAGTTGCCTCAAATGTCTAGGCGAGTGTGGAGCTGTCAGAGGCACTGAATGAAGGTACCAGATGTATTATACCCCAGGGAAGAGGCTGCGTGCTTGACCTGTTAATTTGCAGTAAGTTACTATTGCAATATAAAAGGGTCCCTGGGGTGAAGAATATGAGACGGCGGGCCCTATGCTTCATCCACAGTTACTTATTTAAAGACGTGGAAAAGACTTCTGATAAAACAGACTGTTGTATATGATCCACAAGAACTTCTGCTGGAAGTAACACATTTGGATTAATTTGTTTTCTTTAAGAATTATAATTTCTCCGGAGCAGATAAACTGCCCGGGTGTAGTCAGGGTGTTCCTGTATGTTTAGTAAGAATGTTTATGCAGATTTTTATTTTAATTTTTTCTACTTCTAACCCTTGTTTATGAGCCCTACAAATAAACAAGTCTCCTGCATCATAAATCTGTGTTGCGGAACCTTTTGTCATAAAGATTTCCTGTGGTAAACGGCCATCCATGTCACAGTACATAAAAGTCAAGCAAACACTATGGGTCTCATTCAATTGCGATTTGGCCAATTGAATAGGGCTCTATATAAGCACATAGCATATTATTTTTTTTACAGAAGTTTTTAGTTAGTGAACTTCTATCCAAAAGCAAGGTCTTCACTAACTAAAAACTTCTGTAAAAAAAATATGCTATGTGCTTATATAGAGCCCTATTCAATTGGCCAAATTGCATTGAATGAGGCCCTACATGCCTACTACCTCAACCTGTGGAAATAGTCCACAGTCCATCACTTCTAAACCACAGGACATGACCATCTTCAAACTAATGGCCTCCCTTAAATAACTGAACTTAGAAGCCCTCAACATACTATCTACAATAACATAACCTCCACTTGGCAAGTCAAAAGCTATCTATTCAACAGCAAATGTCTAAAAATTACATGTCTCAGAGTGCTGTAAGTAAGGAAAGATAAGGAAAATTTTAAAACCGTAATGAATCTCTTAAAATGTGTAAATTACTAGAGTTCAATGTGAAACATTAACTCATTGATACTTAACATTATAATTGTAAAAGACCCTCTCAATTAACTGGTGTAGGTTGTGCCATTCTATTATCTGTAATTGTATTTTAGCACAAAGTGTCTAATAAAAATAACCTGCTGTCCATTATTTAAACCTTGTGAACCAATTTAAAGTACCACTGTAGTTTTAGAAAAAGTCCCATGTTTGTAAAGCATATAACAAGCTAACATTAACAATTACATAAGCCATAAACATAAAATGTTTTCACAAACAAACTCTTAGTTTTAGCGGTTCCTGCCGATGACTACTCTATTGAACCTCTATAGCTCTTGGATCTATCCCGTTGTGTATGCGCAAGAAATCACCAGCACTGACAGCTGCAGTGCCAGCAAGTAGCCGCTAGATGGCGCCATCAGGTTTCAGAGAAGGCCTATAATTATTCCCCCCTCCGACATGGCACAACTCGACAGTGCTGAATCAAAAGCGAGTCCATCCCTATGCTCGCCGCGGCCTCTTGTGTTGGCGCCCCTTATATGCAATGTGCGGCAGTATTTCGAAAATCGGCAGCAGGATTTAGCCATTGGCGGCGGCACTGCTGCTGCCAATATTTTGCGCAAGGGAAGAGGGAAAGGACCTAGTTCTCCTTTAGGCTGGATCCAGAGGGTAAAGTAATTTTTCTGTGACTTGCTCTTTTATCTCTTTCATCCTAATGTTAAGTTCTGCAAAATATCGCAACCTTTCTATAGAACTAGAAATAGATTTCAGAAACATCCAACATCTCTCCCAGTAAATATTGCAAAATGTAATATAATAATTAAACACAAAATATTATATATATTTTTTTTTTCTTCCAAACAACAGATCAGTTGTGCTCAAACTGAAAACAAACAAACAGTAGTTTGTTCTATGGACAAGATAACTGCTCAGAGAGCTATACTCTTTTCACTCATATGTGCCTTTCACAGGATAAATATCCTGTAGCATATTCGTCTGGTTTCATTCATATGTGTCCCAGTCCCAAAATGCCAGGCAATTGTCCCCTGAATGGGGGAAACAGCAAAGCAAAAACATGCATTTTTTTAAATTAAATTCTAAAAACATTTTGCGCATTATTAAGCCAAGTTCTTCAAAACAACATATTATAAAAGTATTTAAATGGTCCTTGAATCAGAGTTAAAAGTTAAATTGTGGGCAATATGAAAAAGAGAGTTTGTAATATCTGTTGCTTTAATTTCCATATTATTCATACATTTTATTTTTAATCCACATACTGCATTTAAAGCGTGAATGAGCCAGAATAAATCTTGTGGTAGATACCTGTTTCTGAAATTTTACTTTCAAAAGTCTTTAGCATTCAAGATAGGTTATTATTCTAATGGTAGTTATCTAATCTTTCAGGCAGAATGTTTACATTTAAAAAAAATGTGAGTTGTCAACTCAGATCAAATGTTAATACCTATCACATATATAGTTGTGAGCATGCGGGTTTTTGCTAACGCTTGCGGGCTCGCATAGCGAGCCCTCCGCAACTGCGGCCCTTGCGAAGGAGATGCGCTGGTGGAGATGGACGCCATACGTGCTCATCCCTACGACCCCCTACGACTTTTGGACCGCAAATGCGGACCCTCGCGAAGCGAGGGGCAGCATTTGCGGAAGTGGAGGCTCCCATGCCGGCTGCAATGAACCTCAGCCGGGACTTACAACAGAAAATTTTTTGGACTGAGCATAAAAAAATACGTCACGACACGCGAGGTTGTAAAAAAAAAACATTACAACCTCGCAAAAATACGACCTTAACGCCCGAACCGCGTGCACATGAAAACATTAAAAACACAATAAATACACACAACAAATACATACAAAGGGGGGGGGGGGGGCACCCAGGACCTCTGCAAGTGAAGTTACACCTCAATTTAAGTCAAAATTCTAGAGTTCAGACACACGAAAATCCCCTAAGCGAGAGAAAAAATGGCCGCCGAAAAAAAAAAATACGAGTCTACAGGACCCTAAGCACGCAAAACACCACAAAGCACATACACATTTCCAAAAAGCCGGACGAGGTACAAGATACACTATTAACAAGGACGCTACATCATACACAGCCACGTACCACACACATTCCCCGCCATTTTACAACACTAACTGACACAATGCGGAAGTGCACAGCTACCCTAACGGCTTTCCCTCGCGCACACAGCCTATTTACACTGCACACATTGTTGACACTTACACATCAGCTCCACAACAGTGCAAACCGACATTGTATGCTGCAGGAACATCAAAACATATTGTCAGCTCGTCAACACAATGCTTCCTGCATATATTACTTAAAAATAGGTAAAGTATATTAATTTATTAATTTATTAATTATTTAATTAGCATACAAAAAAACATATACACAAAAAAAATACACTCTCACAATAAACATAAAAGCCATTTACTGCGCCACTCACAATGAGCGCCAATGCTGCTCATAGCACAAAAAGCCTTGCAATAAGTGCAAAAAACACATCACCGCCGACCAAACAATAACACCAAAAGCGCCTATCAGAAAAAAAAATACAACCACCAACAGCCTCGCAATGAGCGCAGAAGGATCTCGGACCACCAACAAAATGAATGTCTCGACCAAACAGCCTTACCCGCCTTACAATTTTATTGCCGTCATTTTTTGACTGGCAAGTCGGTAGTCTTTAATAGTGACCAGCAAAAAAGGCTCATAATAGGCACACAGAATTCCTGGTAATACTTTTGTCAAATCCAGTTGACAGCAAACAGTAAAGCTGACTAAACAAGGAATGGGTTTAATAGGAAACAAGCCTACCCATAGGGGACAACAAACACACCTAGGTGCCTCATTCAAATACAATTTGGCAAATTGAATAGGGCTCTATATAAGCACATAGCATATTTTTTTACAAAAGTTTTTAGATAGTGAACTTTTATTCAAAAGCAAGGTCTTCAGTAACTAAAAACTTTTGTAAAAAAATATGCTCTGTGCTTATATAGAGCCCTATTCAATTGGCCAAATCGATTTGAATGAGGCCCCTAGTATCTCCGTTTTATATACCTACAAAATTAAGCCTTATGTACATATCAGGCATTCACTAATTACACATGTTTAAGTCATTATGCAAAGAGCTGGGGAAGGAAACATGTATCCCAAACAGCAGCATGTTATCTAATCTTTGCACATATTTTCTAGATTTTCGTAATATTAATACAAATTTTGAAATTATATTTTCATTACATTTGCCTGCCATAAATGTGAACATTTTAAAATGTTAGCTTAAATTATCTCTGCGTTCTCTTTCTGTCCTCGCTCTCTCTTTCTGTCCTGTCTCTCTCTGTCCTATCTCTTCCTGTGCCCTCTCTATCTCTGTCCTTTCTATCTCTGTGTCCTGTCTCTGCCTCCCTGTCCCATTTTGCTCTTTGCCCTTTCTCTCTATCTCTCTCTGCCTGTCTCTCTCTGTTCGGTCTCTCTGTGTCTTATCTGTCTGTGTGTCCTATCTCTCCTTGTGCTCTCTCTCTCTCTTTCGTCTCTCTCTCTCTCTCTGTACTCTCTCTGCCTGTCTCTCTCTGTCTCTCTTTGTCCTATCTCTCTCTGTACCCTCTCTCTCTGTGTCCTGTCTCTATCTCTGTCCTGTCTCTCTCTCCCTGTCCCGTTTCACTGTTTGTCCTTTCTCTCTCTCTCTCTCTCTCTCTCTCTCTCTCTCTGTGCCTGTCTCTCTCTCTGTCCTAGAAATCTGCCTGTCTCTCTGTACTGTCTCTCTGTATCCTATCACTCTCTGTGTCATATCTCTCCCTGTGCCCTCTCTCTCTGTCCTCTCTCTGTGTCCTGTCTCTATATCTGTCCTATCACCCTCTCTGTCCCTATCCTGTCTCTCTCTCTCTCTTTCTGTCCCATTTCTTTCTCTCTCTGTGTCATGCCTCTTTCTATCCTGTATCCCTCTCTCTGTTGCAGCGCTTCCCGGCAGTTATGGTGGCGGTTATTCTGCAATGCCTCAACCATGCGCATGCGCACAAAACACCCTGAAGGATTGACAGACAAACCGGAAATTATATATATAGATAATGAAAATGTACTTTTCATGTATAGTTTTGTTCTAAGTTTTAATATATTGTGACTGTTTTATTATAGCTTGCAGGACTCTGATCGAGGAGGCAACATTTCCTTGTTTCCACCATTAGAAGTATAGTAAAAAAAAAGTGGTTCAAAACATACATTTAATGTTCATCATAGCAACAGGCATATATTCTTTTACAGGTCTCTTGAATTTTAGAGCACATAGTAAACAAATGGAGCTGTCACAGTGTGAGTGTAGCACATTTCTTTAGAGCCATTGCCAGCACATAAGCAAAAATGAATTTACACATTGCATTTTCAGCTTTTTTTTTCTCAGCAAGGAAATAGTTACCTCTGAAAGGTGGCTTCACTTTCCCCAAAGTGACTTATTTACCTTGTATCATCTACCATGGTGTGAAAGAAGAATGGAAGCCTGAGTTACTGAGTGGTCCCTTGGAAGCTAAAACAGAGGAGAAGTAAGGGAAATCAATATGTGTGATTGCTATCCTCTATCCACTGGAAAAGTGTTGGTGAGGGACATTATTCATCTCTGCTGGTGAAAATTGGATTATAAGTGTTGTTGAAGCAGAAAGGGGATTAGATTGCAAAGTAAGTCCCCCTGCTCATTGCAGAACAGACTGCTGAGAGATTTTTAATTTTATACATGCAGCTTTGGGTAACACGGGGTACAGCCTTCTTACCAGAATATGGAACACGAACTCATCACAAAGCAACCTCTGTATTGGATTTAACACAGATCTGCAGTTTCTTTAATGATTTGCAGTAACCGTGAGATAGAAGTCTGTGTTGTGTTTAATCGGATATAAATGCCTCATTGGATTTTAGTTTGCTTTTGTAAATAGAACAGCTGGGAAGGAAGACATCCCATGGGGGAGTTGAAAGTCCCTAATGTTGAGATAACCATCAAGTAGCTGTGACAGGTTGGTCAATGTCTTATCTGCACAAGGCATGGACGGCTTGAGAGGAAATTAAAGGTGTTAAAAAAGGATGGGATATGGTAAAGGGAACGTGACTATTAAACCATTTGTCTTTATAGTGGGAAAACTGTTAACTGAGACCTTGTGGTGCATGTTCTCTAAGCAGTGCTACTATAAGGACTGGAATTATAGCAGTGGCACTTCAAGGAGCAAGTTCCTTTGGCGCTGCTTTGCACACATTTATTTATACTGACAAACCAGCATCATATGTGCAGTCTCAAATTCACCTTAACAGGCAAAATTAAATAGGAAGCAGAATGATTCCCAAACCTGCATCATGTTGAAAGAGAGACAGGCAGCCCTAAGAATAGGTGCACTTGGCAGCTGCCTAGCTTGGACAATGATAAATTCAGCCCTGGCTATTCCATATGTTATCTTCCAGCAAGAGTCCCAAGCTTGTCAGTTCTTTTGGAAAGATTGGTCATTGATAAATTCTTTTAGTGTTGTAGACATTGTTCAGTTGTAATATTGGATCATACGTCACCCCATTCTATTGCTATGCCATACAACTCTTTCTTATGTCACTGTAGAAGTTATCCTTAGCCTCCCTCAATTCCTTTGTCCATTGTCTAAACCTCCCAGCCGCTTCTTTCCAAATGGAATGAGACTTCCCTCTACTGGGCAGAACTGCAGGGACATGACACAGACCATGGCAGCATTAATACAATTTCTTTGCATCTTTGAACTGTGAGATCTTGGATTTGCTACCAGTTCACAATATCCATACACTGTCGATAATTGGGTAAAGCAGGTTTTAATCTGTGTTTACATAAATCAGTTATATTGCAGTTTTAACAAAAACATGTAAATCTGTATTTGATTTTGCAACATCTGTGCCTATTTTAGCACAAAAAGAAAGAATATTATATATATTAAATTTTCTATTATATCATAATTTTGTAATGCATATACAGTATCTTCAAGGCACGTTGCATGTTATATAGTTGTGAAAATGATAGAAACTGTAGGTGTATGTTTTTTTCTATTAACAATAATGCTTTAGATTGTATTTAGTATTATGTTGTTTTGCTTTTGCCAGTCTATATGAATTATACACACCTACAACACATTGCACACATTGCTTGCAGTAAACATCCAATGATGTTTGTACTTGTTAAGTGTCAATAAGTATACCTGATTCAAGCCTGTGTTGTTATCAATGTGATGAATACCAATAATAACTCCCTGAGGATCAGTATGCTTTGTTTTTAATCTAAATCTATCTGACCTTAAGAATCTGAGCATCGAGTAATTAGCCTAATTTATTTTCTGAAACACAATCTTAAAATCTGTAATTTTTTTCTTTAGAATACAATATAATAAAAATGCATTTTTATGGCATATAACTCACACAAAGACTAGCATCATTTAAGCAAACGGGTAAAATAGGAAGCTGCCCAAGAACCATCACAAAAACAGGTACTCAATTGGCCTAGTGGTGTCATAATATTGCCAGCATCCAACATTTCTCTTTACAGGAAAATGGTAACAAGAACAAATGATCTCTTGCCCTAGCTAATCAACAGTATTACTGGTTCTAAAAAAGAACTACCAGAATCTCACTTAGGTGCAAAACCCTGGCCTTCTGTAAGGACATCTAAGAACATAAAAGGGAAGAGGCCCCAACTCATGATTCAAATATGGAGGTTCTTCTAGGGCAGTGGTTCCTAACACTCTCCTCAAGACTCACTAAACAGGCCATGATTTAGCCAATAAAAACATACTGATTGACCTATCACATATTCTATATATTAAGTATAATATTTATAACAAGGTAGCACAGCACTTTGAAATGTTTACTATGGTGTCAAAAAAAGATGTCATGGAAGGGAATGAGAAGATTGTGCTGAGAAAAGAAAGAGTGATATATTTAACTGTATAAAATGTCTTGTCTCCATTGCAAATTGCATCAACAATATTTATTTTGTGTTACTTGACTGTACTTTTGAAATATATGTCATTCCCTAGGACCATCTGACCTCTGGACCTGGCGATCAGACTTCTACATATCCCAAGTTCCTTGTTATATCTTTGGACCCCCAAGAACCATTTCTACCAGGTAACCCGAGCCAAAGGTGCTTTATTATTTTCTGACAGGTGCAATATATGTTCAAGGGTGTATACATTACACAGGGCTAACTCTATCCTCCCAATGAACATTGGGCACAAGGGACGCCCCTTCCCCACTTACAGGGCTCCCTAAGCTCACTAATAGGAGCACTATCCCTCACTAGGTCCCCCGATTAAATAAACTCCCTCTCTCCAGGACTTAGAACTATCTACCCCAGTTCCATGGTTCCGTACTCTTGTTAAACCCCAACCCATCGCCAAGACACTTTGTCTCCAATATTCAAATTAACCATTCAACCCCCTGGTTTACCCGTGCAGTGACCAAAGGTATCTGCCATAAACTCATCACACCTAGCTGGGTAGATAGACAAGCTGGCACCATGCCCCTTGGTAAAAGTCCCTAGCCCATCTTCCACTTCTATACTTGAAAATCCTATGAATCATGGTACAGTAGATCCACCCAGCCAATCAAGGTAAAAATGACAAACAGCAATCCTTGATCGGATAATCTTGCCCATGGGGGAAGGGGGGGGGGGGGGGGGTTTAAAGTGCCAAAAGATACTAAGTGGTGTTTACTTATGAAAATAGTCCACTTTTGTATTGTATAAAAACTGCATGAAAATGTGTACCAAAAAATAAAGATTATGCTCTTTTTGGACATATATATATATGGTGTGTTTCATTTAGAGGGAAGGATTTTTATAATATTTTATTCTACAGAGAATTTCTTCAACTTGTCTTGAGAATCTGTAACTTGTCCTTGAATCCTGATAGCTGTCCTGTTTGAGGAGATGCCGAACCTGTGGATAAAATTGGTCTATCCACCTTTTCAAGTCCAACGAAGAGATTGTGACAATAAAAGAATGGTGGATTATGAGGACATGCCTACCACTGAGCTAAGTGAACTTATTAAGGCAAGGGGTATTGAGATGTTGGGACACAGGACTCGCCCATTGGTGAAACAGGACCTCCGACAGGTTGACAAAATCTGTTAACAATTAGGCCGGATTGGGACTCTCCTCTAGCAGCACAGCCTTATTGGTTAAGGAGGATGATATGATGAGACAATTCAAGATACAGAGAACTGAGATAACAGTGAATGCCTCCTCTCCCACTCAATAAATGATCAGAAGGGGGCCCTCTGAGCCTAGCTCAAAGTTACTTACAGCAGCTTTTTGCACTTTGACAAGAACAAGGATGACATCAATGGGTTTCTGCAGAACTTTGAATGACAGTGCAAGCTACATGAGATTCCCTGAGACATCGCTGAGGATTACAAAGAGGTGCAACAGGTAGTTCTGCCTCTCCCTGGTGTCTCTCACCCCTCCCCTTCCTGTCAGCACACTGGAGCGAGGAGCTGTGGGAGCAGCGAAGCTGGGTGAGTAACTTGCTCTCTGTCTCTAACCCTCAGTCTTTTTCTCTCCACTACTTTGTCTGTCTCTCCCCCTTTCTCTTTCCTCCTCTTTCTCACCAACCGCGCTTCTCTTTCTCCCCTTTCCTATCTGCCTCTTTTCCTCTCTCCCTTCCCCTCTTGTCTCTTCCCCTCCCCTCTTGTCTCTCCCTTTTTCCTCTTGTCTCCCCTCCCATCTCTCCCCTCCCCTTTTGTCTCTCCCCTCCCCTTTTGTCTCTCTCCTTTCCCCTTGTCTCTCCCCTTTCCTCTTGTCTTACCCCCTCACCTCTTGTCTCCCCCCTTCACTCTTGTCTCCCCCGCTTGTTTCTTGTCTCCCCTCTGTTAATATTCTACCACTGTTTCTCTCTCACTGACAATATATGTCTCTACCCTCTACACCCCCCATCTCTCTCTCCTCCCTTATCTCTTTCTCTTCCCTCTATATGTCTCCTCATCTCTCTTCCCCACTTTCTATTTCATACTTCCCCTCTTGTCTTTTTTACCAATCTCTCCCTCATGTCATTCCCTTTTTATCTCTCCTTATCTGTCTCTCTCCTGTCTCAAACCCATCAGATCTTTATCTCTCCCTTACATTTATCTCTCCCGCTCTTACTCTCCTCACATCTACCTCTATTCACATCTATTCTCGCTGTGTCTTTCTCTCTCATCCCCTTCTATTTCCTTCCTTCATCTCTCTATAACTAGTTTGTCTCTCTTCCTCTGTCTCGTTACCTGTCCCCATTGTCTCTTACTCTTGCATCTCTGTTACCCTGTTTAGAACTTTCCTATATCTATCTCTCATATCCTCTGACTTTTTATTTCTACCCACTGTCTCTCTCATACCCTGTATCTCTTTCTCAGCTCCTCTTCCATCCCTGTCTGTCTCCCACTTCTGTCTGTCTCTTGCCTTAGTCTATCTCTCTATCTTTCCTATGTTCTCCTCCACTTATTCTTTCCCTTTCCTCTGATATCTTTCTGTCATCCATTCTTCCCTCTTTCCTCTTTTCCTTTTCCTCTCTTTTTTGCTTCTACCCTCTATTCTTTGATCTCCCTCTGGCCTCCTTTTCTTAAAATCTTCCGCTCTGTCTTCTGTCTTCACTCATTCTGTTCTTTCTTCTCTCCCCAAATTTTCCTATTTCTACCTATATTGGCTCATTTCTTTCTCTTCCTCTCTCCCTATCTCATAAACATTTTTAACACAACATTAACATTATGACAAAGATAAATTAAAGGTTCATGAAAATAATTAGGACACTTAAAAAAAACAAAAAAAACAATGGCTGTTTGTATTCCTCTCTCCCTATCTCTTCCTCTTCCATTTTCTCTCTCTCCCATTTTCTATTTCTCCTGCCTTCTTTTCATAATCCTTTTGGCCCATCTATTTTCTCCATGTATTAGTCCCTTTTCTTCCTATGTCTCTATTATTCTCACTGTCCACTGCTCTCGTATTTCCTTTTTTCCTATCCCTTTTCTCCTTTCTCTTTCTCTCCCCATCTCACATTTGCCTCTCTCTTTTTTCTCCGCCTCTCTTGCTGCCTTTGCCCCCTGTTATTCATGGTCCTTTCTCTCCCTCAATGTTTTTCTCCCTCTCTGTTCTCTTATGTTCTCTCAATATATTATATTCCATTCTTCTGTTCTCTAACTCTATCTGCTCCCACTTCTTTGCCTACTGGCTGTGTCTTCTTTTCCATGTATTCTCTCTCCCTTTTTTCCTTTATATTTTCTATTGATTCCTTTCTTTTCTTCTATCTCCTTTCTGACTCCTATCTTCTTCACTTATTTTTGCCTCACCTTTTTTCTTCTTTGTGCTTTGACT
The DNA here is from genome assembly GCA_027410445.1 of Discoglossus pictus. NCBI lineage: Eukaryota > Metazoa > Chordata > Amphibia > Anura > Alytidae > Discoglossus > Discoglossus pictus. The sequence goes on along the minus strand of CM050163.1, from coordinate 433,522,527 downwards.
TTCATGTCTCTATTTCTTTTCATTGTCTATTTTTCCTGTTCTCCAATCTTCCTCTATTCTCATAAACCTCAGGTTCTCTCACTTCTTCACCACTCATTTCCCTTCTCTTCTCTATACTTCTCTCTATTTTGTTTACTCTTTCTTTTCTTCTCTGTGTCTACTATCCTTTTCTCTTTACTGTCTTTTACATGTTTTTATACTCTGAAATATCAAGAAGTACCTCTCCTTATCTTAATGCACATAAGGATTTTACATTTCTCCTCTTTTTAATATAAAAACTTGTAAGAGGGAGTCCGGTCTGGTGCAGTGACAAGGAACTGTATCAGTGTGTTACAGAAGACTCAGGGATATATTAAGCAGTCTGCAAATCAGATGGCAGACAGGTAAACACGTTGCGGAATGAGCAAGCATGGGGTGGGAGGGATTTCATGTTTAAACCTTAGCAAGTGTTGAAACTTTTTATATTAGCACAGTTATGTAGTGGGGTTTCAACAGCCTAGATGATTTACAGAGGGACATGTCATTTTTGTAGAACGTCACTCAGGACCACATTCTGTAAACTTTATCCCTACCAGAATTTTTTGGGCTCCTACACCCCTTGGAAAAGCATATTGTGCTACTGGAGCAATTTTACTCATTGTGCCGAAAACTTCTTACAGTCCCTTGGACTGCAAAAAGACCCAATAAACCAATACTACAGTAAATCAAGTAAAATTATTCACTGAAAGGTATGGTCATGTGGCTGAAGCTCAAATATTTTGGGTATACAGTACAGTATCATGATAAGACAGGATGCCCTAGAGAAGACTTGGAAAAATTGAAGGCATACAAAGAAGGGGATGACAAAGGCATAGATGAATAAGTGATGCTGTGAACATGAGCTTGAGGGAGCTCGGGGGCAGTGGCTCACAGATGTGCCTAGTGTGCTGTGGTCAATATGGTCACAGATAGTCAGACACGGCTGAACGACTAAACAAAAACAACAAGATGTCCTAATATTTCCCCATGCCACTGGTTATATGTATGGATTCCCAAGAACCATTTCCACCAGGTAACTCATGCCCAGAGTGCTTTATGTCAATTATATGATTTTCTGACAGTTGCAATATGTGTATCACGTGTCCCAGTGTGTATACATTACATAAGGCCATTAACAATATTTTATGGGTTGTATAACTTTAAGGGCAACCCGTAGCCACTTCCAGTAGCCAACTGCAACACCCAGTTCACTCCCAGTCCCAGGGCCGGCCTAGATTCCTGAGTAGATTCAAACCTTTGGTAGCGGGAAGAAAGGCTCCATAGACTTCTATGGAGAGATCCACGGACCTGATAGAGCCATCAGGTATAGTTAACAAGGTTGGCAGACAACAACTTAAACACTTTGATTCATTAAACCAAGGTCAAGTGATGTTAAGTCCTTTGCAAGTGATTTCCCTTTGATCCACTGTCTTGCAGTTTACCACTAATTGGAATATACGTGACCCTCGTCATTGTCCCTGACCCCCATACAATCTCATAGAGAGCATTTCTGGAACTTGTCCTGAGAATATGCAACTGTTCCTTTAATCGTGATCCTGTGTGTGGGGATACCGAATCGAGTCAACCTGTGGGTAGAATCAGCCTAGTGACCTTTTCAAGCAAAACAAAGAGCAAGTTGTGACAATACTTTGCACCTGATCTATCATTTACATAAAGGAGCTGTGTTGTCATCAGAACTATTGCTTTGATAGAATTAGGTAAAACAGAGAATCCTTAATGTATTTAACACATTTCTCAAGAAATCCCAATTCATGCCATAATAGGGAGCTTCCGTGGAGCCTATATCATATCAAAGAAGACATTAAGGTGTTTCTGAAGAGCAGTGCAATTAGGGGATTTGCTGACTTAGCTGGAACTAAACAGAATCAAAAGTGAATATGAATATTTGTGGGAAAATCAATGCAGAATGTGCTGTAGGTTTTGAAGGCCGGAAGGAAGGCTTTTCACAGCTTAAGGTTTAGAAAAGATTTGCCTTCTTATTCCCTCATTTTTTCTGTTTGATTCAGCAGCTTTTTGTTCTAAACTGGGATTACATCCGACCATCTTCAGTATTTACTGCTAAATGTAAAAAAGAAAAGGAATAAAAAAGTTTAAATAAGCTTTAACCCTTTTTCCTCTCATGGGTTTTTTGTTTTAAATAAGGATGTAGATATTTGTGTATCAATGTTGGTATGTTGTAATTTATTTGTTTTGTGTGTGCCAAGTAATTATGTATGATAACTATTGTGATATATCTTGAACAAATATTAGTTTCTGAAGAGAAGCAGAGGGGTATGATGCAGATGTCTACAAGATGTGTACACACTGTAAATGTAAAGTTTTGAAGTGTCAGGAATAATTTTTAACAATAGCATTGGAGGAAATGATATTCCCTCAGCAGTACCAGGTCCCCGGGGACTGACAGACAAGAATTGTAGTTTAAGAAAAACTTCATATGTTATTTTTAGTATGTACAATATTTTCAGATTTAGAGAAAAGTTGTATGTTTAACAGACTTTGATATAGTAATCATTCTTGATCAAGGCATTTTAGGGAAGTTATAGAGCAAGGCAACCAGAATTTAAAAGTTTAAATGTCTTCTTCTAAGTATGTGAAAAGGAGAGGGAAAGGTGTCAACAGCCATTTATAAAATGTTAATCATCCTATATAATAACAAATTAACCTCTCATTCCCCTCCCCACGCCACAGCCCTATAATATACAACCTCAGCAGACCACATCCTCTCAGGCTTCATGACAGTAAGAAGTGTCAAGGACAACCAATATGGAAGCTCTTAAACCAAAACTGAGTATGCAAAAGCTAGAATTTCATGTAAACATGGTATTATATATTATATAGTTGCAGATATTATGTGTGTTATATAACGTGAAGTTTGTTCCCCCACACTATAGTGGTCCCTAAAACCTTTGCTTTGTATAATGACTAGATGGACCTTGTTGGCTCCTATCTGCTGTAAAATCTACACTTTTATGACTATATGAATATATTTTTAATTCTGCAAACCCTAATAGTGCAACATATGTATATTTGACTTCCAGGAGAACAGTTTTAGCTATACTTTTACGCAGCCACCAGTGACCCTTCATGGGCAATATTATGGACAGTGTGCACTACTGAAGTACCTCCTTTTCCTGTCCAAATGTCCCGGCCCACACTATTGACAATAATCTTAAAGCCATGAGGGTCAATACCACACAACTTCACAACAAAAATCAAACTGAGATCCCATCATGAGCACAACCTTACTCCAACTGGGCAGACAAACAAAGGGATGGAAACAAACAAATCTCAGCTAAATTTACCCAAGGTGCTTTAAAAGACACTGTTGACAAACTTTCAGATTGGCAATTATAGATCCTCAACATCTAATACAGACAGATTCAAGATATCCCAACCAGTGAATAACACCAATAAGCCAAAAAGCTCAATGAGAAAAACCCAATACATCTCTAACATTCTTTCTCCCCTCTTTACTATACTAGTCAAACTTTATGACAAGATGGACATTGCCATCACACAAATAAGGCCTAATGCTTGATACAAACACTAGAGAATTGGTTACATTCATTTTGTAGAAAGAATATGACTTAGAAAATTGCAGCCAATGGAACATCATATACGTTATTTGGATCCTAGAAGATTACGTGGCTACTTAGGGAACTATGCATAGCATTATGTAATGAGTACATAGAGTAGATAGAGATAGTAGAGTAGATAGAGTTCATTCACGCACAGGATAGGTCAAGAAACAGTCAACAGATTAGACTGTGATAATGAAAGTACTTAATTATGCAGACAAGAATGGCCTTTTAAGGCATGCTGCAAAGGCAAATCCCTATCATATCAAGGACACAAACTCCTATGTCAAGACTTTTTGACACAAGTGGACACCATATTGGGAAATGTCTATGGACAAAAAGTCCAATAAACAGTGTTATGATTGTTTTCTTCAGCTGTGCTGTACATGCCCAGCAATTCCAAAAACTATATTGTATTCCTAGAGGACCCCAAAATCATTGGCCACAACAAAAGTACATACTTTCTGTGGTTGATAGCTTTCACAGGAGCAGTTAGAACATACAGCCTTATTAAATTGCAATTCAGCAAATTCTAAAAGGCTCTATATAAGCACACAGCATATTTTTTTACAGAAGTTTTTAGTCAGTGAACTTCTATCCAAAAGCAAGGTATTCACTAACTAAAAACTGCTGTAAAAAAATCTGCTGTGTGCTTATATAGAGCTCTTAAGAATTTGCTGAATTGCAATTTAATAAGGCTGAAAATTGGTAGACAAGTACACTTTAATAACCTCAAAGAATTTACATGCACTAAAATAAACTAAAATGTTATGTATCTGTGGTATCAAATAGGTTAAGTTTCTTATTAGAATTCATAGAGTACTTCAATATTCCTTTAATATCTGTCAATTTATCAGTAATGTAGGACAGAAGAATAAATAAAAGCTTAAAACAGATTCTCATGCACATGACATTCATGATTTGTAGAGAACGGTTTAAAATACCCTTTGGTCCCATTTCTTGATGATACCATCATCTTTCACTGTGCTTATGTGAAATAGAGCTCTATCCTAGCATTCCTCCACTATCTTTGTTCCAGACCAGACACTGTATTCAATTCCCCAATCTTTGCTTGACTGATCAAGTAAAAGTAAGGAGTTGTTGAAACGAATTAATATCTCAATTATTCATCTACTTATGAGCACTCCTCCAACAGAATACTAAATGCACTGGGATTTTTTTCCCCAGGCATATTTTTTGTTGCATATAATATTCTGCAACCTGTGATTCTTTATTTGAACAGTAGCCAATTTCACAAAGGTCTCCTGGTTACCTTATGGCAGAGGATAGATAAAACTGAATTGTCAGGTTCTGTCATACTGCTCATGTCACTTAACATTTTATTTTGTATCCATGTTGGCTTTGGATGTCAGGAGCATATTTTTATTTATTAATCACTCTTCCGTGGTCCCCAATCTACCACTGAGATTCTACTTACTATCATAATATTATAAAAATAAGCTAATTGGTAAAATATATATATATATATATATATATATATATATATATATATATCACTTCATATATTTATACATTTTTTTATTATTATTTTAAATCTAGCCCACCAGCTCACTCAACAATAAAAAATTGACCGCACCCCCTCCCTACTAAATGCTTTGTGATAGGGCATTGGCCAGACATAATCATTTATCAGTTAATAAAAAGGAGATAGGATTTAGTAAGCACATAGCCACACATTCAATTAGAGATCCAGTAGCCCATAAGTGAGTTTGCAAGCTATTTTTCTATTCAATTAACGTCTTTTTGTGGGCTCGGAACGGCTTCGGAGTTACGATTTTGAAACAATGGCGAACTTAAACTTGTAACTTACAGCTTTCAGAAGCCTTTGATCTGTCGCAAATCGTTATTTAATTGCTCAATTTCCCCAAACCCGCAAATGTATTCACCCGTAAATGGCAAATGAAGGAGAAAATTCTATGAGTGCTAGAGAGGACCCACAAGGGGGTTAAACCTTTTTTGTAGCAATGTAAATGCAAAAAAAAAGCAATACAGCACTGTAAATAACGTGGAAAGCGATGATAGACATTAGAATTAACTGCACAACAGTTTCAAGCTCGCAAATCAGCTCCACTTTGGGGCTAAATCAATCTCGGGTATCAATGAGTTAATACAGTGCATTGCAAAAGTATTCACCCCCCTAGGCATTTTTCGTGTTTTGCTGCCTCACAACCTGGAATTAACATGGATTGTTTGAGGATTTGTATCATTTAATTTACACAACATTCCCACAACTTTGAATATGTTTTTTTTTTTTTCCTGTGAGCGCACAAAAAATAGGACAAAATAACAGAAAATGTCAATGTGCATAACTATTCATCCCCCTAAAGTCAATACTTTGTAGAGCCACCTTTTGCAGCAATAACGGCTTCAAGTCGCTTTGGATAAGTCTCTATGAGCTTGCCACTCTTACCACTGGGATTTTTGCCCCTTCCTCCTTGTAAAACTGCTCCAGCTCCTTCAAGTTGGACGGTTTGCGCTTGTGAACAGCAATCTTTAAGTCTGACCACAGATTTTCTATTGTATTGAGGTCTGAGCTTTGACTAGGCCATTCCAACAAATTTACATGTTTCCCCTTAAACCACTCAAGTGTTGCTTTAGCAGTGTGTTTGGGGTCATTGTCCTGCTGGAAGGTGAACCTCTGTCCTAGCCTCAAATCACTCACAGAGTTGTACAGGTTTTGCTCAAGAATATCCCTGTATTTAGCACCATCCATCTTTCCCTCAGCTCTGACCAGTTTCCCAGTCCTGGCTGCTGAAAAACATCCCCACAGCAAGATGCTGCCACCACCATGTTTCACTGTGAGGATGGTGTTCTTTGGGTGATGTGATGTGTTGGGTTTGCGCCAGACATAGCGTTTTCTTTGATGGACGAAAAGTTAAATTTTAGTCTCATCAGACCAGAGCACCTTCCTAAATACATTTTGGGAGTCACCCACATGCCTTTTTGCAAACTCAAAACATGCCATTTTGTTTTTTGCTGAAAGTAATGGCTTTCTTCTGGCCATAAAGCCCAACTCTAGGGAGTGTACAGCTTATTGTCATCCTATGTACACATAATCCAGTCTCTGCTGTGGAACTCTGCAGCTCCTCCAGGGTTACCTTAGGTCTCTGTGCTGCCTCTCTGATTAATGCCCTCCTTGCCCGGTCCATGAGTTTTGGTGGGTGGACGTCTCTTGGCAGGTTTGCTGTTGTGCCACGTCCTTTCCATTTGGTTATGATAGATTTAATGGTGCTCCTGGGGATCATCAAAGATTTGGATATTTTTTTATAACCTAACCCTGACTTGTACTTCTCAACAACATTGTCCCTTACTTGTTTGGAGAGTTCCTTGGTCTTCTTGGCAGTGTTTGGTTAGTGGTGCCTCTTGTTGCAGCCTCTGGGGACTTTAAAAAAAGGTGTGTATATGTAATGACAGATCATGTGACACTTAGATTGCACACAGGTGGACATCATTTCACTAATTATGTGACTTCTGAAGGTAATTGGTTGCTTTTTATGGGCTTCATAACAAAGGGGTGAATACATACGCACATGCCAATTTTCTGTTTTCTATTTCTAAAAAATAGTTTTATGTATATATTTTTCTCATTTCACTTCACCAACTTAAACTATTGTGTTCTAATCCATCACATAAAATTGATATTAACAAAACATTGAATTTAAGGCTGTAATGTAACAAAGTAGGTAAAAGTTCAAGTGGGGTGAATACTCGGACCCCCGAACCTAATTGAGTGACATGTAACCTCCATGTTTTACTGCTGTATTAATGACAGTCTCATTTTCTATTGGCTGATTTGAAATGGTTACGGGCTTGCTTAATTGACCATGTTCCCACCCTGAAGTGCTCCGAAGCAGTGCATGGTTTACGGTCTTGGCTTGGGGCCCGTAACTTGCGGCCCATAGCAATTGAATAGCATTGCAATCGAAAACATTCCGTGCAATTGTGTTGCGAGTCTCGAATTGAATGGAGCCCACAGTATTTACTGTCTCTTCAATGAGAAGAAGATAAAGAAAAATAAAATTAAAAATACATGTAATGCATATACAGTTTACAATATAGAAGGCAGAAGAGGGATCACATATATAGTTGTGAGCGTACGAGTCGTTGCTCACGCTTGCGGGCTCGCGTAGCGAGCCCGCGGCCCTTGCGAAGCGAGGTCACTGGGCAAGGGCCTCAGTTGCTGGCATGGAGCGCCGAAGGCGCTCCATGCCAGCAACTGAGGCCTCTCGCGAAGCGAGGGCCTCAGTTGCTGGCGAGGTCACTGGGCACGGGTCTCAGTTGCTGGCATGGAGCGCCGAAGGCGCTCCATGTCAGCAACTGAGGCCCCTCGCGAAGAGAGGGCCTCAGTTGCTGGCGAGGTCACTGGGCACGGGTCTCAGTTGCTGGCATGGAGCGCCGAAGGCGCTCCATGTCAGCAACTGAGGCCCCTCGCGAAGCGAGGGCCTCAGTTGCTGGCGAGGTCACTGGCAAGGGCCTCAGTTGCTGGCATGGAGCGCCGAAGGCGCTCCATGCCAGCAACTGAGGCCCCTCGCGAAGCGAGGGACTCAGTTGCTGGCGAGGTCACTGGGCAAGGGCCTCAAACCCTCGCAAAATTCACGTCGCTACTCAAAAAACACGACACACAAATTACGACACTCGCTAAATTTTACGAGGAACGCAAACAACGTACGAAACACGTTACCACACATTACGACCTCGCAAACATCGGACGCAACACGCCGACATACAAACATTTAAAACACAATACATACACACAGCACATACATAAAAAACTTACCTACACCAACAGGGAGCACCCAGGACCTCAAAAATGCAACTTACACCTCGATTTTACTCGAAATAAAACAGTTTAGAGACTAAAAAAAAATCTAAGCGAGAGAAAAAATGGCCGCCGAACAAAACGAAAACGAGGCTACAGCACTCTAAACTCGCAAAACACCACAAAACACCTACGGATATTCCGATACAGACCTATACCACACATTACTCGCCATTTTACACCAATGCGGAAGTACACGACTACGCTAACGGTTTGGTCTCGCGCACGCACAGTCTTACACTGCACACATTCAGCATGCTTATACAGCAGCTCCACACCACTAATGCTGCAGCAACATCAACACAGATTGCCAGCTCTTCATCACAATGCTTCAAAATAGGTACACTATATTCATTTACTAATTTAGCTACCTTACAATTTCATTGCCGTCATTTTTTGACGGGCAATTCGCTAGTTGAGTAATAATAAGGTACATTAATATGAACATACAGTATAACATCACCATTTTACAGCTATCAATATGCGGTATAAAAACTGCTGTGTACGTGTGCCAAAGCCAACAAGATGAAGGCCTAGGAGACAGCAAGCTGCTTCAAGATGCATTTTGTGCATATGTACCGAAATATCTACATACAGTGAAACTTTCTGTCTGTAATAATACCTGATACTTTCTGACATATTTTTACATATACATAAATACACATACATTTATGCAGGTAACTTTGGATAGGGACACAGCAACGACAAAGAAGAAATAGTGAAAGGGAAATGGGAAAACCTTAATATATATAGTAGTAGTAGTAGCTTAATTTGTTTTTTAATGTTTGCTATTTGTCAATAACCCATTCTCTGCTTGAAGAAATTCCCTTAATACATTATGCTTATGCCTCAGGTAATTAGTTAATCTAAATTAGTGGTTATCAATCAATGTGACAGAAATACCAATGAATTGTAAAGCCAGACTGAAGTTTGTTAAAGTCTAGAGGTGCCAAGTGAGAGGATAAGGTAAAACTTGGATTCCCCTGTTTACGGGGATATAAATCTATAACAGGTTCAGATATTAATCATTACAATTTCAACTACATATTTTGCATGGCTCCTTGTAATGGCATTTTTTTTATTGCTGATGCTTAAGGCATTGCTTATATATATTTTCCAGTAGTGTTGTTATAATATTATTATAAATAATTATTTCCCCTGTCATGTGGTCTCCGCTTTGTAAGCAGCTAGGATTCTCCAGACATATTCTAAATATATGGTGGTGTGAAAGAATGGAAATCCTGTGAGTAAGCTCCCATGGTTTTACTGTTATGGGACCTTCATATCAACAAATCTTAGTATAATAGCTGTGTCCATAACCTAATATGAATTCTGTTGACTTGTTCTGCTTCGCACTTATAGTGATGTTTCAAAGAAAACATCCTAAAACTAAAGTGTTTCATAGGCTTTTGGTATGTGATCGGTAGTCCGTTCAAGTTTCTTTCATTTAACAATATTAGTAGATACAGGGTTAAGTTACATTATTATGTCCAATGCCTACTTTTGATGCCAGCATGTATCGTAAGCTGGCTTGGTGGGTCTATAAGGTGACATGTAGGCATTCTGTAAACATATCAGACATCTCTGTCATCGGTAAAACGTGACATTTATTTTACTTTGAAAAGGGCTTAATCATTGGCTTTTGCGCAAAGGGTGCCAGTGTTTCTGAAATAGTACAGTTCGTGTGCTGCAGTGGTTAAAGTCTACCAGCTCTGAAGCAAACTCACCCAGGCTTTGCCTATCCTGTTTATTTTTTTTTGTTTTATTATTATATTATTTTAAGCACCATCCCCAATGAAGATTCCAGTACCCCTGAGAAGGGTACCCTGTTCCTGTTACATACTATTATTATCATGATTATGTTTTTTTTTATATATAAGAGAATCCATAAACCTAAAATCCATTTTTAAGTTATTCTTAAAGTACATGAAAAATAAGCTATACATTGTGCAAGTCATTTGACTTGAAAATGAGGTATATCTGTGTTAATCAGTTCTTTTTTGCTCTATACTTAGGCAAATGAGCAGCTTGTGAATGCTAATTGGATGCTTTCATGTCTAGAACAATGTATAGACAGTTTTGTTGCTCTTTAAGATGAAACCAACTTCCTATTGGGATGACAGTGATCCTTTTGTGGGAATCAGTTTTTTACTTCCCTATCTGCTTTAAACATAATATACTTTAAACTCATTTTCCTAAAATGTTTTTTTTTTCATGTACCAAATTCTTATGTTATTTATTTATTTATTTTATTAACTATTATTTATAATTACACTTTTTGGCCACTGGTAAATAAGAAAATGAATAGTGAGCGGAAATTACTGTGTCAGTCGCTTAGCAGACTGCAAGGCTGAAGAGGAGGGACGCCGATTTCCAGCTAGCTCCAGTTAGTTCCCGCTGGGGAAGGGAGAAAACTTCTACCTGCTACGGCCAGGTAGAATCCGGAAACTTGGCACCCTCAGAGTGTGGGCAGTCGCGGAAGTCGAGGTGTTTAACCAGACGCTTGAAGCAGGCGATACACGGAAGGAGGAGTCATCGATCCTGATTAACTCCCTAGAGCCTGCATATTAATGCACGCAGGTGCCGATAGGCAAACGCTGAAGGTACTGGTGGGGCTCTCCGTTGACTGAGAGAAAGATCCTGACTCTCTCGAGAGAAGCAGCATCCTGTAAGCCGGTAGAGCACGCTGCCATGGACGGTAGTCGGAGGGAAAGAAGCATTAAGACCTGCTGGAGGAATGTCCACTGCCCGATGCCGTGAGCAAAACCATGAGTAAAGCAGAGCTAAAGCAGTGCAGAATCACACTTGGAGCCATAGACACAGTACATGGGTATATCTTAGGAACCTTTGCTTAATACAATTTGGCGGCAACCGTATATACTGATATTTGGGAACTGTCCACATAACTGCTTAGGGAATAGCCTACAATAAATGTTTCCTGCTTCTTGAAAATAGTAAACAAACTTCTAATACTCTTTTGGAAAAAATTCTAACATACCTACATGCATTATACTGGACTGGTATCAAAATGCTGCATGCTATAAAAAAGGGGAAAAAAGAAAAGAAAAGGGAGTATACTCTAGAACCTGTTTGACAAAGAACAGGCTTTTGTTTTTCCTTTATCTTCACTGAAGGGTGCTATAACTATATTTGGACAACAACTGGGCCTATATATAGAACTGTGTTTTTTTTTCTTTTTCTCCTTGATCTTCCCCTTTTTGTCTCCCTCTCCTTTCCTCCTACCCTTTTTCCCTCCACCCTAAAGTATGATCTATATATATTCCGCTGGGGTAAAATAAAAAGGGGAATAAATACCATCTAGGGGAGATTTGCAGATTGAAGGCCCTTGTAGATTAATAATCTACATACGGCCACTATAAACTTGGGTAAAGATTATATAATCAAGTGCGGGGAAGTAAAGGAGAGAAGGGAGGGGGAAGAAGAGAGAGGAGAGAATATAAAAGAAGATGTCAACAAAGGATAAAGGAAGAAAAAAGAAGGGATCTGCCCAGAAAACTTTGAATACCCCCCCCCCCCCCCCCGACATAAAAAGTTAAAACAAGGAGGATTATATAGATAGGTCTCAAATAAGTTCTCCACCAAGTAATTCAAGTTCACTGAATACATCTAACCATATTGGAGGCAGTGAACCTAGTATTCAATTGGAAGAATAACTAACCTTATAAAAAATGAAGGTTCTCCTGGCAGAGTTTCAACTAAAAATTACAAAATACATAAAACATCAAATACTGGGAAATGCTAAAGCAATAAAAGACCTACAGGAAAGAACTGAATCAACGGAGACAAAGTTAGATAAATTAACAAACAATCATCTATCTTTATCGTCCTATACAAAAGCTTTGGAAGGCAAAATTACAGAATTAAACAACAAAGCCACAATGGTTGAAAATCATTCCAGAATAGGAAATTTAAGGATACGAGGAATCCCAGTAAATATCTTTAATTCAGACTTTGACATATACTTAAATAATCTGTTCAAACGATTGGTCACAAGACAGGAGAAATAGGGAAATATGATTGATATATTCCACAGGATACCCCTTCCACCTAATATAGAAAAAGCAAAACCTAGGGACTCAATTGTAAAATTAAGTTTTGCTTCCCACAAGGAAGCAACAGTTAAAGCTAGTTATAGACAAAGATCATTTGAAACACCCTACGAAAACATAAATATTTTCACAGATATACAGTGCCTTGCAAAAGTATTCACCCCCTTTACTTTTTACCTATTTTGTTACATTACAGCCTTACGTTCAATGTTTTGTTAATCTGAATTTTATGTGATGGATCAGAACACAATCGTTTAAGTTGGTGAAGTGAAATGAGAAAAATATATACATAAAACTATTTTTTAGAAATAGAAAACAGAAAATTGGCATGTAGGTATGTATTCACCCCCTTTGTTATGAAGCCCATAAAAGCTCTGGGGCAACCAATTACCTTCAGAAATCACATAATTAGTGAAATGATGTCCACCTGTGTGCAATCTAAGTGTCACATAATCTGTCATTACATATACATACCTTTTTTGAAAGGCCCCAGAGGCTGCAACACCTAAGCAAGAGGCACCACTAACCAAACACTGCCATAAAGACCATGGAACTCTCCAAACAAGTAAGCGACAATGTTGTTGAGAAGTACAAGTAAGGGTTAGATTATAAAAAAATATCCAAATGTTTTATGATCCCCAGATGCACCATCAAATCTATCTATTCCAAATGGAAAGAACATGGCACAACAGCAAACCAGCCAAGAGACGGCCGCTCACCAAAACTCACGGACTGAGCAAGGAGGGCATCTATCAGAGAGGTAGCACAGAGACCTAAGGTAACCCTGGAGGAGCTGCAGAGTTCCACAGCAGAGACTGGAGTGGCCAGAAGAAAGCCATTACTTTCAGCAAAAAACAAAATGGCACGTTTTGAGTTTGCGAAAAGGCATGTGGGAGACTCCCAAAATGTATTTAGGAAGGTGCTCTGGTCTGATGAGACTAAAATTGAACATTTCTGCCATCAAAGAAAATGCTATGTCTGGCGCAAACCCAACACATCACATCACCCAAAGAACACCATCCCAAAAAGTGAAACATAATGGTGGCAGCATCATGCTGTGGGGATTTTTTTTCAGCAGCAGTAACTGGGAAACTGGCCAGTTTTGAGGGAAAGATGGATGGTGCTAAATACAGGGATATTCTTGAGCAATACCTGTACCACTCTGTGCATGATTTGAGGCTAGGATGGAGGTTCAACTTCCAGCAGGACAATGACCCCAAACACACTGCTAAAGCAACACTTGAGGAAACATGTAAATTTGTTGGAATGACCTAGTCAAAGCCCAGACCTCAATCCAATAGAAAATATGTGGTCAGACTTAAAGATTGCTGTTCACAAGCACAAATCATCCAACTTGAAGGAGCTGGAGCAGTTTTGCAAGGAGGAATGGGCAAAAATCCCAGTGGTAAGTTGTGAAAAGCTCATAGAGACTTATCCAAAGCAACTTGGAGCTGTGATTGCTGCAAAGAGTGGCTCTACAAAGTATTGACTTTAGGAGGGTGAATAGTTATGAACATTGACTTTTTCTGTTATTTTGTCCTATTTGTTATTTGCTTCACAAAAAAAAATAAAAAAAACATCTTGTGGGCATGTTCTGAAAATTAAATTATGCAAATCCTCAAACAATCCATGTTATTTCCAGGTTGTGAGGCAAATAATCATGAAAAATGCCAAGGGGGTTGGATACTTTTGCAATCTATCTCCTGGGATATTGTCAAAAAGAAAAGAATACAGAGAGATTACTCAGGCTTTGAGACTAAATTAAATTGTTTATAAGTTGAGTTTCCCAGTAGGTTTGTGGGTGTCTAGACAGGATAAATGGTATAGGATCAAGTCGGTAAAGGAATGTGAAGATTACCTGTCTAAATGGAATATTCCTTTTGAGAAATCTGAGCCTTTAAAATCTAAAGTCGACCTGTTGGTGAAACAACCAGAATGGTTATTAGTGAAACATTGAGAACATAAAAAAATTGATATGTATGATAACGAGACGTTAATGATGTTGTTATATATTCAAAATTGGAAGTTGACTTGCTGTTAAAATAACCAAAACGGTTAATAGTGAAGCATTGAAAAAAATCAGAAAAGTATAATGTAACGGTTGCTCTTTTAATATGGTAATTAACACTGCGTACATATGGATTTATATATTTTTACAAGGGGAATGTCCTTTGGATGAAAAGGTCGGGAAAATTGAGAAATAATGTAAACAGAATTGACCACCGTACTTTGACTTTACTTAATAGGCTAAATAGAATTTTTTTTTTTTTTTCACAAAGGGGAGAATTTAAGAAGGTTAAGAAGAGCCAATGGGCACACCTTAATGCTACTTATTGATATTTAAGACACCCTATATAGATTTAAGGATATGAAAAATTAGGCAAATATTAGGAAAATGAAATGATAATTGTATTTGATCTTTATAAACACTGTAATATTCACAGATATATAAAAGTTAGAGAATAGCCTATTGGAATATACTAATAACACATATTTGCACTTTGAATACTCCCTTTAGAACAAAAGGAAGGAAAAACGATAAACAGCATAATAATAAGTTATGATTAGATATAATTGCGGTAAACAATTGGTAGATAAAAATACTTCACTAAATAAGATAATGACTGGTTAAAAGACACTAATTTCTTCAAAAGGAAATCACAACTTAAATTAAGTTAATAGAACTTCTCTAGATTAAGATCACGTTAGCCAATCAACTAGCCCCTTGAAAATAATAAAAAAAAAAAAAAAAAAAAAAAAAAATATATATATATATATATATATATATAATCAGACCTCCGGGTTCTATATCAGATCTACCCTAGGGGAACAATCACTATTCCGTTACAATAAACAAAGGGGCAAAGGGAAGGGGTAGGAAAAGTGGGAAAAAAAATAAAGGAAAATAAAAAAAAAGGAACATATCATTAAATTAAGCGCTAAGGATTTATTCCCTTAGATTAGCCTATAACTTATTTTCTAATGTCACATAGGTCTCATAGGGTGAGCCTATCATATAAGATCTCGATAGTCTCAAAAGTGTATGGATGTATGAATGAGGTAACAGGTAGTAAACTACTGACTAATTTAAAGTATGAGGCAAAAATAAAGAGAGAAGATATTAAGTAATTCGATCCTAATAATAAAAATAAAGGAGGATATAAGGGGCATACTATACTGAGGTTCAATGACAATTAAATAATATCTCATAACACTAAAGACCTAAACTCAACATTTAAAAGACAAATGGCAATCAGCAAAATCAGAGAGAAGGCTGATATTATATTTTTACGAGAAAAACACATTGGAAAAATAATTCTTACTACAAATTGAATAATAAATTATTTAAAAAAAGTATAAATGCCACTTACACATCCAAATCAAGGGGTGTCTCTATTTTGTTCAGAGAGAGTTTGTCGAGAATAGAACCATTTAAGAAAATAGATCCCCAGGGCAGGTATATTGTATGAGTTGAATGCATTAATAATATATTTATCACATATATAGTTGTGAGCAAGTGGGTTGTTGCTAACGATGCAGGCTCAAGTAGCGAGCCTGTGGCCCTTGCGAAGCAACTGCAGACTTTAGGCCCGCATTTCCGGAGGTGGAGGCTCCCACGTCGACCGCAAAATTTACGGACTTAGCAACCACAAATACGAGCCGCGGGACTTCGAAAAAAAACATTACGAGCTCGCAAAAATACGACCTTAGCCCCCAAAACACGCGCACATGAAAACATTAAAAACACAATAAATACACACAACAAACACATAAAAAGCTTACCCACAGCAGGGGGGGGGGGGGGCACCCAGGACCTCTGAAAGTGAAGTTACACCTCCATTTAAGTCAAAATACAAGCGTTTAGACACCTGAAAATCCCCTAAGCGAAAGAAAAAATGTCCACCGAAAAAACGAAAACGAGGCTACAGGACCCTAAACACGCAGAACACCACCAAACACATACAGATTTTCCGAAAAAGCCGGACGAGGTCAAAGAACATGGACGCAAAATCAGCAACAGCCGAGTACCACACACATTAGGCGCCATTTTACAACACTAACTTACACAATGCGGAAGTACACAGCTACCCTAACGGACTTTCCTCGCGCACGCACACTATTTACACTACAGACTGCACACATTGCTGACACTTACACAGCAGCTCCACAGCAGTGAAAACACACATTGTATCCTGCAGCAACATGAAAACAGATTGCCAGCTCTTCAACACAATGCTTCCTGCATATATTACTTCAAAATAGGTAAAGTATATTAATTTATTATTTCATTAATTATTTCATTGGCATACAAAAAAAAACGCCAACGCTGCTCATAGCACACAAACAACCAACAGCCTCGCAATGAGCGCTGAAGGATCTTGGAACACCAACAAAATGAATGTCGCAAACAAACAACATTACCTGCCTTACAATCTTATTGCCGTCATTTTTTGACGGGCAAGTCGCTAGTTATATATATAGTTAACATATACTACCCCAACGAAAAGCACTTGAAATTCTTGAATAACATATTAAAAATGGTGCATACATTTAAAAAAGGATCACTTATTATCTGCGGGAACTGTAATATGCTGATTCATTTTGCCAGGGACAGGATTTATCTGCGGAAAAAGAAAGGAAATCGGAAAAAGAAATATGTAATATTGCTAATAAATTCACCCAATTAGTTATAGAAAATTACTTATTCGATCTGTGGAGGACTTTACACCCAGACACAAGAGACTACACATTTTATTCTAACTGTCATTCCTCATATAGCCAAATTGATTACTTTTTAGTGGACAATGAAGCATTAAGTAGAGTACATTCGGCTGAAATTCTAACCTCTACCACGTCTGACCACTCAATAAGTTTGAATGTAAATGATACAACGAAGGGGCATATAAGGAGTCGCTGGACAATGGAGAATAGTTCACTTAGAAATACGAATTCAACAATTTTTTTAAATAAATAAGAAGTCGTCTCTTCTCCAGCCCTCTTATGGTGTGCTCAGAAAGCATACATAAGAGGGGTGATGATAGGTAAAAATTGTGAGATTAGGAAAAAAAGAGAAAAACTGTTAAGAGAACTATCTATCCAACTCGATAGTTTAACAACAGAAAATAAGATATCGACAGATAAGAAATTAAATATTGAAATAACGACCTTAAATAGCAAGATAAAACAAATAGTATAGCTCCAGATGGACACTCCGGAATGGAAACTCCAACAAGATCACTACTTTATGAGTAAAAATTAGAGCAAATATCTGTCAAAAAAAATGAAGATACGAAAAATTCAAACCAGAATAAACTCACTGAGAGGATCAGACAATTGTCTAAATTCCCATCCAAAAGAAATAGGTAAAATTTTTCTGAAATATTATCGTAACTTTTACAACTTAGAATCACAAAAATTAGTTATTACCTATTCTAAAGAAGAGCTTGATGAATATCTAGAAAGGGTTAACTTACCAAGAATAGATGAAGATGACTTGGCCTTGCTCAATAGTCTGATGACTAAAACAGAAATAGAAAATGTGATCAAAAACCTGAAATTGGACAAGACCCCTGGTGTAGATGGATTTGGAAATTTTTATTACAGAGCCTTCTCATCAAGCCTATGCGAACGTCTATGCACTATGTTTAATGAATTTAAAAACACTGGAGAAATGCCAACAGAAATGTCGGAAATAAGAATTTTGAACATACTGAAACAAAGGAAAAACCCAGTGGAGTGTTCAAGTTATAGGCCCATTTCCCTTATCAACTCAGATGTAAAAATCAGGACAACGGCAGAAATTAAAGAAATTAAGATTGCCGATGATATTATCCTGA
The DNA here is from genome assembly GCA_027410445.1 of Discoglossus pictus. Lineage (NCBI taxonomy): Eukaryota > Metazoa > Chordata > Amphibia > Anura > Alytidae > Discoglossus > Discoglossus pictus. Next base: position 433,504,163 of record CM050163.1, on the reverse strand, counting down.
CACTGTCCGATCCAGATATATGATTACACTATTGATCTAAAGTGCTAGAAGAATATAGTAGATACTCATACTTTAAGATAAATGCTGCCAAAACAGATGTTAAAAAAGAGAGCTAATAGAAAAATTAAAACGGCTATACTTATATAATTGGGATTCTAAACTTGTTTTAGGAATAAGATTTACTTTTGGTCTTAAGAAATTAATGACAGATAATTTGAACATCATTATTGCCCAGATAAGATTACTACTCTTGGATTGGAGAGATTCAAAATTGTCTTGGGTGAGTAGAATAGCAATTATCAAGATCGACATACTACTGAAGATAACATATATCTTCAGATGTATTCCCGAAGTTGTGCCAGGATACATCCTGAATAATATTCAATCTATGATAGATAAATATATATATAAAGGAAAACAAAAGAGAATTAGCTTCCATATTACCGGAAGAGTATTTATTATAGGAGGTTTAAATCACCCCAGAATTAAAAAGGTTCATGATATTATTATGATATTTGCGACTTGCCCGTCAAAGATGATGGCAATAAAATTTTAAGCTATGGCAATGTTGTTTGCCACAGAATGTAAGGCTTTTGCTCCTCTGAGTACCTTCGGTGCTCATTGCAAGCCTCGCATGGAGCACCTTCGGCGCTCATCGAGTAGCTCACAATAAGCACCTTTGGTGCTCATTGCAAGCCTTTTTCTCTCATGTACTTTTGCTCCTCTGAGTACCTTGGGCACTCATCGTGAGCCTCTCCCCTTGTGTACTTTTGCTCCCCTGAGCACCTTTGGCGCTCATTGCGAGTCTCTCCCCTTATGTACTTTTGCTCCTCTGAGCACTCAATTACTAATTAATAATTATGAAATTAATGTACATAATAATTAATTAGGAATGAATAAATGTATTAGGAAGTGCGAAGCATTAATGTATTCATAAAGTAACTGCAGTGTAAAATATGCTATTTAGAGTTTTTTATATATATATCTATATATATATCTATATATATATTTTTTTTATAATAATTAATTAATTGAAGAATAAATTAATATACTTTACCTATTTGTAATTAATATATCGAGCAATCAGTATCCTGAAGAGCTAGATTTTCATGCAGCATACAATGTACATTTGGACTGTTGCTTACCTGAGGAGAAAGTGTCAGCAATGTGCCAAGTGTGCAGTAAAAAATAGGCTACAAGCGCGACGCCAAACTGATTGTTTAGTGGGGTAAAGCGCCATTTTAGAATCGTAATGTTATTAGTTACAAGTTAGTGTTGTAAAATGGCGGCGATTGTCTATGTGTTAAGCGGCTTGCGAGCATTTTCCGTTATTCCTAATAGTGTATTTTGTACCTCGTACGTTCCTGGGTAAAAGTCGTATGTGCCTGTCGGTGTTTTGCCCGTTTTTTTCTTGCTTAGCCAATTTTCCACGGGTCGGCTGTTAACTTCGAATTATTCCGGCCTCGTAATTTTTTTTTTTCGAAGTCCCGCGCCTCGCAATTTTTTTTCTAAGTCGCGCATTCCTCAACTGCTTGCAGCCTAAGGCAATCCCACATTTCCTAACTGCTTGGAGGCTAAGTCCCGCGTTTTTCCATGGCTCAATGGCTCGCCTTGCTTTGCTTCACAAGGATTGCAGGCGATGGACGCCTTCTGTGCTCATTGCCTAAGTGCTCCGAGTTTTAATGCCTCAACTGCTCGCCTTGCTAAGCGAGGCTCACAGCCGATGATCAGACTTCTGTGTCTCAACGGCACGCTACGCGAGGCTCACAAAAGTGAGGCTCGCAAATGTGACTACTTATTGCAGTTTGACAATCATAATATGTGATCACATCCAATGAGATGGAACAATGAATCAAATAATTGTATATGGAGAGACATAGAGGACATACTGCTATCACCTGTTCCAGTTAAGATAATAAGATGGTTACCTAACCTCAAAGCCTGCAAACTCCTGTTAGTACCAAAGGGATTAAAATCCATAATTAAACACTGGTATAAATACAGAGAAGTTAAGAACATCTCTCATTATCCTTCTCTTGAAGCTCAAATTGAGTTTTATGGAGAGCAGATACAAAATTTCTTATTGTAAAAGAAAAGGTATAAAAAATTTGGGCAGCTATTTAATAATCAGATCTTGTTAGATAATACAATCTTGAATGAGAAATACCACCTAGATTGGTTTTCTTGGCTTGAATTCAATGCATTATATTTTTAAAAAATGGGATATTTTAGAGATAAAATAGGAAAACTAACGTTATGTGAAAAACCTATGGATAAGTAAGATATGTCCCATATTATAGCAAAATGTAGAAGAGAAGTAGAGAATATGGAAGAGACAGAGAAATCTAGTAAAATGATAAAGTGGGAAAAATAACTGGAGCTATCTTGGCCAGACAGTGTATGGCATAATGCCTTTTGTACGGTTAAAAAAACAGTTATTTTAATATAATATCTGGAGCTATTTTTTAAGACCGCCCAGAGATGGCATCTCTCCCCAACGACTTTAAGTAAATTTAACCATAATCTTAAGAACCTATGTTGGAGGGGTTGTGAGAAACCTGGGACTTTATTACATATGGGGTGGCATTGGGTTAATATTAGATCTTTCTGGAAACAATGTGAAACTTTTCTCTCAGAGATGCTCGACATGGAGGTATCGCTCTCTACTCAACAAGGGATCCTACACCTTGAAATTGATAAAAAATGTACTCACAATAAATGTTGAATTAATCATATACTACTGGTTGCTAAGTAGTATTTAGTTAAAACGTGGAAATCAAAGCGAATTCCGTTGTGTTCAGAAGTTCTGATTCTAATAGACAGAGATAGACAACTTGAGAAAGATCATGCTCGATTTATTACTTAATAAGAGGAGAGAGCGATGACTCTAAATTGGACCTTTGGGATATATTTAATCAAAAGAAAAAAGGAATAAGCTAACTTGTTAAAATACTACATATTTTTTCTTTTTTTTTTCTTTTTAAGGAAACAATAATTATGAATTTGCCTCTCACTAATCGTTTTGTACTGGCAAACCTATTACGACTCTATATGAATGTTGTTGTGTCTTTTGTATGATTTTAAAAGCAAATAAAATGTGGAAAAAAAAAAAAATTGAATAGTATGCAATATGGGATAACTAATAGAGTTTGCTCTTGTCATATAATTGACTTAGGAGCATAATCATACTATTTGATATACAATTGTGTTATTGAATCCAATAACACAAATAACAAAAGAGAATTAAAACATAGACACTCTGATCTATCCTGTGTCACCTCACATGGTAACACACTGCAGAAGTCAAATAAAACATCGGAAAAAGTATTTCATCCCACTAATAGAATTATTATGATTTTTATCCCAACCCAGTGCTGTTTAGCTAGAATAGCAAGCTAAGGTCTTCTCAATATATTTGTTTATTTTGGTTAGAATAAAGAAATAAAAAAAATATAAAATAATAAAGATATTAAGCTTATTTGTCATTTAATTTGCAGGTCAGCTTGTGCATCCTTCAAGAGAAGCCTTTAAGGTCAGGTGCGAGGGAAAGAGATAGATGACAGATGGCAATTCTGTGACAGCCTCTGTTTGCAGGTGTTGTCAGCTTCATCCATCAGACTTTCTGAACAGATGAGGCACATAGCAAGCCAAGGTGCCTTATAAATAATACAGTGACTTGAATGACAAGACCTGGAATAGAGAGGTGACTTTCTTCAGAGTGGCCATGGACAAGATCTAAGCTTGTCATCTATTCTATATAGTATTAGATAAAACCGATAGAAGGCAGTGCCTCCATATTTTCCATATGGCATAATACCCTCACTACTCATATATTATTAGAGCACACTCATGCTATGGTTCTCTCAAATGTTCTATTATAAACCTTTTTTTCAAGTGAGCTTATAACTCTGTTCTTTTGACATATCTGTTTGAAATATTGTATTTTAGGAGGGATTGGGGGGATTACAATTTTTTTTCAAACTGTTCATGAACTTCAGTCTGTACAAACAAAGGTATCTTTATGATTAATTTTGGGATGATGACATGGTGTTTGCTCTTTGAGTAGGTACCAGACCTATAGAACAGACCTACTAAAGTATTGTTCGTTCTCAGGTCTTTTACTAATGAGTGTGTATATTTTTCGATATGGACAGCCTTCTATGATTATAATTTAGATTTATGCAATGGATTTTATTGTGTATTTGTATATGTATAATAAAAAAGTAAAATGTTAAGTAATTTATTTTTGTCCTTTTTTGTTTGTAAAACTTGTCTAAATACTAATAGTAATTGGTGATGTTTAAGTTGATTATATAAGGAAGTATTTTTCTTTAATCTATTGCATGGATTATAATCTATATACTTACCTATGTAAATATTTGGTCGCTCGTACAAAAAGTTAGCTGAATGGATTTGTTTGACAGTTAGTAAAGAAGAAAGACGAAATGTAGTAGAGATAGGAGAATATGTGTCCAACTGAATGCAGAATTCCAGAGACAAGAAGACATTCTACAATGAGCAATGTAAAGGGAACGAAAAAGATAACAGAATGGGTAAATCAAGAGATATCTTCAAAAAAATTGGGAATCTAAAAGGCACCTTTAAGGACAAAGTGGATGTGATAAATGATAAAAATGGTAGGGACTTAACAGAAGAAGACCTGATAAAGAAGAGGTGACAGGAGTACACTGAAGACCTATACAGGAAGCATCTTAACAGCAGTAATGACCTCAATAGTTTCTCCAATGAGCTAGACTCCAACAATATATGGACCGGGAATTACCAGATGTGCAAGCCAGGTTCAGCAGAGGGAGAGGCACAAGATCAATCTGCCAATGTCCGCTGGATAATAGAGAAAGCAAGAGATTTCCAGAAAAGCATATACTTCTGCTTCATAGACTATTCCAAAGCCTTTGACTGTGTGGATCACAACAAAATGTGGCATGTTCTTAAAGAGATGGGAATACTAGATTATCTCATCCTCCTCCTAAAGAATCTGTATGTGGACCAAGAAGCCACGGTCAGAACCAAACATGGGACAACAGAATGGTTCAAGATCAGAAAAGGAGTGTGCCAAGGTTGTATTTATTCAAGGTTATTATTTATTCAACTTATATTCAGAGTACATCATGGACTGAATGACTCCAAAGACAGAATCAATATTGCTAGAAGAGATATCAACAACAAAAGATATGCTAATTATACTACCTTGATGGCTGAAAGTGAGGAGGAACTAGAGGACCTATTGATGAAGGTAAAAGAAGAGAGTGCAAAAGTTAGCCTACTGCTCAATGTTAAAGGGACAAAGATCATTCCTGGCAAATAGATGGGGAAGAAGTGGGGGCAGTGACATAATTTATTTTCCTGGAATCCAAGATCTCTGCAGATGGGTGTTTGCTTCTGGGGAGGAAAGCTATGGCAAGTTAGTAAAAAGTCAAGATAATAAACTATCAACAAAGGTCTGCATAGTTCAATCTATGGTATTCCCAGTATTAACATATGGATGTGAGAGCTGGACCATAAAGAAGTCTGAGCACCGTAGAATTGATGCCTTTGATTTGAGGTGTTGGAGAAGACTGCTTAGAGTCCCTGGGACTGCAAGAAGATCCAATAAATCAGTACTTCAGGGAATCAAGACAAACTGTTCAATAGTAGGTAGGATCATGAGGCTAAAGCTAAAATATTTTGGCCATATCATGAAACAGCAGGATTTCCTAGAAAATACTCTGATACTGGGAAAGATTGAAGGGACAAGAAGAAAGGGATGACAGAGGCAGAGATGGATAGATGAAGTCACTGAAGCAATGAACATGAACTTAATGGAGCTTAGACGGGCAGTGACTGAGAGATGTACCTGGTGTGCTGCAGTTCATAGAGTCACGAAGAGTTGAATGTGACTGAACGACTAAACAAACAACAATGTAATAATGATCTAAAAAGTCTGCGTGCCATTTTTTAAATGTTTTGAAATATATTAGGTTACAATTTTAATGTAATAAGCATGATAAGTAGAGACTTGTGCATGCAATCTACTCTCAGATTTCATACATTTTGATTGGACAGTTATGGTCAGGTGTGTGTGTGTGTTTTACCATGATGAACTATGGTTGTGAGCTGGGCCTAGCATGAGAGGGAAACAAATATCACTAAGAATGTTCATCTTCTAATACACAATATTTACTTGTGGCCACTGGCAAACGTTCACCAACTTTATTTTTTTATTCGTTTAGTTGTATCTGACTCTCCATGACACTAATGACCGCAGCACCCAGGCATATCTGCCAGCCACTGCGACTCTGAGCTCCATCAAGTGAATGCTCATTGCCTTAATAATCTCATGTATCCATTTATGCCTCTGCTGTTCCCTTTTTTGTATGCCTTTAAACTTTCCCGGCGTCAGAGCCGTCTCTAGGGAATCCTGTCTTCTCATGATATGGCCAAAATATTTGAGCTTCAGTCTCCCAATCATACCTTCCAGTGAACAGTTGGGCTTTATTTCCTGAATAATTGATTTATTGGTTCTTCTTGCAGGGGACTCTAGGCAGTTTTCTCCAACACCATAATTCAAATGTTCAGCCTTTATGGTTTATGGTCCAACTCTCACATTCATATGTTGCTACTTGGAATACCGTAGTTCTAACTATGCAAACATTGGTTGATAATGTAATATCTTTACTTTTGACTAACTTGTCATGATTTTCATCCTTTTAACATTGAGCAGCAGGCCAGCTTTTGCACTCTCTTTATTCACATTAATAGATCCTTTAATTCCTCCTCACTTTGAACCATTTTGTTGTTCCATGTTGGTTCAGACTATGGTTTCTTGATCCACATAAATATTCCTCAAGAGATGGATAAGATGATGTGATACTCCCATCTCTTTAAGAACTTGAAACATTTTGTTGTGATTCACATAGTCAGAGGCTTTAGAATAGTCTATGAAGCAGAAGTAAATGTTTTTCGGAAACTCTCTTGCTTTCTCTATTATCCAGTGGATATTGGCAATTTGATCTCTTGTGCCTCTTCCTCTGTGGATAACAGCTTGCACATCTGGTAGTTCCTGGTTCATATATTGTTTTAGCTGAGCTTGTAGGATCTTAAGCATTACCTTGCAGGCATGTGAAATTAGTCTAAATGTTCTATAACTGCCTTTTTGGGATTGGAATGTAGACTGACCTTTTCCAGTCTATTGGGCACTGTTGTGTTTTCCAAATTTGATTTTGAATAGGTAAGCTGGAATTCCATCAACTCCTGCATCCTTGCTATCTTCAAGGCTTCCTAGGACCCATCTCACTTCATTCTCCAAGATTTCTGGCTCCAGTTCATTGGACAACTTATTGAGGCTCACCATTACAGGTGAGCAAATACTGTAACAATTTTATAGTTACATTTTCATGGATTCAAATTTGTTCAGCATTATAGGTGATGTCTGACTCCAGCTCATTGGGCAAACTATTGAGGCTCGCCATTACAGGTGAGCAAATATTGCTACAATTTTCAAGGCAGCAGTCGCCACCAATCAATTTTGAAAAATATAAAACTGACCAGCATTTATTTTCAACAAGTTTAATTAAACAGCACATTTCACTTGTATATCAATTAAACTGTTACAGGGACACTGTGACAAAAAAAAAGCCGGAAATTGGGAAGTTAAGGTAGCACACAACCTAAAAATCCCTCCCTGTCCCTGCAAAAGTTAATTTGATGCCATCATTCATAACATTGAGCCCGATTCAATTAGAAGCCTCCATCTTCCGGTATACAGGTCGTATGTCTGCGGGCTTGCTGCGGGATTGAACTCTGCTACAATTCTGGTGCTATTAAATTGGACAAGCCCGCAAGTTAGGGGCCGAAAGCCAAAACCGTAAACCATGCACTCATATGTAGCATTTCAGGGTGGGAACATTATCAATTAAATGGATATATCAATTTCCTGGATTATGAATGCATTTGAGAGAGGAGAAGTAATAGTATATGGAAAAAAAAAAATTTGCATGAAAAAATACCAAAATAAACATTTAAACACTTACCTTTAAGTTCACAAAATCTATTGTAATTTCTGACAGTTTAAAATTAAGGTTAACACCCCCTCCAAACCCATAGCATAATTTGTTTTGGCCAATCAGGTTAGATGAAAGATTTGAGACATAGCACTGTTAGTTGCTATGGCAACAACACACAGCATAGACAGGAAGATGAGATGAGTCATATCCCAGCAGTGACTGGGAGGCTGACAACACTGCTCTACTAATGGCTGGGCAAGTAAGAGCAGGTAAAAAGTGGGTTTATATTGCTCCCAGGATGCTGCCTGCTGATTGGGGGGGGGGATCAGGAACTTGTGTAGACACCCCTGGGGTGTCAACATAATCATTAGAGATATTTTTAGATATTAATAAAACTAAAATGTTTTATGAGATGTGTTGTATACATATAGCCTGCTTTTTGCTTATAGAATGCAGAAATGTATTAATCAAGCTCATTTAGATATACCCTTAAGCAAGACCGTAACTACCCATTTAGAAACAGCCAATAGCAAATTAGACCGTCATCTTTATGGCAGTAAAACATGGAGGTTACATGTCAATCAATTAGCGTTTCGGGGTCAGATATTAGTGCTTTGTTTTTCTTTAAATTATACAGCAGTTCAGGGAATATGTGCTGTGTGATTTAAATCAGCCTTTAGTATTTGACACTTGCCCACTCCCTAGCACAGGGGTCACCAAACTCGGTCCTGGAGGGCCGCACCCAGGCCTGGATTTGTGGATATCCTTGCTGCAAGCAGGTGAGACTATTGCTTCTTCAGTCATCCTGATTGACTCACCTGTGCACAGAAAGGAAATCATCAAATCCAGGCCTGGGTGCGGCCCTCCAGGACCGAGTTTGGTTACCCCTGCCCTAGCACATACTCAAAAGCACACACTTCAAATAGAAAATTATGTATTTCCTGCTCTGTACCAGTTTACTCATAACGGATTACTTTCATGTCAGCCTCTAAACAATATCAATCTGCAAAAAGTAAGATTTACGTTAAAATTGCTTTTATACTCATGGTTTACACCACCATTACTATTGTTGATAGTTTTTTAAGTGTGAAGTTTTCCTTGGTGATTAAATATAGACCTATAATTGTTGCCATATCCTTGCTCTTTGTTAATGGCTCTCTAGTGCTATGCACACTCCATTCTGATAAATTCATAATAATTATTTCTTACTAAAATTCACCATTTTTTTCATATGTAGTAATCATGTAAGTATGTAATTTCAATTTCTAACGCATCATTTGCCAAATAATGATTATACTTGTATACCTATTCATTCATATCTACAAGAAAATGGCCTTTTAACAAGCTATGATGGATCAAACAAGAGCAAAACACCTCTAATAATGACAAATACTTTACATTTTTTAGTGATGACTAAGAAATCATTTTAGTAACACACAGGGAAACAACCCATCATTAGTTTCCTGTCTACTAATGAAACTGAATAACCTTCACATACACAACAAAGGGGTGTGCTTGGTCAGCATTTGATTAATGGAAAAATGACACATTTTCCATATTGTGTCAGATTTACTCATGGTGTCAAATTAACACTTTTTAAACAATGCCTGCCATTGGCTTGTGACGCTCAGAAACACGTCTAGTTTAATGGCAGCTATTTTTGCACAAGCAGGGTACCTGTCTCAGTTTAATGATCTCAGACTGCACAAAGTAAGTATCAATTTACCACACAAAAGATAATGTTAGGTGAGAAGCAAGTCAATCATTAATATCATTAGTCCTTCCACCCTCTGCAAATGTCAGTATTTTAACACCATTAGGCATCATTTATCCCTTGGAAAAGTAGATCAAAGAAAAGAGCCCAAATAAGATACATTTGGATTTATTCATAAAGCACTTACATGTGAGAACAAAGCCTGTCTTTTTATGGTGAAAAATGAGTAGTGTGTGTTACAAGTAGTGCATGCAGTTAAAGACCAAATTCTGTAATTCTGCATTGATAAAAGAATTGTCTTGTTTCAGTTCATTCTTTCTCACATACTAGTAATCACTTATTGAAGTTTCCTATAGCATATCATCATTTCATGTGTTCATTCCCACTCACATGCTTTAGAATATTTATTATAAAAATTTAAGAAGAAAATCTTAACTACCAGTCTTCACGGGCCATTACATTAGATAGGTACATGCAATTGTATGCTAAGTCACATAATATGAAGTCGGTATGCGTAATTCACATGTTTGTGTAACATGCATTTAAAGGAGTATGCAATATTAACCTTTTCATTTTATATGAAATATGTATAATGCCCTAATGTATGCTGATCACCCCCCAGAGTGCATGGCCCTGGGATACCAGAGAGGCTAGCATGTTAATTTGACATGATTTGTATTCTGAAGCTTATCTGCTACTATAGTGATCCAGACATTTAAGATCATTATAAATAACACTGGGTTACAAGGTTTTTGTAACATGTACTTTATTAGCTGCCTTTTATTATTTTCTGGGTGCTGATTTCAGATCTGCACTTTAAAAAAGACCAGCCCACCACATTTTTATGTTATAGGTCAATTTTAGTTCATTAAAAGAGTCATTATTATTATTCATCATTTGTTATGAGCTAACATATTTTATAGTAATATACAAGAGATAAGTACAAAGCAAAAAAACAGTATTAACACATGGCAAGAGAATCGAGGGCTCTGTCTTTGAGTTTAGAATCTTGTATACATAGTACTTTTTCCCAAAGCACCTTAAAAGATCGAAACCTTGCCAAGTTAGAGCCTCATTTAATTCGAAGGCCACATCTCTCGGTATACAGGCCGTATGTCTGCTGGCCTGTTGTAGGCTAGTGGTCGACTCCAATTCCGATGCTATTCAATGTAGCAAGGGCGCAAGTTACACCCGAAGCCTCAAGCCCATAAATCCCTCCCGCTGCTGCAAACTGTTAAATGGCTGGACTAGATGCGTTCCGCAGTTACGATACAATCACGTTATAACGGAGTGCTACGCAGGTCTCTCAGCCAACAGAATGTGGTCTAGCCGAAGATGATTGATAAGGAGAGATTCTAAAGTTGCATTCCACACGCCCATGCGTTGACTGTGCTATAGATTAAGATGAAGTAGCATGCAGGTCCCGGAGTTGTTGGCTTAAACAGTATATTGCATTTTTGTTCATTTATATTCACCAATTTACGAATTTACACTTAATCCTTGATTACACATATTTAAAGATTACACATATTACCAATAAACATAAATAAAATTACACACATACATAGAGACACATAGACCTAGGTCACTCCATACAGAACCCCCCCATCCCATTCCCCACACTCCATACACACCCCATACCTCAACAGATAATAAAAACGCATAATACACACATATTGTTTATATATATATATATATATATATATATATATATATATATATATACAGAAACACTTATTTTTAGTTATCCTTATCTTATTTTTGAGATTTTATTAGAGGGAGGAGAGATATGGGGAGAGGAGTGAGTCAGGGAAAAGGAGATGAGGAGAGGCGCGGAGGAGAGAGAGGAGAGAGAGGTGGCCCTGGGGTGTGGTGGAAGAGGAGGAGTTGGAGGTGCAGGAGGAGGGGGCGGAGGAGGTGCAGAGGAGAGGAGCGTGGTGGAGGAGTTGAGGAGGTGGAGAGTGGAGTGGAGGAGGTGGGTGGTGGCATGGTGCCCCAAGAACTAGGCACATCTAGTCCAGGGACAGAGGGGAGGGGGGATGATCTCAGGGGGGTTGTTCTGGGGAGGGACAGGCCTCAGCGACATGTCAGGCAGCCAAGAATCTCCATCCACAGTTGGGAAGGCAAGAGGCTTAGGGCAAGCACAGGGCCCACAACTACAAGCACCGGGAGAATGTGGTCCTACTTAATGCCATCCACGGCCGCTGATGACGAAAAACATTTGCACAAAATCCGACATTCTACACCAAAACCCAGTAATGATACCAAAACCCAGAGACCTCTAGACTAATACATAAACAACAGGTTTTTATAGTATTTACTACATACAGGAAATGGTACATTCCACCCACACCCATTGATAAGCCAATTAACGACTATTTATATTAGTAGGCCAATAAAAGAAGGGGCATGCACAGATCACACACTAGAAGCATGAACTGCTTTATTGCATTATTGGAAACTTGTGCGTATAGGTCAAGTTTGACATTCTGATCATCCTTGGGCTTTGGCCATGTGTACTGCTAGAGTACATTTTTGTTTAGACTAAATAATTGTTGAGTGCCTCCTTAGAAAAACTGCAAAATCATGTAAAAGCAAATTAACTTATGGCCTGCAATGGAAAAGTACTGTATCAGAGCTAAAGGATTATATGTGTATATATATATATATATATATATATATATATATATATATATATATAATTGAAGAGTGAAGCCGTGAATGTCCAGTAATTTAGTAATTTAGTAATTATTAATCCATATATATATATACATAGATTAATAATGAGTATTGCAATATAATTTGATACCTTTTGTATTGGACAAATGTCTTATTTATAATGACGAGCTTTCGAGAGGCTTAACCTCCCTTTATCAAGTCTCAAGCAATACTACATGAGATGGAACCCTCAGTTTGAATGATAACAGCAGATGCAGATAGAGTGGAAACAGCATCTGACATCATCAGGTAAATGCATATATGGGGAATAGACACAACATAGCAAAGGAAACATATATACACATATACATCAATATATACATGAAAAAGCAGAGCACTGTAGTCCACAGTGATATCTTTCCTGTTGGACAAACACCTCACTAAGAGAGCTAAGTCTGTTATAGTATAAGAAGAAGAAAAATAAATCACATATAATTCTGATAATGTGTTAGAAAGCCCAAGTCTATATTAAGTCCTGTGTTTTTAGAGTTGAAGAACGTGATCATCTTTATTTCGAATGCTTTTCTCTCTTGGATGCTTATAAATTTCCTTCTGAGTATTTTGACTTTTAGGTTTTGGATGGAGTGATCATTCTGGCTAAAATGGTGTCCTATTGGGCTACAATAACTGTCTTCATTATGTTTTCTTATTGAATGCCTGTGTAAATTCATCCTTAAATGCATTTTTTGGCCGGTTTCTCCAATGTAACAGCCTGTGTCACATAAAGTACATTGTATCATATAAACCTGACGATGTACATGAATATGATCCTTTGATGTTATAGGTTTTGTTGTTACGTGTGGCTGTATCATCATTACAAATGTGTTGGCATAATTCACAGGCACGTTTGTTACAAGGTTTAGTTCCATTTTTTGTATTCAGTTGTCCATTGGCCAATTTTCTGCTGACAAGTTTTTGTTTCAGGTTTGGTGGTTGTTTAAATGCAAGGATGGGAGGTTTTGGGAATATATATTTTAATTCAGTATCTTCAATTTGTAATGGTTGTAAATCTTTGATTATTTTCAGAATTTTCTCTAAAATTGGATGGTATGTGATCACTAGAGGTATATGTAAAGTAGTTTCTTTTGTTTTGTAGTTTAATAGGTGTTCTCGGGGTATTTTGATGGCAGCGGTTATTTTTTGGGTAATAATACAGGGTTTGTATCCCTTTTGTTTGAAAGATTCAGACAGTGTTTTTAAATTTTTATCACAGTCTCCAGTGTTTGAGCAAATCCGATGGTATCTAATAGCTTGATTATGGATGATGGCTTGTTTAGTGTGGGAGGGAGAGAAACTGGAGCTGTGTAGGTAATTACATCTGTCTGTAGGTTTCCTATATATAGATGAGTGGAGAGTGCCATTGGTGATGGATATAGTAGTGTCTAGAAAGTTTACCTGTTCTGTGGAGAAATCCATTTTAAGTTTTATAGATGAATGGGAGGTATTGAATGAATTATGATAGTCTCTGAGTTTGCTTTCTCCTTCTGTCCAGATGATGAACAGATCATCTATGTAACAGTAGTATTTGTATGGTTTGTAAATGGATACAGATAAGAATGTTTCTTCTAGATTGGCCATAAATAGATTTGCGTATTGTGAAGCCATTTTGGTACCCATGGCAGAAGGGAGTTAGAGGAAATAAAGCTAGTAAGACGGTTATAGACGAGCCGCTCCAGCAGTTTGGAAGCCAGGGAAAGCAGATAGGGTGGTAGTTAGATGTGATGTCAGAGTCAGATGAGGGTTTTTTGAGGGTGGGTATAACTATGGCATGCTTTAGAGAAGATGGAAACATGCCAGTATTTAAAGAGAGTTTGAAAATACGTTTGAGAGCTGGGATTAGTATGGTAGAGACGGGAGAGATAAGCTAAGATGGAATAGGATCCTGAGGACAGGTAGTGAGGTGAGTGGATGATAGCAGTTTGGAGACTTCATCCTCTGTAGCCGGATCAAAGCAGTTCAAAGTCTCTGTGGTATTGGAGAAGGGAGAAGACTGGGTGTTGTTGGTTGCTTTAGAGGGGGGAGTGTGTGAGCCACTATGAGATGAGAGTTCATTGCGTATATTTTGAATTTTATAAATAAAATGGTTGGCAAAGTCTTCAGCTGTAAGAGAGGAAGGGGATGGGAGGAGGTGGTGGGCGGAGGAGAGCATTGAAAGTGACGCTTGGGGTTAAAGGAGTTGATATTAGTGATGCAAAGTACTGCTGTTTGGCAAGGTTGAGGGCATAGGATTAGGAGCGTAACATAAATTTGTAGTGTAGGAAATCTGCTGAAGTGCGTGATTTCCTCCATAGTCGTTCAGCAGTGCAGGAGCACCTCTCGATGTATTGTGTTTGTGTAGTGTGCCATGGTTGTGGATGAGAGCGAGGGCATCTGCGTGTGATTATGGGGGCCAGAGTGTCAAGGGTGGAAAAGAGAGTAGAGTTGTAGAGTGAGGTGGCAGTATCAGGGCAGTTGATGTTGGTGATGGGGCCGATAAGGGGTTGGATAATAGTGGAGAGCTGAACAGGGTCAAGTTCTAGCAGGTTTCTGTTTGCGATGGTGGCAGGGGTTGGAGAGGGATGGTGAGAGGAAGATGTGGTGAGGTTGAAGGTAAGAAAGTGATGGTCAGATAGAGGGAGTGGACGGCTGACTGGGTAGGAGGTTGTGCTGAGATTGGTGAAGATAAGGTCAAGATTAAGTCCAGGATGATGAGTAGAAGAATCTGTTAGTTGTGAGAGGCCAAAAGAAGAGGTACGTTCAAACAGTTTGTCTGCTACTGGGGAGGTGGGAGTGTCAACAGCAATGTTAAAGGAACATTGGAGGAGAGAAAGTGAGGGAGCCAGGCAGAAAAGTGATCATGAGATTGAGAGGTAGAGCCTGGGAGCAATAGATCACAGCTACACGTAGAGAGATAGGTGAGAAGAGGTGGATTGTATGAAATTCAAAGGATGAGAATTGGAGGGATGGGACAGGGGGTATGAGGTGAAATGTACAGCGAGTGGAAAGCAAAACACCCGCAACACCACCTTGTTTGTTCCCAGGTCTAGGTGTGTGGCTGAGGTGAAAACCACCATGAGATAGTGCTGCAGGGGAGGCAGTGTCTGAGGATGAGAGCCAGGTTTCAGTGAGAGCCAGTAGATTGAGGGAGTTGGTAGTGAATAGGTCATGAGTGCATGTGAGTTTAGTGCAGATAGATTGTGCATTCCAGAGGGTGCAGGAGAAAGGTAGAGTTGAAGGTTTGTGACATGTGATGGATATCAGATTCTGGGTGTTACGGGTGTTTGCTGGCCTTGAACCAGAGTGTGGCTGACAGCAAGTGGAGATGAGTGAGGGCCTGGGTTAGGGGATATATCTCTGGCAGCCAGGAGAAGGAGTAGTGAAAGGGAGAGAAGATGGGACTGGGACTTACAGTGCTGTTTCTGCTTGTGAGTGTTAGGGAGAGGATGATATTGTGACTGGAGGAGGGAGAGGAGCTCATGGGAGAAGAGAAGAGTAGAGCAGAGAAGGTGAGATGGTAATATTGTTGGGGATGTGATATGGAGAGGTTACAAAGGAGAGTCTGAGAGAGAGGTAGTAGGTTATAAGAAAGAGGAAAGAATAAGAGAGCATTGTGACAGTGTGTAAGATTAGGAAAATAGGTTAGAAGATTGTGAGGGGAAGAGTTATTATCCTAGGTTAATACATATAACATTAATAATAATAATAATAATAATAATAATAGTTATAATATCATAAGATATCATCTAATCATATATATCATATATCATAATAAAGGGTTAATACACATGCACAGTCCTACTGTGGAGTATCAACATTCCCCTGCTGGACTGATAACAATATGACAGGTGATAATGTGAATTGGTTGATAGCAAAACACTTAATGGGATGTCACCAAATAATAATGGGTGTACATCATAGCACATTGCCACATCAATGGCGTGGGACTTTCCAGGATGGTCATAGCAGATATTATCCCTGATGGAGGTGAGTTGGCTGTTGCTCCACGTGCCTCTGAACAGCCTCCATGTTTTTTTGCTGCCCTTTCTGATGGGTTAGAGTAGATTAGTGTGGTGTATTTTCTCCTGGTCTCCTTCTGGATTGCTAACTGGTGGTAGTTAAGGTGCTTGTGTACCTCAATGAAGCTGTGAGCTATACCATGTAGGGCCAGTGTAGGTGGGCAGGTCATAGCAGAGAGCTCAGACAAATCACAGTCCATATCTTTGGCACGCAAACCTTGTGGAAAAGCACAGGCAGAGACATAGCTGAATGTGCTGCAATCCATAGGGTTCCAGAGAGTCGGACACAACAGAGGGAATGAACAACCAAATGTGAAATGTTCCCCTGGTACTTGTCATGTACTGAACTTTGTGGACTATGGACTATTATGAGGGTGGAAGGGTACCGGGTACCTGAATGATGGATTCTGTTATATATAATTCCAGCCCATGTGATTGCTAAATATTGTATTGGACATGGGACTGGTTCAGGAATATGATATGTAGTTGCTGTGTAATGTAAGGTAGATCTCAATAAGTAATGCTGGGATCACCAAGAGAGTATGTCTGTATTATACAGATCAGTGTGATTATTTGGCCTTAACAACAGGAGTTATAATGTATTAATGTAAAGAGGGTACCTAGGCATGCTTGGCATTTACAGACAGCATTTTTCTCAGGGAGTGTGATATAATGTATTACTGGGGGCTCTGTGAGGCAGGGAATTCAGTTATGGGGGTTACTGGTTTTTGAGGGACAGAAATTAGCAAAGAGGAATGGGGGTTGGCATATAGATACTTTGTATATAGGCAAGTGTTTATAATGCTGGCCTACCTGCGGTGCAGGCTATTGGACAGATCCAACACTAAGGTGTGAAGTGTTTCTTTTCCTGTACAAACAGATATCAAAAGGCTCCTTGCCAGGTTACCTAGAAAGGAAGGAACTCCCTAGGGGAGGTATGATGCTGGGACAAATATAATGTGTGAATTCTCCTACATGTGACAAATGGTCACATGAAGCTGTTCAGCCAAGAAGGCACCAACACCACAGGGGGCATTGCGAAGGGCTGACAGCAGATGATTAACAGATGGGTCACTTAGCTAGGGGGAGATTGGATAAGAGGGCTGCTGCTAAGGGGTGAGACTTGGGAATTGGAGTGACTTAACTGTATAAATAAAGTGAGAAAATAAAATAGAGTCAGCTAGTGAACATGAATAAATTGAGTTGTGTGGATATATAATATTTCTAACCTGAAGGGAATATTATTATGTAAGGACTCTGCCTGCAACTCTGCTCCTATCCACTGGGTGTAGTATTGCTTTCCTGTATTCCTGTTAACCTGAGGACTGTGTGTTAATGGAGACTAGCCAGGCTGAGCCCAGAGTGATGTGACCCCAAACAATTGACAACCAGAGGGATTCCTGTAAGCTAAAGGCAGGTGCTCAACCATGGTTTGTTACACATGTGATGAGTGAGATGTATATGAGATGATCTTTGTATTTTTAGGATCCACATTAGAGCCTCTGTGAGCGAGAAAGGGTTAATATGGTATTTTGATCTATTTGTGTTACAATTTAATGAGGTAGTGTGTCTTTAATAGCTTTTAGCATCTTGCAGAATGACTTGTCATATTGGAATATGCATGACCATTATAACATAGGAAAAAATCTAATGTTATTTTTTAAACTATTTGATAGTTTGGAGTTGTGAAAGTAATTCTAATGCCTTCCATTGCTTTGGCCATATTTTAGTTCAAGTGCATCGGTGTGTTTTTATTGTGTTTTGCAGTGTTCCCAACTAGTCTGTAAACCCTTTGCGGGTCCTATTAGGAACGTGTAAGCATTGGGCCATTATTTGCGAGCTTGACTGTGGGTGCGTTCTTGAGGGATTTTTGCAATTGAATAGCGATTTGCGATTTTAGCGATCAGAACTCTTGTGAATATGAAAGATCAAAGTCTTCGAGAGGCTGTAAGTTGCAAGTTTAGCAACAGCAGGGATTTCAAGCCCGTAACACGTAAGACATTTTTGGCCTGCAAAAAAACACCAATATTGGATAGCATATTAGCTTACGGGCTCCATTACGGGCTCCAGTAACTTACAATTGCTCAATTGAATGAGGCTCTTACATTCTAAAGGGAGTAGGAGAGGCAGACGTCTGGGCAAGAAAACATTGAATTCAGCAACACAATAGTAGTAAAAGAAAAGCTTATTTGACCAGTGTTATAAGAAAAAGGTTTAAACATGTTGGGCTGTGTAATTTAGCAGCTAATTGTCAAATTTTAATGTTGATAGACTTCCCACCTTTTTTGGGCGGGAGTTCATTTTATCTTTGACGAAATGTGGGAGGAATGCAGCACATCTCCCTAGACTGCATCTGGTTGCTGCATCTGTGATCTCACTTCTGAGTTCAAAATGCCAATAACAACAATCCCTAGCATTCTGAAAAATAAGGAAGGTATTAAGGGAGTGGCTAGAGATGTGAGTACCATCACCAAGCAACGGTCAAAGGCATTGGAGAAAGGTGAGAAATTTCTGTACATTTGGATAAATGAAAAACAATTTGTGGGTGATAGCATTTACCAGGTACTGATATGTGAGAAAGCCAAACAACTTAATGCTGATCTGAGAAAAGACAAGCCTACAGCAAGTGGTGAGAGCTGTGAAGAATTTAAAGCCAATCATGGTTGGTTATGGAAATTCAGAAAAAGAACCGGTGATGCATGGAGAGGCAACCAGTGCCGACAAAAAGCTGCTGAAACATTAGGGAGTTCAGAGAGTATGTAGAGGCTGAGGCTTTTGTTCCCCTACAAATGTTCAGATGTGACAAAACTGGGTTATTTTGGAAGAATATGTCTACCAGAACCTACATCACCCAATAAAAGAAGCCTTGCCAGGGAAAAACCTTAGTTGTTGTGCGTAAATGCTAGTGGGGATTTAAAAATGAAGCCTCTGCTAGTGTACCACAGCGAGAACGCCAGAGTTTTTAAGAGAGAAAACATGCAGAAAAGCATGTAAGTGTCATGTGAAGGGCCAACAGAAAAGCCTAGGTAACCAGAATGTTCTTCGCTGAATGGATGAACAAAGTGTTTGGCCCAACTGTGAAGAAATATGTGGAGGAGAAAGAACTGTCTCTGAGGGCTCTGTAGATCATGGACAATGCTCCTGCTCACCTTCCAGGTATGCAGAACAACTTGCTGGAGGACTTTAAGTTCATAACTGTGAAGTTCTTGCCCCCTAACACAACTCCTCTGATCCAGTGCACCAACTTTAAGAATCTGTATACCAAGGACCTCTTCTGGAGGTGCTTTGAGGTGACCACAGATACTCAGTTTACACTCAGAGAGTTCTGGAAGGACCATTTCAATCCTTTACTTTGTCACTCTGATAGATAAGGCCTGGCGTGAGGTATCTTACAAGACCATAAACTGTGACTGGAGGAAATTGTGGCAAGAAGCTGTAGCTCTGGTAAACTTGGACGCCGACCCAAGCAGAATAGTGGAGGACATGAAGACATAGAGAGCAGCAAGAGGGAGTGGCTGATGAGCTTTCTTCTTTATGTGAAGTGGAGGGAAGGGGGACACACCTACTGCACTCATCAAAGAAATGTGTGCTAAATGGGCTGAATTACACATTTTTGGTGAACACTATCACCCTGACAAAGCTCAAGCAAGCCATGTTATGGACTTGTTTAATGAAAAAGCAATATCTTACCAAAGAAACATTTTGCAACAAAGGCAGAAGCAAGTTTCCCTTCAAAGGGATTCTAGTGAAACTGCCTAAATCACAGTCTTCAGCAGAGTCTCCAGCGGGGTGCAGTGGTATTAAGAGACATAAAGGACAACTATCCCTTGTGCAGTTGCCTGATGTTGTAATGGAACAGGATTTCATTTCCAAACAATAACACATTGGGCCCTCAAGTCCTCTCAGAACTGTAAAGTTAAGTTAAATTCTCTGATATTGGTCTCCATACAGGTAAAGAGAAAACCATCAGACCAAGTAGATATGAAATAAATAATATCCCTTGTGATTATGCAGTGGAAGTAAAGAATAGATTTAATCGACTAGACATGGAAGACAGAATGCCTGAAAAACTTTGGACCGAAGTTTGCAACATTATCCAGGAAACAGCAACAAAGAATATCCCTAAAAGAAAGAAAAGTAAGAAGTCAAACTGGCTGTCTGATAAGGCTTTGAAAGTAGCCCAGCAAAGAAGGAAAGTGAAAGGTAGTGGACATAAGAAAAGATTTGTCCAACTGAATGCAGAATTCCAGAGACAAGGAGATAGTCTACAATAAGCGATGTAAAATGATTGAAGAAGAGATCTCTGCAAGAAAATTGGGAACCTAAAAGGCACCTTTCATGCCTAAGTGGGCATGATAAAAGTCAAAAATGGTAGGGACTTAACAAAAGAAGATCAGATAAAGAAGAGGTGGCAGGAATACACTGAAGATCTATACAGGAAGGATCTTAACAGAAGTGATGACCTCAATAATTTATCCGGTGAGCTGGAGCCAGACATCTTGGAGAGCGAAGTTAGATAGGCCCTAGGATGTCTTGCTAATAATAAGGCTGCATGAGGTGATGGAATCCAATTAAACTATTCAAAATTCTGTAAAAGTGTTACTTGCCTTATGCCAACACATTTGGAAAACTCAACAATGGCCAATAGACTTGAAAAGGTCAGTCTACATCCCAATACCCCTAAAAAGGCAGTGCCAAAGTGTGCTCCAATTATCGAACAATTGCACTCATTTCACATGCCAGCAAGGTAATGCTTAAGATTTTTCAGGCTTGACTCCAACAATATATGGACCAGGAACTACCAGATGTGCAAACCGGGTTACGCAGAGGAAGAGGCACAAGGGATCAAATGGACAATGTCCGCTGGAAAATAGAGAAAGCAAGAGAGTTCATTTACTTCTGCTTCATAGACTGTTCTAAAGCCTTTGACTGTGTGGATCACAACAAAATGTGGCATGTCCTCCTCATTCTCCTCCTAAAGAATCTGTATGCCGAAACAAAAAGTCACGGTCAGAATTGAACATAGAACAACAGAATGGTTCAAGATCAGAAAAAAGGAGTGCAACAAGGTTGTATATTGTCACCTTATTTATTTACCTTATATACAGAGTACATCATGCATAAGGCTGGACTGGATGAATTCAAAGCCGGAATCAATATTGCTGGAAGCAATATCAACAACCTCAGATACGCCGATGATACTACTCTGATGTCTGAAAGTGAGGAGGAACTAAAGGACTTATTGATGAGGGTAAAAGAAGAGAGTGTGCAGGAGATGGCCTGCTGCTCAAAGTTAAAAAGACGAAGATCATGGCAAACGGCAATCTCACTTCCGGGCAAATAGACGGGTAAGAAGTGGAGGCAGTGACACATTTTATTTTCCTTGGATCCAAGATCTCTGCAGATCGTGACTGTAGTCATGAAATTAAAAGACGTTTGCTTCTGGGGAGGAAAGCTATGACAAGCTTGGGCAAGCTAGTAAAAAGTTAAGATATTAAACTATCAATAAAGGTCTCCATAGTTCGAACTATGGCATTCCCAGTAGTAACATACAGATGTGAGAGCTGGTCCATAAAGAAGTCTGAGCTCTGTAAAATTGACGCCTTTCAATTGTGGTGTTGGAGAAAACTGCTTAGAGTCCCTTGGACTGCAAGAAGATCCAATAAATCAATACTTCAGAAAATTAAGACAAACTGTTCCCTAGGAAAGACTCTGATGCTGGGAAAGATTGAATGCACAAGAAGAAGGGGATGACACAGGCGGAAATGGATAGATGAGGTCACTGATCCAATGAACATGAACCTGATGAAGCTCAGAGGGGCAGTGACTGAGAGATGCACCTGGCGGAGTGTCAGACGGACACGACTAAACAGCAACAACAGTTAAAGTGAAGATACATTCTCTGTTATTTGTTTTCAGTACAGTTAAAGTGAAGTTAAATTATAAGTTATTTGATGTAATTATTGCTGTTTAGTAATGCCTATTTAGTTTTAAGGTTTTGTTTAAAATAAAATGTAAGACAATGTGAAAAATATGGGGTCCAGAACAGATTATCTCAATTTACATTGATTCCTATGGGAAATGCTACCTCAGTTTAAGTCATTTTCGGTTTTACATCATGCCGTCCGGAACAGATGAATGACTACTGCTGTACTCTGTTTAGGGTTTGCCAGGGTACTGCACCAGCTTAGTTAAGGAGCTCTATGGCAAAATAATTTATTCCATTTAAACTTTTTAGTTGCAACTGACACTCCAAAATTAGAACTTATATAGGGAGGTTGTGAACGTGCTCTAAAGATGCAAAGTACAATGTACCTTCTGCAGCACCTTTTCCATGCCAATCCCAAATTATTGTTTAAAGCTTGCTATTTTAAGATCAATGTGGAAATAAATACCAGTTCCACATCCCTTCATTAATATTTGTCAACAAATCCAAAAAATTAAAAATTAAAATGTAAGAATGAAGATGTACCAAGGAACCCTCAGTATGAGGTAATATTTAGACATAAAATGATGAAATGGCATTTTCAATCACAAAGAACATTTCATTAATCTTGAGTGAATGCCTATTTTCCTCACTACAATGATCATTTAAAAATAATTTTTCTTCCCTGCTCTTTGTCTTTCTACTATGCCCATTTACAAATCATGTATTCGGTTAAAAATCTGACACTATTGACTCAACTTGTCTTGTATTTTAAACTTTAAGATTGATAATACAAACAATTTACAATACAGTAGTTTAAATTCAGTTGTAGCATACATGACATATTAGCAATTATTCCCTTCTTAAACATATTCATGGATTGTGGCTTTATTATAGTTCTACAAGTTTCATTAGGAAGTTGTCTTCACATACCTGACCATTATCTGTATTGTAGAGGTTTCACATTCCCCAAAATCTTGTTCACTCTAACCTCAAATAATATGAATATGTCAATGTAGTAGGTCTATATCATATACCGATCCTTTATATACCCTGTCACAAGCAAGTGAAAGTAGTTGAAAACTTTCTACAGTTGGGCTATGAAGGGGCACATTCTTTTTCTTTATCTTTTGAGAAATGATTGGAGCATGGCATCTAAGAGTTGCCTGGAACTCCAAAATATGCATGTCACGCCCAGATTTAAGGGGCTCCGTACACCCCTTATTTTTCCCACTGTAGCTTATAGGAGCAAATGCCAGGTTGAGGCATTTAATTTTTATCTTAGCACACTAGCCTTTCAGATCAACACATCATTGAAGGAGAAGCAGAGAAATCAGACCAGTCATCCTATTATTTAGTGTAGGGGCACTGTGCATTTATTTTTACAAGAATGCAACATATTTAATTCATTCAGTAAGCAATCCCACAAGAGTAATTATTCTTCCCATATCTTCAAATTACCTTGAGGTCAGGGTTATTAGCTGCTTACCCCCACTGAGCTAGGAACCTTGACTCCTAAGATTTAACCATGTGCTCTCTTTCCTGTTTCTTATTCTCTCTAGGGAGTAGTTCAAGATCCATTCTTTCCCCTGTTTAGCACCTCACTTCTTCTGATCCTATACATTCAGGCACTAACCCATGCTAGTATGCAAACAAATGGCTTGTGGCCCATATCGTCTGAAAATCCACACAGCTAGATACATTTATGGCAGGAAAATAGCAATCTGGAGACCTGGGCATTTTACGTCCTGAGGGCCACATTCGGCCCGCGGGCTGTTTCTGTCCGGCCCGCTACAATGGCAGCATAGCACCCGTCCGGGAGGAGGTGACTGAGCAGAGCTCCCCAGACTCCGGCCTCCGTCAGCCCCTGTCCTAGATCCCATTGCTCACAGCATATTGCAGGGGAAGGGAATTCCTAATGATGTCACGTGACCCTGCAGTATGAAGCTCCAGCAGGGGAAGGATATACATCCTATGAGCACGGGATCCTGGACAGGGACAGCCTTGCACAAGTAAGATGGAGGGGGAGGGTGAATGAAGTGCAGGGGGCTTGAGGGGGGTGAATAGTGTGGCAACGGGCCCTGGGGGTTTTGAGCGGTTGAATAATGCTCTTGAGAAGGGGGGGGGGGGTGGGGGGGGGGTGGATGGTGCTGCTGAGGGTGCCCTGGGGGTTTTATGGCTGCTGAGGGGACCCTGGGGGTGAATATGGCTGCAGAGGGGCTTGGGAGGATGAATGGAGTGACAAGGGGGGCCTGTTTTTTGGGGGGGGGAGTAAATGGGGCTGCTGAGGGGGCCTGGGGGATGAATATTGCTGCTGGGGGGTTGGAGTGGGTAATGGTGCTTCTGAGGGGGCCCTGCAGGGTTGGGAAGTGAATATTGCTGCTGAGGTGACCCTGGGTTTTTTGGGGGGTGAATATGGCATCTGAGGGGCTTGGGGGTTGAATGGTGCTACTGAGGGGGGCCTGGGTGTGTTGGGGGTGAATGGTGCTGCTGAGGGGGGCTGGGGGTGAATATTGCTGCTGAGGGTGCCTGGGGTGAATATTGCTTCTGAGCGGGGCCTGGGGGTGTTAAGGGTTATTGGTGCTGCTGAGGGAACCTCGGGAATGAATATTGCTGCTGAGGGGGTTGGATTAGTGAATGGTGCTGCTAAGGGGGGCTGGTGGTGTTACGGGTGAATGGTGCTGCTGAGGGGGCCTTGGGATGAGTATGGCTGCTTAGGGGGTTGGGGGTGAATGGGGCTGCTGAGGGGGGCCTGGGGGTGTTGGGGGTGAATGGTGCTGCTGAGGGGGCCTGGGGTTGAATATTGCTGCTGAGGGGGTTGGAGGGTGAATGCTGCTGAGGGGGGCCTGTGGGTGTTGGAGGTGAATGCTGCTGCTGAGGGGGAATGGGCGTTAATATGGCTGCTGAGGTGTTTGGGAGTGAATGGTGCTGCTGAGGGGGGTCTGGGGGTGTTGGCGATTAATGGTGCTGCTGAGGGGGCCTTGGGGGTGAATATTGCTGCTGAGGGCGGCCAGGGGTGTTGGGGGGGAATGGTGCTGCTGAGGGGCCTGGGGTGAATATTGCTGCTGAGTGGGTTGGAGGGGTGAATGATGCTGCTGAGGGGGGCCTGTGGGTGTTGGGGTTAATGATGCTGCTGAGGGGGCATGGGCGTGAATATGGCTGCTGAGGGGGTTGGGAGTGAATGGTGCTGCTGAGGGGGGTCTGGGGGTGTTGGGGATGAATGGTGCTGCTGAGGGGGCCTAGGGGGTGAATATTGCTGCTGAGGGGGGGGGGCGGGGGTGTTGGGGGTGAATGGTGCTGCTGAGGGGGGTCTGGGGGTGTTGGAGATGAATGGTGCTGCTGAGGGGGCCTAGGGGGTGAATATTGCTGCTGAGGGGGGGGGGCGGGGTGTTGGGGGTGAATGGTGCTGCTGAGGGGGCCTGGGGGGGTGAATATTGCTGCTGAGGGGGTTGGAGGGATGAATGTGTGTGTACATATATGGCACTGGAGGGTGGCACTCCACGATAGTCCCAGTTTCTTATGTGGCCCCTTTGGTAAATTAATTGCCCACCCCTGCTGTACTGGATTCCCTTTTGACTAAGCTCCTCACAACTGATGACCCCTCTGCCCAGAGGCCCTGGCAATACACCTCACTAAATTATCTAAGGAATATGCAGCACATGAACACCAAACATGCCTGTGTACCCCCATTGCATCCATAAAGTCACACACACACACATAGTTCTGTATAATATACTTTAGTTATTGACCTCCAACATTACTTATTGAGGCCTACTGTACATTACACATAGCACCATCATGTCATATTTCTTTGCAAGTCCACAGACTGGGATTATGAATAACCATGATTCAGATCAGATTTTCCCAAAAGTCGCCACACAGTCCATAGTCCCCCAAAAGTTCAGTGGTGGGCATGACAATGCAGATGTATCAGTATGGTTTCTGGTTGTTCAACAAATTCATCCAGTAAAGAAACAGTGAAAATGAAAGTGATGTCACAAAAGAAAGGAAGTTGTCCGGCCTACAGAGAAAATGCATAATTTTTCTTCCCTGCTATCTGTCTTTCCACTATTCCCATTTAAACAACATGTATTCAGTTGAAAAAACTGACACCATTGTCTCAACTTGTCTTGTATTTTAAGCTTTCAGATTGATAATACAATCAATTTTCAATAGAGTAATTTAAATTCAGTTGTAGCATACATGACATATTAGCAATTATTCACTTCTTAAACATATTCATGGATTGTGGCTTTATTATAGTTCTACAACCTTCACTAGGAAGTTGTCTTCACATACAGTGGATATAAAAAGTCTACACACCCCTGTTAAAATGTCAGGTTTCTGTGCTGTAAAAAAATGAGACAAAGATAAATCATTTCAGAACCTTTTCCACCTTTAATGTGACCTATAAACTGTACTCAATTGAAAAAAAAACTGAAATATTTTAGGTAGAGGGAAGAAAAAATATAAAAATAAAATAATATGGTTGCATAAGTCTGTATGTTTTTGAGAAATGATTGTTAACATGTCATCAAGAGTTGCCTGGAATTCCAAAATATGCAGATATCGGTATGGTTTCTGGCTGTTCAATAAATCCAGCTAGTAAAGAAGCAGTGAAAAAGAAAATTATGTGACAAAATAAAGGAAGTTACCCTGCTTACAGAGAAAACTGCATCCTTGTATATTCAGTTATAATATTGTTTTATTATACAGTGACAATTATTCAAATTAAATAATTTTAAATCAATCTCTATGCTGTTCACTTTACTGAAGAGGTGCATTCCAATAGATAATTACAGTACTTTCATTGTTTTGATGTTGGTAGAATTGTATTGTAGATTTTGTGTGCGTGACCATTAAAGGGTTTTTTACAGTCATTGCAAGTGACCGATAATGTTTTATGTTTGTGATTAAGCTTTAATCACATACTACATGTTACACTCCATCACCATACTACACTTATCATTTAAATTATCTCAAATAGTAACTTATTTACTGTACTATAGCTGTCAAATATACAAAGTAGTCTATATTCCTCTTAAAAGATTTATATCCTGAATCTGTGTAATTGAAGAAATTTGTAACACTACTCTTCTCCTTTCCTCATATATTATTTGAAGTTAGTCATATATACCGGTAAATATATAAATAGAATAGACAGCAGTAGTGGTCCTTGAGACTCCCACCTATTAACGCAGTCTTCCTTTCAATATATTCCACAATTGTGTTTAGTCATAAACAATGCATTCATTTTCTTATTACCAGTACAGTTTAAAATGTTTTTGTATATCACTTAGGTGCTTTTTTTCTTGGCAAGATATTATCAGAGCCTTTACCCACAATCCAACATACTGATGGTTTGTGCAGAAATTATAGGGTAAATCATTGAATCAAATACTCTGAAACTGACTGAAAAATATTGACTGACAGGTAGAGAAGGATATTGAATTATTAATTAAAAATAAAAGCTGAGGATGCTGATAAAATCTAAGTGTTAAAGTCAGAGGACATCTGTGAGGTGCTCTAGGGATCAGTGCTAATACACTTACACTTAGAGGTTAGACAGGTGACAACTGACTCTGTAAAGCACAAGGGCAAAAAATATTATGAAATATGTAAAAATAGTGAAAAGTAAATTAATACATAGAAAATTGGTATTTTTTAAATGTAAAAAAATAGAAATAGAACTTTGTAGGCTCATGTCACATAAAAATAATATAAAGACAGTTCACAAGATCAGCTGGTCAATAAAAAGTCATCAGTGGCAAATGAAGAATCCACCAATATTATAGAAAATGAGCCTCCTGCTTTTAGGTAACATAGTAGATCATTCCATATAAATTTGTAAATCCTAAAAGAAAAGAATAATAAACATATTACAAACAATTATGTCAAAACTACTTTATGAACTATAAGTTTGTGGGATGCAACATCATTCAGTGTGGGCGTTACCAGGAGAAGTGATATCTCAATAATTGTGAAAAAGCCAATTACATGCCTAGCTCAAAAAATAGAAAATAGATTCCATTTTGATTACAGTTTATGGAGTTTATGTTTAACAGTGTGAAAGGAGATTTCAAAGTATGTGTTTTTAATCTGCAATATTTGAATGAAAAAAAAAAAAATATATATATATATATATATATATATATATATATTATATATATATATACATAAATTGTATCTATCCTCTGAGGAGGTGACATATGACCAAATTAAATGTGAAGATCTATTTGGCAGACTTTTCCAAAAACTTTTGGAAATATAATTTAATTTAGAATTGGCACACAGAAGGATTTTATACACCCACCAAGTTCATATGCTCCTTTTAACATGACTGGTTTCTTTTTGTTAGTGAGTCTATATTTTTACTTTTGCTTTTAATTAATTTATTACAATAATATCAAAATGTAATATTCATTGTGTAGATTTTGCTCTTTTCTTTTTTAGTGTTTAGATTATAAATGTGCTAGTTTTTAATCTTGTAAGGTGCTCTGGCAACAAGCACTATGTATATTTGATTTTAAGCACCATGGTCTCCATTCAATTGCAACAGTTACAGGTTGATTCAATTGAACAAACCCGCAGCTACATGACCCGAAAGTCTAAACCGTAAACCATGTTAAACGTCAATCAGTTAGCGTTTAGAAGTCCGACATGCAACCAGTCTCGCAATCCGGCAATATACAAAACAATAAAAATGAATGACGATACTGTTCTAGTCCGTGTGGGTGGCCTGATATGTATTAACTCCTTGATTACCGAGATTGATATAACCATGGAAATAAAACGTAAAATAATTATTTTTTTATTAATTTGTTAAATTAATTTTTGCCTTATTCGAATCCCTGTAAACCGCTAAGGAATATATTGGCACATTACAAATAAAGGTTAATAATTTAGAAACCTCTGACCACTTTGCTTTGAAATAGATTTTCATCTGATGAAAAAATTGAGAGTACACAAGAACACGACAGTGTCACAGAAAAGGGTGTCATCATGCTAAATTGAATAGAGGCTCATAATAGAATATGCATCAGTTCTTTGTAACCTAAGCTGTAGGTATCATTTCAGAAATTAATATGATTACTGTGCAGCTGACTTGCTAATTTATTCAAAATGAAACATCCTATTGATTCATGTCATAAACTCAGAGCCCCATCCACAGCTCTCACTTTGGTTGAAAGATGTCTAGACCTTTGACAGCTTTACTCCTGCGTGGATCTGCTAAGCAGTCCACTGAGCTCTATAAATTGCATTGAAGGTCCTTTGGGCACTAATGGGATTAATGGGAAAATATATTACCTAACCTGAATGAAAATGCTTTTAGTCAGAGACTGATTTAAAGAGACAACAAAATCTCATCTGAAAATTTGATATATAACAGCATTCATGAAAAAAGTGGTTATGCTGAACCACAGAGCTATGGCTATAACGGCACTTCAATATATACAATTCATGAGCACTGCAATCCAAAATGGTAGATTCCACTACAGCATGATCACATAAAATGTAGTAAAGGGTGTTCTTTTTTTCTGGTTTTAAAAAACAGTTTGTTGATTATCAGTGTAGTTCTGCAGAAGAGTATATTATTAATATAAGGCCACTGTTGTGCTTTCAAATGAGAGCATTCACTCTAGAAGGCTGTTACATATGTTGATTCATATTCTATTATATGGAGCATATTCTCTAGTGTGAAGTTAGTCTGTGAAATCTCACGCTGGAGAGATCACTTCACACTTTAATGAATTGCCTCTGTAGAATAGGGAGCCAAAGAAACTTCTTTAGTAAGGAAATAATTCATTTTTCCTATTTTTTATATAGGATTACTGTAGTTTAAGAAGTATGTAGTTTTGTGACATAACCAACAACATTAGCAGCTATGGAAGTAATGATCATGAAGGTATTTTTAAAGAAAATTTTGATTGTAGTGGATTATACTAGTATATAAGAATAATTTGACTATACACCTCCCTGTTTAAGGCATGAGGTGGCAAATACAGAGCAAAGCAAGCAAGATTTATATACTTCTTGCAACTGCATGTGTCTGGGCATGTGCAGTGGAGGGTGAATTTATCAAGTGCTAAAGGTTTATCTGAATGATGCAACAAATTCTGTCACTTCCAAGAAAAGTCTGCAAAAATTAGGAGTGACTAACAATTGCTGAGACATTAGAAAGTACTACCTGTGGTGCAAAAAATATTTGATGAACCAGATGAATACATATTTTATATATGCATTATGTATTCTTATGTAACTAGTCAGAATGATGTGCTTCAGTAGAAACTTGAGTAGTTGTTTGTATAAACCAGAAGTCAGTAACCTTTTTTTAAAGAAAGAGCTAAACCATGACAAAGAAAGAGATTGACAAAGAGTTGTTATATAAGAAAGACAATTTGTAGAACTGAAAATATACAGGTTTAATGATGATATATTATTGTGTGTTAATATTAATATATGTTGCTTAATAATAGTGTAACTTTTGCACAAAAGAGACAGGTGACACGAGTTGCAGAGAAGATAAGCAGAAGGAAGAAAACTAACACTAATTTTATCTGACAATTATGAATTATCAATTTTGATCTGGTGGCTATTGTTCTGCTTGGAATATTGTCAAATATTAAAAGGCCAGTTAACGCAACATAAGAGCACAAGATTTTATATTCAAATGATCTATTTTTTTCTTTAATTACACTTATAACAGTTAAAAAACTACATTTTTAGATCTGTTTACAAACAAGCTTATTAATGGCAATAGGCCAGTGAAGCTCCATGCAGAGACATATTTATATATATTTTTTTGGCATTCAGGAATCCTAAAGCCCAGCAGTTAACCCACATGGTAACTTATTTCAGAGTTTCCAACACTCCTTTCTATGCACAGATGAATTTATAAAGAGTTAACTGTAGTTTTCCTCTGCTCTCTGCACTGGAGCTTGCTGTCAGTCTGTCTGGCAGCTTGCCAGTGACACATAGAAACATACATTTGATTAATAAATATCTAATTGAAAAACGGATTTTAAAAATTCAAAATGTTTTTCAATATGCTGTTAAGAGATCTTTACATTGTACTGAATTAAGTGGCCTTTTAAGATCCATGGCTTCTTTTACTTTTCTACTTAGCCAAAAAGAGCCATATAATGATTTGTAGAGTCACAATTGGCTCTAGCATCATAGGTTACAGTGCAAGTGGTGCAATGCATCAAGGTCCAGCTCTGGAGGGTGAACAGTGAAGTCTTTTTTTTTTTATTAATTTTTTTTAAGTATGTAGTGTGAGGGTCCCCTCTATTTTCCCCTCTGCTCCCTGCCCCATCTTAAGGGCTTACTACTCACCTGAGTCCGCAGTGGAACGAGAGCCCCAGAGAAGGAGGAGCCAGGCACTGAGAAAGGCCCAGCTGAAGGGGAGAGGAGGGAGGAGAGACAGAGGAGGAAAGGTGACAGACAAGGGAGGAGATTATGATTATGAGTGAGAGGAGATAGGAAAGGTGTTGGAAAGGAGAGAGAGGGAGAGGAAAAGGGAGAGAAAGAGGATGTATATATATATATATATATATATATATATACATAAGAATCAGATTATTGCACTATAAAGCGTTACGTTTTCTAGATCTAACATATTCATTGGAATGACAAGCTTTCAAAGATGTACTTCTCTTTGACAATGAGAAAGAAATCCCCAGTCATTATTAAATGTTTTTTGGGGTAAAATAGTAAGCAACAGAGTTACAATAACTGTTTTCAATTAGCTTTTTGATGAAAAGTCTTTGAAGATTCATCCTTAGATGTAATTTTTGGCTGGTTTCACCAATGTAAGAATATATATATATATATGTATATATATATATATATATATGAATATAAATATAAATATTTATATATATATATATCCTGCTTAACACTATCCCTTATATCTCTGATTAGCTATGGTGCTCTTTTTCTTGTTATTCCCTGCTTAGCGGTAATCCCCCCTATTGTGCTGTTTTTTGGCTGCCCTTTATACACTGTGCCCCACTATAACGCTGTATTTTCCTTGCGGTATACCGTTTAACATTCCCTTTTTCCTCAATATTTGGTTTTTAATTGTCCAATAAAATCTACAGTAATTGTATTGTTTGAAAATGAGCAAGCACAAAGAACATGTCTGTGAAGATGCAGGTGCTGGAATACTTGGAAAAAGGAGAACGTCAAGTAGTAATTGGAGTGGATTTAAAGTTGCCAACCTTCAAAAACCACAACTTACTTAAAAATAAGGAGAAGATCATGTCTCCTGCAACCACTAGCACTAAATCTTCTGTCAAGAAGATTACCTGGTCCAGAAGCTATGTCCTAGAGGAAATGGAGAAGCAGCTTTTCATCTGGATTGATGATGAAACAGTAGCAACATGTAACTCAGCTAGGCCATCATAATGGAGTAGGAGAGAAGCAGCTATGCTCATATTCAAAAACCAAACACTGGATATGACCAAAAGCTTTTCAGCCAACAGAGGTTGGTTTGATTCCTTCAAGAAAAGAAACAACCTGTATAACATCAGAATCACCTGAGAAGCACTGACACAGAAACTGCTGCAACGTTTCGAGCCACTTTAAAAGAGATTGTAGAAAGAGGAAATTATATTCCAGAACTGGTATTCATTTTTGATGAGACTGGACTGTTCTGTCGGCAGATGCTATGACGCAATATTTATATTGCAAGAGCAGAAGCGAGCACCAGGTTTTCAAACCAGCCAAAGACTGTCTAACCCTTATTCTGGGAAGGTCAGTGGCAATTTCAAGATCAAACCATTGCTGGTGTACCATTCCAAAACACCTAGAGTAATGAAAGGGATTCCAAAATCCACTTTACCTGTCATTTAGCATTTCAACCATAATGCTTGGATCACCATGGACATCATCAAAATCTGGTTCAGTAAACTTTTCCGTTCATTCATTCAACTGCAGGCATAAACAAATTGAAGCCAAAGCGCTCCTGTTGATTAACTATGCACAAAGCCACTGTACCAAACCACCCTAACACTACCAAGCATTCTTGGGACAGTGTCTTGCTACCTACATCTGCTCGACGGCCGTCAAAAGCAAAGGCAGATGTCGTTGGATGAGCTTATGTCCAAAAAAAACAGAATGCAGGAGGGGCCTGAAGCTTCAACATCCGCCATGTAAAGTGGACTGTTCAGTGTTAATGTTTGCTATCTCTTTAAATTATACAGTATTTAAAAAAAGAAGTTCAGTTTGTGTTGTTGTTTTGTTAGCTGTTTCTTAAAAGTTTATATAAAGCCAAATATTTTGAAATTTTCATTGTTTTTGTGTATTTTTTCCATGAGATCCTCTATCCCTATCTACCCTATGTTAAAATGACCTTGTTTAGCGCTGTTTTGCCTGAATTCTATCTACAGCCTTAAACTGAGTACAATTTTTTTCTTTGTTCTTGCTTGTAATCTCAATGTAATACCAAGCAATAGGTAACATGGATCAAAAACGCCAATATTTTATATTGAATTATTTTTTTTACCAGAGTCCAAAAGAACATTCTGGTAACTACGAGAACTTCATTAAGAGCAAACAAACAATTTTACCCATTCCATTAGATTTATTGAAAGTGTCTCCCTGTAACCCATCAGACCACAGATAATGGCTCTGAAGAGAAAGTCTTATACACTAATGAAAGCTAAAGAGTATAATAAATTACATAGCTAGCAATCTGGTCGGTAAGACCCCAAGCAATAGCTTTTACTTTCTACATAAGAGCACTGATCAGCTAAACCGCTGGAATATATTTACAAGAAAGGGGTTAATTGTAGTTTTTGCCCACTTTTTCTCAATGTATAGCAGCCTTTGTGTGGATTACTGAGGGAGAGTTTTGTACTCTTCATGCAACAATCATATTGTCTGGAACCAAAAGCAAATAATTTAGTTAATTGTCATTAAATGTAAAAGAAAAGCTTAAAAGGGTATGAAACATATTTTTTTTTTTACAAATCTGGTATAATTTAAAGCTACATATAAAAATAAACACATTAGCAGGTGAATGTATTTCAATTATTAGGATAACATTTAGATCCAACTTGCTATTTTATGGTCATTGAACCATTGCTCACTGCTTCTGCGTATTATATATTACAGATAATTGATTTCACTCCCCGGAAGTCCTAGTGCTTGCACATGCTTGTAGTAATTTAAGTACTTATTTTCCTGTTGCTTAATTCAGAAACAGATAAAATGTAGAGTCAGGGAGTTCAGTGAGGCACATAAATATAAACCATATTGAATGCAAAATGTCGGCCTTCTTAATTGTAACATTTAGTTGGAAACAATGAGTCTCATTCAGTTGAGGCTTTTGGGAGATTCGGGCTTGGAATTGGAGGCCGTAAGTTATTTTGATATTCAATTGGCAACTTTTTGCGGACTCCGATCGAGTTACGGGCTCTGGGCTGCGATTCATTGCGATGGTTCAAATCGCAAGTTAAGGCCCCTTAAGCCTTTGATCTTTCACTTTTGCAAGAGTTGCGAACACTAAAATTGCAAATCCCTAATCAATTGCTCCGATTCCCCATTGCTCACCACTCCATCAAGCTAGCAAATGGCAAAAGTTGAACCACAAGTTACTGGTACCAAGGAGGTCTCGCAAAGGGCATAATGATATGTTCGAAGCACTTTAAAAGCAAATAAAAAATCAATACTGTACTTTTATTAAAAGTGAAAGTGATGTTAGGTCTTAGAATTTATAGCACAAAATTCTCAAGCTCGCAAATCGGCCCAACAAAATACTTGATTTCATGTTTAATTTCCGTGTTATATCGATCCTGGCAATCAATGTGTTAATACATATAATCAAATTCGCATGTAATAGAATATCATATTTATGGCTTTATCAATATTGCATAATATCTGGAATGTGGATCCGATCGTTACTCATAATTCAAGACCATAGGACTTAGAAATCCAACCTCCATTTTTCATTGACGTCCTACGGGTTTGATGATGATCGATGACGCAAGGCCGCAACTCAAGGTTAGAAACAGCCAATGGAATGTGGGTCTGATTGTGACTCGTGGTTCAAGCCCGTAGGACTTTGAAATCCAACCTCCATTTTTCATTGAAGTCCTACGGCTTGAGCCACGAATCACGTTTCTAACTGTGAGTTATGGCCTTGCGTCAGAGATCATGTTCAAGCTTGCAAATGCTACTTTTAAGCAATGCCTAGGGTATCTACAGACAGGAGAGTATCAAAAGACAGGCAGGAGATTAGGGATGATGGCAAAGAAGAGAATATCCAATATCTCCTCCATAGATTAGCAGTTCTTGTGAATCTAGATTTGTCAGATCATAACTCTTTATTCTGCCATTGAAAAAACAAGTTTCATGCTTTGAAGTCTCAGTGGTGGCTTGTGCATTGGGGCAGGTGGATAACTGTCCTCCCCAAAATGTGCTGTTTGATTGAGAAAATGTTTATTATATTATTTTTCCTTCTGATATGGCTGGCACTGATTAGCATCAATTGTTTCTATAGCTATCCTCCAAAATCCCATATGTATTAACTATAATACATTTCATTTTTGCTGTCTCAGTGTAAGGCAGAACTACGGTACATTAAAATGACGGCTTGTCATGCCTGCTGAAACATAAAGATGGAGTCACTGGGCTCCTGTATCATTGGGGTGTGCGTAAGCAGGTACAGAGACCTGAATTTCCCTTCAGGGTGAGTAAACTGAAAGAGAGGCTAAGACTTGTCTCTCTTGTGCAGATCTATTGAGATCTGCTGGTTGTTTCTATACAACAGGGAGAGCTCTTAGAGCTCTCACAGCTTGCACAATGCTGTATGTCTGGAGAAGGTAGGGGCTGCTCACTGAGGAGGAAGCTGGATGTAAAACTTTTTTTGTGATTACCAGTGGTAGATTATAGTAGTCTACTTGCACTTCTTGAAGGAGGTGGGTTACGTATATGATTATAGATCATAACTTACTAGTTATTGATTTATATGATTATGGGTATCCTGCCTGGGTATTTACCTTTTCTCTGAATATAAAGCACCCTAGATGATTAATTGTATTTTTATACATATATAAA
Organism: Discoglossus pictus; assembly: GCA_027410445.1. NCBI lineage: Eukaryota > Metazoa > Chordata > Amphibia > Anura > Alytidae > Discoglossus > Discoglossus pictus. Next base: position 433,467,743 of record CM050163.1, on the reverse strand, counting down.
AACGCATTGACCATACTATATATGTTCATATATTTACATGGTTATAGAGCATCCTTGCTTTTTATGTATACATTTATCTTTATAAAGGAAGCCATGACTGTATATATATTTATATTTTATATTGTTGCATGTTTATACAAAACTCTGAATAAATATATAATATAATGATATAGTTATATGACTATAGATGATCATAACTGTTGATCATAGCTATATATATATATACATATATATCACATATTATAATTGTCTTACTGCGAGTTGTCGTCACGCTTTGCGTCCCTCGCAAAGGAAGGGCCGCAACTGACCACAACTCGCAGTTTCACCATGGCTCCCATCAGCCCTACTGCAGGCGTGCACGGGTAGCCGGCAAGCGTGCGCGCGCGCGCACACGCGAAGACGTCGCGTGCGCGGGTACCCGGGCAGACAAGCGCACACGCGAAGACGTCACACGCGCATCTACAGCAATGAGGTGAGGGAGAGAGACACGGGGAAGAGTGACAAGGAGGGGAGAAGCAGGGGAAGAGATACATGAGGGAGGGAGGGAGAGGAGGAGGGGAATAGAGACACGAGAGGAGGGGGGAAGAGAGACACAGGGGAAGTGAGATACAGGGGAGGGGAAGAGAGACACAGGGGACAGGGGAAGAGAGACACAGGGGACAGGGGAAGTGAGATACAGGGAAGGGGGAAGAGAGGCACAGGGGAGCGAGAAGAGGAGGGGGAAGAGAAATACAGGGGAGGGAGAGGAGGGGGAAGAGAGACACAGGGGAGGGAGGGGAGGAAGAGAAACGGGAGGGAGAGGAGGGGAGGAATAGACATGGGGGAGGAGACACAGCGGAGGGGGGAAAAGATGAGGGTCAGGGGGTGGAGAGACACAGGGGAGGGATGAGGGGGCAGAGACACAGGGGAGGGAGAGGGGGAAGGAGAAACAAGGAAGGGAGAGGGGGGGAAAGAGACACAGGGGAGGGAGAGGGGGAAGGAGAAACAAGGAAGGGAGAGGGGGGAAAGACACAGGGGAGGGAGAGGGGGAAGGAGAAACAAGGAAGGGAGAGGGGGGAAAGACACAGGGGAGGGAGGAAAAGATGAGGGTCAGGGGGTGGAGAGACACAGGGGAGGGAGAGGGGGAAGGAGAAACAAGGAAGGGAGAGGGGGGAAAGAGACACAGGGGAGGGAGAGGGGGAAAGGGAAACAAGGAAGGGAGAGGGGGGAAAGACACAGGGGAGGGAGAGGGGGAAGGAGAAACAAGGAAGGGAGAGGGGGTAAAGAGACACAGGGGAGGGAGAGGGGGGAAAGAGACACAGGGGAGGGAGAGGGGAAAGAGACACAGGGGAGGGAGAGGAAGTAGAGGGCGGGAGAGGCTCACAATGAGTTCCAAAGCCACTCATTGCAAGGCCCGAGATGAGCGCTGAAGGAGCTTATCACAAGGCCAGTAAAGTAGAGGGGGGAGAGGTTCGCAATGAGCCCCTCCCGTCAAGTAGAGGGGCTCGCAATGAGCGCCAAAGGCGCTCATTGCGAGGCCCATGATTAGCGCCAAAGGCGCTCATCGCGAGGCCAATAAAGTAGAGGGGGGGAGAGGCTCGCAGTGTGTGACAAACACCATTGCCAGGCTTCAATTTATTGCTGTCATTTTTGACGGGCAAGTCGCTAGTATATATATATATGACCAGGTGTAATATGGAAGTTGTGGGAGGAGCTCTCTCCCACCCCGCTTCTTCCTGTAGGCAGGGCCGTCCTTCACCTATAACAAGCTTGCCACAGTTCACTTTTGCTTCTGTACCAGGAGAATGTCTCCAAGCAATTCATTTATTAGTGATGTCGCGAACATAAAATTTTCGGTTCGCGAACCGCGAACGCGAACCGCCGCAAATGTTTGCGAAAGGCGAACCCTGAGAACCGCCATAGACTTCAATGGGCAGGCGGATTTTAAAACCCACAGGGACTTTTTCTGGCCACAATAGTGATGGGAAAGTTGTTTCAACTGGACTAACACCTGGACTGTGGCCGGAGGGGGATCCTTGGCAAAACTCCCACGGAAAATTACATAGTTGATGCAGAGTCTGGTTTTAAGCCATAAAGGGCATAAATTACCTAACATTCCTAAATTGTTTGGAATAACGTGCTTTAAAACATCAGGTATGATGTTGTATCGATCAGGTAGTGTAAGGGTTAGGCCCGCTTCACAGTGACAGACCAAACTCCCCGTTTAATGCACCGCAAACAACCGCAAACAGTCCATTTGCACAACCGCAAACTCCCCATTTGCACAAGGTTGGATACCAAGCTAGCCATGTCCCGTTCCTTGTCCTCACTGATGTCATTGAAGGTCTCTTCCTCCACCCAGCCACCAAGGGTCCCCGAAAGGTGACAACAAGCCCCCTGGGACGCCTGCTGTGTTTGGTCTTCCACCTCCTCAAAGCCACCTTCCTCCTCTGACTCCTCTTCTTCAGACTCCTCTCACTGCGTTGCCTCTCTCTGCATTATTATAAGATGTGTTAAGTAGTACTACTCTTATCAGTTTAATACCTTTTACAGCACCTATCAGGGGGCGTGTATAAGGCCTGGATTTTTGGAACCGGGAGATGGAAAAAGATACTTGGTTGGTCGTATCACTTCAAATTTGGGTCACGGCGCGTGCAATCAAAGGTGCCACCATATAGGAGTGGCGTGTTTGTAAGTACTACTCTTCTCAGTTTAATACCTGTTACAGCACCTATCAGGGGGCGTGTATAAGGCCTGGATTTTTAGAACCGGGAGATGGAAAAAGATGCTTGGTTGGTCGTGTGACTTCAATTTTGGGGCACGGCACATGCAATCAAAGGTGCCACCAGATAGGAGTTACAGCACCTATCAGGGGGCGTGTATAAGGCCTGGATTTTTAGAACCGGGAGATGGAAAAAGATGCTTGGTTGGTCGTGTGACTTCAATTTTGGGGCACGGCACATGCAATCAAAGGTGCCACCATATAGGAGTGGCGTGTTTGTAAGTACTACTCTTATCAGTTTAATACTTACGTCACCTATCAGGGCACATGTATAAGGCCTGGATTTTTGGGACCGGGAGATGGAAAAAGATGCTTGGTTGGTCGTATCACTTCAAATTTGGGGCACTTTGTGACATTAGCTTCTTACGCTCAAACATGTCCTTTACAGGCACCTGACTATGGGCAGATGAGCAGGAACTGCTCAAGGCGAGAGACGGAGTGGCGGATAGTTGAGAGGGGGCAAGTTGGACAGCAGTGGTTGATGTGGCTGATGATGCTGGACCAGGAGGAGGATGGCGGCTTTGAGTTTGTGTGCTGCTTGTACTCATGTGTTGGTCTGGAGTCACCCAAACATTAGGTCTCAACCTGTAGAGGATAAGGGAACCAGGCTACTCTAGACCTCATTCATCATTACAGGTTTTGACAGATTGGTACTATGCGTGCAAGCTACTGTGACAACAACAGATGTGAGTGGCACTGTGCACTTGCAGAAGTTGGCAGAGTAGACGCTGTAGGCCTGGCACAGACGCTTGCAGACAAGTAACTGCTATTCAATGTATTACAGTCAAAATTGTACTCTTTGTTTATATGTGCACTACTGACTGTTACACCAGATATGAGTGGTGGCACTGACTGGGCAAGTGGGCACAGTATACGATGTGAGCCTAAGACACACACGCTGGCAGGCAGGCAGATGAAATTAGATTACACAGAAAAAAGTGTTGTTTTTTTCAAATGTAGACCACTAGATTGGATTGTTTGAACTTGGCACAATACTTGTAAGCCTGACACACACACTGGCTAGCGGTCAGGCAAATGAACTTAGATTGGCTGTCAGTCAAATGAACTTAGATTTAATAAAATAAAATTATTGTTTTTTTTAAATGTAGACTGCTGGTACACCACTATATTGGATTGGTTGAACTTGGCACAATACTTGTAAGCCTGACACACACACTGGCTAGCGGTCAGGCAAATGAACTTAGATTGGCCGTCAGGCAAATGAACTTAGATTTAATAAAATAAAATAATAGTTTTTTTTTAAATGTAGACTGCTGGTACACCAGTAGATTGGATTGGTTGAACTTGGCACACTACTTGTAAGCCTGACACACACACTGGCTAGCAGTCAGGCAAATGAACTAAGATTTAACAAAATAAAAGTTTTGGTTTTTTAAAAGTAGACAACTAATAAACAAGATTGTATTGGTTGCACTGTGCACACACAGTATAAGCTGTGAGCCTGACACACACACTTGCTAGCAGGGGCTAGCAGGGAGACAGGCAAATTAAGTTAGATTAGACAGAAAAAAAATGATGTTATAGCCCTAAAAAGGGCTTTTTGGGGTGCTGTGTTTACAGCAGAGATCTGATGAGTCCTTCAGCACTGCACTGGACACTGAATAAACTTGCCTAGCTATTGATTTCCCTATTCAATCAGCATCACCTACACTCTCCCTCCTCTCAGTAAGACTGCAAGTTAGTTATGATTCCAAAATGCTGTCCATGAGGTGGAAGGGTCTGGAAGGCAGGGTATGATGCTGATTGGCTGGAATGTGTCTGCTGACTGTGAGGTGCAGGGTCAAAGTTTGCTCAGTGATAAAGTATAGGGGGCGGATCGAACATCGCATATGTTCGGTTTGCCGCAAACGCGAACATGCTATGTTCGCCGGGAACAGTCCGCCGGCGAACTATTTGCGACATCTTTATTCTTTATATTTTGGCTTCAACAAGCCCTACCTTTGCAAATTAGGCTCCATAGCGACTAAGTAGAGAATTTGTCCATGTACAAGGTCATTCTTTTTCTTTACCACAGGGCTTTACAAAGCCTATGTACAAATTTTGACACTTTTTTAAATCAGATTTTGGCACATATCTACCAAGTAGCGACATTGCTCATATCAAAGGTAACTCTGTTTTCACTGCCATGCAGCTTCAACAATGCCTACAGGGCAGACTTTTGCCCATATCTAATCTCTGTATATCTAATCTCTGGGCATTTCCGTTGCTGGAGAGCTGTGGCAGCAAAAGCCTTTCAATAAGTTTTAACCAGCTTTCACCAAGCATTACATTGGCAAATTCAACCCCATCAACAGGGGCGGCCCGTCCATTGGGGCGTCAGGGCAAATGCCCCCCCAAATATTTTCTTCACCCTGCAATAAAAAAACACAACAATGTATTAGTATAACCCAAAAAACAATTAAATATAAGGTGTACATCATCATTCAAGTCTCAATACAGTATTAAAATGAAGTAAAGTTAGTAAAGGGACACTGTCACTTTAGGATAACCCTTGCGCTACATTAACTAATGCTGTGTGTATCTATATTATAGCCCCCTGCACCCTGTGTGATCATATTACACTACACTAACCTTTAGACTCTTCTCTTCTCTTCAATGAGTCCTGGCCTGGCCCCCTGACCGTTAATGCATGCCGCCCACCATCACAGTGACGATATGCATGGGCGGTCATAAATGTATCAATTAATGACTGACAGTCTTCCATCATTGACCAATCAATGATGGAAGGCTGTACAGTTACTAAGAGAACAATCTAAACCCACCCAGACCGTTAGCCCTGAGCGCCCGCCAGCAAATAGGGCCTCGAGTTTTCATTTTGATTGACTGATACAGTCAATAAAACCACCAGTTGCCTTTCCCTTCCCCCTTTCTGTTTCCTGACCCTGCTCACGCTGAGACTGAGAGACCTCCCTGGCTGAATCTACTCACATCTGCTCTGCTGCCTGCCTAACACAGTAAGTCTACCTGGCACCTGCCCTGCCCCTGGCCAAACCAAACCCCTAGTAGCCCCTAATAAAAGTTAGGGGTGACCAGTTACCCCACTATGCCTGCCTGGCCTGCCACCTACCCAGCCACCCACCAACTACCACCGACGACCCTAGGCCTGCAATGCCTGGTGCCACCCCCAGCCTGGCCATCACCCCCATGTGGCCTGTGCCACCCCCGATCAGGCCTGCCCTATGCGATGCCATCATGCCACCGCCGGATTACCCCGATCACGGGATCGGGGTAGTCGGGTGGTGAGCAGGGTGGCACAGGCCCACATGGGGGTGATCGGATCACCCCCTTGATGAGGCCTGTGCCACTCCTGATCACCTCCATGTCGCCGCCCTATGCCACCCCCGAGGCCCGATCACCACCACCCCGATCGGGGTATTCGGGCGGTGAGCGGGGTTGACCAGGCACATGGGGTTGGATGTTCACCCCCATGAGGCCTGTGCCACCCCTGATCTTGGCCTACGCGGTCACCGACCGACCGATGGGCGCCTGAGCGTGACCGACCCCACCCTGAACCAACTACCTAGCACCCCCACCCCCCCTATTTTTATTCCATTTTTAGAAGTAACAGGCATGTATATGTGCCTGTCACTTTTAAAGATAAAATAAAAATAAGGGAAGGGAAAAAAACAATACAGTAAACACACAGTAACTGTAACACATTATAATTACAAAAATAAACACCTTTAAACAAACATTAATAAAAATAAAATAAACAACAGCACATACTTACCTGTCAAATTGACCCCTCCAGCGTTGGCCTTCTGTCCTCTGGATATAGTCATGAAAATAATCCAATGTTGATTGAAGCCCATGTCAAATAATCCAATGTTGATTGAAGCCACTGGTCAAATAAATAATCCAATGTTGATTGAAGCCAATGGTCAAATAATCCAATGTTGATTGAAGCCACTGGTCAAATAATCCAATGTTGATTGAAGCCACTGGTCAAATAATCCAATCTTGATTGAAGCCATTGTCCATCCATCCATTCTGGCCCATTGAAAGAGGCCTCCACAAAAAAAAAAAACCACGCTCTAAAAAAAAAAAAACAACAAACTAAAAGAGCTCCTCCTACAAGGAGCCCCTCCCGCGATTAATTGATTTTTTCCCACGGTCTGCTTTATATACTAATTTTTGAAGGACTCTGATTGGCTGAAATTTTTGATTGACATCGATTTCAACCAATGAGAGTCTTTAAAAAATTAGCAAATCAGCAAGCAGGTATGGAAGCCTGTAAGGGTAAAAAAGGTTAGTGTGAACTTGTTTGACCCTGTATGTATTATACATATTACAGGGCTATTTTATGTGATATACATGTTACAGGATAATATCCTGTAACATGTATAGCCAAAAAATAGCACTGTAATATGTATAAAAAATAATGTGTAATAGAAATGCATGAACAATATAATATAACAAGTAATAAAGAACATCAATTAATCAAATAATAAATATCAATTAATATATATTGTTTTATGTATATGTTTATGTATATTTATGTGTATTTTTTATGCGTATATATATATTTGTATATATAATATATATATATATAATATATATATATATATATATATATATATATATATTGATTGATAGATATATTGATTGATTTATATATATATATATATTTATATATATATTTATATATATAATATATATATATATATATATATATATAAAAATTGATATATATATCAATTTGATATATATATATATATATATATATATATATATATTTATTTATTGTGATATATTGATATCAATTTTTATATATATATATATATATCTATATATATATATATATATATATCTATATATATCTATATATATATATATCTATATATATATATATATATATATATATATATATATATATTTTTTTTTTTTTTTTTTACAATTTGGGCCTATATGGTCCCAATTTGTTATTTAGGGTTTTTAAGGTGCGGTTGGGGCCTATATGGTCAAAAATGGTTATTTAAGGTTTTTAAGGTGCGGTTGGGGCCTATATGGTCACACTTGGTCTTTTAAGGTTTTTAAGGTGCGGTTGGGGCCTATTTGGTCCCAATTTGTTATTTAGGGTTTTTAAGGTGCGGTTGGGGCCTATTTGGTCCCAATTTGTTATTTAGGGTTTTTAAGGTGCGGTTGGGGCCTATTTGGTCCCAATTTGTTATTTAAGGTTTTTAAGGAGCGGTTGGGGCCTATATGGTCAAAATTGGGCATTTAAGGTTTTTAAGGTGCGGTTGGGGCCTATTTGGTCCCAATTTGTTATTTAAGGTTTTTAAGGTGCGGTTGGGGCCTATATGGTCAAAATTGGGCATTTAAGGTTTTTAAGGTGCGGTTGGGGCCTATTTGGTCCCAATTTGTTATTTAGGGTTTTTAAGGTGCGGTTGGGGCCTATTTGGTCCCAATTTGTTATTTAGGGTTTTTAAGGTGCGGTTGGGGCCTATTTGGTCCCAATTTGTTATTTAGGGTTTTTAAGGTGCGGTTGGGGCCTATATGGTCACACTTGCTCTTTTAAGGTTTTAAAAGTTACGGTTTGGGTCTTAAACGCTCTAATGTTTTTTTGTTGTTGTTTTCTATCACCCCCCACCTCACTACCAAAAATAACTAGTGGTAAGTAAAGTATGAATGGTGTGTGGGTGTGCATGTTGAAGGAGCTATGAAAGGTGTGTGAATGGTCAGTAAAAATTAAACATACATTTTTATTTACATCAAATACATATACAAATACATATTTTATTTTTAGGATTTGTATTGATGGAGGAGTGAGGAAGGCATAGAAGGGGAGTAGAGAGGAGGAGCAGAGGAAGATAGGAAGGGAGAGAAATGACTATGGGGAGATGAGCATTTGGAGAGAACAAAGGAGAGGGAGTGAAGGGGAGGGAGTGTAAGCAAGGGAAAGAGGGAATGGAAGGGACTGAGGCAGAGGAAGGGAAAGGGGGACAGGAGAGGAGGGAGAGGAGAAGGACAGGCTAGGTATGGTAGTTCTGGGAGCGGTATGTCGGGAGGTGAGGTAGAGGGGGAAGAGTGCACCCAGCAGATGGAAAACTACATGGCCAGGATGCTCCATTCTATGCAGAACCAAATTGCATTCACCAATGCGATTGACATTACATTGCATGCTCTGATCACCAGGACCTCATCCACCTGAGGCCTCCCTCTCACATCTGCAGCCTGTCCCCTCCTCACCTCCCTCCATGTCATCCACACCATGGTCACTCATGCTGCCTCAGAAACGGATGCCTTCCCTTGAAACAGCCCCTTGACATGGGATTAGGAGTGGTGACACAAGGCGGATGGGGGCCCTGCGTTCAAGCAGAGGAGGAGATAAGGGCTGTATAAATGTATTGACCTTGTTAACATAATCATGCCTGTCTACAGAGTACATGATCATGGCCTATGTTTTGGTGATATTTTGTAACCATGTGGCAACTTATCATCACATGTTCAATAATCCTCTTCTCTGTGGACACTTATGGTTATGGTTCACATTTCACCAATTGAAGGTATATACTTCATCTGCCAGCAGTGCTACTAAATAATGTAAGTAAACTATAAGACCCCCCCCCCCCCCCCCCCCCCCAGTAGAATGATCTCACTCTCCATAAATTATCACATATATTTGAAAACACATGATTGTTTTTGGGTTTGATTGTACCAATGCAAAAATGGCGGTGGACTTGCATAGTCCTACAATAACATGTTACTTAAACCCAGCTTGAATACATGGGTTAGTTAAACATGTCATCCTCTTATATGAGAGCAGGTAATTCTGTCTGATGTAATTAACAGACATTATTGCTGTATATCTTTGTCTTCTATCAGTTTTAATGGGTACATGTTTAGACATCATGATATCATAACAAAAAGTATACCAAATGAATGTGATATCACTTTGGCTAAACAATGTCATATAGAGATGGTGATAGAGATGGAGATGGTCATAGCAAGTTATTTCTCATGGCAGATACAGCAAGGTTAGCACCGCTTGTAGATTAAGTAATTTGGTTTGTTATTACAGTTACAGTATAAAGCACTGTACTGTACATACAGATATTTCTAGATTATTCTCTTCCTCTGCCATTTTTAGCCAATAACTATCTTTATTTTTTTACTTAAATATTTTACTTTTTAGAACACACTCTATGTGTATAATTGAATTGTATTGTATAATCGAGGAGTTAATACATATGTGTAATCGAGCAGATAAAGAAATAATATAAGTGCTATGCATATTCCTGGTTATTATATGGAGTGAAGAATGATAAGATTTGTATTCATCAATTTATAGTTAGAATGATGTAATGACAACATGTGACTCTAGTAAATGCTATGCATCATTATTATACAGTATTACCATTAGGTTTGTCTCATTTTTCCCACTCAGTCGCTTGTTCTCTGGGCATGAAATGAATGCACAGACTGTGATATTTATGACTGTGCCCTGTGTATATACAGTAATAGTTTATTTTATTGTTATACCATAATCAATGTGTCCATGTGTTTCTAATGACTACTGATTTATAATATCAACATACAGTGCATTTACATAAGAATAATATTTTTGTAAATAGGTCTTCTTTCCATATACCTATACCATCATGCACTTAAAGACTGTAAACTTATGTTTGCCTGTCACTAAACCTATGTTAATTAGTAATTGATATTGTCATGGCCAAGTTTTTTCACCTTTCTATGGTAAATCTGATGTTAGCATCATCATTATTTAAGATCAATTCACAAATTGGTACATAGAACTTGTGTGACATCATGATGAACTATTACCCTTATTTTCTATCAAAAATATTGTCATGTCAGAATATCTGAAAAGATAAAAGTTCAGGAATGGCCTGGTTGAAGGACAGACCTATCCCCAATAGAGATGCTATGTGTGTGCATTGTTTAGTCATGTCTTATTCTCCATGACCCCTTGGACCGCAAGAGACCATGCTGATCCACTTGGTATTAACGGAGTGGGTTTCCAGTGCTCTCTCCAGAGGGTCACAGCATATCAGCTCCTGGTATTCCTAGTTGGTCTCCCATCCTGCATGGCTTCAGGTGGTGTGCACTCTTGGTTCCCTGACTGGAATTGAACCCAGGTCACAGCAGTGAAAGCACAAAATTTTAACCACTGGGCCACCAGGGAACCCAAGAGATGCTGTAGTAGACCCTTAAACAAACAGTCCATGCTCAGAAACCTACCAGTGCTTCTGAAAAAAAGCAGTTATGTTAAAATGGGTTTATATTCCTCAACAGCTTTTTGAAAAACTCATTGAATTCTAGGAAGTGTTTGATTGCAGCCATTGCAGCTATATGTGGTGAAACCAGTTATTAAATGTAAGGGGTCAATTACATGTTTTGCATCTGTTCTGTGATAACTCCTGAACAGTAAGTGTTTGTGTACTTGTGCAATGATTAGTGGCAGCTGACAGGGGGTGTGGTTTTGCCTGTGTGAAGCTATATCAGTGTGTGACTTTTTGTGGTCTGCTTGCATCTGTTCTGTGATTTCTCCTGAACAGTAAGTGTGTTGTGTAGTTGTGCAGTGAGTATTAAGAACCTAATACAAACAGGGGAAGGTGCGAACACTTCTAGAATAAGGGCAGTCCTAGTATAAGTGTAGGAGTTTAAATAAAAGGAGGGAGTACAAAGGGGGAGAACATTGTAGTGCTTTATATATTCTTTCCCCCCACTGTAATTATGAGTTAGTCCAGTGGAAACCTCACTCAGTGTACATCCTGTCATATGTATGCACTACTGGAACAGATGATCCAGGGTCCATACCTCTGTGACAGGTGTGAGCATGTTGCCTATCTTAAAAATCAAATTGGAGAACTGAAGAGGAGAACTGCAGCACTGGAATGTATGTTTCTGATATAGGAGGAGTGCTATTGCTCCACTGGAAAGAGGGTTGGTGTTAATGGAGCACAGATTAGCTGGGCCGAGCATGGAGGTTGGAGCTGGGGCTAGTGAGGATGTCCAGGGAGGTAGCTGGGTTACAGTTACAAGGAGAAGCAGGGGGAACAGGAGCAGGAGGCAGGCCAGTTCTGAGTTGGCAAGCACCAACAGATTTGACAGATTGATTGAAACTATTGGGGATGTCCATTTAGGAATGGCAATGCCAGATAGAGCTGTTCCCTCTAACAGCCGGGAGAACATTTCTACTGAAGGAGTGGGAGGGCAGAATAGGCAGAGCAACAGTCAGGTTTTGGTGTTTGGGGACTCTATTATTAGGAAGGTAGACAGGGTGATTTGTTACCCAGATCCCAGCAATCAAACAGATTGCTGTTTTCCGGGTGCTCGGGATTGGCATGTTGTGGATCGGGTAGGTAAACTATTGGGAGGGGCTGGAAATGAACCGGCGGTCTTGGTACATATTGTTACCAATGACAAATTTAGTGGAAGATGGAGTGTCCTAAAGAATGATTTTAGAGAACTAGGTAATAAGCTGAAGGCAAGGACCTCCAAGGTTGTATTTTCTGAGATACTACCAGTGCCACATGCTAGCCCAGGGAGGCAGAAGGAGCTTAGGGAGGTTAATGTGTGGCTAGAAACATGGTGCATTAAGGAGGGGTTTGATTTTTTAGAGCACTGGGCTGACTCCTCACTTGGGTACAATCTCTATAGCAGGGATGGATTGCACCTTAATGATGAGGGAGCTTTAGTGCTAGGGGATAGGATGGTAGAATGGCTGGGGGAGTTTTTAAACTAGTAGGTGGGGGAGATAGAAGTAATGGGAAGTGTAGTGGGGGAAAGGAACGCATTAACTAGTCATGGGGGAGGAGATGGGGGAGGGTTAGTACAGTCAATAGGGAGGTTGTGCGAAGTAACTCAAGTACGGTGGCAGGCACTTCAGAACTACAGACTTATAACACAAGGTGTATGCTCGCTAATGCCAGAAGCTTGCCAGGGAGAGTTAGAATTATTAGCAGTTAATGAGAAATGGGATTTAATAGGCATTACTGAAACGTGGTGGGATGAATCTCATGACTGGACTGGTAATCTGGATGGTTATAACCTAATTAGGAAAGATAGGGGCAATGGTAAAAGAGGAGGAGGGATTTGTCTGTATGTTAAGCCTGAATTTAAGCCTATAGCCAGAGAAGATATTTATGGTGGAACTAGCAGTAATGTTGAATGTTTGTGGGTAGAGTTAAATAGCAGAGCAGCAAATTCTAAAAGAATATTAGTAGGAGTGTGCTATAAACACCCAAATATAGCTGAAAGTGAGGAAATACAATTATTGTTACAGACTGGAAATGCAGCTAAGCATGGGCAAGTTCTAATAATGGGAGATTTTAATTACCCTGAAATAAACTGGATAAATGAGACCAGCAGTTCAGCTAAGGGGTTCTTGAGTACACTCAGTAATCATTATCTGGCCCAAGTCATACAATAACCTACTAGAAATGAGGCTATCTTGGAGATTTGAGATGGAATAAAAAAAAACATAACTGTAAGGGGCTAACTAATACTCTTAATTTTAAAAGGGCAGATTTTAACGGTCTAAGGACAGCAATACAACGTATAGACACGTTCAAATGCTTGCTAAATAAACATACTTATCCCCATATACCGTGTAGAAATAAAAGTAGAAGGAGTAAACCACAACCCATGTGGCTTAACAATGCATTAAAGATGACGATGAGGAGGAAATAACAAGCAATTAATTTATACAAACAAGAGGTGACAGAGACTGCTTTACATAAGTACAAGGAAATCAACAAGGCGTGCAAAAGGGCTATTAGACTAAAATGGAAAATGAAAAGTTAGTTGCAAAGGAGAGTAAGACTAACCCTAAAATATTTTTTAAATATATTAATGGGAAGAAGGCCAGGAAGGAAGCTATAGGAACATTACAATGTGACACAGGCCATCGGATAATTAGTGACCAGGAAAAGGCAGATGAGTTAAATAGGTTATTTTCTTCGGTATACACAAGGGAGGTACCAGTGGTTTGGTCACTGCAACATAATGAGGCTACACTACCTTCACCAAATAACTGGTTAACACAGGAAGAAATGCAAAAGAGGTTGGAAAAAATAAATGTTAATAAAGCCCTGGGTCCTGATGGAATACATCCAAGGGTACTGATGGTACTGGGCTCTATAACATCAAAACCATCATATCTAATTCTTCAAAATTCACTCAACACAGGGTCTCTACCAGATGACTGGAGAAAGGCAGAGATGATACCTATATTTTAAGGGAGCAAGAGCAAATCCGGGGTATTATAGACCAGTGAGTCTCACTTCGGTAGTGGGAAAGCCTTTAGAAGGCTTAATAATATAGAAGAATATGCCTGTTCAAACAGGATTATAAGTAGCAGACAACATGGATTTACGAAGGATAGGTCATGTCAAACAAACCTACTTAGTTTCTATGAGGAAGTTAGTAGGAACTTGGATCAAGGCAACTCAGTGGATGTAGTCTATTTTGATTTTGCAAAGGCATTTGATACAGTGCCACATGGGAGACTATTGAGCAAACTAAAAGATACAGGAATTGTCATAAATATTTGTTTATGGATTGAGAGCTGGCTAAAAGACAGGAAGCAAAGGGTTGTGGTAAATGGAACATAAGTGTGATTCCTCAGGGTTCAGTATTAGGTCCCCTCCTTTATAACATATTTATTAATGATTTGGAAGTGGGCTTGGAGTGTGTTGTCTCCAATTTTGCTGATGACACAAAGTTGTGCAAGGTAATTAAATAAAAAAATGATGTACTTTCCCTCCAAAGGGATTTTCATAAATTAGAGGAATGGGCATCTAAGTGGCACATGAGATTTAATATGAATAAATGTAAAGATATGCATCTGGGAAGGAAAAATAGCCATGCAATTTATCATCTTAATGGAGCAAATCTAGGGGTATCAGACATTGAAAGGGATTTGGGAGTACTTGTGGACAACTGCCTAGGTAACAGTGCTCAATTCCAAGAAGCATCTGCAAAGGCAAGTAAAATATTAGTATGTATTAAGAAGGGTATAGAAGCAAGGGAAGCAAAAATAATTATCCCACTATACGAATCCCTAGTACGTCCTCATTTGGAATATGGAGTACAATTTTGGGCACCACTACATAAAAAGGACATTTTAGAGCTGGAAAAAGTACAGAGAAGGGCAACAAAGCTAATAAAGGGAATGGATGGGTAAGTTATGAAGAAATACTAACCAAATTAAACTTTGGTTACTCTAGAAAAAAGGCATCTAAGAGGGGATATGATTACCTTATATAAAAATATCCAGGGTCAATACAAGGCTTTGACAAGTGAACTTTTTGTGCCAAGAGGTTTTCAACTGACAAGGGGACATCCTTTGAGATTAGAAGTAAAAATATTTAGCCTTAAAGAAAGAAAAGGGCTATTCACAGTAAGGCTGGTCAATCTGTGGAATTCTCTACCAAAGAAGGTAGTGAAAGCGGATTCGATAGATAACTTTGAAAAGGGATTGGATATATTTTTAAATAAAAAGAGCATTAGGGCTATCCTGGATAAATAGAGAGGGAGTATGGACCAGGGATGAATCTGATCGCCAGTATCTGGGGTCAGGAAGAAATGTTATACTTTTTTTCCCTTGGTATTTTTTTTCTGTTTGCCTTCCTCTGGATCAATTAACAATAAATCTGTGTATTGCAGATCAGAGGAGATCTAAAATGGTTGAACTTGATGGACTAAAGTCTTTTTTCAATCTAAATTACTACGTAACTATGTAACATGTTTACTCAGGGTATGCAGGTATTGGATAACTTTGTTTATTAAATAAATTAAATAAATAAATAAATAAGTATTGCGTTCATGCATAACTGATTCATATAAATTAATTTACAAACAATTACACTATAGTTTAAACATACTCTTTTAAATGAACAATTACTTACTTTCTTGCTTGTCCCTGTTTGGCTAGTATATTATAAAATAAAAATTCGCATAAATACATACATGTTCTGTGTATCTAAATTTAACGGCAAATGTTCACTAATCTGTATGGCGTCCCTCTGTTTATAGCTTCCTGGCTGCTTGTGAGTTCAGCAACATCCGCACTGCATGTCCAATAATAATAATAACCAAAGCCTCTAGCAAAGTCAGCGTTTTTCAATAAAGTCTTTGTGTTCTATATTGAAGCTCTGCTTACGGACTTGAATCAGATCATGTTGATAAGGAATAATAATAGAACTGGCGTCTCTTGTCTGTTAAATAACCAGAATGAGGTGAAGTAGGGAAGCAAAGAGTGGATGTACATGGCCTGAATACTGATAGGATATTTGTTGCAACAAAAAAGTAGAATATTGTTTAATATGTGGTTTTCCTACATTTAATATTTTGGCAACTACAGTAATGAAAAAACAGCATTTACTGTAGTTAGACTGTTTAGCATAAAGGAAATGAGGATTCCATATTGTCTTTGTTGCCTCGCTTTCTGGAAGCTCGATCCCGAGGGTGTGTTTTTTCAGATTATCACAGGATAGAAGGAAATGGAGAGGGACAGTTCATTATTTGTTAGATAAAATGAATCTGAAATTGATACCACCCCTTACAGGCCCAGAAGCACCCTCACACATAGCTTCCACCAAAGTATCCCTGCTGCCCCCACATTAAAATAATTAAAATCTAAGTCCCAAGGAAATATATTAATACTTAAGGAAAAACACCCCATTCAATGACTGTCTGAATCCATATAATAGGTTAGTGAATTATACTACAATCAGTATAAGGCAGTGATGGAAGATAAAACATTACTTTTATTAATCCATATAAATGATTAAATAAACATTAAAATAGTTTAAAAAAATTATGCAGAAGAACCATATAAAAATGGCTATGACGCACCAAGTTTTTTAATTTAGAGGAAGTTCACTATACCACTTTTGGCTGGTATATCTATAAAGTCTGTCTTGATAAGTAAGGTAAATTAGCTAAGTATAACAATATCCTATCTATAGGTGTTTGAGATATACATTACTCTATGTAGGCACAAATACAATTAGTGAAAAACGCCCGTAGCCACACGCTTAAAATATACACAGATGCATGGTGCTTTATTGACAACATAATTAAATGGTTAACAACCTTTGGCTAATGGTGACTATATGTCATCCAGATAATATTCTGGCTACAGAGAGTAAATACAACACTGTAATTCTCTAATATATTGTCTCTTAGAGATTCATTTACAGCAGCAAGTATGCTCCTTATATTCTGCCCAAGTATATGAAATGGCTCAAGGGACATTAATAAACATTGTCACTAATGTGAGATTTGTAAGGATTCTTAGATATCACTATGGAAAAGTATAGTACCCTGAATCTCCCCTTCACACAGGATAGTAGCAGAGTGTGACATCATCAATGAGGTGACGCCAGGATATGCAGATGGCCCGACTCGCACTTTTCGCTTTCAAGGTTTCTGAGGAGACCGAATGGAGGTGTGGAAGTAGGGTCTTTTCAGTGATGTCTTCATGTAATCGTTTAACTCTTTGTTTTCAGGTCATATCAATCAGCAACGTTGGATCAGTCCAGGAATAAACAAATGAAAAATCTGATAAATATAAATCTAATTGTTTATTACAGCATTGCTACATATTCTATCAACAATAAAGATGTGCCGTAAACTCCTGGTTATCTGTCACCCACTGGGACTCCCTATTGCCGTTAATCAAAATAAACGACCATTAAACCCCCCAAATCCCCTCAAAATGCATTTGAAAGGTCTTAGCACCTAACTGGGCCATTTAGGGCCCAAAAAAATAATTAGAAAAAAGTTAGCATCTTTTTTTGCAGTCTCGAACTGCAAGATAGTGCCTCATAGTTATGCCGGTTTAGCAGGAGTTTTTTGAAAATGGGGAATTGCCGGTGCCAGTTGCTTGAGAGTCCCGGTTAGTTGAGTGCCAGATAATCGGGGTTTTACTGTATATATAAATGCATATCAACATTATCAATGCAAATCAATCATATCAATGGGCATATAAAATGCAATCACAAATATCTAGTTGTGCAATAATGTCACATATATTTCTATTAAAAGATGTCATATATTGAATAAACCATTTGTAATAAATAAGAAAAAATGAATAAAAAATATATATTATTATATTGGACATGGTGCATTCATTTATGTTCGATTATATACAGTGCCTTGCAAAAGTATTCACCCCCCTTGGTATTTCTCGTGTTTTGTTGCCTCACAACCTGGAATTAACATGGATTGTTTGAGGATTTGCATCATTTAATTTACAGAACATGCCTACAGCTTTCAAGATGTTTTTTTTTTATTGTGAAGCAAACAACAAATAGGACAAAATAACAGAAAAAGTCAACGTGCATAACTATTCACCCCCCTAAAGTCAATACTTTGTAGAGACACCTTTTGCGGCATTCACAGCTCCAAGTCACTTTGCATAAGTCTCTATGAGCTTGCCACATCTTACCACTGGGATTTTTGCCCATTCCCCCTGGCAAAACTGCTTCAGCTTCTTCAAATTGGATGGTTTGCATTTGTGAACAGCAATCTTTAAGTCTGACCACAGATTTTCTATTGGATTGAGGTCTGAGCTTTGACTAGGCCATTCCAACAAATTTACATGTTTCCCCTTAAACCACTCAAGTGTTGCTTTAGAGGTGTGTTTGGGGTCATTGTCCTGCTGGAAGGTGAACCTCCGTCCTCAAATCACTCACGAGTTGTACAGGTTTTGCTCAAGAATATCCCTGTATTTAGCACCATCCATCTTTCCCTCAACTCTGACCAGTTTCCTAGTCCCAACTGCTGAAAAACATCCCCACAGCATGATGCTGCCACCACCATGTTTCACTGTGTGGATGGTGTTCTTTGGGTGATGTGATATGTTGGGTTGGGTTTGCGCCAGACATAGCGTTTTCTTGGATGGCCGAAAAGTTCAATTTTAGTCTCATCAGACCAGAGCACCTTCCTCCAAACATTTTGGGAGTCTCCCACATGCCTTTTCGCAAACTCAAAACGTGCCATTTTGTGTTTTTGCTGAAAGTAATGGCTTTCTTCTGGCCACTCTGCCATAAAGCCCAACTCTATGGAGCATACAGCTTATTGTCGTCCTATGTACAGATACTCCAGTCCCTGCTGTGGAACTCTGCAGCTCCTCCAGGGCTACCTTAGGTCTCTGTGCTGCCTCTATGATTAATGCCCTCCTTGCCCGGTCCGTGAATTTTGGTAGGCAGCCGTCTCTTGGCATGTTTGCTGTTGTGCCATGTTCTTTCCATTTGCTTATGATAGATTTGATGGTGCTCCTGGGGATCATCAAAGATTTGGATATTTTTTTATAACTTAACCCTGACTTGTACTTCTCAACAGCATTGTCCCTTACTTGTTTAGAGAGTTCCTTGGTATTCATGACAGTGTTTGGTTAGTGGTGCCTCTTGCTTAGGTGTTGCATCCTCTGGGGCCTTTCAAAAAAAGGTGTGTATATGTAATGACAGATCATGTGACACTTAGATTGCACACAGGTGGACATCATTTCACTAATTATGTGACTCCTGAAGGCAATTGGTTGCACCAGAGCTTTTTATGGGCTTCATAATAAAGGGGGTGAATACATACGCACATGCCAATTATCTGGCTTTTATTTCAAAAAAATAGTTTTATGTATATTTTTTTCTCATTTCACTTCACCAATTTAGGCTATTGTGTTCTGATCCATCACATGAAATTCAGATTAACAAAACATTGAACTTAAAGCTGTAATGTAACAAAATAGGTAAAAAGTCAAGGGGGTGAATACTTTTGCAAGGCACAGTACAGTCTATTCGAGTGAAGGATGGTAAATGTCTTATACTAGATAAAGTATATAGTCGTGATATACGACTATATTGGACATAATAAGTCTATTAAAATAATATTGGCAATGAAAGTAAAATATATGCTGTGTTAACTAATTCAAATAAAAAATATAATCATTTATAATGTGCACAGTGCAATGATAAAAATACATGCAGATTATAAAGTGTAAGAGAGTCTAGGAAATAAATAATGATTGTATGAGATGTACTAAGCTGTGTGTAAATGAAAAATATAGTATCTAAGATTTATAATGAAAATATTCATGTAAAGGAACCCCCGAAAAAATATTAGTAGAATCATGTCACTAGAAATGTGTCAATGCAGTTGTTTTACAATATTAAGTGCAGACCATCTAATGTGTTGTTTGTGACATATAAAGAATATCATATCCAAAAAGGTCAGTGATAATGTGATAAAATGAAATAATCTAATCCAAAAGATGATACAGAGTAACACTTTGTGTGAAAATATGTGAAATAACGATAACAAAGTGTCATTAGATATTACATATAGTGGCTATTGTCAATTAAAGGTGATTATTTCTTCAGTGTGAAAAATTTAAATAAGATAATTTTTTTATTATAAAGTCAATCCAAACTCAGTTATCATGATTGGATATAAATGATGGACAAAATTGTTATGCCCATTACTATGGCATAACTCAAAAATCATGTAATTGTAATAAGATAATGTTGTCAAATACAAATGGAAAATACTCTCTGTTCCATGGGATTCATAAATTGTTATTACATGGATGTGGCATGCCCCACCATGATGGGACAACAGAGATAACAACTAATAACCATATATTAAACATAACCAACCAAGCAGTGGAATAGGTAAGATGTATGTTATATATACCATTCTAAAAATACAGTGGATATAAAAAGTCTACACACCCGTGTTAAAATGTCAGGTTTCTGTGCTGTAAAAAAATGAGACAAAGATAAATCATTTCAGAACTTTTTCCACCTTTAATGTGACCTATAAACTGTACAACTCAATTGAAAATCAAACTGAAATCTTTTAGGTAGAGGGAAGAAAAAATATAAAAATAAAATAATATGGTTGCATAAGTATGCACACCCTTAAACTAATACTTTTTTGAAACACCTTTTGATTTTATTACAGCACTCAGTCATTTTGGGTATGAGTCTATCAGCATGGCACATTTTGACTTGGCAAGATTTGCCCACTCTTCTTTGCAAAAACACTCCAAATCTGTCAGATTGTGAGGGCATCTCCTGTGCACAGCCCTCTTCAGATCACCCCACAGATTTTCAATCGGATTCAGGTCTGGGCTCTGGCTGGGCCATTCCAAAACTTTAATCTTCTTCTGGTGAAGCCATTCCTTTGTTGATTTTGATGTATGCTTTGGGTCGTTGTCATGCTGAAAGATGAAGTTCCTCTTCATGTTCAGCTTTGTAGCAGAAGCCTGAAGGTTTTGTGGCAATATTGACTGGTATTTGGAACTGTTCATAATTCCCTCTATCTTAACTAATGCCCCAGTTCCAGCTGAAGAAAAACAGCCCCAAAGCATGATGTTGCCATCACCATGCTTCACTGTGGGTATGGTGTTCTTTTGGTGATGTGCAGTATTGTTTTTGCGCCATACATATCTTTTGGAATTATGGCCAAAAAGTTCAACCTTGGTTTCATCAGACCATAAAACCTTTTCCCACATGCTTTTGGGAGACTTCAGGTGTGTTTTTGCAAAATGTAGCCTGGCTTGGATGTTTTTCTTCGTAAGAAAAAGCTTTTGTCTTGCCACTCTACAACATAGCCAAGACATATGAAGAATACGGGAGATTGTTGTGACATGTACCACACAGCCAGTACTTGCCAGATATTCCTGCAGCTCCTCTAATGTTGCTGTAGGCCTCTTGGTTGCCTCTCAGACCAGTTTTCGTCTTGTCTTTTCATCAATTTTGGAGGGAGCTCCAGTTCTTGGTAATGTCACTGTTGTGCCATATTTTTTCCACTTGATGATGACTGTCTTCACTGTGTTCCATGGTATATATAATGCCTTGGAAATTCTTTTGTACCCTTCTCCTGACTGATACCTTTTAACAATGAGATCCCTCTGATGCTTTGGAAGCTCTCTGTGGACCATAAAGCTGAACTTTATTTGGGGTTAATCAGAGGGACTTTAAATGATGGCAGGTTTATGCTGACTCCTATTTAACATGATTTGGAATGTGATTGCTTAATTCTGAACACAGCTACATTCCCAGTTATAAGAGGGTGTGCAGACTTATGCAACCACATTCTTTTTTTTTTTTTTTCTCCACCTAAAAGATTTCAGTTTGTTTTTCAATTTGTACAGTTTGTAGGTCACATTAAAGGTGGAAAAAGTTCTGAAATGATTTATCTTTGTCTCATTTTTTTACAGCACAGAAACATTTTAACAGGGGTGTGTAGACTTTTTATATCCACTGTATATAGACAAAATGCCCAGTTTAAGATAATTGTATAAAAAGTTCCATTATATAATATCTGAACACAATTAATTTGGGAAATAAATTAAACTACTGTATGATGATCATCCTATGTAATCAGAAAGGAAATACCTGTTGACAAAGTTTGCATAATAGAAATTATCCAACATATATGGTTCTCTATTACATAGATGATAACAGGATGACTCAACATTGTTGGACCATTGTAGGATCATTGAGTGAGAGTAGGAAAAAAGAACTAACGGTGAAGGAAATCTTTAAACAAAAGTGTGTCATAAGAAGACTGTAAAATTGATTTTCTCATTCAGGCCTCTAGGCATGATAGTATCTAATATTATAATGAACTCAACCTGCATATTAGCTATCCTTATTCCCAGAGGGACAGAATTTTTACAAATACAGGTATGAACCCTCTTCAACAGACCATGATTCCTCCATGGCTGATGAGGAAGTTAGTAGAACAGAATCGGTTAGTGGTAATAGATAGTAGATCAACTGATTTTTTAGGGACCAGTGTAGGAAGCTAGAAATTATGAGAGGGGTTCCACACAGATACTGGAGGACAGATTGGACCCAAACCTCACATGGAACCTAAGAGACAGATACATGTGGGGCTATGGGATAGGCGTAAGGTCACACATAAACTTTCCCAGAAGGATGAGGAGGATTGTATTTGGTAATATTAACCCATTTTGAATTATATTTTACTGTTAATATGTTATCTATAATATTTCATTCCTATTAAAACTCCTGCAATATGTTTTGGAGAAAATATGATAAGTTTGTCATTAGAAAAAAAAAATTAAGCAATACACTAAAAGTAAGAATTTGAAATCTCCATTTCATTTATGTCATTGTAAGTTTCAGCATTTAAACTTATCAAAATACTACTGTCAAGGGGCTCTATTACAGATTAAAAATACAGAGGTGAATAAATGTATTTGTGATATTGATAAAAACATATAATGAATCTCCAGTCACTTTCCTCAATGCTACTAGTTGTAGCATATGTTTGAAACATTAAAGTCTGGCTGAGAGTGGCAAGTAAACATTTCTTAATTACAATTTACTTACAAATCATTTTTCCTGCCTCTGCAGAACCAATTACGTCTAATTCTTGGTTGCAGGGCTGTTACAGTTTGTAAATTATCCTTTGAGATAGTAGACAGATAGCCCTAGACACATCTCCTCTAGTAGTCTTCTTTATTTATTAGCAAATACTTGCTGTACAGAGAAAAACAGTAAAACATTTTCATACCCTCCAGTCAATGATGAGGTGGTTTCTATCATATAACCTCTCTCTCCTCTGTCCTCTAAGCTATACATATTCAGGTCAAGAAGTCTTTCCTTATCACTTTTATCATTTGAACCATGCACCTTTTATTGGTGCTTCTTTGAGTTGTTTCGAATTTGCTAATTTTCTTTTCAAGATACAATTTCCAGAACACAGTCTTTCAAAGACTTCTAGGTAGGGTCTAGATGGGGATTCATAAAGTGGCATTAGTATCTCACTCTTTGTTCTGCTAATTTATCTGACAATACACCCTGCTTGCTTTTCCTGTGG
This sequence comes from Discoglossus pictus, assembly GCA_027410445.1. Classification (NCBI taxonomy): domain Eukaryota; kingdom Metazoa; phylum Chordata; class Amphibia; order Anura; family Alytidae; genus Discoglossus; species Discoglossus pictus. The sequence continues at coordinate 433,444,135 of CM050163.1, read as the reverse complement.
CTTTGTTGTATTGCTTGCTTTTTTTTGTTTCCCTAAATTTCCTCTCTGACTTTTAATTCTTCTGACTGCAAGAATGTTTCAAATAGATAACTTGCGTAAATAAGTTTTGTAATGGTACTGTGAAAAACAGGAATTCAGGAAGATTTACAGATGGTCGCATATTGGAATATACATGGGAATTCACATTACTTAGTATGAGAATGTTCTTCTCCTACTCAGAATCTATAAATATATTTCATATGGGGTGCCCAAGATTCATAAAACCATGAGTCAGATACAGAAGTGTATTCTTGGTCACTATGACTCATTTGTGAGATCCCAGTTTATGTTAATGTTAATTCTATATGACAGTCAACTTTCTATAGAGAAAGTTACTGCAATATACTGGAGATGCTACAGCAGGGATAGTCAATACATTTTTGTACATTTTACTTAATAACTTATTTAATACATTTTACTTAATAACTTATTTAAACATAATGAAGCTTTAGTATATATATATATATATATATATATATATATATATATACAGAAAATTTACTAATGATATGGAGATCTAGAATAAATAGGTGGGGGTCCTGATTCTAACCCAGATCCATCTGTTGACTTCCCCTATTCTACAATATAGAGTTTAACAACTGTATTACAGTAATTTGTTGTTGTTCAGTTGTGTCCGACTCCCCATTAACCTATGTATTGCAGCACTCCAGACACACCTGTCAGCCAATCCAGAGGGATAATTCCTGTACTCAAGGCAGGAGTTTTGGGGTTAAAACAACCCCATCTCCTGGGATAATAGTGTAATATTTTTACTTTTTAATAGCTGACATGCCAAAGCTTTCCTCCCCAGAAGCATTCTTTAATTTTGTGGCTTCAGTCACCATCTGCACAGATCTTGGATCCCAGGAAAATAAAATCTTTCACTGCTTCCACTTCTTCCTCATCTATTTGCCAGGAACTGAGATTACTATTTGCCATGATCTTCATCTTTTAAATGATGAATAGCAGGCCAGCTTATGTACTCTCTTCTTTCACCCTCATCAATAGGCCCTTTAGTTCCTCTTCAGTTTCAGCCATCATAGTAGAATCATCCTCATAACTGAGGTTGTTGATATTTCTCCAAGCAATATTAAGGATTTGTCCAATCATACCTTAAGCATGTTGTATTCTGCAAATAAGTTGAATAAATATGGTGACAATATACAACCTTGTCACAATAGTTTCCCGATCTTGATCTATTTAATTCCATGTTCGTTTCTGACCGTGGCTTCTTGGTGAACATACAGATCCTTAAAGAGGTGAATAAGATCCTCTGGTACCCCTCTCTTTATGAACTTGCCACATTTCTAATATCCAATAGACAATTGACAATTATATCTCTAGTGCATTTGCCTCAGCTTGCACATCTGGCAGTTCTCTGTATATATACTGTGGAACAAAGTTTGCAGGATCTTAAGCATTACCTTGCTGGCATATGAAACAAGTGCAATTGTTCGATAATTGGAACACATTTTGGCACTGCCTTTTTTGGGATTGGGATGCAGACAGACCTTTTCCAGTCCACTATTTTGTTCTTTTTGACATCTATGTTAATATTATTTTGTGTCTCTTTAAGATAACATAATCTTAAATTGTCAGCTTTTCTCTGCAGAGAAAATCTGTACAAGAAATATTTTAACCACAGACAAGGGGAGTGAAGGAAGGTGGTATGCTTATATGTGCAGTCGCCATCAAGGTGTGAAATGCATTTGACACAAAAAGAAGATAATTATTTTGCAAATCATTGTAATAATAATAATAATAAATAATAATGATTTAGAAGTAATTGACTTAGAAGTGGGACTGGAAAGTAGTGTCTCTATTTTTGCTGATGAAACGAAGTTGTGCAAGGTAATTAAATGAGATAATGATGTACTTTCCCTCCAAAGGGATTTACATAAATTAGAGAAATGGGCATCTAAATGGCAGATGAGATTTAATCCGAATAAATGTAAAGTTATGCATCTGTTAAGGAAAAATAGCCATGCAGTTTATAATTGTAATGGTGCAAAGCAAGGGGTATCTGATATTGAAAGGGATTTGGGGGGCTTGTAGGAAACCACCTAGATAACAGTGCTCAATGCCAAGCAGCAGCCGAAAAGGCAAATACAATATTAGCATGTATTAAGAAGGATATAGAAGCAAGGGACGCAAATATAATAATACCGTATATACTCGAGTATAAGCCGACCCGTGTATAAGCCGAGGCACCCATTTTACCACAAAATACTGGGTAAAATGAGTGACTCGAGTATAAGCCGAGGGTGGGAAATGTGCTGCTCTTGTGCCCTCTGTGTCCCCCTCTCTCTCTGTGTCTCTTCTCCCCTCTCCCTTCCCTGTGTCTCTTCTCCCCTCTCCCTTCCCTGTGCCTCTTCCAACCTCTCCCTTCCCTGTGTCTCTTCCCCCTCACTTATCACCCTCCTCAACCCCACTCCTCAACCTCCCTCCTCATCCTTAACCTCCCTCCTCATCCTCAACCTCCCTCCTCATCCTCAACCTCCCTCCTTATCCTCAACCTCCCTCCTCATCCTCAACCTCCCTCCTCATCCTCAACCTCCCTCCTCATCCTCAACCTCCCTCCTCAACCTCAACCTCCCTCCTCAACCTCAATCTCCCTCCTCAACCTCAACCTCCCTCCTCATCCTCAACCTCCCTCCTCATCCTCAACCCCCTGCTCGTCCTCCCTCCTCAAACCCCCCTCCTCAACCCCCATCCTCATCCTCTCTCCTGAACCCCCCATCCTCAACCCCCCTCCTCAACCTCAACCCCCCTCGTCAACCCCTCCTCCTCATCCTTAACCCCCCTATCCTCAACCCCTTCCTCAACCTCCATCCTAAACCCCTCATCCTACCCCCTCAACCCCCATCCTCATCCTCAACCCCCTCCTCAACCTCAACCCCCTCCTCAACCCCCCATCCTCATCCTCTCTCCTCAACCCCCCTCCTCAACCCCTCCTCCTCATCCTCAACCTCCCTCCTCATCCTCCCTCCTCAACCCCCCATTCTCAACCCCCCCATCCTCATCCTCAACCCCCCATTCCACAACCTCCCTCCTCAACCTCAACCCCCCTCAACCCCCCTCCTCAACCTCAACCCCCCTCAACCCCCCTCAACCCCAACCCACCTCCTTAACCTCAACCCCCCTCAATCCCCCTCAACCCCACCCCCCCTCCTCAACTCCCCTCCTCCACCTAAACCCCCCTAAATACCTCCCCCCTCTCCCCTCACTTACCTGCTTGTGTTCCGGCCTCCGCTCCTTGACTCGGCACGCATGTGACGTCACATGCACGCGCGTCATTAGCATATACCGGTTGCCGGCACCGGGTCAAGGAGCGGAGGCCGGAGCACAAGCAGGTAAGTGAGGGGAGAGGGGGGAGGTATTTAGGGGGGTTTAGGTGGAGGAGGGGGGTTGAGGAGGGTGGTTGAGGAGGGGGGTTGGGGTTGAGGGGGATTGAGGGGAGAGGTTGAGGGGGGCTGAGGTTGATACTGTCCCCCCATCCTCCTTGACATAGTGAGGGTGAATTTAAGTATTTACATGTCATGTGCATGTCACTTGTACAAGAAATAACATCAGGTGCTTGTTAAAGAGTTGCTTTTTGGAGGATATGATCATAATGTGAGCAATCTGAAAGCCACTCCCGACAATGTGCTTCCTGATGTGCTCTCCAGGAAGGAGAGCACATCATCCTTAGTCTTGGGTTTGGGCAAAACATGTTAAAGCAGAAACACGTTCTGGAGACAACATTCTTTGCCCATGGGAGAGGAGGAATACTGTTTGTTGACAATACTGCATTTTACCAGGAGGGACGTTGTGTCCCGTGAGAGTGAGCTGGGAAAGGAGAGAGATTGAGTCTTCTTGACAGGCCTCAAGGGATTACATATACAGGTAAAAGAGGTAGCATTAGTAAGGGAGGGAGATACCACTTTACATTCTTAGAGCAGTATGAAGAAGTATGAAAAAAATCTAGAATCTAGAAACAATTATTAATAAATATCCAAAATGGCCAACAGCATATAAACATATTCTATAATATTCATTCAGAAGTGATAAGGGTCTTGACTATATTATTCATACAATTTTTTTATCAAACTGTCTGTCAGTCAAGATGGAGAATCTATGCACAGATTTTTGTACTAGTATTTGAACATAGTTATATAAAAAAAACACAAAACAGAATTCACATAAAACAAACATTACAGAACATATAACCAGAAAATTGTGAGCTCATAGAAATAATGTATGTGCATAGTTTTCCATAAATCACCATTTAAAGACAGCCCTTCAGCCCTTCTTTATTATTTTATAATTACCTTTATAGAATAATTATTTATTCTACAGTTACCTAAGCACTTATTGAATAAAAAATTAAGATTATGACAGTTAATTTAATCATTGCATAATATCCAAATAATAACACTTCAAGACAAAAAGTGAAAGGACCTATTGTCTTCATATTGAAGCCACAACAATGTCAGGAAGATATTTATGAAAAAAATCTAATCTGATGGAATCTACAAAGGTTTAGAAATACGTCCTCTTACATATTATATTTGCAAATACATAATTTTCTGCTATATGATCCCACATTCTTAAAGGCACAAAGGAAATTACTTTCACACAAAAAGATCTAACATTTTCATAGAATTCTTTCAAATTCTTATCAATGCAATTCTAGGCAACAAGAGTAAGCAAATTCAATCACACTTCATGCTAGTATACAGTTATTTTAACTCAGCATCCCACACCTATTTTGACCAGGTGGAGGGAGTATAGGAAGTTGGTGAAATATTACAACTACAGACTTTATACCAGTAGACAACTACGGACTCTAACCCATAAAAAGTATTTGGGAACTCTAACCCACAACGAAAAGTATTTTGGGAACTTTAACACACAACAAAAGAAATGCATCCCTTTACAATAATTATAATAACCTGCAGATAGGTGAGGACACAGAAAAACTAAATCAGAATGTGTACTCAACTCTTCAGAGGTTAATCCCACTTCTGACACCAAAATTGTTAGGGCAGGAAACACACTGCCAGTGGTAAGCGTGACCCCGGGGACCTTTACAACAACTCTTCCTTACAGAACCTCTCTCCCCCTGATTCGATTTAACTCAGGAGATAAAGTGTTTCTTTTATTACATGAAAGTCTTGGCTTTATATAGACCATAATCCCACTCACATCTGACTCTGACATCGCATCTAACTACCGCCATATCTCTCTACATCCCCTGGCTTTCAAACTGCTGGAGTGGCTCGTCTATTACCGCCTTACCAACTTTATTTCCTCTAACTACCTTCTTGACAACTTCCAATCCGGCCCAACATTCCACTGAGACAGCTCTCAGTAAAGTCACTAATGGCTTGCTCTCCTCCAAGTCAAAAGGTCACTTTTCCATTCTACTTCTAGATCTCTCCTTTGACACAGTCGACCATCCATTTCTACTCCATATCCTCTCCTCCCTCTGTATTCAAGACACTGCTCTCTCGTGGTTCTTATCATACCTACAAAATCGATCATTCAGTGTCTCCTTCTCTGACACCTCTTCTTCTACCAAACCCCTGTCTGTTGGCATACCCCAAGGTTCAGTCCTAGGCCCCCTCCTCTTCTCCATCTACACATCCTCACTTGGAACCCTAATAGACTGTTTTGGGCTTCAGTATCATCTCTATGCAGATGAAACTCAAATCTACCTCTCATCACCAGATCTATCCCCCTCTCTTCTAACATTCGTCTCCAAATGCCTTTCTAGTATATCCTCTTGGATGTCCACCCACCATCTCAAAGTCAACATGTCTTAAGAGTGAACTTTTAATCTTCCCTCCCTCTACCACAGCATATATTCCTCACATCTCTCTCACTGTCATAGTTACATAGTATTTAAGGTTGAAAAAAGACTTTCAGTCCATCAAGTTCAACCTTTTAAGATCTCCTCTGATCTGCAATATGCTGATTAACTATAAATAAATTAGTTGTATAAAAAAAACAAAAAAAAAAACAATTCCCTCCTGATCCCAGACACCGGTGACCGGACTTCTCCCTGGATCAATACTGCCTCTCTAATTATCCATTTTAACCCTGAATTTCCATTTTAATTAGAAATAAATCCAGTCCCCTTTTAAAGTTATCTATCGAATCCGATGTCACCACCTCCTCTGGTAGAGAATTCCACAGATTAACCACCCTTACTGTGAAGAACCCTTTTCTTTCTTTAAGGTGGAATCTTTTTACTTCTAACCTCAAGGGATGTCCTCTTGTCAGTGGAAAACTTCTTGGCACAAAAAGCTCCCTTGACAAATCTTTATACTGACCCTGGATGTATTTATATAAGGTAATCATATCTCCTCTTAGATGCCTTTTTTCTAGAGAAAAAAAGTTTATTTTGGTTAGTCTTTCTTCATAATGTAGCCCCTCCATTCCCCTTATTAGTTTTGTTGCCCTCCTCTGTACCTTTTCCAGCTCTAAAACGTCCTTTTTATGAAGTGGTGCCCAAAATTGTACTCCATATTCCAAATGAGGGCATACTAGAGATTTGTATAGTGGCAGAATTATATTTGCTTCCCTGGCTTCTATAACCTTCTTAATACATGCTAATATTTTATTTGCCTTTGCAGCTGCTGCTTTGCTTTGAGCACTGTTACCTAGGTGGTTGTCCACAAGCACTCCAAAATCCCTTTCAATATCTGATACACCTAGATTTGCTCCATTAAGATTATAAATTGCATGGCTATTTTTCCTTCCCAGATGCATAACTTTACATTTATTCATATTAAATCTCATCTGCCATTTAGATGCCCATTCCTCAATTTTATGTAAACCCCTTTGGAGGGAAAGCACATCACTATCTGATTTAATTACCTTGCACAACTTCGTGTCATCAGCGAAAATGGAGACACTACACTCCAATCCTACCTCTAAGTCATTAATAAATATGTTAAAAAGGAGAGGACCTAATACTGAACCCTGAGGAACCCCACTTACCACATTAGTCCAATAGGAGGATGTTCCATTTAGCACAACCCTTTGCTTCCTGTGTTTTAGCCAGCTCTCAATCTATGAGCAGATATTTACTGCAACTCCTGTATCTCTTAGTTTGCACAATAGTCTCCCATGTGGTACTGTATCAAAAGCCTTTGCAAAATCCAAAAAGACTACATCTACTGAGTTGCCTTGATCCAGTTTCCTACTAACCTCCTCATAGAAACTAATTAGATTTGTTTGACATGACCTATCCCTCATAAATCCATGTTAACTCCTACTTATAATCCTGTTTAAATAGACATATTCTTGTATATTATCCGTTATTAACCCTTCTAAAAGCTTCCCCACTACAGAAGTGAGGCTCACTGGTCTATAATTCCCCGTATTTGCTCTTGCTCCATTTTTAAATATAGGTATCACATCAGCTTTTCTCCAGTCATCTGGTAGAGACCCTATGTTGAGTGAATGTTGAAAAATTAAATATAATGGTTTGGCTATTACAGAACCCAGTTCCCTTAGTACCCTTGGATGTATTCCATCAGGACCCAGGGCTTTATTAACATTTATTTTTTCCAACCTCTTTTGGATTACTTCCTGTGTTAACCAATTATTTGGCAAAGGTAGTGTAGCCCCATTATGTTGCCGTGCCTCAACCACTGGTACCTCCCTTTTGTATACCGAAGAAAATAACCTACTTAGCTCATCTGACTTTTCTTGGTCACTAATTATCAGACGGACTGTGTCACATTGTAATGTTCCTATAGCTTCCTTCCTGGCCTTCTTCCCATTAATATACTTAAAACATATTTTAGGGTTAGTTTTACTCTCTTTTGCATTGAATTCTTCATTTTCTATTATAGCCAGTCTAATCGCCCTTTTGCAAGCCTTGTTGATTTCCTTGTATTCCTGAAAAGCAGTCTCTGCCCCCTCTTGTTTGTATAATTTAATGCCTATTTTTTACTCTGTATCTTGATCTTTAAATCATTGTTAAGCCACATTGCATGGGATTTACTCCTTTTACTTTTATTCCCACACAGTATATTTAGTAAGGATTTAAATGTTGTCCATTTATGTTCAGTATTTTTACCTGCCAGTTCTCTGTTACAGTCTATATGTTGTATTGCTGCCCTTAGACCGTTAAAATCTGCCCTTTTAAAATGAAAAGTTTTCGTTTGCCCCTTAAAATTTTGTTTTTTTAATTCAATATTAAATGAAACTGTGCTGTGATCACTGTTTCCCAAAGGTTGCCATATTGCAACATTTGATACTATGTCAATATTATTTGTCATGAGTAAAGCTAAGATAGCTTAATTTCTAGTAGGCTCTTGTACAACCTGGGCCAGATAATGATCCCTGAGTGTACTCAAGAACCTGCTCCCCTTAGAGGAACTGCTGGTCTCATTTATCCAGTTTATTTCAGGGTAATTAAAATCTCCCATTATTAGAACTTGACCATGCTTAGCTGCATTTTCAATCTGTAACAATAATTGTATTTCCTCACTTTCAGCTATATTTGGGGGTTTATAGCATACTCCTACTAATATTATTTTGGAATTTGCTGCTCCGCTATTTAACTCTACCCACAAACATTCAGCTTTATCACTAGGTCGACCATAAATATCTTCTCTGACTATAGGCTTAGATTCAGGCTTAACATATAGACAAATCCCTCCTCCTCGTTTACCATTGCCTCTATCTTTCCTAAATAGGTTATAACCATCCAGATTTACAGTCCAGTCATGAGATTCATCCCACCACGTTTCAGTAATGTCTATTAAATCCCATTTTTTATTAATTGCTAATAATTCTAACTCTCCCATTTTTTCTGGCAAGTTTCTGGCATTAGCAAGCATACACCTTATGTTGTGAGTCTGTAGTTCTGAAGTGCCTGCCACTGTACTTGAATTACTTAGTACTACCTCCCTATTGACTATACTACCCCTCCCCCCATCTCCTCCCCAATGAATTGTTAATACATCCCTTATATTGTCTACAATTTCTACCCATTACTTATATCTAGTCCCTCATCCCCACCTACTAGTTTAAAAACTCCTCCAGCCTTTCTACCATCCTATCCCCTAGTACAAAAGCTCCCTCATCATTAAGGTGCAATCCGTCCCTACTGTAGAGATTGTACCGAAGTGAGAAGTCAGCCCAGTGCTCTAAAAACCCAAACCCCTCCTTAGTGCACCACATCTTTAGCCATGCATTAACCTCCCTAAGCTCCTTCTGCCTCCCTGGGCTAGCACATGGCACTGGTAGTATCTCAGAAAATACTACCTTGGAGGTCCTTGCCTTCAGCTTATTACCTAGTTCTCTAAAATCATTCTTTAGGACACTCCATCTTCCACTAACTTTGTCATTGGTATCAATATGTACCAAGAACGCCGGTGCATTTCCAGCCCCTCCCAATAATTTGTCTACCCGATCCACAACATGACGAACCCGAGCACCCGGGAGACAGCAAACTGTTCGATTGCTGGGATCTGGGTGACAAATGACCCTGTCTACCTTCCTAATGATAGAGTCCCCTACAACCAAAACCTGTCTGTTGCTCTGCCTATTCTGCCCTCCCACTCCTCCAGTAGAACTGTTCTCCTGGCTGTTAGAGGGAACAGCTCTATCTGGCATTGCCATTCCTGAATGGACATCCCCAACAGTTTCACTCAATCTGGCAAATCTGTTGGTGTTTGCCAACTCAGAACTGGCCTGCCTCCTCCTGTTCCCCCTGCTTCCTCCCTGGACATCCTCACTAGCCCCAGCTCCATCCTCCATGCTAGGCCAGCTAAACTGTGCTCAGTGAGCTCCAACCCCCTTTCCAGTGGAGCAATATCACTAATTGCTGCAATTCCTTGCTCCAGATCTCCAATTTGAGCTTCCAGAGAGGCAACATGCTCACACCTCTCACAGAGGTATGGACCCTAGATCATCTGTTCCAGTATTGCATACATATGACAGGATGTACACTGAGTGAGATTGCCACTGGACTGACTCATAATTATTATTATTGTGTACAAAATTTCAGTGGGAAAAATAAAGAATATAAAATAATATATTTGTATAAAGTTTTCCTCCTTTGCACTATAATTCTGCCCTCCCTTTTCTTTAAAGTCCTTCCTTTTATTTAAACTCCTACACTTTTACTAGACTTGCACTTGATACTGAAAATGTTCGCAAGCTCACAAGTTTGCCCCTTCTCCTGTTTATATTAACTTCTGCCTTCTCACCTGGGCACACTTAGTGCACTCTGCAATTTATCAGCCTTTACTTGTAAGGAAAATGAACATGTAACCAGGCCCCAAAACAGCTCACAAACCTTTTATACTAGTTTAGCAGTCAAGCCACACCCCTCTCACCTGGGCACAATTAGTGCACTCTGCAATTTATCAGCCTTTACTTGTAAGGTAAATCCACTTGTAAACAACGACATCATCACTCCCACCTCTCAAGCCCGTTGCCTTGGGGTTCTACTGGACCCCGCCCTGTCTTTCATCCCTCACATACAGTCACTAACAAGATCTTGCCTTCTTCATCTAAAAAAAATGTCCAGAATTCGCCACTACCTTACACAAGACACAACTAAAATCCTAATACACTCTCTTATCAACACTCAACTTGACTACTGTAACTCCCTTCTTGCTGGCCTACCCACCACCAGACTAATGAAGCGACACTGGCTGAAGGACCGGAGTGGGGGAGCCCTGGAGACCCTTCAGAAGCAACCGGCGGCAAAATCATCCCAGGAAAAGAGAGGTCGCTCACTGAAGCCTGCCCTAGGGTAACCCAAGGGTGATTGCCCAGGTTAGCTATTGTAAATAATAAGCTAATACTGCTGGAGGGATGATAGCTAATAGGACTTTGGTGTTCCCTGCAGACATACTCTTTACTATTGTCTGTTTTACCATGTTTTAGGTATCTCTTAAATTGCAATCACAGTAAAAAATAAGAAAAATCATTAACCTAAAAAGTAAAAATAAGAAGGAATAATTAGCTAACTTTCACAAAATGTCTTTATTGTAAATATGTATTTTTGCACAACTGTTATGCAAGACTGTTCAAAAATGCTTTATTTTTCATTACATGCTGTACGCCTTCTGACAATAAAAGAATTTAAATGCAAAAATTAGGTATTGTTGCAGCGACCAGAAAAATTGATGTTTGTTTGTGGACCATTATTAGCTCAAGGCAGCTCATCTATCAGGCCTTTTTTAATCGAATGTATCGCCCACTGTCAGTCCCTTCGGGATCGATCCCTCATTCATCTTAATAAAGGTGAGGTAATCTAGACTTTTTTCACCTAGGCGACTTCTCTTATCAGTGACAAAACCTCCTGCTGCACTGAAGGTCCTTTCTGACAGGACACTTGAAGCGGGGCAGGACAGAAGTTCTATGGCAAATTGGGATAGCTCAGGCCACAGGGCAAGCGTGCACACCCAGTAGTGAAGGGGTTCATCACTCCTCATAGTGTCGATATCTGTAGTTATGGCGTGGTAGTCTGTTACCTGACGGTCGAGTCGTTCTCTGAGGGTGGACCCCGAAGGGCTGTGGCGATGCATAGGACTTAAAAAGCTCTGCATGTCCTCCATCAACAACACGTCTGTAAAGCGTCCTCTCCTTGCCAGTGTGGTCGTGGGAGGAGGAGGATTATGTTCACCTCTTCCCCTGTTAGATTGCCTTTGTGCTGTGACATCACCCTTAAACGCTGGGTAAAGCATACGTTTTAATATATTTTGGTAGTGCTGCATCCTTTCCGACTTGTGCTAATTCGGTAACATTTCAGGCACTTTCTGCTTATACCGGGGGTCTAGTAGCGTTGACACCCAGTACAGGTCGTTCTCCTTCATCCTTTTTATACAAGGGTCCCTCAACAGGCATGACAGCATGAAAGACCCCATTTGCACAAGGTTGGATGCCGAGCTAGTCATGTCCCGTTCCTCGTCCTCAGTGATCTCACTAAAGGTATGTTCTTCCCCCCAGCTACGTACAACACCACTGGTACCAGATAGGTGACAACGAGCACCCTGGGATGCCTGTTGTGGTTGGTCTTCCTCCTCCTCCTCAAAGCCACATTCCTCCTCTGACTCCTCTTCCTCACAATCCTCTTCCAGCGTTGCCGCAGGTCCAGCAAGCGATGCTGATAAGGCTGTTTCTGGCGGTGATGGTGACCACAACTCTTCCTCTTCAAGCTCATCTACGGCCTGATCCAGCACTCTTCGCAGGGCACGCTCCAGGAAGAAAACAAATGGTATGATGTCGCTGATGGGGCCCTGGGTGTGACTGACCAGGTTTGTCACCTCCTCAAAAGGACGCATAAGCCTACAGGCATTGCGCATGAGCGTCCAGTAACGTGGCAAAAAAATCCCAGCTCCGCAGAGGCTGTCCTAGCACCCCGGTAATACAAATACTCGTTAACGGCCTTTTCTTGTTGGAGCAGGCGGTCGAACATTAGGAGTGTTGAATTCCAACGTGTCGGGCTGTCTAAAATCAAGCGCCTTGTTGGCATGTTGTTTCGCCGCTGGATATCTATAAAGTGCGCCATGGCCGTGTAGGAATGCCTGAAATGGGCACACACCTTCCTGGCCTGCTTCAGGATGTCCTGTAAGCCTGGGTGCTTATGCACAAAGTGTTGTACAATCAGATTACACACATGTGCCATGCACGGCACATGTGTCAACTTGCCCAAATTCAATGCCGCCAACAAATTTCTTCCGTTGTCACAAACCACTTTGCCGATCTCCAGTTGGTGCGGAGTCAGCCACTGATCCACCTGTGCGTTCAGGGCGAACAGGAGTGCTGGTCCGGTATGACTCTCTGCTTTTAGGGAAGTCAACCCCAAGACGGCGTGACACTTCCGTATCCGGGATGTGGAATAGTACCTGTGGAGCTGGGGGGGTGCCGTTGATGTGGAGCAAGACATAGCAGCAGCAGAAGTGGACTCAGCCGAGGAGGTTATGGAAGAGGATGGAGTAGGAGGAGTAGATGAGGTGGCAGCAGGCCTGCCTGCAAGTCGTGGCAGTGTCACCAACTCCTCTGCAGAGCCACGTATTCCATGCTTGGCAGCCTTCACCAGGTTTACCCAATGCGCAGTGTAGGTGATATACCTGCCCTGACCATGCTTTGCAGACCAGGTATCCATGGTCAGATGGACCCTTGCCCCAACACTGTGTGCCAGAGATGCCATTACTTCCTTTTGCACAATCGAGTACAGGTTGGGGATTGCCTTTTGTGCAAAGAAATTTCAGCCGGGTACTTTCCACTGCGGTGTCCCAATAGCTACAAATTTTTTGAACGCCTCAGACTCCACCAGCTTGTATGGTAAAAGCTGGTGGGCTAAGAGTTCAGACAAGCCAGCTGTCAGTTGCCGGGCAAGGGGGTGACTTTGTGACATTGGCTTCTTACGCTCAAACATGTCCTTGACAGACACCTGACTGTGGGCAGATGAGCAGGGACTGCTCAGGGCGAGACTCGGAGTGGCGGATGGTTGAGAGGGGGCACGCAGGGCAGCAGTGGCTGACGTGGCTGAAGATGCTGGACCAGGAGGAGGATGGCGGCTTTGACTTTGTGTGCTGCTTGTACTGATGTGTTGATCCCATAGGTGGGTGTCGGACTTCCCACGACTCAGTTTCTTTTCGCACAGGTTGCAAATGGCATCACTGTTGTCACAGGCACGAAAAAATTGCCACACTGCTGAGCTCTGCAATGACGGCATTCTGGTGGTGGCAAAAGCATGCGTTGACTGGCGTGCTGTCTGGCTGACCCCGGGTGCCGATGCATGCTGTCTGACTGTGCCAATAGCTACTTTCGACGACCTCCCGCTGCTTCCAACTAGTCTCCTCCTCCTCTCTGTCTCCCCATCTGAACTTTCCTCCTGTTCTTCTTCTCTTATAGCGGGCACCCACGTGACATCCACGGACGCATCGTCATCATCAACCGCTTCACTTGTATCTGACAACTCAACAAAGGAAGCAGCACCGGGTACAACATCATCATCATCATCAGACCGTACGTCCATGTGTGTAATGCTGCCTGACTGGGACATATCCCTGTTATCTACATCCTCTGGCACTAATGTTTGTGCATCACTCATTTCTTCCAACGGATCTGTAAATAACTCTGATGACGGATCAAGTGAAGCGGCTGTGGTGCTAGTGCTGGTGGTGGCGGCAGGCGGGCGAGTGGTAACTGGAGAGGTGCCCGAAGCTAAGCTGGAGGAGGATGGTGCGTCTAGGTTCCGAGCGGAAGCTGTAGAAGATTGGGTGTCCTGTGTTAGCCAGTCAACCATGTCCTCAGAACTGTTCAAGTTCAGGGTACGTTGCCTCTGAAAACTGGGCATTATTCTAGGGCCAAAGGGAATCACAGCACCACGACCACGACCTGCGGGGTGGCCTGCCTCTGCCTGTCATTTTTGTGCGTGCGAGCTACTGTGACACCAGATATGAGTGTCACTGCGCACTGGCAAAAGTTGGCAGACTAGCAATAGGCCTCACACACACGCCTGTAGGCAGGCAACTGATATTCAGTCGATTACAGTAAAAAAAGGGTTGTTTTATTTCACTGCACACTACGGTTGCACTAGATATGAGTGTCACTGTGCACTGGCAAAAGTTGGCAGAGTAGATGCAATAGGCCTCACACACACGCCTGTAGGCAGGCAACTGAAATTCAATCGATTACAGTAAAAAAAGGGTTGTTTTATTTCACTGCACACTACGGTTGCACTTGATATGAGTGTCAATGTGCACTGGCAAAAGTTGGCAGACTAGATGCACTAGGCCTCACACACACGCCTTTAGGCAGGCAACTGATATTCAATTGATTACAGTAAAAAAAGAGTTGTTTTATTTCACTGCACACTACGATTGCACTAGATATGAGTGTCACTGTGCCCTGGCAAAAGTTGGCAGACTAGATGCAATAGTCCTCACTCACACGTTTTTAGGCAGGCAACTGATATTCAATCGATTACAGTCAAAAAAGGGTTGTTTTATTTCACTGCACACTACGGTTGCACTAGATATGAGTGTCACTGCGCACTGGCAAAAGTTGGCAGACTAGATGCAATAGGACTCACACACACGCCTGTAGTCAGGCAACTGATATTCAATCGATTACAGTAAAAAAAGGCTTCTTTTATTTCACTGCACACTACGGTTGCACTAGATATGAGTGTCACTGCGCACTGGCAAAAGTTGGCAGACTAGATGCAATAGGCCTCACACACACGCCTGTACGCAGGCAACTGATATTCAATCGATTACAGTAAAAAAAGGCTTGTTTTATTTCACTGCACACTACGGTTGCACTAGATATAATTGTCACTGTGCACTGGCAAAAGTTGGCAGACTAGATGCAATAGGCCTCACACACACGCCTTTAGACAGGCAACTACGGTTGCACTAGATATGAGTGTCACTGTGCACTGGCAAAAGTTGGCAGACTAGATGCAATAGGCCTCACACACACGCCTGTAGGCAGGCAACTGATATTCAATCGATTACAGTAAAAAAAGGGTTGTTTTATTTCACTGCACACTACGGTTGCACTAGATATGAGTGTCACTGTGCACTGGCAAAAGTTGGCAGACTAGATGCAATAGACCTCACACACACGCCTTTAGGCAGGCAACTACGGTTGCACTAGATATGAGTGTCACTGTGCACTGGCAAAAGTTGGCAGACTAGATGCAATAGGCCTCACACACACGCCTGTAGGCAGGCAACTGATATTCAATCGATTACAGTAAAAAAAGGGTTGTTTTATTTCACTGCACACTACTGTGACACCAGATATGAGTGTCACTGTGCACTGGCAAAAGTTGGCAGACTAGATGGAATAGGCCTCACACACACGCTAGCAGGCAGGCATATGCAATTAGATTACACAGAACAAAATAATAAAATAAAATAAAAAGGGCTTTTTGGGTTGCTGTCCTTGCAGCAGATATCAAAGGAGTCCTTTAGGTGTGTAGTTAAAGCTAAATACACAGCCTGGCTATCTATTTCCCTATTAAATCAGCAGAAAAAAATAATAAAATAAAATAAATGATATTCTAGCCCCAAAAAGGGCTTTTTGGGTTGCTGTCCTTGCAGCAGATATCAAAGGAGTCCTTCAGGTGTGTAGTTAAAGCTAAATACACAGCCTGGCTATCTATTTCCCTATTAAATCAATAGCAGGTAGAATATATCTCCTATCTCAACGAATGCAGCTACAGAATGATTCTAAAATGGAGGCTGTCATACAGATGGAAGGCTCTGGAAGGGAGTGTATGCTGCTGATTGGCTGGAATGTGTCTGCTGACTGTAAGGTGCAGGGTCAAAGTTTCCTCAATGATAAAGAATAGGGGGCGGACCGAAAACGCATATGTTCGCCGTTCGTTGCGAACGCGAACATGCGAAAATCGCCGCGAATAGTTCTCCGGCGAACTGTTTGGGACATCACTAATGTACAGCACTACGGAATATGTTAGCACGTTATAAAAAAATTATAATAATAATTCATTACATCATTTGTGTGGATGTGCAAAACTGCACATGTATTGAAACACCTGAAATTGACAAAAGATTATGTGGCAACCTTGAGTTATAATCGCTGGCTAGTCTTTACTTCTAGTGAACAAGATTGCAATCTTTAGATTTGCACACTCAACCTTCTAGTAAACAAAAACTTTCTACCCTCTATAGTATCTAACTTATTACAAAACTTAACTGTGAATGTGCCATAGGGGTCTTGAAGAAGAGAAAAAAAAACACTAAAAAAAATAAGTTGCACAACCCCCCACTAATTAGATTAAAGTAATTACAAAAAATAAAAACCCTAAAAAAATATGTGCCACTCTCTAAAAAATGACTATAACTAGGAGGAGCTATCCCGTTGCAAATAGCTATTGCCTCACTTTTCTATCTTAAATAGAATTTCTAAAGCATTCTGTTGACTGAAATAGATGTCCGTCAGATTTCAGACAATCAGAATTTTTTCCGAGATAGAACCCTGATCATTTTTCTCAGGAATTTAATTTGAATTTGACCAATCAGAATGCTCAGATTGATAAGGTCCATCAAATTAATTTCACAAAGAAAATAAGCAGGGTGGCATCTCAAAGACTCATTCCAGCATTCAAGGCCTTTGTTGCCCCTATTCTTTGGAACTCTTTACCTCACTCCAGTAGACTTTACTCCTGTCTCTAGACCTTCAAAACCTCACTAAAACACATCTGTTTAATGAAGCTAATTACCTTTATCCTTAATATGCCAAATGTATATATTAACCTCCTGTTTCACAACTAAACCCCTTAGATTGTACATTTGCAAGTTTTTAATCTTATGGTTAAGAAAACACTTTGTATATTGGATTTTAAGCTCAAAGATAGGGCACTGTATTTGTTTCTGTCTTATTTAAGCTGTTTTTGCCTTATACTCGTCCCCTGTATGACGCTGTGGAATATGTTGATGCATTAAAAATAAAGGATAATAATATTAAATATTTAATAGGACCTCCAATGATAGGGGATTCATTTTTTATGCCCAGAGGGTCTTCTAGGAACTAAGGGGTTAATGTTAGGGTCAGTGGCATATATTGTTGGGATAGGTGCCATGGAGGCCTTCTATCCCAGGAAGAAAGAAGGTAAAAAAGACACAAGATGCAGAACGTATTGCAATGCATTGGTCAACATATAATATACAAATTAATAAATAATGTTGAGACACATTTCTGTTATCTGAGAGCCTAGATAAGTGATGATTTTGTGTATAAATATATGCAAATAGTGACATTAACATTTTGTTTTCTACTTCTGCTCAGAGAACAAGCAGGCAGCATCTCTCAAATACTGGCGTGACTAGGGTTGATGATCAATTGTTATTTAGATTTTAATGGGTTATAAGCTTCACTTCTCAATGCTAAATAGAGTCTTACGCATTTATTTAGGAGGGTAATGGAATGCAAATCTAAGCTGAATAGAAGGCGTATTGATTTTTTTATGCCAGAAATTAAAGACTCCAGACCATTTTCCGCACTCAAGGTGCTTCTGTTCCGTGCCAGCAGTAATTAAGTTCTAATGTTTTAAGAGACCAGAAATTATGTTGTCTATTCACGGAGTAACTATATTAAATCAAGAGCTAAATACATATTTAATAGTCTTAGCCAGTGAATTAATATAAACCAGAAATCCTTATCATAATGCAAGTGCACTTTTCATTTATGAATTAAGAACCTGCCTTCCTCGTGCATTTTCTGCTCATCTTCATAAGATAATAATGAATATAAAGGGGTTTATCACAGTGGTCAGTAGGGAATGCATTGAAGATCATTCTCTAAATGCCAGCAATGCTGTATTGCAATTTACTGTAATATCATAAAATGAGTTCTACTTTATGTTGTTACTTTCTCAAAAGACTCAGAGTCTCATAAAAATGTTTTGAAAAGAAATAAAAAGGGTTAAAAAGCAAGAGCACAGCTTTTTAGCATTCAACAGGAGACATATGTCTCAAAGCATGAATATTTGGAGAGCTGTGGAAGTGATTAGAAGTATCAAGTCTGGATCAGCTGCTATAAAATTACTGGGAGTGAATCATTATTTTTTTGTGTGTGCCATAAGGACAGAGAAAGCTGAGAACATTTTAGGATGAACTCATTCACAGTGTCAAATTAGCAAAGCAGCTCCATATAAATGACTAGTAGAATTTACATTTAGTGTGTTTAGGTTTTAGTCCTGCAGCAGAGTATAGATTGTGTTTTGCATAAGATGGATTTGGCCAGAAGAGAGGCTATTATTAAAACTCCTGAATGCCCAGGGCTCTGCTAAGAGATATGCAGATCACTTGCCAGAATCTTAATCATGCCAAGGCGTCTTCCTGCCCTAGACCCATAGGATAAAGGAAGTAATCACAGTGAATAAAGTTTAATCAGCTGATGTCAGATGAATATAAATCTATATATTATATGTGCAGTATTCTCCCATTAAAATCTTATTAATGGATTTTGATCCATAGTAAATTCATAACAGGACAAAATGTGTCAATTTTCTGCAGCAACATAGAAAACTCAAATTTTGTCATAAGCCAAAAACGAAAGAAGCACTGTACAATGAAAAATACATATTTAATTAGGCAGGTCATCAGTCATAAAGCAAGTAATTTGTAAAAAAAAATATAAAAATTGGGATGTCTCTGCTGGCCTCTAGAGGCAAAATAAATAAATAAATAAATAAATAAATAAACAAGTGCTCTCTTCTATTCCCTATATTGCAAAATGACACTGAGATTAAGTGCAAATAAATCTCCCTAACTATTTTATTTACCCATTGCAGCATCATTGTCAGAGAACTACAACAACTGACAAGACAGAGCCCCAACTTACAGCAAACTTTTCTATTGTTTTTTTTTTCCACTGCTGAAATATTACTCTTTCCCCAAAACTCTATTCAATTGATATTTTACTGAACACTGACATAAAAAATCTGAAGAAAAATGTAATGAAGAGCATTGCAACTGGTTTAAAAACCTTTGCTGAGAGCTGGAGCAGCAGTTAAAAACACAGTACAGCACTCAAAAACATTACAAAAACATGTAATATCATCAGAAATGAATGTTGTACATTGCTACAGGCACATATGAGCAATTAAATTATTTTTGCTCACAGCTGGATACATTTTTTAAAGAGACAGCACATTAATAAATAGCCCCATAAATCATTTAGCTACAGTCACAAAGGCACAAATGTGATAAATAAAAATGATATATATACATTGATCTTTTTGACTCATCACATATACAACGGAATAGCCACTACTGGCAATATCACACCTCCACATAACATAACACAAGACCACATTACACAAGAGGTTAATACAAGTCAGCAAACACACATGGAACACAACAGATGGTCTGAAGCACTCAATATCAAAAGAATAGACACGTTTCAAACAATACTCATCAACAGTAGTCACTACAGAACAGTACTGACAGATCATCTAGGCACATCCATGATTATGTATGGCATCTACATAATAACCTTGGGTCTCATACACTGAGGGTGAGATATGTCATCATGGGCAGCATGAGGCCGTAAACAGAGGACTGGCTGACACCAATGGTGGATTAATGGAGGAAGTGAACGCCACAGGTATATCATGAGATAGCATAGGCCAGGCACTGTATTTTCACATGGAGCACGTAAGGAACAGGCTGTTATAGGCACAAAGTCATCCGCATATAGGAACATATCATGACAAGGGGGGGGGGGTACAATAATGTCCTCAGACTGTTCAGATAGGCTTACAAACACAAATGGAGACTGTGGAGAGGCACATGGAGAGGCACCAGCAGGAATCATGGGTAAACCTGTCCTGTCAAATCCAATACTATTGCTGTTGTTCTTGTGGCAGCAAGTATACCAATAAGGATCTGAATCATCAAATGCATTAAAGGATGGCTATATCAGATGATTACCAATATCCTAAACATAATAGTTAAGTAGATGATCCTTCTATCCCTGGTAAAATCCAGGGAGCTAACATCTCACTCTCATTGGTGTGCAGCATTTCCATGGGACTAGAGTAATCTATAAGTGTGTGGTATACATGTGGGAGTATGTTGGTGTATATGATATTTACTTGGCAAGGAGTCTGGATGCAGTGTTACCAACAGACCTGGAGCTCCAGGGAGGGAATCTGCAGCCATGATCTCCTTCCCCAACCTCTAGCATTTGTTGTACTGGACAGTAGCTCTGGGGCTACCACTTGGAGCTCTCGCTGCTGTAATCTCCTCTTCCATCATACTCCTGACCTTTGCCACCCCCTATCCACAAAACCAACAACAGTGACTGCAGCTTCTACCTCCATCCAGGCCTTGGCTCTGGGCTCAGGCTTAACTTCCCTCCCTGTGTAAAAATAGTGGTATGGGCATAGATGGCTTGGAGGCATACCACCATCTCCCCGTGCCTGTAGTTAAGAGCCTGTGTTTGCCTCCAGCCTTTTGTCCTCCCAACTGTGGATGGGAATCTGGATCTATCTGCTCTGACCCTGAGGCCTGTCCCTCCCCACCACTGCCCCCTAGAATCAGGATCCTACCTCTCTGCCATGAACTAACAGTACCTATAATTATGGGGTCATCCCTCTCCCTCACCTCCCCCCAGAACTATCACTCCTAGCCTCTACTTCCACTTCCTCCCTCACTCCCTACCTTTCTACCCCTCCTTCCCTCCACTCCTTCCCCCTCCACTACCTCTTCCCTACCTCTCCACTCCCTCACTCCATGCGAACAAGCCAGACTCACAACTTACGGCATGCTTTCCCGTTGATATTCTGACTTCTGTTATATTATGAGTTACACAAATTTGCTATTTAATTCCAACTTGCACACACTAAATCAGTATGACTCGTAACTCGTAATATAAGGGAAAATATTAACGTGCACTGTAGAGCATGTTAAAATATGCCTTTTTAAATAACCCCTTCCCTGCTCACATCCAACTGCCCCCTTCTCCACTCACAACCTATCCACCCCCCATTCCCCGCTTACAACTGATTGCCCATATTCATGGAGGTCCATTGAAATGACCATGGCACCTAAAATATGCACCCAGTGTCAAAAATGTAAAAATGTTAACCACTACCATGAGTTCCCTAATGGACCCCCTTGGTATAAACAATTAACCCCTAATGCCATTGAGGTCCTAGAAGGGATTTATTGTAATAATACTACGAGCGGAAGCAATTGAAACAAGTGTAACATTACTGAAAAAAGCTCCCACAGTTGAAAATACATAATTTCTTAAGTTAAGTATCTTGAATTGAATGAGGCTCTAGATAATTAAATACATAACAGATACACGAAGGCTTGGACATTGTTAAGTGAATGGATCTTAAGGATCTGTGGTGGTTTATATAAATGTAACCTTAAACTTAGAAAAAACAACTAGAGGTACACAGTATTGCTCAGAGGAAGTAAAATGCACTACTGTGCTCTACTATTTGACCTTTGGAAAGCATTAAGAGAACAGTTTAGTCTATAATAATCATTTACATGTAGTGATGTCGCGAACATCAAATTTTGGGTTCGCGAACAGTGAACGCGAACTTCATCAAATGTTCGCGAACGGGCGAACATCCGCGAACCGCCATAGACTTCAATGGGCAGGCGAATTTCAAAACCCAGAGGGACTCTTTCTGGCCACAATAGTGATGGGAAAGATGTTTCAAGGGGACTAACACCTGGACTGTGGCATGCCGGAGGGGGATCCATGGCAAAACTCCCACAGAAAATTACATAGTTGATGCAGAGTCTGGTTTTAAGACATAAAGGGCATACATCACCTAACATTCCTAAATTATTTGGAATAACATGCTTTAAAACATCAGGTATGATGTTGTATCGATCAGGTAGTGTAAGGGTTACACCCGCTTCACAGTAACAGACCAATCTCCCCGTTTAATGCACCGCAAACAACCGCAAACAGTCCCTTTGCACAACCGCAAACTCCCCATTTGCACAAGGTTGGATACCAAGCTAGCCATGTCCCGTTCCTTGTCCTCACTGATGTCATTGAAGGTCTCTTCCTCCACCCAGCCACCAAGGGTCCTCGAAAGGTGACAACAAGCCCCCTGGGACGCCTGCTATGTTTGGTCTTCCACCTCCTCAAAGCCACCTTCCTCCTCTGACTCCTCTTTTTCAGACTCCCAGAGTCTGGGGGCTTCCACTGCCCAGCAGGTAATATTATACACAGGTCAGAGTCTGGGGGCTTCCACTGCCCAGCATGGAATATTATACACAGGTCAGAGTCTGGGGGTTTCCACTGCCCAGCATGGAATATTATACACAGGTCAGAGTCTGGGGGCTTCCACTGCCCAGCATGGAATATTATACACAGGTCAAAGTCTGGGGGCTTCCACTGCCCAGCATGGAAGATTATACGCGTTGCCTCTGTCTGCGTTATTATAAGGTGTGTACTGTTAAGTAGTACTATTCCTATCGGTTTAATCCCTGTTACGTCCACTATCAGGGGACATGTATATGGCATGGATTTTTGGAAGCGGGAGATGGAAAAAGATGCTTGGTCGGTCCTCCCACTTCAAATTCGGGGCACTGCAATCTAAGGTGCCACCAGATATGAGTGTCACTGTGCACTGGCAAAAGTTGGCAGAGTAGGCGCTGTAGGCCTCACACACACGCCTGTAGGCAGGCAACTGATATTCAGTCGATTACAGTCAAAAAAGTGTTGTTTTATGTCATTGTACACTACAGTTGCACCAGATATGAGTGTCACTGTGCACTGGAAAAAGTTGGCAGAGTAGATGCAATAGGCTTCACACACACGCCTGTAGGCAGGCAATTTCTATTCAATCTATTACAGTCAAAAAAGTGTTGTTTTATGTCACTGTACACTACGGTTGCACCAGATATGAGTGTCACTGTGCACTGGCAAAAGTTGGCAGAGTAGATGCAATAGGCTTCACACATACGCCTGTAGGCAGGCAACTGATATTCAATCTATTACAGTAAAAAAAGTGTTGTTTTATTTCACTGAGCACAATATAAGCTGTTAGGTGTTAGCCTGTGACACACACACACGCTGGCAGGCAGGCATATGCAATTAGATTACACAGAAAAAATTTATAAAATAAAATAAATTATGTTCTAGCCCTAAAAAGGGCTTTTTGGGTTGCTGTCCTTCAGACGGAAGGCTCTGGAAGGGAGTGTATGCTGCTGATTGGCTGTAATGTGTCTGCTGACTGTGAGTTGCAGGGTCAAAGTTTCCTCAATGATAAAGAATAGGGGGCGAACCCAAAAGCGCATGTGTTCGCCGTTCGCTGCGAACGCGAACATGCAAAAATCACTGCGAATAGTCCGCCGGCGAACTGTTCGGGACATCACTATTTACATGCATTGCCTTTATAACTTTTATTATTATTATTACAATTATTATCATTATTATTATTACTATTACTAGCGAATTGCCCATCCAAAAATGATGGCAATAAAGTTTGAAGCCATGGCAATGCTGTTTGCCAAACAATCCAATGCTTTACCTCATCTGAGGACCTTTGGCTCTCATTGCGAGCCCAGCCCTGAGCGCCTAAGGTGCTCATTGCGTGGCTCGCAATGAGCGCTATTGGCCCTCATTGCGAGCCTCTCCCCTCGTGTACTTCATGTTTCCTCCTTTGCAACGATCACATTTGGCGCTCACCGCGAAGACAGTTATATAAGTACAGTGTAAAATATATCATTTTATTATTACAGTGAATTAATAAATTAATATGAATTAATAAATTAATATACTTTACCTATTTATATTTAACTAGTGACTTGCCCATCAAAAATGACGGGGCAATAAAATGTGAAGCCATGGCAATGGGGTTTGCCACAAAATGTAAAGCTTTTTCTACTGATCGCCTAAGTCGTACGCAACAGCGCAAAGCGTGACGATATCTTGCAGTTTGACAGTTATATGGGATAAGCAGCAATCAATATCCTGAAGAGCTAACAATCGTTTGAGATTTTCCTCCATCAGAAAATGTACAGTTGGACTGTTGATCACCTGAGGAGAAAGTGTCAGAAATGTGCCAAGAGTGCAGTGTAAATAGGCTGCGTGCGCAAGGCCAAACCGTTTGTGTAGGCGGTTAAAGTGCCATTTTAGAATCTTTGCAAGGTCATTTTTTTATCCCTTGAGATTCTGAGGTCGTTCCTGGCTAACTCGTATGTGCCTGGCTTTAATTTCCACGTTTCAGTCTCCTTTAGTCTTGTTTTCTTTTTTTTTGTCTGCCATTTTTTTTCTTGCTTAGCCGTTTTTTGAGTGGCAAAACTCAGCAAATTCGACTTAAATTCACGTGCAACCTCACTCCCAGGTGTCCTGGCGTTCCCTGCGTGCTGTGTGCGAGTGTTTTTTTTGTAAATAAATAGAGCCCAATTAAATTGCAAGCCTGCATCTTGCAGATCGTGGCTGTATGCCTGCGAGCGTGCTGAGGGCTCCAGTTTGTCTCAGATTCCAGTGCTATTCAATTGAAGGAGTTGCAAGTTACGGGCCGAAAGCTGACTTCATAAACCATGCACTGGTCCATAGCAGTTCAGGGCAGGAACATGATCTCCCATTTTGAAACAGCCAATAGAAAAGGAGACCACCATCATTACGGCAGTAAAACATGGAGCTTACATGTCAATCAATTAGGTTCGGAGGTCCGATATGCAATGGGAACCGCAAACCCTCAAAATCAAAAATAATAAAAATGAATGCCAATACTGTTCTAGTCCATATGGGTGGCCTGATATGTATTAACTAATTGATTCCCAAGATCAATATATCCCTGAAATAAAACATAAAAAAATAATTTTCTTTTACTGCCAATTTGCAAGCTTGAGACTGTTGTGCAATTAATTCTAATGTCTATCATCGCTTTCCCCGTTATTTACAGTGCAGTATTGATTTTTTATCTGCAATTACATTCTCTAGCACTAGTAGGATTTTCTCCTACATTTGCCGTTTACGGATGTGAAAACACTTGGGGAATTGGAGCGATTGAATTTGCTATTTTAGCCAGTAACTCTTGCGGAATTGAAAGATCAAAGGCTTCGGGAGGCTGTAATTTCCGGGTTTAACCATCACAAAGTTTTCATGCCCGTATCCCGTAAATCGTTTGGAGCCAGCAAAAAGACACCAATTGAATAGCAAGTCAACTTACGGTTTCACTTATGGGTTACAGTAACTTACGATTGATCAATTGAATTCGGCTCATAGAGTTTTAGAAGCTGGTCTGTGCAGATATGGGTGCAGTAATGCTATCAATTTTAGTAACACTTTTACACCAATATTTGTCAGAAATCACCCCCTACAGTTAATATATATTTACAATTTTATTTTGTTACCAAAGTAAAAATTACTATTGATAAAAAGCCATGGTGGGACTCGAACCAGATTGACACCATAACAGACCAGATTCTTAATCACTAGCCTAATTCTTTGCATGTATTGAACGTAGTGACAAATAAAGATAATACATAACAAGGAAAAAAATGTCATATGCTTTTCCACCCTCTATCTGATGATGGAGTGCATATATCCATAATCATATCTGTGGTCCCTTTTAAGTGTAACCTTGGCAAAGCATCCCTCAGATTTATTTAATTTTGTCATGCCGGCTTTAAATATTGATAAGCTATATAAAGGTATTTTCTTAGCCCAGTGATAAGAAAGCCATATAAGTATATGCAGAAAAGTTTAATGCGGAACTGCTACCAATGACCTCAAATTTATGAGTGTCTGCTGTGAAAATGATAAGATGTGCCTCTTTGTTGCTAGGAAATTCTCACTACAATGGACGTCCCCGATAATTCTCTTTTGAGTTTTCATAAACTGTAGTCAAGCAGGATATATTTGCCTGATTAGAATTCAACTCATACTTTATTTTACAGTATTGAACTATGTGACAAAATTATTTTGACAGCTTAACAGAGACTGCAACCTTTTCTCCTCAACTCTCACCTTTGTTCTTCAACTGTTGTTGTTAATATCTTAGCTTTAGGATTATTGATGATATGATTTTGTTTGTGACCAGTGAAACAGTAGAAATCATTCTTCTTTTGTGTATTGTTTGGAAGTTTCATTAAATGATTTATATATTTAAAGTGAATTGTTCATTTTATTTTTGGAAGCCTTGTGTGATACTTTTTAAATCGTTTAGAGGACCACTGTTGTATGTACCCAACTAACAATAGCAGGCATATAAGTCATAAGCTTTAAAGTATTTTAGAGAAAATCTTAGATTTAACAGACTCTGCTGTGTATGGGGTATTTCATTTTTAAAAACCTCTAATGTACTGCTTTTTAGAGCCAAGAAAATAGTTTAGAAATGTGGCGGATTTCATTTATTCTTCAACACTCATGAAGAAGAAATATATGTTTTTTAAGGTACAAAAATGGTTAAAGAAAATCAATTGAAAACAAACTGATTGCTGGGTATTAGGTTCAGAAGTGGGTTAGGAGACATCTATACTTGTAGCTATCACAGCCAAAACAAAGGCGAAAGAGTATCCACACAGCAGAATCATTAATTTGATTAAGATGTGTGTTCACACCTGAATTACCCTATAAACTTTAGAGAAATCCTTAGCGATTTGGATATTTATCCACACACCAGCTATGCACATCTGACAATGGGCAGTGCTACAATAGTGGCATATGGGATGGTGCTACTCAGTACACAACCTCTTGAGCTTCAGCACACTGCTCACAGGGACTGCAAAGCTACAAAATACCAGGCAAGTATCCCAAACATTCTATTAGGAAACTGCAAGCAATGGATACATAACCAGTGATAAAAGTCAAATCTCTCAAGGTATGCTGTTTGTCACATCATTGTCATATACTAAATGAATGGGCGGCATCACAATCTGCTTCTTCAAGGGGGCTTGTTATGAACCTAGTTCAAACCTAACCCAGCAGAATCGCGTGGTTCTTATTCTCTCTGGCACAGAAGGTGGCTTTTGAAGAGGGTAATGCCCACAGATACAGGCAGAGAATACTGGATACATGTTACTAGTGGCCCGTGGCAAGACCACTCCCCAAATCAGGATACAAAACACAGAAACACAACTTGGATATGGGAAAACTAGAATTGAACCTTTATTGAATTATGGAACCAACATATTTATACTCTCCCATACCACACCCTTGTGTACAATTGTGTATGTGTGTGACGTCAGCACTAAGTCCCATCTGGCTTGCAACCTTGGTGGCTATAAAAGCTCCTGAGATCAAATTCACCATATATCTATAGCTGGATAATGAAAAAACCTTGATGTTAATCTCAAGTGTTTGCTTAGGACTACGTGACTTGCATGCATCTGTCTTGACTGCTGTTTATCAAGGCCTGTATGTGGGAGGATGCAATGCTCTGCAGCTCAGCCTATGTGCAGAGGATTTTCACCTTATCCTCATGTATTCTCCTGTTCTATATGCATTTTCCCCACAATAACATATAATAACTAGTATACATAATAACCACGTACAGGTAACATATAACCACACACAGTAAAATATAATCACAATGCAACAATGTCATGCCCCCTTGGCCACATCCCCAATTACTGGCAATATCAGTCCTTAAACAATGTAATCACGACGGTTGGACAAGTGGTTTTCATGTGTAGTCTTTCATTCACTGAGGAACGAACCTGTGAAACTGCACTAGCATATTTAGTTTGTTAGCATAACAGTGATTTGCATGATATTGTAGTTTAGGACACGTTTCACTAGTATATAACAAACTAACAACATTAGTAGCTATGAAAGTCAATAACAAAACAACATTTTTAGAAATCTTAATCGCAAACAGACTCTCCTAGTGTCTAGAGATTTACATTCATGTCATACAGAGAGAGGAAATCGTTGAAGTCTAACTCTCTTCTTCTCAACAAGTGTGATGAAGGGGGAAGGTGTAAAATATTAAACAGTAACAAAGCAGACGACAAACAACCTGCTCTCTTCTCCCCAACTGCTGAAAAGAAAAAATAGCACAGCCATCAAGGCCAGCAAGCAGTATTTGCAAAGAACAATATGCAAGCACCATGGACCAAGCAGAATTTGCCAAAAGTAAGATAGTCTTTAATTATAGTGTTATGCCCATGACTTACAAAGTTTATTTTTATCATTTGCAAGATGTTTTATATTTTTTCAATGACATTCCTCTAAAAATATAGGTTTTACATTATTATTAATAAATAGGAGAAAGGACAAGGCAGGGGATGAATTGGATTTACAGTTCAATGTCACCAATACTTACTTATATACTACTTTATTGATTTAAGCATTCTAAGGTTGAAATAAAAATGTACACACATTGGCACAATCTACAGCAGATCAGCCTGATATAGAGCATTGTTGAAGTCTGACATGCTTTGATATGCTGTAGATTGGATTGACTTTATTTGTAGCTACATGGATATTGAATGTGTTTTTCTCAGAATCACCTTCCTTTATTTGTTTGTGTCAGACAATAAATATAGATGAGCA
This sequence comes from Discoglossus pictus, assembly GCA_027410445.1. Lineage (NCBI taxonomy): Eukaryota > Metazoa > Chordata > Amphibia > Anura > Alytidae > Discoglossus > Discoglossus pictus. The sequence goes on along the minus strand of CM050163.1, from coordinate 433,415,110 downwards.
AATAACAGAACTGTGTTGTGTCCTTTTAGATTACAGCTGATCACAATTAACTTATCTGCCACATTCTGTATGGCAGATGCAATACATTTAGAGGCTCTGTGGAATTCAGGTCTATAAAAAGTCACTCTTATTTAGATCATTGGGTTATAGAAAATATACAGCTTTTAGATAGGGACCAGTTCATATTTAACTAGAAACAAGAACACGTTTCTCTAACCAGGATCAACGAACTTGAAAAAACATAGGTAGAAGTGATATTAAAACTTGAAGTATGTATATTATGTTTTATGCGTATTATGTGACTCAATTCTCCAAATTTAAATTTCCTATGAAACAAAATTAGATTGTATTTGCACATGATTTTCCATTAAGAGTACACCTACATTAAAATTGCACAATTCCATAGAGACTGCAATTCCCATGCAACAAGCATCTTAAGAAATGCTATGTATTTTTTATTCTTAGAGGATGACTCCTGTATGTAACAAACTAACTTTAATAGCTATGTAAGACATGAGCATAACAGCATTATAGAGAAAATCTTCATTGCAGTAGACTCTGCTTGTATATAGGCTTTTCATCTGGAACATCTAAAGCACTGTTTATTGGCTTGGAGTCACACATCTATATAATGCTATTGTTGAGTGCCCCAACACTGAAACAGCTTTTCATCAAAACTGAATAGAGAACTAATCTACATTCGAAAATCACCAGGCAACGAATTAAGAACAAGTACAAATGGGTCTCTTCAGGAAATGAAAATTGTATATGCATTTTTTACATTTTCTAAAAATATTTTTTTTGTCAATTATGAAGTCAAGTTCTTCAAAATAGCATGCTCTAAATATAACATGTCTGTGGTCATTTTTTAGAAATGGCAGTGTATAAAAATAATAGGGCAGAAAAGTAAATAATGTGATTTCTGCTAAAAGCCCAGACCAAATAGTGGTGCATAGATGTTGAGTATTAACCATATGACAGATATACAACCAATGTGTGTGTGTAAAATATAAAAAATAAAGAAAAAAATAATTTAAATGGCAACTTTGTTTGATTTGATTTGATTTATTATAGGTGGGGTCTCATTTTATTGATTATATTTAATTGGAGATGTATATATATATATACAGTATATATATATATATATATATATATATATATATATATATATATATATATATATTTATTTATAATTACCTTGTTTTTTTTGTTATTTGTGGTAATCTCTACATAAACTGAATATTTATAAGTGCTGCATTAGTTTCAATATGTATATGCATTTGACCTATCAATGAATAATGGGGTATGATATGTTGTATGGTATTTAATACTTATATTTTGGTGTGGACAGCCCTCTTTGTTTTATATTATAAATTTATGAAACAAATTTTAAATATTAAATTTTTAAATGCAGAACAAGAAAAGCTAATATTTTTGGTCTGGTAAGATTAAAAATATGTTAAGTAATAATAAGTAATTAATGTGGTGTAAGTAGGTTGAATGAGGAAGTATTTTTTCTTGATGTTTTGAGTTGTCTTAATACTTCTGTACCAACTTTATAATATCTGAGTGATTTAGAAGGTAGAATTTATTATTAATGCAACAAATATTGAACCCAATATTGCATGGCTTATTATTAATTCTTGAATTTATATTGAGACACTGGCCTATATCCTGCAGAACTCCAGGTCTCCCCTCATCCTCAAGTGCTCATAAGCTCTAAGCTGCTGTCTCTCTGCCTTTGTGTCTTTTTCCAGCTTCAGGCAAACAGATATGTTTCTTTGGTGTGTCATTTCCCAACTCAAACATCACACACTCCTGTGTGTGTCTTTCTTCAGCTTCAAGCAAAATTGCACACTTTTCTCTGTGTGTCTCTTTTTCCAACTCAAATAAACAGCACACACTCCTCTGTGTGTGTGGCTCTCTTCAACTCAGACCATATGCAAACTTGCAAACTCCTTTCAGCAGCCTCACACAGACTGCAGGCCACAACCACACCCAAATTCCAGCGAGGCGAGAGGGAGCCACCGTCACACATGCGAGCCTCGCAAAGCGAGGCGAACCAGCCACCAGGCACTTAGGCTGCAATGATCACTGAAGGCTGAAGTCAGCAGCGCCGTCACACATGCGAGCCTTGCGAGGCAGCACAATACTTACACCACACTGTTCAAGAGCATAACTCTAAAAACACCCCAAAAATAATAAATCATCTACAAAAAATTAAAACACACTCACAAACAGCACAGGGCGAGACACAGGATTCCTGGGAGTGAGGTTGCAAGCAAATTACACTCATATTTTGGGTTTTTGGTCCCTAGAAAATCGCCTAAGCAAGGAAAAAAGTGACGGACGAAAATCGCAAAATTTCTGAAACTGAGGCTCAGCCACGCCAAACACTATGGGCCTCATTCTATTATTGGCCGTAGGAGATGCGGGTCCGCAAGGACCGGCCGGAAGCTATTTGGCTATTCTATTCCCCTCCGGCCGGGGATTCCGGCAGGCTTGCGGCCGGCGCCTTGCTATCCCTTGCGGCCGCTCGCGCCGGAGGAAAGCCTTTGATCTAAAACGGCCGCAAGAGTTTCGGCCGCAAGAAAAGCACGGTTGCAATTCAATTGCTCCGGGAACCCTCTCTGCAAGGCTAAAACCGAGCCGCAGCTTACTTGCAGGAAAAAGGTCCCGCTAGCACCAATTAAGCACATTATAAAGCCGAAATAAAGCAATCATGCACTCTTATGAGACTATAAAGTGATTGTAGGTGTTAGCAAAAATAGCACAACATTCTCCTACACTCAAATCTGTAAATAAATTATTTTTTTATTTATGTCAAAAATCCATGTAAAAAGCCCAGAGGGCTTGGAGCACCTCAGACCCGCCCACGCTGCGGCCGGAAAATAAACAGTTAATGTAAACTCGGATTTGGGCTGATGTGCAAGCTTGAGAGGTGGTTGCTATTAATCCTCATGTCTTCCAATATGATCCCTAGCATTTACAGAGCTGTACAGTGCCGTCTTGAATTTATTTTTGCGTTTAAAGTTTTCTGAGCTTACGGCCGGTTGCAAGATATACGGCCGGTCGTAAGGGGAGATCCTTGCGGGCCGTATAATTGAATTCCAAGATAACGGAACCCCAGCAAGGAATCGCAGCCTTGCGGCCATTTTACGGCCGATAATAGAATGAGGCCCTATGGGACTTAGAAAATACACTCCGGGGGACTTAGGTGAAAACATTAACACACAAACGTGTGGCTGCACGTTATCAGAGGATGCATTTTATTAAGAGATTGTTACCTCTTAATGATTTTCAACAAATACATTGCAAGATAAAAGGTAAAGTATTAATATTTACTAATTTATTAATTGAAAAAGTATAAAAACCTGAAAATATTACTTTTAAAGAATACGTAATTAAACACATGCTAAGTTTCCTCTATGATTTTTAATAAATATATACAGTACACATTACTCAAATATCATTTTACACTTTGCAGGTGTCAGTCAGTTTGACAGTGACACAGATTTTGCATGAAAAAAAAGACACAAAGTTAGAAGGATGATGTACACTATATTTTAGCAAATTAATGGATTTCAGATTCACTACATACTATCAGCCTTATTAAATTGCGATTTGGCCAATTGAATAGGGCTCTATATAAGCACAGAGCATATTTTTTTACAGTAGTTTTTAGTTAGTGAAGACCTTGCTTTTGGATAGAAGTTCACTAACTATAAACTTCTGTAAAAAATATGCTCTTTGCCTATATAGTGCCCTATTCAATTGGCCAATTTGCAATTTAATAAGGCTGTATATATATAAAAATATAAGAGGTAACCCTTAATACTCATTAATTTGTCAACTTGACAGTGACACAGAATTTGTCTGCAGTATCTGTATCATAACAGACTTACACATGTGCATGAAGTAAAAGAAACAAACTTAGAAGGATGATATACACTATATTTTATAAAATGAATTGATTGAATATTTACTACATATTAAAGTACCTTAAAATAGTATTATTTTTGAAAATAATATTTTATAAAAAAATAAAAAAATTGTAGGATCATGTCATTTAAGAAATGCTAAATTACCTGTTTAGGATTTGTACAAAATACATAGAAAGATAACACGTAAAGTATTACTATTAATTCATGGACTCTGAGATTTCATAAAAAAAAAATATATATATATATTTCACCATGATGTCATTGAACACATTGTAAGCTGTATTACTTTGGACAGTTTAACATATACTAATTCCTGAAAACTCATTTAACACTTTGCAGGTGTCTGTACATTTTACACTGACAGATTTTGCTTGCAGTGGATTAAATACAGAAACTTATAACAACAAGGTACAGTATATTTTAATTACATGAATTTATATATTTTTTCTAATATATTATATAACATTTTATTTTCTATGCTTAACACATTTATAATGAGCGTACAGTATATTTCAGTACATTAATTGATTAAATAATTATTATATATTATATTACGTTTTAGAAAATTACATTTTATATGCATAACAAATTAGTCTGAGGTCTTTTGCTATCTCATTTCATTAAATCTAAAATAAAAATAAAAATAGTCATTCATTAGTTCATTAAAATAGTATACTATATACTCATAAGCTTCTTTCAAACTTTGCAGGTGTCTCTCCATTTCCCTGGGACACAAAAGATTGCTGCAGTGAGGGTTTCTGGACAGAGACTTCACTTACAACTAACAGGTAAAGAATATTTCATTTGTGTGCACCATAAATTCATAAATGCAGAAATAAAAAAAATGTAATAGCAGTTATGACAAAATTGTGACTATCACATGCCTCCTTCTCCCCTCCTCACCATCTCTCACTACTCTGGGTTTCTTTCCCCTCCTCTGCCTCCTCTGTGTCTCTTACAACATGTCAGAAATTATATTTCCATGCTGGAATTAAAGTGGCTCAAACTGCAATTCAGGATGATTTTAATTACTGCTGAACTGCCACATCCACAAAAACATGCCACACTATATGAAATTGTAACACATTATATGATTCATGGCCCATGCGGACAGCTGAATCCACAATCAAAAAATGCACAAAAGATTTCCCTAAAGATTTTAGAGATCAAACTTTTGCTAATTGTGATGGCTATCCTTTGTATAGACGAAGAAAGGTCCAAAGGCCATAATTAGAGGAAAATATGTAGATAACACGTATGTTGTGCCATATAATCCACATTTTTTAATGAAGTAAAATGCACACATAAATGTGGAAGCTTGCACTTCCATTAAATCAATTAAATATGTTTACAAATATATTTATAATGTATAGGATGCCACAACTGTCGTCATAAAAAGTGACCTAAGTGAACAAGAAAAGGAGTTAGTTCATGATGAACTGGCATCTCATGTAGATGCTCGCTATGTCAGTGCGCCAGAAGTAATGTGGCGGCTTCTAAAATTTGAAATGCATGATCGATCACATGCTGTCTATCAATTAGCTGTACATTTGCCACAAAGACAATTAGTTTACTTTCATACTGGCAATGTAGAAAATGCTCTTGCACAAAGTGAACATCGACAAAGCACACTTACTGCTTGGTTTTTCCTAAATTCCGAAGATATGGAGGTACAGGAATACTTATACAATGAGATTCTGTATCATTATGTTTTTGGCAATGGCAAATGGAAATGTAGACAAAAGAGAGGTAATAAAATTATTACCAGAATGTATACAGTAACATTGAACTTTTCTGCTTACGTTTACTACTTTTAAATGTTCCTGGTGCACAAAGTTTTCAAGACTTGAGAATTGTTAATGACACAGCTTATGACACTTTTCAATTATCTGCACAACATAGAAACTTTCTTGCTGATGACACAGAATGGGAGAGATGTCTCAAAGAAGCAGCTCTATCTAAAATGCCATGCCAGATGAGGGAACAGTTTGCAAACATCTGCATATTTTGCAAAGTTCCAAATGCACTGGCTTTGTGGGAAACATTTAAAACACATATGTGTGAAGATTTCTTGCAAAAGTACAACAACTCCATAGCTGAATTAAAAGCATTAATGGAAATTCAAGAAGTGTTTCTATGTCATGGATTAAGTTGTGCAACTTTTGATCTCCCAGATCCAGGAATTATAGATGATATCAACTTGGGCGACTAGGATGCTGATGTTGAGAAACAAAAAACTAAAGAAAAAATTGCCATTTTAAATGATTTGCAATTGAACGCTTTCAATGCAATACAACAAGCACTAGATGATGACTTGCTCAAAAAACCTTATTTTTATCTTGATGGACCCGGTGGGTCTGGAAAAACTTATCTCTATAATTTGTTAATGAGTTCAATCAGAGCTAAAGATGAAATTGCACTTCCCTTTGCAACCTCTGGAATTGTGCAATATTAAAATGAAATCATCTCAAGCCACAAAGTTTAAAAAAATCTAAATTCATTATCATAGATGAGGCCACTATGATGTTGTGTCATGCTCTGCAATGTATTGATCGCTTATTACGTGAAGTAATTGAAGGGTTAACATATTTTGTACTGACACGTTTCAACTAACCACAAACTGTTTCTTGTTATGACTTTATGTTTCAAGAACATCTTTGTATGCAACCCATGTACTAACCGCAAACAGTTCCTGTTGTTGTTACATGTTCCAAGAATTCCAAGAACCTCTGATAATCTGACATGTCAGACTAACCTTGAGCTATTTGTGCCTTCCTGATACGCTTTCTTTGTTTAGTATATAACCCACGCCATGATGGCAAATAAACAAGCTAGTACTGAGACTCTTGTGTGTGTGTAATCATTTCCAGTACTACTCCCAGAGCTCTGCCTAGAGCCCGTGGTCCAAGCTGCCAACCAAGTACCAGAAGCCCCAACAAGCTAGTGTCAGAAGAAGTGGGATACAGATCGAAGAACGAGTGGTGAGTAGAGTGAATTGAGTCCATTTAAGTACATCTTCCTTTGCTCCCACTCTCATCTTCCTCTGTAAACTGTATCTATGTAAATAAGTTGGGCACAGTCTTAGGTAGACTGGGAACCTGTCTCTAAGGTATGGAGGGTTAAGCCTTTGGAAGGCTAAAATTAGGCCTTTGGAAGGCTGAATTAAGCCTCTGGAAGGCTACATATATATATATATATATATATATATATATATATATATATATATATATATATATATACATATATATATATATATATGTATATATATATATGTATATATATATATATATATATATATATATATATATATATATATGTTAAGCCTTCGGAAGGCTATAGTAATTATTCCTAAGGTGGGAATAGAAAGGATAAAATTGAAATATATACTTGACGGCTTGGTTGACAAGGCCCCAAACCACCGCTTTTGCTTGGTCATGATTTTTGCTGTATTGCTGTGCTGTTTAAGATAAGACATTTTGTTATACTGTGTAAAATCAGGAAGTGAGGTCTCTGGAGACTGTAAGACGCACCGTCTCTGTGTCTAGGGGCAACCCGTTGACGCACAGAGTACGATGCAAAGTGACAGTCAAAGGAGACAGAAATAGCTACCATTTCCTGTTTTAAGTAATTAACTCGAGAATAACTGTCGGAATTGTCAGAGCTCTCCAGCTCAATACAGCCGCTCTTATTCTCTGATTAACAATCGTGGTAACAATATCAGGTTACATTGTCTATTGAGACAGCCGCCTAAAGTTTTTAAGAATAGAAGGATAGTTGGAAATGGGTACTTCCCAGTCAAAACAATATCCACCTCCCAACCCGGGAGAATCATGCAAAGCTATCATATGTGGTTTTATACACAGCCCCCAACATCAGGTCCCATAAGAGAGCAAGCAGCTGTTAGCGGGAGCTGTGGGCAGCGGCTGCAGCCCCCCTTCCTCCTTCCCCCACAGACAGCACTATATAGAGAGGGAGAGCAGACAAAAAGAGCAAACGAGAAAAGGGTAATAAAAGAATTAGTAACAAAAATAAAAAGGACCAGAAAAACCCATAAAATACAATGGTAGGGGAGGCTCCATTGACTAAAAACAGTCAGATGCTGAGGATCTAAACATAAAACCCAAAGGAACTTTTTCTTTACATATATGTATATAATATTCTGATTGCTTTTGTTTATAAAGTAGATGGATTGCCTTGTTTTCTGCATTTGGGAAGTTGTTTTGCTGCAAATAAATCTGTGAGTGTGATTGCTGTACTTTTTTTCTTTGCAATAAAACTGAGAAATGCAGGTTAGATAATTTTCCTCTGTGTCTTTAAGGGTGTAGAGATCTTGTCTATCACGACCCACTCCCTGGCTGGGTCTGTTGACCGGATTTGGGTTACTCTGGACCTAGGAGTTAGCTTTGATTACAGGAACATCATGTCTCAGCCCTTGGTTTAGACTGAGCAATATTGACAGTAAGTCTGATGAATCTTACTGCAAGCATATGTCCCCGGGTAAATAGTACATCTACACGCCACGTCTTGATGAAAATTCTGAACAACTTTATTTGGAAAACAACATCTTTTAAACAGGCATACCACATTACCAGGAGGGGCTACCTTTAGTCAGCCCATAACTGCCTCTGGCCAATCATGCAGGGTCCCCATGTGGGAACCATGAGACTCCTCCCATGGGCTAACCCCAGGCGTGGCTACAAAGCTCATTCTAACCCAGGCTCTCCCCATGGACACTTCCTGTTTTTCCTCCTGGACTATGTCCCTGGGGAAACCCCATACTGGCTCTTTGTTCAAGTCCTGGCGACACCCTGTGAGGTTTATCTTGTTCAGGATCTTACTCAGCTCCTGCCTCAGAGTTTACCTAATGGGGGATGGTTAACTAAATAAAATCACTCAATGATAATATATACAAGCTTATACTGTAATTAATCATTACAACCCAAACCATATTTCCACATTCCCACATGGTATCAGGGTGGGGCAAGTTTTCCACGTCAATCCATTTTATGCAGTAATGCTGACTTTATTTAATGGTGACAGTGGAACCCCCTATTCATACCAGTCACAAAATGGCCCCAGCATAGTTCACACCAAATCCAATATGGCCCCTGGGTGATTCATGACAACACCTCCCCAAGCGTGGCAGGGAACATCCATGCCCCTAGGATATTCCCAGCTACGCTGATAGTCATGACTCTTCTGGATTGGCTAGACCATCTGCACTCTCTCCACGTTCCAGTCCTTTAGAAAACAGCCCCAAAGTGCAGAGTAAAAACCTCCCCCAGCCCTTGGCCTTGCTCCCACTGTATAGAGCAAATTGTTCTTCCCATGCAACCCCCACCCAAATATATCAGGATCACATCTCTCTCTTTTTGGCAGCAGCATGGGAGTCACTGGGGACACAGAGGGTTGCACCCATACACTCTTCTGAGGCAACACAGTATATTTTGGAACCCCATAAAACAATCCCTGTCCCATAGCAACCCCTTTCCCTCCAGCCAGTCCCCACAGCTGGGCTGGGGTTTCTAAAACAGTCTCTGGGCCTATGGGACTACAAAGGGACAGCTCCTCTTGGCTTTCTTCCTCTGGTCCCGCTGTTTCCGTTGCAGCTTGGGGAGCTACTCTGCTCCCACCCAAGTTGTGCTTACACTCCTCTGACTTGGCTGGGGGGCTATGCTGCTCCCATCCAGCTGAAGTGCCGGACTCCTCCATTGCCCGGGGTTGAGCCACTTTATCCCAGTCCTTTATGTTGAACTGGATCTTTGGAGTGGTGTCTGTTCCAGTGGGCCCCTGGACAATGGTTATCCAGGGTATCTCCCCACTTGGTACACCCTCTTTCATGGGGCCACTCTGCACCCATAACGCTTTTGCCAAGGCTGGCATGCTTGCTGCCCCGGCCTGGCACTTTGTGCCCCTGGCACTCTCTTGCTGTGTGAGGTCAGGTTCCCTGTAGCCAGAAACCAATTCCTTTCCCTCCCCACAGTCTCTTAAATAGCCCTCCTGGGCTCTGTGCTTCACTAGCACCTCTGGGAACAACTCCCATGGGGTGTCAGGGTACAGACAGTGGTTATCTGATGCAGGCTGGGGAATCTCATCATTCCCACCCAGCCTGGCCTCTAAGGCTCCCTTCCCACCATCCATCACATAATCATCCCGAGCCTCTGGATCCATTAGCAGTTCTGGCCAACACACTTTGCCTAGAACTTCTAAGGGCAGACTCAATTTATCTGGCCCTAGCTTGTGAGCAGTTCCCACTTCCTCTGGGATTAAATCTCTTGGGGTATCAGGGGGCAGACATGGATTATCTGACCCCACCCAGGGAACATTCCACTGGGTCTCTGGCTCTTTGGGCTGGTGACTAGGCCCTGACACAGTCGCTGCATGTTCTAGGGGCAAACATTCTCCATCCCCAGGAGTTGGAAAAGGAACAGTATTTACCCCTTCCCACTCCTCACTTTGTTTACCGTCCATAAAAGCCTCTCCCCAGTTCCAGTGAGCATACTCACTCTGGTACATACCGTCTGAGTTGTAAGGGTCTGGTGAGCCGTCCTCCCATCCGGATGGGCCAAAATACTTCTTGGGTATCGCATCCCACAATTGAACATACTCAGCCTCCAGTTGCTGCTCTTGCCGAACCAGGGGTTCTAGCAAAGGAGCCTCCGGGAACCATGGTTCCAGTCCCAGACCCCGGCAGCGTTCAACAAACAAGTTATTATGCCTCCTTGCAGTTCCCATGCCACATTCCGGATCACCATTCAGAATCTCCTCAACCCCATATTGTAGATCCAAACGAAAATAGAGATCCTCTCTCCGGCCACCAAAGGACTCTACCCTGGCCAGATACTGTTCCTCCAAGTGCATCTCTTTCTCTACCAGTTCCTCCAACCAGCTTGCCAGCTCATGGCCATGCCATAATTGCAGGAATGCCATCCATTGATTTAGCAGGACCCTTCCCCTGTAGTCCTCTTGGATAAATCCGTCAATGCTGTCTTTATCATCCTGGAACTGTTTAAAATTCTGATATGGCAGTTTGACTCTTACTGGCATCTCTGCAGGGTTGACCCCAAGCCTTTGCTGAGCTTGGACACTCACCCCTGTATGTTCTTCCTGTATTTGCTGCTTTATTAGGTTCAGTCCTTTAATTGCCTCTTCCGGCGTTATCTCCCCGGGGCAAAACTCCCTGGCTACACTGAACCTGCGTCTTGCCTCCTTGGACATGTCCTTATACTGCTGTTCCATTTCTGGTCCTACTCAGAGTCTCTCACCACTTGCCACCAATTATAATGACCCACTCCCTGGCTGGGTCTGTTGACCGGATTTGGGTTACTCTGGACCTTGGAGTTAGCTTTGATTACAGGAACATCATGTCTCAGCCCTTGGTTTAGACTGAGCAATATTGACAGTAAGTCTGACGAATCTTACTGCAAGCATATGTCCCCGGGTAAATAATACATCTACACGCCACGTCTTGATGAAAATTCTGAACAACTTTATTTGGAAAACAACATCTTTTAAACAGGCATACCACATTACCAGGAGGGGCTACCTTTAGTCAGCCCCTAACTGCCTCTGGCCAATCATGCAGGGTCCCCACGTGGGAACCATGAGACTCCTCCCATGGGCTAACCCCAGGCGTGGCTACAAAGCTCATTCTAACCCAGACTCTCCCCGTGGACACTTCCTGTTTTTCCTCCTGGACTATGCCCCTGGGGAAACCCCATACTGGCTCTTTGTTCAAGTCCTGGCGACACCCTGTGAGGTTTATCTTGTTCAGGATCTTACTCAGCTCCTGCCTCAGTGTTTACCTAATGGGGGATGGTTAACTAAATACAATCACTCCATGATACTATATACAAGCTTATACTGTAATTAATCATTACAACCCAAACCATATTTCCCCATTCCCACATGGTATCAGGGTAGGGCAAGTTTTCCACGTCAATCCATTTTATGCAGTAATGCTGACTTTATTTAATGGTGACAGTGGAACCCCCTATTCATACCATTCACAAGCAGTGACTTTGTGAGCTCAAACCTTTTGTTCTTCCACATGGCAACAGCATGTGGAAGATAACCCAGCCCAAAATGGCCACTGCTGCCAGTCACAAAATGGCCCCAGCATAGTTCACACCAAATCCAATATGGCCCCTGGGTGATTCATGACGGTGTCCACCACTGAGATATATTTCTAAAGTCGGCATAAATATAAAAAATGGAAATCTTTTTCCAGAAATATGTAACAGTGGAGGATTTATGGTCTTGTAATGTTTGTCAGTGTAAGACTTGTCTTTTTACTCTGTAGATCAGCTATTTGTACTTTCAAAAATATCTTTATATTGTTGTGGTAATTTAAAGATAATGTATTTTTTCTATTTTAAAGCTTGCTAACACTTATCTCCTTGTCCCGGCGAAAAACAGTGAGTTTGTGTGACAGGAATTCCCCCTCCCCGCAGAAAATTCTTATGGTCGTATTTAGTTTGGATAAAAAAAAAACTGTCATGTGTATGGAATGTTGTTGTTGAAATTTTTAAGGTGGTTTTAAGTATTTGAAGTAAATGCTTGTGGAGAGGTCTTAGGAAGAGGAATGTTAGTTGGGAATTATTGTAAGTTAAGTACGGAACTGAAGGGAAATAGTTCCTAGAAATGTTTTAGCAAGTGATTTAAGAAGGACATTTTGCATGTGAATTGATCCAAATGGGATCCTAATAGTTTGTTTTTGAATAGATTGCAAATAGCATATAAGGAAAGAGAAAACAGGCAACCCTTATTATTATAGAGAAATTGTGCTTCATTCCTGTGATTGCAATTTAAGCTTGTAGAAAGGAACTTATCCTTTTTTAACTGTAGGCGACCAACTAGTTATGAAAACCCTAACCCCCGAATAAATCTTTCTGCATGTATGATGTGTCTGAAGCGAATGTGTCGAGGACAGAGTATGACTCAGACTGCCATAAGACTTATCATTGACAGACTTTTAGACTCTGATACAGAGTCAGGATGGAATTGGACTAACGCCCATTCCATTAATTAACAATGACTTCCGATTTGTTCAGAATTTAAGGGCAATTAATTACCTAGTTATCCCCATTGCCCCAATTGTCCCTGAAATTAGCGCTCTCATTACGGCCATCCCACATAACTCCACTATAATTTCTGTTATTGATTTATCGAACGCATTCTTCTCGGTCCCATTGAACCCTGAGACACAACTACTTATGGCTTTCACTTTTGATGGGCGCCAATTAACATGGACCCATCTTCCCCAGGGCTACGTGGACTCACTGGCTGCTTACTCGCTGGTGCTCCAACATACCTTGCGGTCATGGACACTGTGTCATGGTTCTGTCCTCCTTCAGTACGTCGATGACCTACTGTTGTGTAGTCCTAACGAGGAAGCACATAGACAGGATTCACACAGTTTGCAACACACCTAGCAGCTGAAGGTCACAAGGTAACTAAACACAAAATACAAATGGGGGCAACACATTTTGAATACTTAGGTTTTACTCTGTCACATGGCACACGCTCTGTTAGCTCAAAATGCATAGAGGCTATTCAGAGAATACCTAAACCACAGACTAAAATGATTTCCTTTCTTGGTATAATTAATTATTGCAGGCAATGGATCCCTGAATGCTCACACCTTGACTCCATTTTACGTGCAGCTGCTAAGTGGGACAGCCCAGAACATATTCAGTGGACTCCAGACATGACTAAAGCTTTTGTGACCTTAAAAGTTAGTATTATGCAGGCCCCCGCTTTAGGACTACCTGATTATTGTAAACCATTCCACCTGTATGCGAGGGACAACTGTACAACCATGGCCGCGGTCTGTGCCCAAGATCACGGAGGTAGTATGCGTCCTGTAGCATTCTTTTCCAAAGTAGTCCCTACTCCAGTCCAGGGGTCTGTCTCTGAGCATTAGCTGCTTGTGCTATGGCAATAGAGACAGCTAATACTATCACTTTAGGACATTCTACCATCCTACACATCAGTCACCAAGTGTTACAGTTAGTTAAAAACCTAACCACACCACACATGACTGCACAGCGCTTCAGTGGCTATGAGTGCATACTACTTAACCATACCAATTTAGAAAAAAAAAATCCGGCGCCCCTAACTCAGGTCCTATTGCCATCTTAAATACTATATTAACTGGCAACCCTACATCTTCCGATGGCCACATATAGCCACACGACTGTCTTACTACCATACATGACTCCACTTCTCCACGACCTGACCTTCTGGACACACCCATAGACCATGCTGAGAACATGTTTGCTGATGGGTCATGTTCCAGACCTGCAGATGGGGTCAATAAGACAGGTTTTGCTGTAGTTCAGCTCCCAGACACTGTACTCGAGGCATGTCCCATTCCTCTTTCTTCACCCCAAGCTGCTGAACTTATCGCCCTTATAAGAGCCTGTCACCTTTTTGCAAATAAATCTGTTAATATCTATACTGACTCCCGCTATGCCTTTGGTGTGGTTCATGACTTTGGAAAAATATGGCAGCAACGAGGCTTCATTGCTGCAGATGGAAAATTTTCCATACTACTCTTATTAACTCCTTATTGGAAGCTATTCAATTACCTAAAGATATTGCCATCATCCACTGCCGTGCACACACTAATCGCAATGATTTTATATCTAGAGGTAATGCTCTAGCTGACCGGTTAGCAAAAGAAGCTGCAGTTATGCCGCTATCTTCTACCCCCACTTATCCTGTACTCCAACCACCATCCTATCCGTCTGACCTTCTTTTTCATGAATTGCAATGATTTGCTACACCTGATGATTTATCATACTGGCAGTCACAAGGTTTAGAAAAGGCCATGCATGGCCTTTTCTCAAAAGAAGGGAAAATAGGGATACCTGAGACTAGTGCCCCAATATTCACAGGACAGGCACATGGGGTAGGACACAAAGGAATTAAAGCAACCATGCAGCAGCTGCAACAATCATTTTGCATCAGAAATTTTAAATCACACTGTCAGACATACATTCAAAGATGTATACAATGTCTACAGAATAACTCTACAGTACCTAACAAAGCATTACATGATCATTTGCCTTCACCCGCAGCTCCATTCAAGTACCAGAAGCCCCAACAGTAATGAGTAATGATTTGCCTTTTGGTGGCAAAGTCATGCTACTTGGAGGAGATTTCAGACAAAAATTACCTGTGGTTGTATGTGGCAATCGCACAGACATTATGGAAACATGTATAAAGTCAAGTCCACTATGGAAAGAATTTACACACCTTAGATTAGAAAAAAATATGAGATTTGAAGGCCAACATGAATTCAATGATTGGCTAATTAAAATAAGCGAAGGCAAAACAGATGTAGCAACCAATTTACCTGACGATACTGTGGAAATACCAGCAGAAATGATTTGCAAAGATTCATTCATATCAGCAATATTCCCATATGGAATAACCCCAGAACATTCATCAGAGCTTGCACAGAAAGTAATAAAGCTGCTTTGGATCGCACTAACACAATTTTGAAATTCATTGATGCACCACAAAAAAATTATCACAGTGCTGATTCTGTTCTAGCTGATAACGAACAGAATTTATCAATTCACTAACTCCCTCTGAAATGCCATCTCATGTTTTGCAACTCAAAAAGGAGCAATTGTCATGGTATTGAGAAATATGAACCCCCAAAAAAGGACTTTGTAATTGGACCAGATTAATTGTTCAGGATTTAAGAGAAATTCTGAATGGGACCCATAAAGGTGAAGCAGTTTTCATACCAAGAATAGATTTGGCTCCAAGTGAGACTAGCTTGCCTTTTATACTTCAAAGGAGACAATTTCCCATTATCATGGCATTTGCTATGACAATTAGTAAATCCCAAAGACAAAAATTTAACTATGTTGGCCTCTTTATAGAAGAACCTGTATTTGCCCATGGACAACTTTATGTGGCATTTTCAAGATGCAAAAAACAAGAAGAAATTAAAGTTTACATTAAAAAAACTAAAGTCATGGTAAATTATTAGATGATGAATATTTGTTAAAAATATTGTCTACTATGAGGTGTTGTAAATTATATAACCAAAAAAATAAACAGCAAAACAAAGCAAAAAAACTAAACAAAAAGAATAGTGGTCATATCTCATGGACTAACCTTTATGTCTCTTGCGCTCTTTTCAGAAGGCCACTATCACATAGATAAAATTATGTACCAGTCTCAAGAACTGCAAAAAGCATACAGAACAGTGGTTTTACTTCAAGGACAAACTTTTATGTCACTTGGACTCTTTGGAGAGGGCCACTCTTTCACATAGAAAGCTCTATGTGCCATTCTGAAATCTCACTTGGCCTCTTTCAACATAGACAACTCTATTTACCAGTCTCAAGAACTGCAAAAAACATACAGAAGAGTGGTTTTGCTTTGAGGACAATCTTTTATGTCACTTGGACTCTTTGTAGAGGGCCACTCTTTCACATAGAATGCTGTATGTGCCATTCTGAAGAACTAGAATAAATGACAATAACTTAAATAAAAGAAAATAACAACAACAGAAATTGATAAAGCACTCAACAAATGTAATATACTTTTGGTTTATTGAAACCTAGTTAGTACTCTAATTGTATGTACTTACCAGTTATCAGCCATGTACTTGCATTTTTTAATTCTTGTTCTCAGTTTTAGTTCACTGAATTATAACTTTAATTGTATTTAGTTAAGATGTTTACTTTATGTATTTTGCAATTGGGACCTCTTCATGTATAATTACAGACTCTGCATTGATCAAGGGAGTAGTCAAATCACCAGTATAATTTTCAAATGTGTTAAATAACATGTAATTGTTTACATATCAGGCATGTACTTGCATTTTGAAATTCCTATTGTTCTCAGTTTCAGCTAATTTACTTAGCACTTGAATTGTATTTACTTATGATGTTTCCTTTATGTATTTAGCGATTTGGAGCTCTTCGTGAATAATTACAGATTTGGTATGCATCCAGGGAGTAGTCCCATCACCAGTATCATTTTCAACTGTGACAATTAACATGTCATGGTTTACATGTAGATATGGTTTTTAAAAAAGTTTACACTGTAATATAATATTCAGGTGAATTACAACTTGGATTATATTTAGTTTTAAAGTTCTTACATTGTATTGACTTATGAGTTATAATGTATGCATTTTGGGGTTTTGAAGTTTTAATGTATAATTGCACACATAGTATTGATCCAGGGAGTAATCGGATCAACATTATCTGAGGTCAGGAAGGAATTTATGTTTTACCCCATTTCAGACAATTAGCTAAACTTCACTTTGTTTTCTGTTTGCCTTCCTCTGGATTCAATAAAAAATTGCTAGATGTGTTAAATAACATGTAATGTTTTACAATGGTTTGCACAAATATATCACCTGTCTTATACTTTTGATGTACTCCTTACAATAAAAACATTTAAAAAAGTAAAAAAAAAATGCAAAAAGTTGATAACCTATATTACTATATACACGTTGCAGGTTACAACAATAAACCCATTAAGTACTAAAACAATAATTTCTTGCCCTTTTCCATCATAAGATTATTACATGCAAAATACAATAAATAATAAAAATAAAACAAACTCAAGGTAACAAGGGTAACAGACTCACATTGGGTGGCAAACAGCATTTTCAGGCTTCAAATTTAACTTCCGTCATTTTTGACGGGCAAGTTCCTAGTATAACATATCTGTGTGTCTATTTACTTTAATGTTATTTTATTTTATTAAGAAGTGCTAATAAACCTTATTTTTACTGGCTAAAAAAACAAAAATGACCTGCAGTTCATGGCTCTATAGTACTGGCTGTGCAGTGTCTCATACTAACCAATCAGTTACCATCTCTCAGCAAATATCTGGAGTCATTGAATTAGTTTTATTATGTATTCAGTTGACCCTTGGGGCTTAGACTCCCTAAGGGTGATAAGGGGCTCTTGACATGGACTCCTTGCTCACTTTGCCTTGGGGAGCTTGGCTACACCCCACTGATGAGGCCCAATGAAATTCAAATCATACGTCTGGGGTTTGCTGTTTCTCCTGTTCAGGGTAGAATTGCCTGGTATTTCGGGGCTGGACCACTCTAGTGAATGGGACCAGACTGTTATACTACAGTATATTTCTCACTGTGAAGGACACGTGAGCTAAAAGAGGTTGCTCTCAGAGTGGGTTATCATGTCCATAGAACTAACCTATTGAGGTTATTTTTTTTCTCTAAGCCTCTAATTCGTTTTTTAATGGTTTAGGAAAAAATTACACTGTTATTTGACATGGAACTTACACATTTGGCAAGTATGTTGCTTAATAATATCTAGCAACATTTAAGACATTCCTTTTTAGTACATATAAAAAGATAGTTGCATGTTTCTTAAGTTGAGCTCAAAATTGAGCAGAATAGACAATCTGCTAAACTGCCACGGTTTTGGGCGAAAGGCAATTATCCAACTCTGCTGGGTTGCTCTTGACTTGCAAAAATCAGATGTATGAAATGAATTGCTGTTAAATTGCATAAGAAATGTGATGTCAACTCAAGTGTTTGAAAGCTATATTTAATCCGAACAAAAAACTGAAGCTGACCTGGTACATCTTGCCCTGACAAGAGTTGGTACAAGTGATTAAAGCCTCACAACTGTTATAAAGAGGAAGTGTACTATGTGAGGATTTAAATATGTGGATAACTTAGGATGACCCTGAAAGAATCCATGATACTTAGGTGAAAGTTATGTGTGAGAGGGGTGTTTACATTTCTGGAGATTGCATTGAATGATGTAAGGTCTTTGCTTCTGGACCAGTGAGGGGGAAGCGGTGTGTTGTCAGTTATATTATCAAACAAAGAATCTATGCTTCTGCTTGTCCCCTCCTCTTGCTACCCTCCCTCCTCTGATAACTACCATCACTCACTTCCATCATCTAGCTCTCAGGATGTGATGTAACAAATACAAAAACAGAGTCTTTCAGATATTCAGATTTTCCAAAAAAATGTATTTGTCCATAGCTTATCTAGCTGCTAAAATTGTTAGTTTTGTAAATACGTGACAAACAAGTCTCGCTTTTCTTGAACTGTAGCGGTCTGTGAATGAAAAGTATAAGAAATGGTGCCCACTATAAACAAAAACAGATTTTTCACATGTATACTTTTTTTGTGATTATGTCAACTGATATTTTACTTTGCTTTTTAAAAACATCTTGGATCATTGTAGACTGCAAAGAAATACTATAGCTTTGTAATAGGCAAACATTAATGTAAACACCCATAAAATCTCAACTCTGCAGGTATTCATCTAACTAAGGGCCCTATTAAATTGCTACGATTTTAGAAATCGTTTTTACAGTCTACCGGCTAGTTTTATGTCCTTCGGGCTAATTTTACGTCCTTCGGCCTCATTTTGTCAGGTTGCATTTTTTCGGCAGCCATTCTTTTTCTCACTTAGTTGATTTTCGATTGTGAAAAAATGGCAAATATGGTTCAAATTAACTTGCAACCTCACTCACAGGCTCCCTGCCTCTCCCACTGTGCTGTGTGGGAGTGTGTAAGTTAATTTGAGGCATATTTTTTGTTATTTTCAGGTGTTTCCAGTTCCGTGGTTTGGAGAGGCGCACAGTGCATGTACGGGTTTTGGTCCTAAGTCGTATGGTCATAAGTCCGGCGTGCACCGCTGGTGATGAGTGCCTGTGGCACTCATTGTGAGCCCTGCAATGAGTGCCTTTGGTGCTGATTGCAGCTTAAGCCCTGCGCCTCTGGCGATGAGCACCTGTGGCGCTCATTGCGAGCCGTGCAATGAGTGCCTTTGGCGCTCATTGCAGCAAAAGTCTTTTTCTTCCGGAAAATTCTCCTGGAGCCTCATTAGCGTCGGGGATGTCCGGGAGTGCAGATGTCAGTATATATATATATATATATATTTTTTTTTTACAGGGCGTGGCAGAAGAGGATCCTGAGGAGGCCGGAGACATCGCGGGGAGGTAAGTATAATGTAGATTATGTTTATTTTATTTTGATGTATGTGTATTAATGTTGTGTTTTTTTAACAGGTGCCGGAGAAGGATTTAAAAAATGCCGGACGGGACATGGCAGAAACGTGAGAAGAATATTTAGAATGTATAGAATGTATATAATGTATAGAATGTATAGAATGTCTAGAATGTTTATTTTATAAGTGTAAACGTGTTGCACTAATTTTTTTTTAAAATGTTTTCGTAGGTGGCTGATCGCAATGGACATCTGCAAAGGTAAGTGGTCTTAATTTTTTAATTTTAGCTTAGACTTAGATTAGTTAATATATAGATAGCATTTATTGTATGTTAGCTAGGGGTTTTATATAGATAGCATAGGATGTATTGTATATTAAATTGTGTTATTTATTTAGATAGATTGGGAATGTATTATTATATATATAGGATGTATATTAGATTATGCTATTTATTTAGATAGATTGGGTATGTATTATTATATAGATAGGATGTATATTAGATTATGCTATTTATTTAGATAGATTGTGTAATGTATATTAGATAGTGGTGTATTGTATTGTAATTGTATGTAATTGTATTGTAATTGTATGTGTTTGTATTATATGTATTTGTATTGTATGTATTTGTATTATATGTATTTCCTTTTCAGGTGTGTATTTTTTTTTCTGTAGTGGGGGGGGGGGGTGTGAGTTTTTTTTTTCTGTAATGTTCCTTTTTTTGTGACTTATGTTTTTTTATTCTGTGTAAGTTGGTTTATTTTTTTTGTGAGTTAGTTTTTATTTCATGTAATGTAGAATTTGGCACTTATGTGGTTAATGTAGTGTTGTAGCTGGCCCATGATGGTGTTAATATACCCTTATGGGACTGATGGGGTTAAGTCGAGGCTTATGGGGGTCTGTATTGACCCCCATTAGAGTGGTGGGGGTTAATAGGGGGTAGGTAGTGTAGATGTTAATAGGTTAGTGTAGAGGGTGTTTAGTTGATCTGTAATGTTTTATTGAGGGTGGTATAGTGAAGTATAGTTTTTATACTTAGTGTCATGATGGTCCTTGAGGACCATCATGGCACTTATGTGGTTAATGTAGTGTTGTAACAGGCCCATAATGGTGTTAATATACCCTTATGGGACTGATGGGGTTAAATAGAGGCTTATGGGGGTCTGTATTGCCCCCCATGAGTGACAGGGCTAATGAAGGGCTTATGGGGGTCTGTATTGACCCCCATGAGTGACAGGCTCAATGAAGGGCTTATGGGGGTCTCTATTGACCCCCATGAGTGACAGGGTTAATGATGGTTTTATGGGGTTCTGTATTGACCCCCATGATTGACAGGGTGACAGTTGTAACGGATCTCCTGGCACCCTGACCGGGTATCTCCGTTGATAGACGCGTCCTAGTTTGCGTCGAGGCCTACAAGCACCGCACCGGACCCCTCAACCACCACAGACTCCACAATCGCCGTAGTTTAGCTGGAGCCGCGCCGTCTTCCTTCCACCCTGTATGAATCTCCAGCATCCAGGACCGTGTGGGGAAGACCTCTCCTCCAAGGAGGATACATCAGGAACAAGCGTTCAGTAGTTACAGCTCAAGGGAGTATGCAAAAGCATAGCAATCCCCAGTATGATAGAGCCATCCCCTCCAATAACGAGATGAGGCTACGTTTTGAAGGGTCAAGAAGAACTAAAACTTTAATGACAGGGGATCTCCTTTTATGCAATGGTGCCCTCTGAAGGGCTACACCCACATAATTATCACAGCCAATTATATACATGGTTCAACCCCCACGTCTCCTCCCCTCAGATAACAGGTAACACAATTAAAACAGACACAATTTTAACCACATTCTGGATGTACCCCAAAAACAGGGGGAACACCTTTAAGTCCAGCACCATTCAATAGCTCTCATCCAGGGGAACAACATATTAAAAAATGGCATGAATCAGACCAGGGGTTCAAAAGTTAGTAAAAGTATCTTACTGGCAGCATGACAATCCACATCCCCCATAGTTGGCCACACAATACACATAAAGAGAACAATAGGTGTGGTCACCCCTCCCTGAGGCTCCTTGATATAATCAGACAATGATTAAATCAGCCGTCTTTGTTCTTATGTTTGAGAATGAATAGACTTGCTTATCTGTAACAGGATTATCTCTCCTGCCAAGGTCTGCACTAGCCTGGGGCCAATATTCTGCAGAGCATAAACCAACATACATACAGTATATTACTAGGATCATATTTTAACCAAGAATTAACTAACCATAAACAGGGTAAAACAGTGATGGGTTCCGTTACAGCTGGGATCTGAACGCACAAAGCTACCGAATAGCGCTCAGATCATCTTCACACAGTTCAATTGCCATGTAGCTAAAGTCTTTCCCATAGTCTTTCATTATATGAATGGGCTCCATGGCATAGCTATCTGTGGTATCATGGTTCACACAGGGCAAGTACCGAATGACCCCCCTGTATGTAAAGGGCCACAATGAGTGACATACACTCTGGTATGGCCGAATACAGTGTTTGAAGGGCAATATGTACCAGGGCCATAGTCGCAGGGCAGGAGGCTGGCAAACAGTCCTCTCCAAGACAAAGTGGCGAAGGGCACTTCGTCACAACAGTGTATTTTTTTTCTTTTACAACGGGTCCTTTAAGGACCTTTAGAGTCCTTTAAGGACCTGTAATGCGGGAATTTTTAATTTTGGTTGCAGCGGGGGTCCCCGATCGCGTTGTGTGTGTGGGTGTTTGTTACGTTAAGGTTGGTTCTGAGGTTAATGCAGGTTTCCGAGGTGAGCCTCGTTTTCGTTTTTTTTCGGGGGCCATTTTTTCTCTCGTTTAGGGGATTCTTGTGTGTCTGAACTCGGGAATTCGGACTTAAATGGAGGTGTAACTTCACTTTCAGAGGTCCTGGGTGCCCCCCCCTTGCTATCGGTAAGCTTTTTATGTCGTTTTTGTGAGTATTTGGTGTGTTTTCACTGTTTGTAGTGGGGCGCGGGTCGGCTGTTATAGTGGGATTCTTAGTGCATGTCGGTGTCTGTTATGTTAAGGTTGCCTCATTCCCTAAATGCTTTGCGAGGACCCGCATTTGCGGAAGCGAGGGCCTCAGTTGCTGTCATGGAGCGCCTTTGTTGTGCCATGCTGATATCACATCTCACTGATATATGGGTGGTACCAAAGCCAGACAGATTACACTGTTCACATTACCCCTAAACACATACACATTGATCCTGATGTCAAACTATGGGAATTAGCTATTTTGTTTGTGGATCACATGAAATACATGAATCCGCTTTCATAATGTTAACGGGATCACATGCAACAAAAACACATTTATAACTACTGGTTTAGATTAGTTGATCATAATGGTACTGTGCAACTCTACAGCCGGGACTCTATTTATTGTAAATTAAACTCTCACAAGTCATGTTCATTAGTGAAGAGATATGCAGTCATATATTGCATTTTAGTTCTAACTGCAGTGGTGAATGACACTGATAGAGTTCCTGTTAGGAACTGGGTTAAGTGTTTACTCACATGATGGTATTGCACTGCTCGAATATGAAGATGAAGAAAATGCATTCATGGTCGTGAGATTTGACTATTAACACCTACAGAGACAAGAACACGATTAACTACAACACCTCATCTAGACGTCAATCCACATTGAACATCAACTGGTGAAATGTTAAACAAAACTAGACATGTACTGTACACCCTCGGTAGCCAGCCAATAGTATGTCAATATCTATACCAATCAGTATTCAGTGAGGAGTTATCATGAGGAGGCCTTTGGGGATGGTCCTAACACCTCCTCTTATGCAGCACTGGGCCCCCATCTTAAGTGTCTGCACACCTTCTCCCTCTTCCACATCTTGGGGGTGTTTGAGCGATGGGTGCCACTACGTTGGGTGGCTGGGAATTAGTTTGAGCTGGTGGTGAGGTCTGAGATGAGAAAGCGTTCTGCAAATTGGATTAGTTGCTGCCTGTCCCTATTCGCCTGTTCCTCATATCTCTCCATATTCCTCCTCACCTTCGAATGGAGAGATCTGTTGCTCGCAAGGAGGGAGTTTGTGAGCTGAAGCTGCCTTCAGAGCAATCTGAGCTTCTCAGTTCTTTGTTCCGTCTCATGTCCTCCCTGTTAAATCGAGCCATGATTTACCTCAAAGTCAGGGGTGGTGGTTGATTGCATTGTGGCCAATGTTGACAGCACTGGAGCCAATGTTGACAGCATTGGGGCTTTTGGTGACGTCATTGGGGCCTGAGGTGGCGGCAGAAGGGCCTGTGGTTACAGCAGGATGGCCGGAGGTGTCGATAGGAGGGCCGGAAGTGACTGCAGAAGGTCCTGAGGTGACGGCAAGAGGTGACGGCAGGAGGGCCTGAGGTGACGGCGGGGGGATGACGGCGGGGGGGCCTGAGGTGACGGCGGGGGGGCCTGAGGTGACGGCGGGAGGGCCTGAGGTGACGGCGGGAGGGCCTGAGGTGACTGCAGGAGGGCCTGAGGTGACTGCAGGAGGGCCTGAGGTGTCGGCAGGAGGGCCTGAGGTGTCGGCAGGAGGGCCTGAGGTGTCGGCAGGAGGGCCTGAGGTGTCAGCAGGAGGGCCTGAGGTGTCGGTAGGAGGGCTGAAGATGACTAGAGGAGGGCCTGAGGTCATGGCAGGAGGACCAGAGGTGTCGACAGGAGGGCCTGAGGTCATGGCAGGAGGGCCAGAATTGATGGCAGGAGGTCCTGAGGTGTTGGCAGAAGGGACGGTGTGTTAGGCCATGTTTGGGAGTGGTAGTGTTAATGGCATTGTGACCAATGTTGATGGCATTGGAGCCGATGTTGACAGCATTGATGGCATTGGGGCCTGAGGTGTCAGCAGAAGGGCCTGAAGTTACTGCAGAAGGGCCTGAGTTGACAGCAGGAGGACCAGAGGTGTCGGCAGGAGGGCCTTAGGTGACGGCAGAAGGGCCGGAGGTGACGGTATGAGGGTCGGAGGTGACTGCAGGAGGGCCTGAGGTGATGGCAGGAGGGCTGAAGGTGACTGCAGAAGGGCCTGAGGTGTCGGCAGGAGAGCCTGAGGTGTAAGCAGGATACATACAAATGTATTTGAGTTGGTTTCTCTACACAATTGACAGCTATCCTTGACATCATGGTCACCTGTAATTGATGGGGGTGCTTGTGTTACACAGATGAACCAACGCCTGCATAATGAGCATTCTGGGTCATGGCTCATATGAATATGAATATGTGTACTGCAGGTGTGATGTGCCATCTGCATGTGAATCAGACACATGCTCTGCTGTATCTGCTGTGCAGTGTGTAACATCTTCCCAGCAATGGTTGTTAACATGCAGCTGAGACATGTGTCAGGTTAGGACAGTATATGACACGCACATGCAGTCCTGCAGAGTCTGTATCCACATATGCCGCAGTGTGCACACTCAAACATGTACTCTCTTTTGAATGTCAAATCAATCTCGATCTAATTGAGAATTGTACTCAGAATCAGTTTTAACGGCAGGTATTGGACAGACATTTCATTGATGACAATTATGATGATATGTTTGCTACCAAGAATGACATGGTTATTGATGCCCCATATATCTTTAGTCATAACCATAAGGCTTACAGTAACAATAATTATAGGGGGATACAGCTCATTGTATTTGCAACCCCTAATGCAGCAACAGCTGTAGCTATCTCACCCCAGGCAATTGTCTTCTGCCTAGGCCTCACATCCCTCCCACCATGTATGCTGCTATAGCAGGAGGAATTTCCTTGAGGAGGACGTCCATCTCATCTGTGCTATAATTGGGGGCCCTGTACTTTGGCACAACCTCTTGTCCTTCCTACTGTGCCTGGGGTTCCTGGCCTCCATGTTCTTTCCCTGGGATCGGTCCCTTATCCTCACAAACCCCCCCTAGTTCTTGTGTGCATACATCTGGGGACACATCCCTTCTCCCTCCTGCTCTCCAACACCTGTACCACCCCTCCTTGACCTGGCTCTCCATTTCTCCATACCTCTACCTCTCATCCTTTCCTCACTCTCCTCCTCCGGTGTTCCTCTCTCCCTCCTTTTCTCCTCACTTTCCTCCTCCCCTAAATCAATGTAATATATATATGTGTGTATATGCATGAGGTAAAACAAATAGTGGGTATTATGTGTATTATAGTAATTGTATGTGGGGAGGGGTAGGTGGGGTATGGGGGGTGTAGGTGTGCTGTGACCAATCGCTATGTATAGCTATGTGTACGCCTTAATCTTTTGCTGTTCCTTGCTTTCTATTGGCTCTGAGATCTGCGTTGCACTCGGTGATTACGGATTTGGATTGGAAATGCGGCCAACATATTTTCCAGCCCACTAACAGCTTGCAACCAGGGGAAGAGTTTACAGGCTTGCTGCTCCGGCCCGTTGGTTGTGGCCTGGTTCAATTTAATTGCTCTGCCAAATTTCAAGCCATACGTGCTCTACCACGGCCGCTGCGGGCTTGGAATTTAGTAGGTTAAATCAGCTACTTTATTTGCCCCAGTCTGGGCTCAAACTCCTCAGTACTCAAATCTAGAAGTCAATGTCTCTGATCTAAATGTAATGGAGTATATAAATGGTCTTAGTGTATGAGAAAGAATCTAGCATACATGTTATCCTGTTGTCTTTACTGACAACTGTCATTTACCTTAGGGTATGTGGTAAGCTAGATTCATGTCTATTTTCTTTTACTGTGCCTTCTCGTAAGTACATGAAGATTTAAAGCTCTTTAAGGTTAGTGCTAACATAACTGAAACATTAAAGGATACTATCACCCCATCATGAAGCTAGCTCCATCTTACAGAACATAAAAAATGGTCTATGCATTAAACTATCTATTTTATTCAATTGTAAATCATTTTAGAGATACTCAGGCCCTCATTTAATTGCAATTTGCCCAATTGAATAGGGCTCTAAATAAGCACATAACATATATTTTTTAAAGACGTTTTTAGTTAGCAAGCATCTATCCAAAAGAAAGGTTTTCACTAACTAAAAACTTCTTTAATAAAAATATGCTATGTGCTTCTTTAGGGCCCTATTTAATTGCCCACATCACAATTGAATGAGGCCCTCAGTCTTTTTGTGTGGCTAATGTATGCGAATGTGCTGTTCAATATGACAATTTGTGACTCAGCATCCTGCATAAGGGGATCTAACTGCACTATAGCATTGGGGTCACCACAAAGACAGACAAGCAGACTGTTATCCTAAATAGCACTTGAAAGCAGCTTATTAGTATTTGGGAGCCTCACATTTGCAATATAATACAGAAAATAATGCTAGATATCTCATGTAACAAATGGCTAACACTATATATATATATATATATATATATATATATATATATATATATATATACATACATACTGTATATATATATATATATATATATATATATATATATATATATATATATACCATAACTCTATAAGGCTTGCGACATCATTATTCAAAAGAAGCCATTATCAAAAGCTAGTGACAAGAATAAGCAAGAATGGAAACTAGTGATGTTTGAGTTTTTGGTATTGCTCATGGGGTTTAAATGGTAATGTATAATTCATCATAACCTTATTATATACATACTATATTGCATTGATGGAAAATGACTCATGTATAGCAATTGTGACAGTTAATTCATGACTAAAGTGTCATATTTATAATATGCTATTTTGAAGAGATTGACTTCATAATAGGCAAAATGTTCTAGGAAACTAGGAAAATTATAAAAATACTATATTTTTTCTAATCATTATAGTCAATTAAGGAGATTTGCTATTTTTCCAAAAGATTAGTCATCAAGGACGATACGTGGATGCAAGTAAAATATGTTTTCTGTTTTATTGAAATATAACAACAATAGTGTGTAAGTAAGTAATACGATTAAATGGAAGTGCAACTTACAGCAGAATCACCTTTCCCCCAGGTTCCAGGCCAATAAGCAGTGCATGTGGAAGCACACAGTCAAAAGAACATTCTGCTAATATTAAAATTTCTAGCATTCTAAAAAACTATTTTATGCTCACGGCTTACATAGCTGCTAATATGATTCGTTTATTATATACTTCACAAGCATGTGAAGATATTTCCCAAACTATTCTAGGCTCTACACAGTGACCAAATCTTAAAAGACCATAGAAAAAAAAAAAACTTCATAAAGTATGAGACAAACTAAAAACATTACTGACTGTATAATCCACAAACATTTTAATAGATTCTGTTAATGTATAGAGGGATATATTTTGTTTTTGTTCCATCCCTTCCTGAGAATTGGAGGGAGGGGTAGAGAAGAATGGAACAGATTGAGGTCAGAAGGCTTCCCCGTGTTCCTGCAGTCCACTCTGTGGCTTTCAGCTCTGTTCCTTTAGGACAGTGTATCCACACTGTGCTAAGCACTCACAAATTCTTCCTAGCATAGTTTTGCATCAGATGCACAGATCTTTTAGGTTTTCGAGATACAGACTGGGCATAGTGTCATCCAGGTAATGAATAGTAAGCCTTTATGGACTGCACAACAGTGTCTGTATCTCTAAACCTCAAAAGATGTGCGCACCTTATGCAAGATTATGCTAGGAACAATTCACAAGCTCTTAGCAAAGGGCAGGTACACTCCAGAGTTGAAAGAACATAGCTGAGAGCCATAAAGTGGATTTCAGGAACATGGGGATTATGACACATGTCGAAAGCGGGTTGCTAGAATCAATAGATGCAAAAACTGCTCTCCATAATTGTAAACTCCCCACCACAGGCAACTTCACCAGCATATAACACATGCCCCCAAGGTCCAGCAAAGGCATCAGCATTTAATGTTTTTCTTTGCTTTATGATAGACACAAATTGTTCAGACTTATGTATTTTTTTAATTGAATGGTGATCATTTAAAGAAAGACAGGATAAAATGCATATTTGAAAGCACAATTTTTTTGCTTTAATTTATCTGTGTGTCCTTGCAATCCCTGAAGTGGCAGTATTTATTGATTGGCACTGTTTCACTAATTTAAAGCATCTCTAAAGCTTAACCATGGCCTGGTAAACAGACACGTTTTACAGAGTGCCTCTCAGCAGACTGAGCGTACAGAGGCATCCAGTGAACTGGAAGAGTAGGCAACACTCTCTAAGAGGAGCCCCACATCCCTAATAGCTTAGAAAACAAGCTTCTTTACTTAAGGCATCAGTACAAAGACTGTCAGTTTCATTAGCGGTGGTGGGAAGTGGTTGATTATAATGTCCGTGCTGCACAGTCTTGAAAATCTCCTCAAGATTATCCGTCAGTCAACATGGCATTAATGTTTAAAAAACACTGGGAGCGAAAGCTCAGTGCAGTAATGGAAACATCTGAGCATCCGTGTCACATAAGGCAAGTTTCTAGAAATGTCCTTCACAAGACCAACATTATAATTCTCCAATTATCAATATTTGATATTTTCTCTTCAGGTTTTCAGAAATCTAATATCCCTTTTGTTTATGTCATTGTGTCAGAAAAAGGACATTTTAAATAGCTTTTACCTAATATGTTATGATAAAAAAAAGTTTGAAAAGTAATCATGATCTTTTTATAAAAAATGGAATATAATTGTTGTTTTCATGTCTTTTATTATATGGCTTAAAATGTCATAGTGCTCACCTCTAATTGTTGTTCCTTTTGTCCTCCTACACCTCTGCTGTGCTGAATCAGTGTTACAGACAACAACAACCATGTGGGTAATATTGTGTTTTTTTTATTCTGGATGCAAAAATTATTAATGTTCTTGGGCTGAAGTGAATCTAAAGCAACTACAAACAGAACAGGAGGGCAGGAGGGCAAAATAAACTGAGGCAAGCAGTAACCATTTAAAAAAAGTATGGAGAAGTTTTTACTGAATTATTTTAAAATATTACATGCTTTTAATTTACTTAAAGCTGAAAAAATTGCTACAGTGGCCTTTCAGATAAATATTTAAGCAAAAAAAAACAACCATGCACACGTTTTAAATATGTCTGGTGTTTATTTAATCAGATGCAAGGTGGGGAATCATAATACCTGAGCCATCATGGCACATTATGACATCATGGTTCGCAACACCTTGTCTTAGAATAAGCTGTAAGTGAGTTGTCAATGCTCTTTAAATTCATTTTGCTTCTGACAGGACATGCACAATAAGTGCTACAAATGGTATATAACAAACTTGCCTCAATAACTTTTAAGACCAATTACCAAATATTTCAAATAAAGAAAATAAAAACTAAGAGATACTCTGACTAAAAATCCATTAGTATATAGTGGCAATGTGTTGTTATTTTATACAATAAAATTGTATACAAGATTATTTTACAAGTAAAATCTACATTAATACAGTCCTAATGTTTATTGATTCCACAAGCAGTTTGCGAAGACAGCAAAAAGGTTTATTAGAGGCTTATAAACATTAAAGCTAGGGGAATTATTCTTTATAGATATCCTGTCTGCCTACAGTGCCTTGCAAAAGTATTCACCCCCTTGACTTTTTACCTATTTTGTTACATTACAGCCTTAAGTTCAATGTTTTGGAAATCTGAATTCTATGTGATGAATCAGAACACAATAGTCTAAGTTGGTGAAGTGAATTGAGAAAAATATATGCATAAAACGATTTTTTTGAAACAGAAAACAGAAAATTGGCATGTGCGTATGTATTCACCCCCTTTATTATAAAGCCCATTAAAAGCTCTGGTGCAACCAATTACCGTCAGAAGTCAAAAAATGTGTGAAATGTCTACCTGTGTGCAATCTAAGTGTCACATGATCTGTCATTACATATACACACCTTTTTTTAAAGGCCCCAGAGGCTGCAACACCTAAGCAAGAGGCACCACTAACAAAAAACTGCCATGAAGACCAAGGAACTCTCCAAAGAAGTAAGGAACAATGTTGTTGAGAAGTACAAGTCAGGGTTAGGTTATAAAAAAAATATCCCAATAATTGTTGATCACCAGGAGCACCATCAAATCGATCATAACCAAATGGAAAGAACATGGCACAACAGCAAACCTGTCAAGAGACGTCTGCCCACCAAAACTCACGGATCAGGCAAGGAAGGCATTAATCAGAGAGGCAGCACAGAGACCTAAGGTAACCCTGGAGGAGCTGCAGAGTTCCACAGCAGAGACTGTAGAGTCTGTACATAGGATGACAATAAGCCGTACGCTCCATAGTGTTGGGCTTTATGGCAGAGTGGACAGAAGCCATTACTTTAAGCAAAAAACAAAATGGCATGTTTTGAGTTTGCAAAAAAGGCATGTGGGCGACTGGTGTGATGAGACTAAAATTTTACTTTTCGGCCATCAAAGAAGGCGCAAACCCAACACAGCACATCAACCAAAGAACACCATCCCTACAGTGAAACATCATGGTGGCAGCATCATGCTGTGGGGATGTTTTTCAGCAGCCGGGACTAGGAAAGAGTTGAGGAAAAGCTAAATGGTGCTTAATACAGGGATATTCTTGAGCAAAACCTGTACCACTCTGTGCATGATTTGAGGCTAGGACGGAGGTTCACCTTCCAGCAGGACAATGACTCCAAACACACTGCTAAATAAACACTTGAGTGGTTTAAGGGGAAACATGTAAATGTGTTGGAATGGCCTAGTCAAAGCCCAGACCTCAATCGAATAGAAAATCTGTGGTCAGACTTAAAGATTGCTGTTCACAAGCACAAACCATCCAACTTGCGACTTGGAGCTTTGATTGCCGCAAAAGGTGGCTCTACAAAGTACTGACTTTAGGGGGCTGAATAGTTATGCACATTGACTTTTTCTGTTATTTTGTCCTATTTGTTGTTTGCTTCACAATAAAAAATAAAAAATAAAAATCATCTTCAAAGTTGTGGGCATGTTCTGTAAATTAAATGATGCAAATCCTCAAACAATCCTAGTAAATTCCAAGTTGTGAGGCAACAAAACATCAAGAAATACTTTGAATACTTTTGCACTGCACTGCTGCTGTCTCTGGCCCGTATTCAATTGCAAGCCCGCAGTTGATTTTATACCTACCGGCCGTAAGTCTGCGGGATGAAAATTTGCAACAGTTATAGAGTGATTCAATTGATCAAGCCTACAGCTACCTGGCCGAAAGCCTAATCCATAAACCATGCACCTGTAAGTAGCATTTCAGGGCATGATCATGATCAATTAAGCAAGGCCGTAACTACCGACTTAGAAACAGCCAATAGTAAATGAAACCGTCGTCATGACGTCAGTAAAACATGGAGGTTAAACGTCAATCAATTAACATTTAGAAGTCTGATATGCGATCAGACTCACAATCCTTCAATGTACAAAGTAATTAAAATGAATGACTATACTGTTCTAGTACATGTGGGTGTCCTGATATGTATATACTTCTTGAATACCGAGATTGATATAACACGGAAATGAAACATAATACAAATATTATTTTATGGCATATTTGCGAGCTTGAGACTGTTAATTAATTCTAATGTCTTTCATCGCTTTTCCTTTTCTTTTAAAGTGCAGTATTGATTGTTTATTTGTATTTACTGTGCTACGATCAGGTGTTTAACCCCCTTGCGAGTCCTATCTGATACTCGTAGCATTTTCTTCTACATTTGTCATTTAGGGTGTTAAAGATTTAGGGTTTAGATGGGTCGGAGTTACGATTTTGAAACCGCAGGGATTTTCAGCCTGTAACCCGCAAATTGTTTGCAGGTGGCTAAAAGTCGCAAAATTGAATAGCAAATTAGTTTACGGGCGACATTATGGGCTCCTGTAACTAACAATTGCTCAACTGAATAGTGGCCTCTGTTTGACAAGCGTTCAACCTGTACCTTCTGCTCTGGTCTGTTGCAGCTATCCCCTCCACCTGTGCTGGTTCCTGATTTCCTGGTCTGCTTCTGAGGACCCCTATTTCCAGTTTCTGCTGCTGTTTAACTGCCTGCAGCATTGCCATTTTGCTTTTGGACTTGGACTGATAAAGCATTGGACTTTGGATTTAAATGGATATTCATCAAGCTTTGTATATTCTATTTTTTTGTTCTTCATTACATTTGTTTTGCAACCTCACCCATGAAGGGTCAGAATTTCTAGCACCCGGTTCCTGACAATAGCTATTTAAAAAGAAAAGTGGATATATAAACATACATTAAATACATTAACTAATTAAATATCCAATATATATATACACCAAACTGGATATATTTGTAATTATTTCAATTTATTATTTTAAAATTGACAATCACATATAGTACATGTAAGGTTTACGATGTTGGTCGCGCATTTGCGAACCTCGTGAAGCAAAGCGAGCCATCGACGCATGCACGACTTAGACTGCAATGCGTGCCAAAGGCGCTTACTGCATCCAGCGGCACAGTACTTAGGCTGCAATGAGAGGGAAGGAACAGGAGGGAGAGGATGGAAAGATACACATGCCATACACAAGCACTAAACTTGCAGGTTAACAAACCCTGCAAGGAGCGGCCTATACGTAGGAGGAAAGCCCTGAATGCGCTCATTGACAGCCACGCGATGAGTGGAAGAGCCTTAAAATCAGCGCCCACGGCGCTCATTTCCAGCCACACCATGAGTGCCAAAGGCGTTCATCGTGGTCCTTGCGATGCGCGCTTACAAAATCATTGCAAACAGGAAAGTTTAAATACATGGGGGAGAGGCTCTCAATGAGCTCCGAAGGTGCTCAGAGGATCAAAACCGTTGCCAGCCTTACAATTTTATTCCTGTTATTGTTGACGGGCAAGTTACTAGTTAAAATATACATTTCCAACTCATCAAAACAGATAATTCATGAAAAAACTAGAACATACATTAAAATTAGAAAGGGAGGTATAAGACCCTCAACCTGACAGAACCTCAGAGAATGCTCTATATTCCTACTATGTTTTAATTAAAACTTATAATAAGAACACACCACCGTGTCCCGCTCCCGACTCCAGAAACCAGGTGAAGTTAAGTGTCAAATAATGTTGACATTTCATTTTTTTTTTTATCTTAGTGCTATACTGTTGTTGTGGACGAAATTCATGAAAATGTATATTATGTCCATGCTGCATTCCTTTCCTTACAATATATCATAAGATAAGGCACTAATTGCTTTTATTCTTTATTTCCTGGGAGTCATAAGATGGCTACTGCTGGGAGTCATAAGATGGCTACTGAACTGTATCCTGGGAGTCATAAGATGGCTACTGCTGGGAGTCATAAGATGGCTACTGAATCATATCCGGGAGCTCCCAGATGACATTCATATCCGTGACCAAATAAGGATATGAGCCCCGCCACCTTCCAGAGCCAATCAGAAGCTTCACATAAACTGACCATAATGACATCAACATCCGAGACCAAATATGGAAGGACCCTTCCTACCCTGTCAACCAATCAATAACTCACTCACTGTCTAACAATGCGTCGTATGATTCTTATATCTGATCAACTTATATTATATAAGTTGCTATGTTGTATTTGGGGGGGTTCGCTCGCTGGTTCGTTTGTTGGGAAGAATACAAGATGTTTTATACCAGAACTTTTGGGTCTGTGTAAATTCTTGTCTCTGTGTGCACACATGCCCAACAGACGGATTGATTTGGACAGGAACAGATATTACATAATGGGATTATTTTTATCCATCCAAAACAATCAATTCCAACCTGTGACAATACCTTCTGCCAGTTGTTCATCACCCAAACCATGTATCCCAATAGTCTGTGGTTCCAGAACTCTTCTTCAATTCTTGTGCCAAGTTGTTTAGTTCTTTAATGGCTAAAGTAATCTTACCGTTTGGACCCATATTATCAGGTATGTAGGTGCAGCAGTTGCCAGTGTCGGGGAGCATTTTACACTCCCCTCTTTTTAGCAAGGATCATGTCTAGTGCCATTCTATTCTGGATGGCCATGTGTGATGTGGCTTTCATTACAACTGATTTAGATAAGACTTCAAAATCTGTATTAAATATCTGTTGCTTTTCCAATTAGTGTGGAATGTGCACATTCCAGAGAAATAAGACACAGACACGGTGTTTCTGTATAGTAGTTCTCAAAGCGCTCTGTATTAAAATGGCAGTTTACACGTTTATATGTAGAAAACGTTATCTGATCAAGCGTCACATGATTCCTTTGTCTAGGAATTAATAGCTTTATTGATTGGTTCAAAATTGCTGCAGTGTGTCGTCATCATACTGGTCAGTTTAGGGAGGAACCGTTCATTTGTCCTTATTTGGTCACGGATGTATGCATCATCAGGCCACTCCCATTTTTAGTTCTGAAGCCATGTTGTTTTTGTAGTTTCATCCTCCATCTTAAGTGACCTTCTTCTCATTAATAAATATATAAGTGAGTAAGGAATGCAGACAAAGATAATAACATGAAAAGACATTTTCCTAATTATCATCCATAACAGTCCCCCCTAAAATGTACTCTTTTTATGTTATTAATGAGTGTGCAACCTAAGAAAAGCAGCTGTACTTATGTTAATGCGTGATGAGGGGTAAACTCCCCCCTAAACACTAGGTGTATATCTGTCCCTGAGGATGAGGTGCATGACTGCTAGAAAGCCCTAAACATCTGTGCTGTGAACGCCCGTTCTTCTTTGTACATTTGAGTAGCCATGGCTTACCCACGGCCCCTCCTGCCACTGTCACAGACAAGTCAGATGCCTTTCCCTAGCCCCTTGTATCAGGAACATGTGGGACAAGGGGTTTATGTGGAAACCTCACTCCTAGATACAATAGACCGTAACACTCTATGTGACTCCTCACAGTTGTCATCATCACAAAATTCTCGGTGCACAAAGGTTGATGTGACTCCAGTAACTGACTTCTTAAAAAATATGTCCGGACACATGGGGTAATACAGCAGGTAACAAATGTAAGAGTTATCAGTATTGAAAGAAAGACAATGTCAACTTGTAACAATACTCTCTGCCACCCAAACCATTTATCCCAATAGTCTGTGTTCCCAGAATTCTCCTTCAATTCTTGTGCCAAGTTGTTTAGTTCTTTAATGGCTAAAGTAATCTTACCGTTTGGACCCATATTATCAGGTATGTAGGTGCAACAGTTGCCAGTGTCGGGGAGAATTTTACACCCCCCCCTTTCTAGCATGTCTAGTGCCATTCTATTCTGGAAGGCCATGTGTGATGTAGCCTTCAATTGTTCTGCAACTCCTTGCAGAGCGTCTCTTGTATAATCCACAAACCTTTGTTGGTTATAATATATATATAAAGCCCTGAATGCGCTCATTGACAGCCACGCGATGAGTGGAAGAGCCTTAAAATCAGCGCCCACGGCGCTCATTTCCAGCCACACCATGAGTGCCAAAGGCGTTCATCGTGGTCCTTGCGATGCGCGCTTACAAAATCATTGCAAACAGGAAAGTTTAAATACATGGGGGAGAGGCTCTCAATGAGCTCCGAAGGTGCTCAGAGGATCAAAACCGTTGCCAGCCTTACAATTTTATTCCTGTTATTGTTGACGGGCAAGTTACTAGTTAAAATATACATTTCCAACTCATCAAAACAGATAATTCATGAAAAAACTAGAACATACATTAAAATTAGAAAGGGAGGTATAAGACCCTCAACCTGACAGAACCTCAGAGAATGCTCTATATTCCTACTATGTTTTAATTAAAACTTATAATAAGAACACACCACCGTGTCCCGCTCCCGACTCCAGAAACCAGGTGAAGTTAAGTGTCAAATAATGTTGACATTTCATTTTTTTTTTTATCTTAGTGCTATACTGTCACTTTAACTGCAGCAGCACTTGCGAGTGGTCTCTGGTACATATGAGTGCCGTAAATGTCAATTCCGGCTTGCCGCAGTCATTCGTAGCAGTTCTATTGCAATTTTTAAGGGAGGGGTTATTTGCATAATTAAGTGGGATTTTCTGTGCACTCGTAATTCCGATAGAGGGGATTAGCATGGAGGCCATGGTTTCTATTTTAATAGCTGGTGTCTTTGCTGTGTTGATTTAAGATATACAAGATTCTTAAGTCACTGATCAACATCTGCAATGCATTGGTTCATTATAAAGGTTCCTAATGTAATGTTTGCTTATTCAAAACACAGAGTGTTCTATTGTGAAGTTTGTATGCTAAATTATGAACATTCATTTCTATTGATAGAAACTTTAAGAAAATAGCAGTGATGGGTTGTTACATAAAGTAGGCGGAGGTTGTAAAGCAGGAGCAATTGAGTGGAAGAAAACAATTTAATGGAAAAAATGCAGCTTGTCTCTGCAATGTGCTGATTGCATGAGCACATCAAAGTCAGTAAAGTTAATTGTGAAGAGAACAGGAACAAAACCAACCCAGCCTGAATCCTCAGGTCTATATTCAGGCTCTGTCTGTACAATACATATTTGACACTTGCGTAGGATGTAATAAATTAATTATCCTGCTGTGTTCTTTGGTATGCGGGAGCAGGATAAAGGGCACACACAGGCCCATTAGATAAAACATCATTATTCTGGAGTGCTGCTCGAGGTTACATTAAACAAAGTATTTATTCTTATTTAAAACATGCTTCCATTGAATTTTAGTTGATAGAGGCAGAACACACACATCACAAGAAGCACTGTTATATTTACTGTACACAACATAATGTCCTGTTTTAATAGGCAGCTCTACACTAGTTAATGGGAGCAGGTACAGAGGAGCAAAGCACTGTGGGTCCCTAAAGTGTAGTGCCACTTCCAACCGGCAGCAAACTTGGATGAAAGGGGTAACAATTTTATTTTATTTATTAACTTTTTTTATGACTTGCACAGGCACCTACCATGCATATATATATATGAAGATATATTCCCTTCATTAAGGGAACATGGAAAGATTTTTTCCTGCATCAGAAAGAGTATATTTTAATAATGTCCCATGGTATGTTTTCTTTTTCTTTTCAAACAAGAATTTAAGAGCATAAAACATTTAATAAGTTTAACTGTTCGTTTAAACATTTTACAATACAAACATTATGCAATCTAATACATTCTTACTTTAAATGCTTAAACCCCTTCCCTGTCATCCCTCAGATTTCCTCTGAAGAATACTCTTTAAGTCCTCTGTAATATGGTCAGTTATTACATTTATAGGCAGTACATGTCTCCTAATGTATACATCATATCTTGAATTCCATAATGGTAAATATGTAATATATTTACTAACCATAAAGTTATATGATTGAAAGCACATGCATTTTCAGGAAACAACCCATATTTGAGCAAAACATTGATTTTTAAAAACTTAAACTTTTAAAAGATTTGCAATCCTGTTTCAAACAGCTGCAGAATTCTGATAATCTAATAGTAAATTCTCCATTGTGTCTATATCATTACATGCAACGGTGCAGGAACCGAAAAAAAATCTAGATTTAAACATATCTATCTATCTATCTATCTATCTATCTATCTAAATTTAAATATATATTTAAAGGTATTCACCCCCTTGACTTTTTACCTATTTTGTTACATTACAGCTTTAAGGTCAATGTTTTGTTAATCTGAATATTATGTGATGGATCAGAACATGATAGTCTAAGTTGGTGAATTGAAATGTGAAAAATATATACATAAAACTATTTTTTAGAAATAGAAAACAGAAAATTGGCATGTGCGAATGTATTCCCCCCCTTTGTTATGAAGCCCATAAAAAGCTCTGGTGCAACCAATTAGTGAAATGATGTCCACCTGTGTGCAATCTAAGTGTCACATGATCTGTCATTACATATACACACCTTTTTTATAAGGCCCCAGAGGCTGCAACACCTAAGCAAGAGGCACCACTAACCAAACACTGTCATGAAGACCAAGGAACTCTCCAAACAAGTAAGGGATAATGTTGTTGAGAAGTATAAGTCGGGGTTAGTTTATGAAAAAATATCCAAATCTTTGATGATCCCCAGTAGCACCATCAATTCTATCATAATCAAATGGAAAGAACAAGGCACAACAGCAAACTTGCCAAGAAATGGCCGCCCCCAAAAACTCAGGGACCGGGCAAGGAGGGCATTAATCAGATAGGCAGCACAGAGACCTAAGGTAACCCTGGAGGAGCTGAAGAGTTCCACAGCAGAGACTGCAGTATCTGTACATAGGACGACAATAAGCCGTACGCTCCATAGAGTTGGGCTTTATGGCAAAGTGGTCAGAAGAAAGTCATTACTTTCAGCAAAAAAACAAAATGACAAGTTTTGAGTTTGCGAAAAGGCATGTGGGAGACTCCCAAAATGTATGTAGGAAGGTGCTTTGCACTGATGAGACTAAAATTGAAC
Source organism: Discoglossus pictus (assembly GCA_027410445.1). Lineage (NCBI taxonomy): Eukaryota > Metazoa > Chordata > Amphibia > Anura > Alytidae > Discoglossus > Discoglossus pictus. The sequence goes on along the minus strand of CM050163.1, from coordinate 433,375,929 downwards.
TTTTCGTCCATCAAAGAAAATGCTATGTCTAGCGCAAACACAAAACATCCCATCACCCAAAGAACACCAGTGAAACATGGTGGTGGCAGCATCATGCTGTGGGGATGTTTTTCAGCAGCCGGGACTGGGAAACTGGTCAGAGTTGAGGGAAAGATGGATGGTGCTAAATACAGGGATATTCTTGAGCAAAACCTGTACCACTCTGTTTGTGATTTGAGGCTAGGACAGAGGTTCACACTTGAGTGGTCTAAGGGGAAACATGTAAATGTGTTGGAATGGCCTTATCAAAGCCCAGACCTCAAACCAATAGAAAATCTTAAAAGATTGCTGTTAACAAGCGCAAACCATCCAACTTGAAGGAGCTGGAGCAGTTATGCAAGGAGGAATGGGCCAAAATTCCAGTGGTAAGATATGGCAAGCTCATAGAGACTTATCCAAAGCAACTTGGAGCGGTGATTCCCGCAAAAGGTGACTCCACAAAGTATTGACTTTAAGGGGGTGAATAGTTTTGCACACTGACTTTTTCTGTTATTTTGTCCAATTTGTTGATTGCTTCACAATAAAAAATAAATAAACATCTTCAAAATTGTGGACATGTTCTGGAAATTAAATGATGCAAATCCTCAAACAATCCATGTTAATTCCAGGTTGTGAGGCAACAAAACCCCAAAAATGCCAAGGGGGGTGAATATATATATATATATATATATATATATATATATATATATATATATATACATATTGTAACAGGGTCACTACCACTTGCAGGATCAGTGCCCTGTTGTCACCAACTATTAATCTTAATGGAGGAAGGCACATAAGGTTTTCATACCACTCCAGGTTTTTATTCTGACACAGCCAGCACATGAAAATAACATAAACAGAAAATAAATGTGGCTTCCTTGCAGCTCTCACTATACACAGTCCCAATACTTGATACTGGCTTCACCCTTTCAGTATTACCTTCTTCAGGGACTTTCACTTGCCTGTAATCATAGGCCTCTCTGTGTCTTTAAATACTTTCACCCTCTTCAGGGGTTTCACTTGCTTGCAATCTTAGGTCCCTCTCTCTCTCTGGACTGCACACTTTTGAGACTCTCATGCTTGGAGCTTCGGCCTCTGCTCACCGGCTCCGGCTTAGGCCTTTCCTGACTTGGGCCTGTGTCTCCCAGGCAGCTCCAAGCCTGCAACTCCACACACTGCCTCACAGACAGGCTTCTGTCAGGGACCACACCCAGGGAGCCTTTTGTAGCAGGAGTTAACTCACTCCCTGCTGGAATAAACACCATTTTACCTCCAGATTGGCCTCTAGGTGGCGCTCTGTTACAATATATATATACTATCTACTTGCCCGTCAAAAAGGACGGGAACATTTTTTTAAGCCTGGCAATGCTGTTTGCAACCCAATGTGAGCACCTTCGGTGCTCATCGCGAGCCCCGCGCTGAGTGCCTTCAGTGCTCATTGCAAGTTGACCCCCCTGTCTATTACCTCCCTTGTGTCTCATTTCCCCTCTCCTCTCCCTCCCTTGTGTCTCCTTCCCCCCTGTGTTTTTACCCCCTCTCCCTCCACTGTGTCTTTTGCCCCTCCCCTGTGTCTCTTTCCCCCCTCTCCTGTATCTGTCCCCCCTCCTCTGTGTCTCTTCCTTCTCCCCTGGGTCTCTTCCCCTCCGAGTCTCTTTCCCCCCTCCCTCCCTTGTGTCTCTTCCTTCACTCTCCCTCCCCTGTGTCTCTTCCCCCTCTTCCCCCCTTATCCTCATCCCTTTGCCTCTTATCCACCTCCTCCTCCCTTCCCCCTTGCCCTACTCCTTTTCCCCTTTTATCCTCCTCCTCCCTTTCCCCCTATCCTCCTCCTCTGTTTCCCCCTTCCCCTCCCTCCTTCTCCTCCCTCCTTCCCCCTTATCCTCATCCTCCCTCCTTCCATCTTATTCTCCGCCCTCCTTCCCCTCCTCTCCCTCCTTCCATCCCTTATTCTCCTACTTATCCTCCTCCCTCCTTCCCCTCCTCCTTCCCTCCTTCTTTGCCCCTTATCCTCCTCCATCTTTCCCCCCTTACCTTCCTCCTCCTCCCTTTCCCTAACTCCTTCCCCCCTTATTCTCCTCCTGCCCTCTTATTCTCCTCCCTCCTTCCCCCTTATCCTGCTCCTCATCCTCCTCCCTCTTTCCCATCCTCCTCCCTCCTTCCCCTCATCCTCGTCCTCCCCTCATCCTCCTCCTCCCTTTCCCCCTCTACAATTATGCTCTTTCACCTCTCTCCTTACTATCATGCAATGAACTCCTGCTGCTGCTCTTCTCTCCCCTGCAGCGGCAGCATTTTTGCTGTGTCCGGAACCGGAATATGCTAATGACGTGACATCACATGCGCATCACGTCATTAGCATATGCCGGTTGGGACACAGCCAGAATCTGGTGCTGCAGGGGAGAGAAGACCAGCAGCAGGAGCTCATTGCATGATAGTAAGGAGAGAGGGAAAGGGGGGTAACTGTAGAGGGGAAAGGGCGGAGTATAAGGGGGGAAGGAGGAGGATGAGGGGGGAAGGAGGAAGATAAGGAGAGAGGAGACACAGTGGGCCTCGCGATGAGTGCCTATGGAGCTCATTGCAGCCCAGGTAGTGGGAGTTACGCGAGCCCTGGGGGGCTCGCGATGAGCACCGGAGCCGCTCATCGAGAGCCCTGTAGTAAGCGCCTTTGGTGTTCATTGCAGCACCAGTCGGGTGTATCTCACAAAAGTGAGTACACCCCTCACATTTTTGTAAATATTTTATTATATCTTTTCATGTGACAACACTGAAAAAGTGACTCTCTGCTACAATGTAAAATAGTATGTACAGCCTGTAATACAGTGTGAATTTGCTGTCCCCTCAAAATAAACACACAACTCAACACACAGCCATTAATGTCTAAACTGTTGGCAACAAAAGTGAGTACACCCCTAAGTGGAAATGTCCAAATTGGGTCCAAAGTGTCAATATTTTGTGTGGCCACCATTACTTTTCGCTACTGCCTTAACCCTCATGGGCACCAGAGCTTCACAGGTTGCCACTGGAGTGCTCTTCCACTTCATTCCTCCATGATGACATCACAGAGCTGGTGGATGTTAGAGACCTTGCACTCCTCCACCTTCCGGGCTCAATAGGGTTTAGGTTTGGTAACATGCTTGGCCAGTCCATCACCTTTAACTTCAGCTTCTTTAGCAAGGCGGTGGTCGTCTTCAAGTTGTGTTTGTGGTACTTATCATGTTGACATACTGCCCTGCGGCCCAGTCTCTGAAGGGAGGGGATCATGCTCTGCTTCAGAATGTCACAGTACATGTTGGCATTTATGGTTCCCTCAATGAACTGTAGCTCACCAGTGCCGGCAGGCCCAGACCAAACATATATACACATATGTCTATATGTGTATATATGTTTTCTATAATATGTTGTGTTGATTCCCCCTATATGCATTTACCTGATGATGTCAGATGCTGCCTCCACTCTCTCTGCATTGCTGTTTATGTTCAAATTGAGGGTTTCATCTCATATCAGTATTTTTGTGTTCTTTGTGCTTTATCCGTTTATCTATCATTTAGGGATTATTTAAAATACCTTTCCTCAGTATAGATGTATACTTGTGGTGGTGGGAGTGTCATGGTCTGGGCCGGCATGAGTGCTGATGGCACTGGGGAGCTACAGTGCCCATGAGGGCTAAGGCAGTGCTGGAAAATAATGGTGGCCACACAAAATATTGGCACTTTGGGCCAAATTTGGACATTTCTACTTAGGGGTGTACTCACTTTTGTTGCCAACGGTTTAGACATTAATGGCTGTAAGGCTGTGAGTTGAGTTATTTTGAGGGGACAACAAATTTACACTGTGATATAGGCTGTACACTTTACATTGTATTGTGTTGTTACATGAAAAGATATAATAAAATATTTAAAAAAATGTGAGGGTGTTCTCACTTTTGTGAGATATTGTATATTTATTTATTTAAACATATATATGTTGATATCTATATATATATATATATATATATATATATATATATATATATATATATACAGTATGTATATATATATATATATATATATATATACAGTTTACATATATATAAACTATGTACAGTATATCCATATACAGTATATCTTTATATATTTAATCTAGATTTAAACACACCTCTATCTATTTATATAAAAGGTAGTGGAGATAGGAAATGATTTGTCCAACTGAATGCAGAATTCCAGAGGATAGCAAGAAGAGACAAGGAGACATTCTACAATGAACAATGTAAAGAGATTGAAGAAGATAACAGAATGGGAAAATCAGATCTCTTCAAGAAAATTGGGAACCTAAAAGGCAACTTTCATGCCAAAGATAAATGACAAAAATGTTAGGGACTTAACGGAAGAAGATCAGATAAAGAAGAGGTGGCAGGAATACACTGAAGATCTATATAGGAAGGATCTCTACACCAGTGATGACCTCAATAGTTTGTCCAATAAGCTGGAACCAGACAGCTTGGAGAGCGAAATGAGTGGCCCAAGGATGCCTTGCTAATAATAAGGCTGCAGGAGATAGAATCCCGGCACCCTGACTATATATATATATCACATATATAGTTGTCAGCAATGCGGGTTTTTGCTAACGCTTGCAGGCTCGCATAGCGCGCCCACCGCAGTTGCTGGCATGGAGCACGGAAGGTGTTCCTTGCACTGGTGGAGATGAGCACCGTAGGCACTCATCCCTACGACCCCCTACGACTTTCTCCGCATTTGCGGAGGTGGAGGCTCCCACGTCGGCTGCAATGAGCCTGCGGCTCATTGCAGCCCGAAAATGCGGACTCTCGCGAAGCGAGGGGCCGCATGTGCGGAGGTGGAGGCTCCCAACCGGTTACACACAACCGGTTACAAACCAATACACAATCGGGACTTGGAAAAAAAAAACACGCAATGACTAACTACGGACTTACACAAAAATATCCCAGCTGCGGGACTTTGAAAAAAAATTATTGCGGACTTACACAAAAACAATTACGACCCGCGGGACTTAGAAAAAATCCATTACGGACATCAAAATACGACAATAACGGACATCCCGCAAACAGCGCCAGACATTAAAAAACACAAAAATACACAAAAAAATTATTAAAAACATTACCCACACCAAGGGGGGACACCCAGGACCTCTGCAACACAGCTTGAACCTCGATTTGGTCAAATTTAAAAAGTTTAGCCACTCAGAAATCTCCTTAGCAAGAGAAAAAATGGCCGCCGAAAAAAACGAAAACGAGGATACACGACCGCTAAAGAAGCTAAATACCACAAAGTAAACACTGCTTTTACAAAAACTAATACGATCTACAACATACAACTTTAGCAAGGACTCTAAATCATACAAACCCGCCTACCACATACACATTCGCCGCCATTTTACAACACTAACATACAGAACTCGGAAGTACCCAGCTACACTAACGACTTCCCCTCGCGCACGCAGCCTATTTACACTACACACTGCAAACGTTGCTGACACTTATAACTCAGCTTCACAACACTGCAAATCTACATTGTATGCTGCAGGAACATGAACAGATTGTCAGCTCTTCAGAACAATGCTTTCTGCATGTATTACTTAAAAATAGGTAAAGTATATTACTTTATTCATTTACTAATTATTTCAATAGCATCACAAAAAACATATACGCAAAAAAAAACACTATCGCAAGAAATGCACTATCGCTAGAATATATATATATATATATATATATATATATATATATACATTTATTGGTTATGAATGACAAGAGCGAAGCCTTGTAGGCACATATTTTTGGTTCTGTCCAATGTACATTTTTCCATGGGACAATAACCACAGTATATTCTATCCTAATTTATATGCTCTATCCTAATTCATAAATTTGTTTTCCTAATACTTGCTCAATTTCCATTTGTATGATTTTACATTTCCTGATAATGTTAATTGCCTGGATCACATATAATGGCAAATATCATATTTTTAAAATCTCCACCCTGAAACCATGCCTCAATTATTGATAACCAACCTTTAAAGTAACCACTTCACTTCAACTGTCTCAACAACAACCCTCGAAAATTAAAACACATAAATATCCAATAAAAAATTATCTCTGATTTTTTAATATTAAGGTCACCTTTGTTTTTTGGCAAATATAATATTCCTGCTTATTGGATTTAACCTATTTCCCCAAAACATTGGGAAGAAAAGATTACTTAGGCTTATTACAGCTTTCTCAGGTGGTGGAAATTCAAAGCTCAGGTAAACAAAGATACTTCCATCTCATGGCCTTTGTTTTACAATATTAAGTTTTTCTTCCCAATTCAGCTCCCCTGATTCTGTGTTATTAAATTTAATTCCCAGGATACTAGCATGTTCACTGTCGGTTTCTATACCTGGAGAAAGAACAAACTTTTTTTCAGGTTCTCCAATCCAAAAATCTACAGATTAACTGTAATTCCTTTGGGAATTTGAAAGCCTAAAGTATATGTTCATATGAATTGAAACTCACAAAGGCCATTAAGCAATAGAATTTACATGGAAATTTTTAATGGTCTCAATCATCCTCAAAATGATCAATAGAAAAAACATGCAAGGAGGGATTAAAAGGACACCCCCGACATAAACCTGATCTTATTTTAAAACTTTCTCCAGTCCATTCATTTATAATTGCTCTTCCCTCAGTATTCCCATAGACAGCTCTCAGCCACGTCACAAACTTTCCTGATATTACATTCATTTCTAAAACAGGCCACTAGACAAACTGTCTCCTTCTTTAATCTTTAATTAGCCAACTAGCCCCTATGACAAATGGAAGAAAAGGAGTGATTTATTAATTACCGTCCCATGCTCCAAGGTACCTGGGTGGGGTGAGTTGGGGGTGGGGGGGGGGGGTTGTTACAGTGACTGTCAGGCCTTGATTCACAAGTGGTCCCCTGGCTATGTTTACTAAGAGGTGTGACTTGATGGTGATGGGTGATGGATGTGCATAAATATGCTGGATTTGTAACCAATAAACTGTTCTCAGTTATCTGTGTGTTCATTACTGAGGGAAGGGATAAACCTAATCATTAGGATAAAGAATTCTACATCTGTCTAAAGAAGACTTACAGCTCTGCTACTCTGACTGATGATTTCTTTGTTCCTGTGGTCATCCTTGTAGTCCAATACCTGTCCGGGTCTGTTTCTGCTAACAGGGATAATAAAAAGAACCATGGTGTACAGTTGGGTAGGTCAGAACTAGGTTCTGGGCATGCCCAAAAGAAGTAGTAGTACTAATATATGAGAGCAGAGTTTTACATGCGTGTATACATGCATTTATGTTTATGTCAACAATCAGAAAGATACAGTGTGGTCATTACATTCTAACCAATATTCAGCCTTCATCAGGTAAACATGTATTGCATACCCCCTATTAGAATATTTTATGCATATAAATATGTTTGTTTTGGATTTATATATTTATTATATATATTTATATATGCTCTAGTATCAAATATCATGACAGTCAGGCATTGATATTTTAACTTGCAATAGATATAACTTCTTGGTATTTAAATGGAGATCAACTGATCGTACTAGAGTTTATCGCACTTAAAAGCAAAAGGCTGTGATCTAAAAATTTCATCAAAGAGTGGAATTCTTTAGGGAACAGAAGATTTCTTCAGTACAAAAAAATATTCAGAGACTAGGAAATATGTATTCAATTTCATCTAGAAGAGCACAAAACCTTAAACAGTATCCACATTAAAGAGAAAAGCAATTGTAAACGCTTTCCTATCTTTCCGCAGTTATATTTTAAGATACATTTTCGTAGACAATAATATAACAGCTATGCATCTCATACGTGCTCCAAACCACTTTGGATTCAATCTAAACACCATTTTCCTACCATCTTGCTGTAAAGGAAAACCGTTTTGTGGGCGGTCTTCCGATGGTTTCAGATTAACGGCACTCAAAGTCTTTTTCAAAATCTTTCGGGCCTCGCAATGAGTGTGCTGTGTGTGAGGCTGTAAGTTTTTTTTTTTTTTAAAAGGCTGCCATAAAAGTCTTTGGCAATCTTTTCATTTGTACCATAACCTTGCTAAACCCCCCAGGGTGTGTGTCTATGGGATATAAAACTGTGTATATGTAAAAATAAATGTGAATATTGATCTCTCATCAGAGTACAGCACAGTACCAGTGCATCTTTCGTGGGGAATATCTGCTGTTCTAGTTCTGGTTCCTGTATCTCCTACAACAAGGATCATGGCTTCCTCATGGTCAACTGGTCAATTGACCAAACTCGAGGACTTGTTGGCTCCAACAGACCTGAATGTGGAGCTAGAGTGGGTATTGCCCAACTCTGACTTTCCCTTCACTTATGAGAGACCTAATTCTGACAAACTAGGCTCAAATTTCCTGCCTGACATACCTCCCTGCCTATTCACACACAAGTAAATGCAAAGAGCCTCTGTATTAATTTCCATACAGTATATGTAGGTGCTTCTCAAAAAATGGGTGGTTGCTAAATGTCAGGATGGTTCTGACTGGTCCCCAGCACCCAATTTATTTTGCATTTATTTGATAACATTATGTGACTATGTATAAAAACAGAGCAGTACTTGATCAGTATAAAAGTTTGCAGGCTGTTGTCCTTGACAAATTATTTTTTATCTTTTGATATTCTCAGCCATCTTTAAAAAAAGAAGAATTGTCTGGTACATATACTATAACACATAATGTACACTGACTGTCCCCAAAAGAGTTCAAACCTATAAATCAATTTAAGCTTGCATAATGTGTTTAGTATCTTAGGCCCCATGCTAATAACGCGGTATAGACATAAATTACACATAACACATTTGTTATTTTTTTCACTTTTTACAATATTACTGTACTCAGCCCACATCTGTCTTATCAGCAAGATATACTTTATTCCTAAACTTGCTGTAATTTTGTAACATAGGGATTAGCATAGGGGTGTTAGTTACTGATGTCATAGGGATATATCAATCACATTCTTTGCTAAGTCAATGCATTTACCATCATACTCCATCATGGACTAACATCCCTAATACTCCATCATGGACTCCATCATGGACCAACATCCCAATGATAACCTAAAGCTCTTCCGATTTCCAAGTTTCAGAGCTTGGAAAATCAGTGACCAACTGACTCAACTAAAGCAGAAGATGAGAGGTTTATTACCATCATTGATTCAAGCAGATACATTGTACAGTACTATTCAGAAAAATGTATTTCCTTGAACAAATTCTAAAATGTTGAACCTGCATTAGAAATCCTCAGCATTGATTACACTGCGGAAATATTGTTGGGCATTTGACCAATCAGAAAGCACTCTTGAAGCATACTGCAAATGTCAAAAAACTCGCAAGCTTGCATTGAAGATATTACATGAGGCGTAATTCCTAAATTGGACCAAATTGGTAAATATTTGACAAAAATGAAAGAAAGGGTTGCTGGTGAACCTGAGACAAGAATGTTATCCCAGGTACACAATGAATTTGTAAGATAACATAAAAGTAAAGTATTCAATTTACAAAGTGTTCAAGAAAGTGATGAACCTTTAATACAGTAATGCAATACATTAATCATATTACAAGACTATATATACAATGCTAGGCAAACCAGCAGTATTTAAAGGGAAATTTCAAAAACTACAGATCATAAAATGAAAACCATATGGAAATGTTTTTTTAACATTTTTAAAATTGATCGTCTATATAAGATATTGCTTTATCACACCACATCTTATGGGAAAAATATATGTTGGCGATTTAATGTTTGCTGTCCCCCATCACAATGAACTGTAGGGTTTGCTACATATTGCTACATATGTGTTTCTCACAGTTTAGTTCTACATTATTTCCATTGGTACATCAGGAAATATTATGTAATACTTTTATTATTTTTAAGATACAAAATGATTGTAAATATTTAAAATATGAATAAAACATAAAAACTGATTATGGTACGCACCGGGTGATTGTTCATACTATGTGTATAACCTCATCACTTCAAATTGTATTTCTCTTTTCATATAATAAATACATACACATAATAATTTGGAAAATACATAAACAAGCAGCAGCAGAGACTTTCTGATGCCAAAAAGCAGTCAAAATGTCAGATTGAGTGACATTCAGTCCAAATGAGTGGTACTTGACAGGCGTGGCTTGACACATGCTCTTGACCTCCTACATAATGAAGTGCAATGATTTCCTCTTTACAGTTCATTTCTTATAGTAAAGCAGCATGAATGCTAATTTGTGTCTAGCACAAGTTAAAACAAAGCCGCTGTTCTGCAACCCTCAGTTTGTGCAGGATATTGGAATTTACAGATATTGCTTGATGAAAGCACAGTCAAGAAAACTTAAAGTGGCAGTTTGCCTCATTCAATATCGTCACAAGCAGACTGCTGTAATTGCTTTTATAAATATTGAGTACACAGGGACATTTACTGGATTATTATCCCCAGAAGGAACTATTCAGGAGAAGCTAAATGTCTTATTTGTGTCCGCCTTATTAAACTATGAATAAAACAATATTACATTTCTTCCTGTTTCATAACCTCAGCTACCTACCTACACTCGCAGCAGCGGGCACATTTTCATTGCTAAACCACAGGAATACAAACCCTCCAGGGATGCTTTTTGTTTCCAGTTTTCATAGGTGACAGGGTGGGCTGAAGTGAGAATGGTCTATCCTGTCATGCAGCAGTGAACCACAGTAAAAAGTGTAAAGTGATAATGCTATACAATCACAATATTTATGGATTCTGCATCCATAAGTTAACCCCTGCTGTACAGGGAACATTTCCAATGCAAGGATCACATACTGCTTCTCCAGTATATAGAACCATATTTGATAGTAGATAAGTACCAAAAAAAACAATTTAGTCAATACCCATTTATGTTTAATTAAGACCACAGATGGTTTTATGCTTACTCCTGTCACCTGTTTGACACTGCAGCTTCCTCAAAGGATTTTCCACTTATCTACCATTTACTTAAAGTAATAGATCTTAGCAAATAGTTTGAAGTTAGTGTTGTAAAACACCTTTACGTGAAATTCATACAAATCATTCAATACCTCTGTACCTCCCTATATATTATTATTATCGTTTATTTGTAACGCGCCAACATATTCCGTATCGCTATACATAAGTTAAGTTACAGGCAATGACAAGTTCAAGAGTAACACATTGTAAATAATAGAGGGCCCTGTCTTTGAGCTTGGAATCCATAAAGCAACTTGCAGGACTGAAACTCGCAGATTTATAATCTAAAGGATTTACAATATATATGCTTTCATCTCCATCTGTCCCCCAGACCCCCCTTCATTCTGCTACTGGCCTACTCCGTTCCCCCTCTCTAATTATCTCCTCCAATTTCTGCCTATATGACTTTTATTGTACTGCTCCTACTATTTAAAATTCTCAACCTTTCTCTCCCAGACTTTCTCCTAGCTTTCAGATCTTTAAACGTTCCTTAAATAACCACCTTCTTAAAAAGCCTATCACAAGCAGACATAAAACCCACACCAATGTTCTTTAAAATGTAAGCTCTCAGTAAAAGACAGCTCTATGCATTCAGCATCTACATGTTTAAACTGTACTGTTATGTTTCATGTACCTAACAAATAATTAATTCATTATTTTTATCCATTGTATACAGCACTACATACATTTTTCTCACTTTATATTTAAGGATTATTATTATTATTATTAATAATAATAAGCAAGGAGGGACTCATTTATATAATGCTTTATTTTATATATTTACTGTAATCTTCCTTAGTAAGGGTAGTGGTTGAGCTACAGCCAGTATAGTAGATTCCAAATGCTGGAACACACACATGGATAGGGGTCCTCTACTATTGGCAGCTGAACTGGAGTAAAGGTAGACTCCAAATATGGAGAGATGGGCAGATAATTCTTTTTATAGATAGGTAACCTGAGTCACCGGACAGGTGACCTAGTTTGGATTTTTTATTGACCCACAAATTACATATCATTGGAACCCACCATTAGCTCCTGAGTAAAGGAATGCATCTCGAGCTGTAGAAAATCCTACTGGATATTCTTTCCCTTATTGGTCAACTGGTATCTATTTGCATCAGCCCATAATTAAAGAGGAAGGGCAGCACCATACAGCTCTAATAACTGCTCCTGATATCTGATATCTCAATAGTATTAAAGGCATCTTATAAAATTGTACCAAATGCAGAAGATTTATTTTTAAAAAAAAGCAGTTATAAGATTAAAACACCACTGAAGTGTCACATTTATAGTATGCTCTTTTGAATAATTTGGCTTGATCATGGGCAGACTGTTTTAGTGAGACTAAAAAACAACAGTGCCTGTAATGTGACTATTATATTTAACTGTGAAATACTCAGTATAGACATTTTCTTTTTTGCTTAGATGATTGCTCACATGTGAAGTGTCTTGGATGCAGATAAGGTCTCTGTAGAGTTCCATTGTAAGGCTGTCACAATTTTGTAAAAGTTTACAATAGAATTACATTGAAGTATAATTACAGAATCACCCTCCTACTCAGGTCCTACTCACTACTATTATGTAGTACTCTAGAGCTCCAGTTTAAATCACTTAGGCACACTAAGATGCTTATATTTTGGACAGCTACTAATGGTATTAGTTTGTTGCATGGAAAGTTTTTTTCAAAAACTGCAAAGGCCATTTAAATTTACTAGTTAGACTCAATAGTCCTTCTTCCAGGTCCACCATTTTGTCAGATTGCTTTGGCTATTCTGTAAGTTGGTTGGATGGAGAAATGTTTGTGTTTTCTTAGATTTTAAGAGTATATTATAGGAACACCAAATTAAGTTTCAAAACCACTTGTCTATAGACAATAACTCCCAATGGGATGCCATGCCACATGTATTGGCAAGTCAGCATCAGTCCCGACAACTGGAATGCTTTTTTTTTTAAGTGCATATTTTATATATTGATGAGAGAGGGATTGTGGTGTGAAGGATTTTATTACTAAATATTTTTCTCTCACTGCAAATTTAACAGCTTGATGTTTCTTTTTTTTGGCAACAGACTATAGGTGTTAAGGTAGAAGACGAAGGATGCTATATTGCACAGCACGCTTTCCTACAAATGAAGAACCTGAATACACCAGAGAAAAGTGAAGGCAATATCATGGAATAGCCGTTTCATCCTTGTCTTTTATATTCTGCATGTGATATGTGACACAAGGAATAAAGCAATCTTATTGTGCTTTCAATGAAAAAAAAACACTCCTTACAAAAACCTCCCTCGGTTCTCTAAAAGTTTGCAGAAGGGAGATGTTCTACTTTCATTTGGATTCTCTGGGGAGCTTTTCTTAACCTATTGATTACTTTCAATAAGAACATCCATAGTGTATTGATTGCTGTCTGGTTGCTGGGCACAGTCACAACAGGTGATGTGTGAAGTGCTTCATCATCATAATGAAAATAAGTGGTCTAATTGACATCACCTCTGTGGTTGTTCAAAGCTTTCTCTTGTCCAGTATAAAAAAGGTGCCATAATTTTCTGAAGGCAACACAATATGAGAAGGAATATCATTTTTGCACCAAGTTCTACTTTTATGTAGTGTTTGACTTCCTGTTTGTATCAAATGTCAATGCATTTTAAATATTTCAAGAAGTTTGATTTATCATCCTCAATATATTTATCAAATAACATTTGCAGTAACTTTAAGAAACCCAACAAACTAACAGCCTGACTACTTCTGGAACCATCCCCTTTTTTTAACTGCTTATCACGTATGTGTTGCTATATTTCACATGTGAGTCTTCAGGGGATACAACCAAACCACATTTAAGAATATACTATAAATATATTTAAAGTCATATTTAAGTGTGACACCCAGGGGAGCCCTAAAAGGTTTTGGGACTGCTGGTCTGATGTGGGCCATGGGCTAACATGGATTACTGGTGCTGTTCCTCCTCTTTACTCCAAGAAGATGTCCTTCCAGTCTGGACACTCAAATTATGACACCCATGTTGTTTCATTGTGTGCTATTTACTGTGTGTTAATTAATGATTATATGTGTGTGGCACCTGGGGGGAAATGCAATAAAAAAACAAGAATCATAATTGGGTAGGTGTGGATGGGATAGGTGGGAGTGAAATTGGGTTTACGTTGAAAGCAGAGCAGAGGACAAACTAAGGTGGTTCTGAGCATGAGTATGATTTCAGCATGAGCTATCAGAGAGGACTCCATTGGGGCACAAACTCATGATCGCACCACACAGACTTCAATTACACTGTGGGTGGTGAATAGAGATGTCAAAGAGCTTGTTTGACCTTGTCAAAATAGAACACTGAATTAATTACTTCAACAACTAGAGATCATGTGGGGGCAAGTGGTTAGTGCCGGTTAGTACTCTATTGACCATATTCATATCTATGGCCCACAGAAGTCTATAAGCGGTAAAATGTGAGAAATATATGGAAGCCTTGACCAGCTTGTACAACGAATACGCCAATCTTCTTTCTCCAAAAATAACTGAACCCTTTACTGGCTATGTAACTTCATAGTGTCTGCATGTTGGAGGTACAACCGGGTTAACTTGTACCCCCATATCTCATGGTTTCCCACAGCCCAAACCCACCGGCTCTGAAGTGTAACACTGCGCCTGTTAGGTGCTACAGACTCGGCTATCAGCTAGTGTTCCACCCTACTGTTATAGGTAACTTGCCACAGTCTAGAGTGATCATGGACCATACAGTTAACTGCTAGCCACCTAGGGGGTTCTTGGGGGCACGGACCAATCCCACTAGCGCCCACTAGGGTTCCCGCATGAAGGCACATACACCTAACGTAATGGCTAATATGGAGGATCCTGTACACCATCAGACAGAGTGTCTGAACTCTTGATCTGATCACATACCCATGGAAAGCCTGGAACAAAGGCACAATTAACATAGGTATTCAGGATCCAGGTCCAGATTGGTTGATTAGGGAGGGGGACATCACCTGAAGCACAAACCTCCCACCTGGCCAGGGGATCGGTGAAGAACTTTTTACCAAGGGTTAGAGACTAAATATGATTGCCTGGTGTTATGGATAAATCTGCTGTACTATTATCAATAAACAGTTGTCAGTTAATTTGTATACTTCAATCTGTGGAAATAATAATCCTTGCCATTGGGATTATCATTGCTGAACTTGGCCTGGTAGGATTCCATCATGAGGTGGTTTCTCCTCACCTCCCTATGCTACCTCTGCATGATGCCCACTATCTCCACATGGTTGGAGAAGATACTGACCTGGATCCCCCTATGGATCACTACCAATTCACACATGACGGTCAGCATTTCACCCTGGGCAGCCTTCGGCGGTGGACCCTGGGATGGAGGTTATAGGTGAGGAGGGTAAGGGAGTGGTGGCCCATGGGAGAGGCTGCGGCTCGGCTGGAGCATGGCTCTCTTGTGGTGGTTGGCCTGGTGGTGGTGGCGGGAGACAGGTTTTGGCACTGCTGGTAGACGGAAGAGGTGGTGGAAATCCCTGTGCGTTGGTCCAAAAGGAAGGCCCGGGTGGTGAACCAGGGTGTTGGCGGAGGGGGCAATGTGGTCAAATGCCACAGATGTACTTGACAGTCCAGCAGGTCACCCTACTGCCCAGATGATTACGTCCTTCTCCTCAGACCTAAGGCCCTCGGCTCCTCTTGTTGCCTCATCCTCAGGAGCCAGCTCCTGTTGTGCGGGGGCACCAGTGAGCCTAGTCCTCCTGTCAGCTGAAAGAGAGAAAATAATGGAATATGTGTTAATCATGTTAAATGATACATTTTTTTGTGTTCATTCCTACCTATCCTAGTTCATTCTATCCTTCTGTTCATTCCTGTCTGACCTCTTGTCTTGAACCTGGATGTTTCACTATGAGTAGCTACCATTTGCAAGATGTGATCTATTCTTTGGATCATGAGCATGATTGTTATTGGCTCATGACGTTATCTTGATTCCAGCCTACGCTGCACTGGGTACACCCATAGATTGTCTCCCTATTGGGACTCCTTCATGGATCTAATGATGCATGACTGATCCATCTATCCCTTGTTAAATCCAGGCAGCTGACATGTCAGTGTCATTATTGGTCAACAGTTACATGTGTTGTGTGTTTTCTATGTGTGTGTGGTGTACATGTGGTGGCATGTTGGTGTATCTGATAGTGCCCCAACATGGAGGCTGGATCCTGTTGGGCCACCAGGCACCTGGCTCAGCAACTCCTAGAGCATCCTCTCCCACTTTTTTTTATATCACAGTCACTTGGGGGCCACCACTTGGTGCTGCACTGGCCTCCTTGGCCGTCATCCTCCTCACTTTGGCCTGGACGTCATCAAAGTGGTCCCATTCTGCTGAGCCCACTGCTGTGACTGCAGCCACTACCTCCTTCCAGGCCTGGGTCCGGGCCTAGTTCCCTCCAGCTAAAAGGATAGCGGGGCAGTCACAGATGGCATATAGGAGGATCACATTCTCCTTGTGAGTGTAGTTAAGGGCCCTGGATTTGCCTTGAGCCTCTTGCTCTCCCAACTGTGGACAGGGATCCTGTTTTCCTCCTCTCACCCTGAGGCCTGTCCCTCCACTATGCTACCATCCGCCCTGGATCAGGCCCCTCACCCTCTGTGCAAGAACTTGATGTGCCTATCACTATGGGCAACTGCACACACCCCTCTCCCTCTACTCCACTCCCCTCTCTCTACTCCAGTGTCATCTCTTCCACTCTCCCTTCCACTCCTCCACTCTCCCCTCCTCCACTCGTCTCCCCCCAAAAATAATAGAATTGTAAATCAAGAAAATTATATGTGTATATATTGTATGTTGTATGTTTTATCTGTAATTTTAATTGTTAGGGGTATTGGTGCATGTGTGGGGGTTTATGTAGCGACCTATCTATATTTGTAACTATGTGTGATATTTACTCTATGTGCTATCAGTTGATATGTGTTTTCAAGGATTAAGTGTAGGTATATAAGGAATATAAATCAAAACAGTTAGAACCTGCGCTCCATCAATGCCTACTCTCTCTCTCTCAATGCTCCAACCACCAACTCTGGGATCAGCAAGCTACTTCATGAGAAAATACAACACAGTCTATGCTGGGGCGTGTGGAACACAGCATTATTATCTCTCCCTGTCAATCATAATCCGTTAGCCAGCTTTATATTGGCTCAAAGGGCTGTGGCGCACACTGTAATTACAGCATTGGATTGTAACTGTGGACCCAATTTGTTGCAGCCTACTAACACCTTACGGTGGCAGGAAGGGCTTACGGTTTTAGACTTTAGCCCTGTAATTTCGGGCTTGAGTCAATTGGATACAGCCGAAATTGTAGCAAATTTCGAACCCGCAGACATGCAGCCTGTATGAAGGAAGTTTCAGGCTTGCAATTGAATGTAGGCCTGTGTCTAAAAACCAAAATGTCTCTGTCAGCCTATATGTGTGTCTGCATAAGTATCCATGATTCTGAACTGCATAAGCACAGAAAAGACACAGGACACATAAAAGCTGACCATTTCTGCAGCAAAACATGGTTTCTGTTATACTTTGGCCTTCATTCAATTGAAAATTGCAACAGTTACAGATCGATTCAATTGATCAAGCCAGCAGCTACCTTCCCTAAACCGTAAACCATGCATTCGTAAGTAGCATTTCAGGACATGATCATGATCAATTAGGCAAGCCCATAACTACCGATTTCGAACTAGTAAATGAGACCATTGAGGTTAAACCACAATCAATTAGAGTTTCGAAGTCCGATATGCGATCGGACTCACAATACGGCAATGTACAAAAAATAGCATAGCTGATGGGGGCGCCAGGGGTGAAGCGCCACAGGCGTCAGGTTGCTAGGTGCGGCAACACAGACTGTGTATTCAGTCAGGGCTATGCTGGTGCTTACTCTAGGAATAGGAGGAGCCAGATTAGATAGGAAGTTGTGATGGCCCTCCTGCCCCTTCCCCCATGCCACCGCGCCGTTCCCTGCTCTCCCCTTTGCCTCCCCACCCCCCTGATCTCTGCTCTGCATGCACATATCTTAGCTTTCTCCTCTGCCTGCAGGGAAGAGGAGGAGCCACCACACCGGGAGCAGAAGCATGGAGGTAAGAGACAGGGCAGAGGGAGGGGGTAGAGACAAAAGGGAGGGGGGGAGGCAAAGAGGGGGAGACAAAGAGGGGGAGGGGAGACAAACAGGGGTGGGACAAACAGGGGATGAGAGGAAAACAGAGAAGGAGAGACAGAAGATAGAGGGAGTTTCTTTGTGAAAGAGAGTGTGTTTGTGAAATAGAGAGAGTGTGTGTGTGTGTGTTTGTGTGAAAGAGAGAGAAAGAGTGTGTGTGTGAAAGAGAGAAAGTGTTTGTGTGTGTGAGAAAGAAAGAGATAGTGTGTGTGTGAAAGAGAGAGAGTGTGCGAGAAAGAGAGAGTGTGTGTGAGGGAGAGAGAGTGTGTGTGAGGGAGAGAGAGTGTGTGTGAGGGAGAGAGAGTGTGTGTGAGGGAGAGAGAGTGTGTGTGTGTGAAAGAGAGAGTGAGTGTGTGTGAAAGAGATCAAGAGTGTGTGTAAGAGAGAGAGAGAGAGAGAGTGTGTGAGAAAGAGAGAGTGTGTGAGAGAGAGAGAGTGTGTGAAAGAAAGAGAGAGTGTGTGTGAAAGAGAGAGAGAGAGAGTGTGGAAGGGAGAGTGCGTGTGTGTGAGAGAGAGAATGTGTGTGAGAGAGAGTGTGTGAGAGAGAGAGTGTGTCAAAGTGAGAGAGTATGTCTGTGAGATAAAAAGTGTGTGTGTGAGAGAGAGAGTGTGTGTGAGAGAGAGTGTGAGAAAGAGAGAGTGTGTGTGAGGTAGAGAGAGTGAGTGTGTGTGAAAGATAGAGAGAGAGAGTGTGTGTGAAAGAGAGCAAGAGTATGTGTAAGAGAGAGAGAGAGAGTGTGTGAGAAAGAGAGAGTGTGTGAGGGAGAGTGAGTGTGTGTGAAAGATAGAGAGAGAGAGTGTGTGTGAAAGAGAGCAAGAGTGTGTGTAAGAGAGAGAGAGAGTGTGTGAGAAAGAGAGAGTGTGTGAGGGAGAGAGAGTGTGTGTGTGAGAGAGATAGTGTGTGAGAGAGAGAGAAAGAGTGTGTGTGTGAGTGAGAGAGTGTGTCAAAGAGAGAGAGTATGTCTGTGAGATAGAAAGTGTGTGTGAGAGAGAGAGTGTGTGTGTGAGAGAGAGTGGGTGATAGAGAGAGTATGTGTGGGTGAAAGAGAGAGAGTGTGTGAAAGGGAGAGAGTTTGTGTGTGTGAGAGAGAGTGTGTGAAAGGGAGAGTGTGTGTGTGAGAGATAGAATGTGTGTGAGAGAGAGTGTGTGTGTGAGAGAGAGAGTGTGTCAAAGAGAGAGAGTATGTCTGTGAGATAGAAAGTGTGTGTGAGAGAGAGAGTGTGTGTGAGAGAGAGTGTGTGATAGAGAGAGTGTGTGTGAGGGGAAAGAGAGAGAGTGTGTGAAAGGGAGAGAGTTTGTGTGTGTGAGAGAGAGTATGTGATAGAGAGAGTGTGTGTGGGTGAAAGAGAGAGAGTGTGTGAAAGGGAGAGAGTTTGTGTGTGTGAGAGAGAGTGTGTGAAAGGGAGAGTGTGTGTGTGAGAGATAGAATGTGTGTGAGAGAGAGTGTGTGTGTGAGAGAGAGAGTGTGTCAAAGAGAGAGAGTATGTCTGTGAGATAGAAAGTGAGTGTGAGCAAGAGAGAGAGTGTGTGTGAGGGAGAGAGAGTGTGTGTGTGAAAGAGAGAGTGAGTGTGTGTGAAAGATAGAGAAAAAGAGTGTGTGTGAGAGAGTGTGTGTAAGAGAGAGAGAGAGAGAGTGTGTGAGAAAGAGAGAGTGTGTGAGGGAGAGAGAGTGTGTGTGTGTGAAAGAGAGTGAGTGTGTGTGAAAGAGAGAGAGTGTGTGTGAAAGATATAGAGAGAGTGTGTGTGTGAGAGAGAGAGTGTGTGTGTGTGAAAGAGAGCAAGAGTGTGTGTAAGAGAGAGAGAGTGTGTGAGTGTAAAAGAGAGAGAGATAGTGTGTGTGAGAGAGAGAGAGAGAGAAAGATTGTGTGTGAGAGATAGAGAGTGTGTGTGTGAGAGAGAATGTGTGTGAGAGAGAGAGTGTGTCAAAGAGAGAGAGTATGTCTGTGAGATAGAAAGTGTGTGTGTCAGAGAGAGAGAGAGAGTGTGTGAGAGAGAGTGTGTGAAAGAGAGAGAGTGTGTGAAAGGGAGAGTGTGTGTGTGTGAGAGAGAGAGAGAGAGAGAGAGTGTGTGTAAAAGGAAAAGTGTGTGTGTGAAGGAAAGAGGAGAGGGAATAGCTTTTTTTTCCAGGGGGGGGGGGTGGAGTTGGGGCATGGGGTGGTGGAGTTGGGAGGGGCGATGGTGGGGGGCGTCAAACTCAGGGGTAGCCTTGGGCGGCAAAAGGTCTAGCTATGCCAATGTGTACAAAATAATAACAATTAATGATGATACTGTTCTAGTCCATGTGGGTGACCTAATATGTATTAACTCCTTTGAGAAGTGTGACACATTTGCTTTGTATTATCATAGTTATTTATTAATGCCCCACCTAACATTTACTTAGAGGAATGGTCTATTTTTTTATAGCAATATAGGGAAGATTACCCTTTCAGGTCAGTAATATGAATAGTCTATAATATATTTTGTATAAAAATATATTTTTCTAATGTTTGAAGTTGTAAATAAGTTACTGATACTTCCTGAAAACAAACATTCTCTTATTTTACAGATCACCTAAACCATCTGCAATAAACTTTTCTCCTGCTGCTTTTGGTGATGTTTATAAAGTGATTTTTTTTTTTTATCTCTGCCTAGAAACAAAGATTGGTTAACATAAGTCTTTCAGGTTAAGAGAAGAAGAGGATTAATATTTAAAAAATATATATTATTTGTTATGAGCAGCTGACAACCAAGGGCCTTATGCTATTGCCAAATTCGTAAATTTATACACACTTAAAACCACTCTAAAAATGGCCACAGATTCTATTAGCAACTCGAAATTCGGATAACGAGTTACCCGCCCACAATCACTATGGGCCAGGCAAAGCCATCCTTAAAACTCCATTGGTTTTAGCACAGCTCGAACATTACAAGCTCTAAATAAAGTTACACAAAATCGATATTCTATTAGACCCGTAGCGCTAGATACCAAACTCAAAATTGAAAAAAGTGTCAGGCTTCTGTCAAAAATATTGTGAGTACTAAATAGGACTTGCAAGGCATTTCTCAAACAGTTATTAAAGCTGTAACAGCTATTAAACACACAATATTGCACTTTAAAAGTGTGGGAAGGCATAGAAATATATTAAAGTTAATTGCACAACAGTCTCCAAGGACCAAATATACCATTTTTTTATATAATATTTTGGACTGGTCATGCATTTGATAATATTAAAAGTGCTGAAAGTTGCATAAAGCAATTAAAGACACAGTACATGGCTAAATTAGAAGAAAAAACATGGAATTGCCTTACAAATGATCAGGGGCGGCCCGTCCATTGGGGCGTCAGGGCAAACGCCCCCCCAAATATTTTCTTCACCCTGCAATAAAAAAAACACAACAATGTATTAGTATAACCCAAAAACAAATAAATATAAGGTGTACATCATCATTTCAAGTCTCAATAGTATTAAAAATTAAGTAAAGTTAGTAAAGGGACACTGTTACTTTAAAATAACCCTTGCGCTACATTAACTAATGCTGTGTATCTATATAGCCCCCTGCCTGCACCCTGTGTGATCAAATTACACTAGTTATACTGTGTACACTAACCTTTAGACTCTTCTCTCTCTTCAATGAGTCCTGGCCTGGCCCCCTGACCGTTAATGCATGCCGCCCACCATCACAGTGACGATATGCATGGGCGGTCATAAATGTATCAATTAATGACTGACAGTCTTCCATCATTGACCAATCAATGATGGAAGGCTGTACAGTTACTTAGTGATCAATCTAAACCCACCCAGACAGTTAGCCCTGAGCGCCCGCCAGCAATTAGGGCCTCGAGTTATCATTTTGATTGACTGATACAGTCAATAAAACCACCAGTTACCTGTCCCTTCCCCCTTTCTGTTTCCTGACCCTGGTCACGCTGAGACTGAGAGACCTCCCTGGCTGAATCTACTCACATCTGCTCTGCCTGCCTAACACAGTAAGTCTACCTGCCTGGCACCTGCCCTGCCCCTGGCCAAACCAAAACCCCTAGTAGCCCCTAATAAAAGTTAGGGGTGACCAGTTACCCCCAGTCCCCCACTATGCCTGCCTGGCCTGCCAGTGCCACCTACCCAGCCACCCACCAACTACCACCGACGGCCCTAGGCCTACAATGCCTGGTGCCAGTGCCAGCCCCAGCCTTCACCCCCATGTGGCCTGTGCCACCCCCGATCAGGCCTGCCCTATGCTAGCTATGCCATCATGCTACCGCCGGATTACCCCGATCACGGGATCGGGGTAGTCGGGTGGTGAGCGGGGTGGCACAGGCCCACATGGGGGTGATCGGATCACCCCCTTGATGAGGCCTGTGCCACCCCTGATGACCTCCATGTCGCCGCCCTATGCCACTCCCGAGGCCCGATCACCACCACCCCGATGCGGCCTATGCTAGCACCGCCCGATTACCCCGATCACGGTGATCGGGGTATTCGGGCGGTGAGCGGGGTTGACCAGGCCACATGGTGGTGGATGTTCACCCCCATGAGGCCTGTGCCACCCCTGATCGTGGCCTACGTGGTCCGATGGGCGACCGATGGGCGCCTGAGCGTGACCGACCCCACCCTGAACCAATACCTACCCATCCCCTATTTTTATTCCATTTTTAGAAGTAACAGGCATGTATATGTGCCTGTCACTTTTAAAGATAAAATAAAAATAAGGGAAGGGAAAAAAAATACAGTAAACAAACACATTAACAGTACAATATGTAACACAACACATTATTACACAAAAATAAACAGCTTTAAACAAACATTAATAAAAAATAAAATAAACAACAGCACATACTTACCTGTCAAATTGACCCCTCCAGCGTTGGCCTTCTGTCCTCTGGATATAGTCATGAAAAATAAATAATCCAATGTTGATTGAAGCCCATGTCAAATAATCCAATGTTGATTGAAGCCAATGGTCAAAATAAAATAATCCAATGTTGATTGAAGCCAATGGTCAAAATAAAATAATCCAATGTTGATTGAAGCCAATGGTCAAAATAATCCAATGTTGATTGAAGCCAATGGTCAAATAATCCAATGTTGATTGAAGCCATTGTCCATCCATCCATTCTGGCCCATTGAAAGAGGCCTCCACACAAAAAAAACGACGCTGTAAAAAAAAAAAAAAAACAACAAACTAAAAGAGCTCCTCCTACAAGGAGCCCCTCCCGCGATTAATAGTTTTTTTCCCCACGGTCTGCTATATATACTAATTTTTGAAGGACTCTGATTGGCTGAAATTTTTGATTGACATCGATTTCAACCAATGAGAGTCTTTAAAAAATTAGCAAATCAGCAAGCAGGTATGGAAGCCTGTAAGGGTAAAGAAGGTTAGTGTGAACTTGTTTGACCCTGTATGTATTATACATATTACAGGGCTATGTTATGTGATATACATGTTACAGGATAATATCCTGTAACATGTATAGCCAAAAAATAGCACTGTAATATGTATAAAAAATAATGTGTAATAGAAATGCATGAACAATATAATATAACAAGTAATAAAGAACATCAATTAATCAAATAATAAATATCAATTAATATATATTGTTGTATGTATATGTTTATGTATATTTATGTGTATTTTTTATGCGTGTATATATATATATATTTGGATATATATATATATATATATATATATATATATATATAAAAATTTATATCAATATATCACAATAAATAAATATATATATATATATATATATATATATATATATATATATATCAATTTGATATATATATATATATATATATATATATATATATATTTATTTATTGTGATATATTGATATCAATTTTTATATATATATATATAAATATATATATAAATATATATATATATCAATCAATATATCTATCAATCAATATATATATATATATATAATTATTATTATTTTTTTTTTACAATTTGGGCCTATATGGTCCCAATTTGTTATTTAGGGTTTTAAAGGTGCGGTTGGGGCCTATATGGTCAAAATTGGTTATTTAGGGTTTTTAAGGTGCGGTTGGGGCCTATATGGTCCCAATTTGTTATTTAGGGTTTTAAAGGTGCGGTTGGGGCCTATATGGTCAAAATTGGTTATTTAGGGTTTTTAAGGTGCGGTTGGGGCCTATATGGTCAAAATTGGTTATTTAGGGTTTTTAAGGTGCGGTTGGGGCCTATATGGTCCCAATTTGTTATTTAGGGTTTTTAAGGTGCGGTTGGGGCCTATATGGTCCCAATTTGTTATTTAGGGTTTTAAAGGTGCGGTTGGGGCCTATATGGTCAAAATTGGTTATTTAGGGTTTTTAAGGTGCGGTTGGGGCCTATATGGTCCTAATTTGTTATTTAGGGTTTTTAAGGTGCGGTTGGGGCCTATATGGTCCCAATTTGTTATTTAGGGTTTTTAAGGTGCGGTTGGGGCCTATATGGTCCCAATTTGTTATTTAGGGTTTTAAAGGTGCGGTTGGGGCCTATATGGTCAAAATTGGTTATTTAGGGTTTTTAAGGTGCGGTTGGGGCCTATATGGTCCCAATTTGTTATTTAGGGTTTTAAAGGTGCGGTTGGGGCCTATATGGTCAAAATTGGTTATTTAGGGTTTTTAAGGTGCGGTTGGGGCCTATATGGTCAAAATTGGTTATTTAGGGTTTTTAAGGTGCGGTTGGGGCCTATATGGTCCCAATTTGTTATTTAGGGTTTTAAAGGTGCGGTTGGGGCCTATATGGTCAAAATAGGTTATTTAGGGTTTTTAAGGTGCGGTTGGGGCCTATATGGTCCCAATTTGTTATTTAAGGTTTTTAAGGTGCGGTTGGGGCCTATATGGTCCCAATTTGTTATTTAGGGTTTTTAAGGTGCGGTTGGGGCCTATATGGTCCCAATTTGTTATTTAGGGTTTTAAAGGTGCGGTTGGGGCCTATATGGTCAAAATTGGTTATTTAGGGTTTTTAAGGTGCGGTTGGGGCCTATATGGTCCCAATTTGTTATTTAGGGTTTTGAAGGTGCGGTTGGGGCCTATATGGTCAAAATTGGTTATTTAGGGTTTTTAAGGTGCGGTTGGGGCCTATATGGTCAAAATTGGTTATTTAGGGTTTTTAAGGTGCGGTTGGGGCCTATATGGTCCCAATTTGTTATTTAGGGTTTTAAAGGTGCGGTTGGGGCCTATATGGTCAAAATTGGTTATTTAGGGTTTTTAAGGTGCGGTTGGGGCCTATATGGTCCCAATTTGTTATTTAGGGTTTTTAAGGTGCGGTTGGGGCCTATATGGTCCCAATTTGTTATTTAGGGTTTTTAAGGTGCGGTTGGGGCCTATATGGTCCCAATTTGTTATTTAGGGTTTTAAAGGTGCGGTTGGGGCCTATATGGTCAAAATTGGTTATTTAGGGTTTTTAAGGTGCGGTTGGGGCCTATATGGTCAAAATTGGTTATTTAGGGTTTTTAAGGTGCGGTTGGGGCCTATATGGTCCCAATTTGTTATTTAGGGGTTTTAAGGTGCGGTTGGGGTTTATATGGTCCCAATTTGTTATTTAGGGTTTTAAAGGTGCGGTTGGGGCCTATATGGTCAAAATTGGTTATTTAGGGTTTTTAAGGTGCGGTTGGGGCCTATATGGTCACACTTGCTCTTTTAAGGTTTTAAAATTTACGGTTTGGGTCTTAAACGTTCTAATGTTTTTTTTTTTGTTTTCAATCACTTCCCAGGTGCAAACTATCTGTGGAATCAGATTTGTTTGGACTCGTTGGTTGACTTACTGGACGTGAATACCCCGAGAAGGAGAGTCAACTGTTGGTGAGTACATGGTCACACTTGGACTTTTAAGGTTTTTAAGGTGCGGTTGGGGCCTATATGGTCACACTTGGTCTTTTAAGGTTTTAAAAGTTACGGTTTGGGTCTTGAGATTTCCAATGTTTTTTTTGTTGTTTTCTATCACCCCCCAGGTGCAAACTATCTGTGAAAGCAGATTTGTTTGGACTCGTTGGTTGACTTACTGGACGTGAATACCCCGAGAAGGAGAGTCAACTGTTGGTGAGTATCATTGCCTTTAATTTTCTGTCCATGTGTATAGGTGCAAATTTGATGTTGATGTAGTCTTGTCACATGAGGGTTTGCAATCTGTAATGTATACCAATGAAATCAACACACTGTTATTTTAAAGTAATTTTGTGACATAATATAAATTAATATACCGTGATCTCTTTCTTCTATTGGTATCAATATCAGAAATGAATACTATTGACTCTCTACTTGTGAAGCCTTTCGGCACCCTAACCTATGAGGAGAAGGTGGAAGTAAAACGGTTAGGAGCTGACCAACCAGAGATAAATCTGCAGCAAATCGCAAGAGATAGAGGGAAGCAATATGTCCGTAATTTCAATACTGAATGGTACAAGAAGAACGACTGGCTTTCTGGAAGCGTTTCTAGGAAGTCCTTATATTGTTTCCCATGCATCCTATTTGGTGGTGACGCTGCTTGGACCAAAACTGGAGTGACTGACGTCAAACATCTAGCTGATAAATTGGCGAAACGCAAAAGTTCTAAAGCTCACTTGGATAACAGGATCAAGTTTGAGATGCTTGGACAGGCGAACATTGCTGTTCAACTGGACCAAGGATACCAAGTCAGCATTCAAAAACACAACGAAGAAGTGGCTAAGAACCGGTACATCCTTTCCAAGATAATTGATTGTGTTCGCTTTTGTGGCGCTTTTGAACTGGCATTAAGAGGACACGACGAGAGTGAAACATCGCTAAATCCAGGAGTGTTTAGAGGCCTGGTGGATTTGGTTGGCAGTATCGATAGTGCAATGGAACAGAATTTGAAGACTGCAACTGTGTTTAAGGGCACGTCCAAAACCGTGCAGAATGAGCTACTGGACTGCATGCATGAAGTTATTAAGGAAGTGATTCACCAAGAGCTTAAGGAAGCCCAGTTTGTGGCAATCCAAGCGGATGAAACAACCGATATTTCCGCTAGGACACAGTGCGTTGTAGTCTATTGCTACATTGACAAGAAGCATCAAGTGGTGGAAAGATTTGATGGCTTCACGGAAATGAAATCAACGGATGCAGATTCGATTGCTGCTGTTGTGCTGGAAACACTGAATACTGTTCTCCCAGAGCCAGAAGACAAGAAGAAACTCATAGCTCAAAGCTACGATGGTGCCAGTGTGATGCATGGAGATCAAGGAGGAGTTCAAAGAAAAATAAAAGACGTGTACCCGAACGCACACTACGTCCATTGCTATGCTCACCAACTGAACCTAATAATGGAGAAAGCAGTTTCAAGGATTGGAAGAGTTAGAGTTTTTTTTTCAAACATAGGCGGCATACCATCTTTTTTTTCACGCTCTCCAAAAAGGACTGGAGTTCTGGATGAGGTAGTTGGTAGAAGACTTCCAAGAGGTGCACCGACACGATGGAACTTCAACGTTAGGACCGTGAACGTGATCTACGAGAACAGAGATGCGCTACTTGAGTGTTTCCAGACAATTGAAGCATGTCTAAACTTTGATCCAACATCTATACGTGAAGCCGCAGGTTTCATTTGAATGCTGGAAGACAGGGAGTTCCTTTACTTCCTTAAATTATTTCATTTAATAATGCCACATGTTGACATCCTCTATAGTCAGCTTCAGAAGCGAGACATGGATACTGTTTACATCAAAAAAGTCACAGAAGACTTTGTCACCAGCATCCAGAAAATCCGTAATTCTGTTGAAGAGATAGAAGCAAGTTTGCCGAGCGATGTAACAGTCAACAGACGGAGTGCGGAGATCTCAACCTTGAGACAACTTTCAAGAGAGGTATGTGATATAGTGGTGGTTCATGCAAAAGAACGTTTTTCATTTTCAAATCACCTAGTCAGTGCCAAACTTGTTCAAAGTGACTTGTATAAAACCCATGACACTTGCTTTCCAACCCAAGCTCTTTAAGACACCGTGCAAGCATATCCAATACTAAAGAAGGAACAATTACGCACTGAGCTGTCACTTCTGTATGGGAAGACAGATTTTCATACTTGTACAAGTGCTGTTGCTCTGCACAAACTTTTCCATCAATTTAATCTGCAGAATGATTTCACAGAGACAGTAAAATTATTAAGAATCCTGATTACAACACCGATGACCACTGCAGAATCAGAAAGATGCTTCTCCACATTGAAGAGGATAAAAACCTTTTTAAGAAGCACCATGTCCCTGGAGCGGTTGAATGCATTGGCGATGCTCTCAATGGAAAAGCAACTGATTTCCGAGATCCCAGACTTTCAATGAAAAAACCATTGAGAAGTTTTCTTCTTTGAAAGGTCGCTGTGCAAAATTAAAATACAAGTGATTGAAGCAAAGAAGAATGCATACCCCCAAGGTGTGCAAAGATAAACTGCGTTAAGCAGCACCACCTCACACTACCAAACATAACTAGTGGTAAGTAAAGTATGAACGGTGTGTGGGTGTGCATATGGAAGGAGCTATGAAAGGTGTGTGCATGGTCAGTAACAATTGTTGAAGCCTTGGCATGGTTTGAAGGAATTGGAGGCACTTCCAAGGGTAGCTGTCACTTGTGTACGGGAAGCAAGAATTCCATATCTGTACAAGTGCTGTTGCTCTGCAGCAACTTTAGCATCAATTTAATCTACATAATTTAACAGAGTGAGTGAAGCTATAAGGAATCCTGCTTACAACAACGAAGACTACTTAAGAACCAGAAAGATGCTTCTCCACATTGAAGAGGATCAAAAAAGTAATTAAAAAGCTCCATGGCCCTGTAGCGGTTAAATGCATTGGTTTGAAGAAATTGGAGGCACCTTCAAGGGTACGTAAAGTTCTCAGAAATGGCACCACCTCACTACCAAAAATAACTAGTGGTAAGTAAAGTATGAATGGTGTGTGGGTGTGCATATTGAAGGAGCTATGAAAGGTGTGTGAATGGTCAGTAACAATTGTTGAAGCCTTGGCGTGGCGTTACTGCTCATATGGTTATCCATATGCTAATTCAACGTGTTTGTTTGACATTGATTATTGTGTTGTCTAAACAGAAGTGAAATGTTGTTGTTTTCTTGAATCCCAAGATCCACTGGTTTGAGACTATGCAGTGCTGATTGGTCTTCTAACGTATGTTTGAGGCCTATATGGTCCCACTTGGTCTTCTAAGGTATGTTTGGGGCCTATGGTCACACTTGGTCTTCTAAGGTATGTTTGAGGCCTATATGGTCACACTTGGTCTTCTAAGGTATGTTTGGGGCCTATATAGTTCCACTTGGTCTTCTAAGGTATGTTTGGGGCCTATATGGTTCCACTTGGTCTTCTAAGGTATGTTTGGGGCCTATATGGTTCCACTTGGTTGTTTAATGTTTTTTAAGTATGGTTTTGTTCTTGAATGGTCTGATTGATTTGCTTGTTTTCTTTCAACCCCAGGTACAAACCCTATGTGGCTGCAGATTTGTTTCTACTCGTTGGTCAACTTACTGAACGTGAATACCCTGAGAAGAAGACCCGACTAATGGTAGGTGTCACTCCTTTAATGTTTCAGTTAATACGTATAGGTGCAATTATGATATTGCTGTAGTCTTGTCACATGAGTTTTTTCAATCTATATTGTATACCAATGAATTTAACACATTGTTACTTTACTTCTTGACATTTCTGCATTGGTGATCATGTATTTCAATGGGCTTTACAAGTATAAGGTCATTGGGCGGGGCTTATAAAGGTCATCATGACGTCAGGGGGAGGAGTTACAAACATGGGTGTGGTTTGAAAAAGGGGGAGTGGCTATGTTTCGCCCTGTCGCCCCTCCAACTTGAAAAGTCACCAGCCGCCACTGCAAATGATACATAACACTCACAGAGGCTCAAATGTGGGCTCATTGCAGCCTAAGTGCGGTGCGGCTGCTTCGCCTCGGTCTGCGAGGCTCTCATATGTGACAGTGCCGCTGGCTGCAATGAGCACCTTCTCCAATTATTGCAGCATAAGTGCTACGCAGCTGCTTCTCTCGATTTGCGAGGCTCACAGTTGCGCCCTTGCTTTGCGTGTGACACAACTGCGTTACCAACATTGCAAACGTCACCAACGTCACCAACATCGCAATATCCACAACTATATATGTGATATTTATTTATATATATATATATATATATATATATATTTTTTTTTTCATTTACATATTTCAGTCATCTTATCTATATTAGAACAAAAACTACTGGTGATATTACACCTCCACATGACATGTCAAGAGCCAGAGGAACCACACTGCGCAAGAGGTTAATACCAATCTGCAAGCACACAGGGACCACAACAGCTGCTCTAATGCAATGCCTTTTAAAGGGATATACACACCTAAAATGATACTCAGCACCACACCAAACTACTGACCCAGATCATCTACCCACATCTATGGGAATGTCTGGAATCTACAACAGGACTTTAGTTTAAAGAAAATGGGGTGAGAGAAATGTCAGCATGAGCAGCCTTGGGCCTTAAAGACAGGAGGGGGAGACATTGATCCCGCCTACATGTGTATATCACTAGATAACAAAGGCCAGGCATTGCATTGTCTTAAAGAGCATGTAAGAAACACACTGTTAGAGGCAAAAGGACATGGGGATTCAGGGAAAAATCAGGACATGGGGGATTGCACTACTGTGGTCAAGCTCTTCAGGAAGGCCAACAAACACACATGGAGGCTGTGGAAAGGCACATGGAGCAACAGCATACTCACCTCCATCAAGACCAATCTTGGGTACACCCACTGCTTTTGGTCATGTGGCAAGATGTATGCCAATAATAATTTTGTGAAATTATATCAAGTGTTCTTGTATCAATTAATTAGTGATAATACCTGTCATTTGGTTACCAAAACACTTCAGGGGAATGCTGATACTGAACTATGGACAGTAAATAGCTATAATTATTTTAGAAGGATGGCACATTTCATGCAGATTTTAGGTGTTAGGTGCACCAGTATGTGATATGATAAAAATCACTTTTAACATGGAAAGTATAATAATATATACAGTGGATATAAAAAGTCTACACACCCCTGTTAAAATGTCAGGTTTCTGTGCTGTAAAAAAATGAGACAAAGATAAATCATTTCAGAACTTTTTCCACCTTTAATGTGACCTATAAACTGTACAACTCAATTGAAAAACAAACTGAAATCTTTTAGGTAGAGGGAAGAAAAAATATAAAAATAAAATAATATGGTTGCATAAGTCTGCACACCCTTAAACTAATACTTTGTTGAAGCACCTTTTGATTTTATTACAGCACTCAGTCTTTTTGGGTATGAGTCTATCAGCATGGCACATTTTGACTTGGCAAGATTTGCCCACTCTTCTTTGCAAAAACACTCCAAATCTGCCAGATTGCGAGGGCATCTCCTGTGCACAGCCCTCTTCAGATCACCCCACAGATTTTTAATCGGATTCAGGTCTGGGCTCTGGCTGGGCCATTCCAAAACTTTAATCTTCTGTGGGTATGGTGTTCTTTTGGTGATGTGCAGCGTTATTTTTGAGCCAAACATATCTTTTGGAATTATGGCCAAAAAGTTCAACCTTGGTTTCATCAGACCATAACACCTTTTCCCACATGCTTTTGGGAGACTTCAGATGTGTTTTTGCAAAATGTAGCCTGGCTTGGTTGTTTTTCTTTGTAAGAAAAGGCTTTTGTCTTGCCACTCTACCCCATAGCCCAGACATATGAAGAATACGGCAGATTGTTGTCACATGTACCACACAGCCAATACTTGCCAGATATTCCTGCAACTCCTTTAATGTTGCTATAGGCCTCTTGGTAGCCTCCCAGACCAGTTTTCTTCTCGTCTTTTCATCAATTTTGAAGGGAGCTCCAGTTCTTGGTAATATCACTGTTGTGCCATGTTTGCTCCACTTGATGATGACTGTCTTCACTGTGTTCCATGGTATATCTAATGCCTTGGAAATTATTTTGTACCCTTCTCCTGACTGATACCTTTTAACAATGAGATCCCTCTGATGCTTTGGAAGCTCTCTGTGGACCATGGCTTTTGCTGTGTGATGCGACTAAGAAAATTTCAGGAAAGACCAACTAGAGCAGCTGAACTTTATTTGGGGTTAATCAGAGGCACTTTAAATGATGGCAGGTGTATGCTGACTTCTATTTAACACCATTTGTAATGTGATTGCTTAATTCTGAACACAGCTATATCCCCAGTTATAAGAGGGTGTGCAGACTTATGCAACCACATTATTTTTAATTTTTATTTTTCTTCCCTCCACCTAAAAGATTTCGGTTTGTTTTTCAATTGAGTTGTACAGTTTATAGGTCACATTAAAGGTGGAAAATGTTCTGAAATGATTTATCTTTGTCTCATTTTTTTACAGCACAGAACCTGACATTTTAACAGGGGTGTGTAGACTTTTTATATCCACTGTATATATAATAGCATCACATTCCAATTAACTGAAGAATAGTGACATGCAAACATATGATTACAGTACTCAAATGCATGAAGGGATGGGTGTACAGGAAGATCATCTACTAGGGTCTCATGTGGTCATCAAGCCACAGGAACCATGCTCTGATGAATAGATATCTCATCATATATCACTCCATGTAAAGAAGCAACCAGTATTATGCATAGCACTTTCATACAGTCTGCATCTGCTCAATTATACAGATGCACTAACATATGGATTATGTAATCCAATTACACACATATATTTTGTACTGAAAATCAGCAATAGAATTAAAAAAACTAAAAAAAGAGAGGAGGAAAAAAATCTCTGAATAACTGTATTTACAATACAGTGTTTCATGCTATTACTGTAACAATAAATACATTCACATGCTCATCATCTAGGAGCAGTGCTAACCAAAATTGATGTGTCATGGACAATCACTTGTCATGCTCATTAGTAAATATGTGTATTTTCACAAGGAATGCTTCACTGTGGCTACAATCATTTTGCCAGGAGTACTCACTATCACTATCTCCATATTAAATAGTTGAAACACATTGATATCACATTTCAGTGGTATACACTTGTTATCGGAACAAAATTATTTATCACATGACTTGTAAACACACATTTAGACTGATGTAAGGCAAATGCCAGCATCCATATTGTCTGTAAATTAAATCACACAAATGATTTTGCTATCATAATGTTGAGGATCACATGCAACAATAATGCATGTGTAACTACTGGGTATGAATAGTAGATGCTACTGGGATTATGCAAGTCAACAGCCATGACAGTATTAATAGTAATTGAGCATAACATTGGTTATGTTTTTTTTTCAGATGATATATGTAGTTAGACATGGCATGTAAGATCTGTCTGCTGGGGGGAATGTCAGTGATCTAATGCCTGATAGGCACTGGGTTCCGAGTTTACTTACATTATATGATACCACGGCAATACCAACAATAGAGGAGCTTAGACAGAGAATAAGCTATTATTAATAGGTAGTGATCCAACCCAAAAATACCAGACAATTTTACCCTGAACAGGAGAAACAGTGCTGCTTGAAGATGATGAACAAGCCTTAATGGATGTGAGATTTGCCGAATTAAAAGAAAACAAAACAACCTTAGTCAGTAAAGGAGATGATATAATAGTGACTACACCATCTCTTCTCAATGGCATTCCACACTGAATATCAATTGGTGCAAATGTTATACATAACCATACATGTCCAAAGAGAAGAGTACCATGGTCCGTGTGATGGTTGGAAGTCTCATGGTTTAAAATAATGTCGACCAGATAGGCCACGAACCTCTACTCTATAGCCAGGCAGTAATATGTCAACACTTTTGATGAGTATTCAGTGAGGAGTGTTGATGACAAAGTTAATTTTTATACAAAAAGCCCCTATTTTACCCTCTTTCTGAGCCCCACCCTCCATGTCACTAAGCCTTCTCCCTCTACAACATGGAGGGGGAGTTGTAGGGAGTGGTATGTCCTCCTGTTGTGGCTGCATATCTGCTAGAGTTGGAGTTATATGGTGAGATGAGCATGGCGTATCCTGAGGTTCAGATAGTAGTGGTGTCTGGG
Organism: Discoglossus pictus; assembly: GCA_027410445.1. Taxonomy (NCBI): domain Eukaryota; kingdom Metazoa; phylum Chordata; class Amphibia; order Anura; family Alytidae; genus Discoglossus; species Discoglossus pictus. Next base: position 433,341,688 of record CM050163.1, on the reverse strand, counting down.
GTACCGCAGATTGAAGAGCTAGGTGACATTTGAATTTGAAGTTCCATAAATACTCTCTGGTTGTGAGTAATTGACTCTGCTGGGTTTTGAACACTGGTCCCCAGGCTGCTATACCTCTTCCCTACCACTGCGCCAGCCTGCCTTTTGTGAATTCCATTGAGACCTTATAAGCTTGACTCTGCTAGCAATTTTATCAGTACCTAAGTCTCTTCAGCTGTGTCTGGTCCTTGGCCTATATAAGGCACTTCCTGTCAAATGTACCTTGCCAGATTATTGTTGGTTCCTGATCCCTTCAATAAAAGCTTGTTCCTGTTTAACCTACAAGTTGCTGAACCGGATTATTGCTGACCTTGGCTACTGGTCTCCACAACTTTGTGATTCCTATATCATTACAGAATAATCTGGCCCTTTCATGGAGACCGCCGGGACAGATTCTGCATTGGCCCAGCAGGTTGCTTTTACTGCAAGAACTGTGCAGACCCAGGCACAGACCATCCAAGTGCTGCAGGACCAGGTAGCTGAACTGCAAAATAAATTTCAGTCAATGCACAGTGAGTACACCAGCTACAGGGCACGTGATGTTTCAGCTGCTACAGTTACACCTGCACAAGATGCCTGCTTGCCCCTGCCAGAAAAGTTTGGAGGAGATCGCAAAAAATTTAGGGGTTTCCTAAATCAATGCCGTTTGCACTTCATGATGTTACCTCACCAATTTCCATCTGAAAGAGAGAAGGTGGGATTTATTTTTTCACTACTCAAAGATGAAGCCCTGGCTTGGGGCTCCCCTCTTCTGGAACAGGACAGTCCAGTCTTAGGTAATCTAAATGACTTTCTTGAGGCCATGTGCCTAGTTTTTGATGACCCCAATCGATGTGCTACAGCAGAAGCCACTCTACTTCATTTGCATCAAGGGAGGCGCTCCGTGGCTGAATATGCTGCTGAATTCAGACAGTGGGTTGCTGATACTACCTGGAACCAATCAGCTCAGAGGTTCCACTTCAGAAAAGGTCTCTCAGAAGCTATAAAAGATGAGCTAGCTCGTGTTGATCTTCCTGCTGACTTTGATGCATTCGTGCATTTGGCTATCCGTATCGATCGGAGACTTTCTGAATGAAGACTGGAAAGACAGGGCTCTTTTAGACCAAGTACTACTCCTATTTCCTATTCAAGAATTTCTACTCCAACCCCACAAACACCTTCAGACTCTGAGCCTGAGGCTATGCAGGTAAATCTAATAAGAGGGCCATTATCCAATGAAGAAAAACAGTGGCGACGCACTCACAATTTATGCCTGTATTGTGGTAGTGCAGGGCACTATGCCATCAATTGCCCTATCAAATCCAAAAGAACAATAGCTATGGTTGCTGAGGGCGCACAGATTCGACACCAATCCCAGATTGCAGATCAACTGGATTCTGTCACACAACCCTTGTTTTCTCTGGCTCATGGTGAAGAGGGTATGTTGACTCAACATCCTCATTTTGTGGTGCCTATCACGTTGCAATGTGGTGATCATAAAATTTCAACTACAGCTATGATAGATTCTGGAGCAGGCGGAAACTTTATGGACATTAAATTTGCAGCAGGAAATGGAATTCAGTCTATCCCTAATTCTTCACCTGTGTTAATGGAGACAGTGGACGGTTCTCCACTTACGTCGGGCCCTGTTACACATGAGACTGTGCCCTTAAAGTTGACTCTGGAAGTGAATCACCATGAGACTATATCTTTCCACCTAATTTCCTCAACACAGTTTCCAGTGATTTTGCGGGTACCTTGGCTTGCTCTGCATAACCCTTGATTGGAAGATCAGAACTTTGTCCTTTCCTTCAGAACACTGCTTAATGAATTGTCAACCCACTAAGGTAACACCTGTTGCCACAACAATTAATGAAATGGTTGCTACAAACTTGACTAAGCTTCCTCTACAATATCGGGATTTTGCAGATGTCTGTGATAAGAAGAATGCTGATCAGCTTCCACCCCACAGGCCTTATGATTGCCCAATAGAGCTGTTGCCTGGGGCTGCTATCCCATTTGGCCGTATATATTCCCTTTCTGAGCCTGAATTGAAAGCTCTTCGTGAATACATACAAGAAAATCTTGGCAAAGGTTTTGTTCGACCATCTACTTCCCCAGCAGGAGCTCCTATATTCTTTGTAGAGAAGAAAGATGGCAGCCTACGGCCATGCGTTGATTACAGGGACATTAATAACATCACTGTTAAAAACCGCTACCCCTTGCCTCTCATTCCTGAACTTTTGGAGAGACTTCGCTCAGCTAAAATATTTACAAAGCTTGATCTTCGGGGGACATATAATCTGGTTCGCATAAGACCAAATGATGAATGGAAAACAGCTTTCAGAACCAGGTACGGGCATTACGAATATCTAGTAATGCCTTTTGGGCTTTGTAATGCCCCTGCAACTTTCCAGCATTTTATCAATGATGTACTACGAGATCTCCTGGATCAGTTTGTTGTGGCATATTTGGATGATATCCTAATATTCTCTGATAGTCTTGAAAACCACAGAAAACAGGTCCGTATAGTTCTGGAGCGCCTTCGTACCCACCACCTATACATTAAACTAGAAAAATGTGAGTTTCAACAGAAATTCAATTCCTGGGGTATGTCATAATTCCTAAAGGTTTAACTATGGACGCAAGTAAAATTAAAGCTGTGCTGGACTGGCCCATCCCCAAGAATGAAAAAGATGTCCAGAGATTTGTGGGGTTTGCCAATTTTTACAGGCGTTTTATTAAGAATTTCTCTGCCGTTATTACACCGATCACTGAACTCACACGTAAGGGGACTCCTTTTCAGTGGTCCGATAAGACGGATACCGCATTTTCCCGATTAAAGACTCTATTTACCTCTGCCCCCGTCCTGGTACATCCTCAGCCGGAATTACCATTTATTGTGGAAGTTGATGCTTCCGATTCAGCTGTTGGTGCTATACTGTCTCAAAGGACTGGACCTAAGATGCTGTTACATCCGTGTGCCTTCTATTCCCGCCAGATGGTGCCAGCAGAAAGAAATTATGACATAGGGAATAAAGAACTATTGGCTATAAAAGCTGCCTTCACTGAATGGAGACATCTCTTGGAGCGAGCTACCCATCCAATTACTGTCCTCACAGATCACAAAAATCTGGAATGTATTCGATCAGCTAAGAGACTGTCAGCCAGACAAGCACGCTGGTCCCTATTCTTCTCAAGGTTTAATTTTTTGGTTACATACCGTCCTGGCTCCAAGAATGGTAAGGCGGATGCCTTGTCTAGAATAGCTGACCCCCTCCATGCTACCGTAACCAAGACCACCATCTTGCCGGAGGATATATTTATAGGAGTTGCTTTTCCTTCTGATCTGATGTCTCGCATTAAAAAGTGCTACGCTGAAGACCCATTTATTCGTGATCCTCCTAGTGATCTCCAAATGACGATGCTTAATGGGTTTTGGATTTTTCAACGACGTCTGTTTGCTCCGGAGTCAGTGCGACTGGACCTTTTACGTCTCTACCATGACTCAAAACCAGCAGGTCATCCAGGAATCCGAAAGACGCAAGACCTACTTGCCCGATCCTTTTGGTGGCCGAAGTATCATGAGGATGTTAAGAAGTATGTGTCCTCTTGTGATGTGTGTGCCAGACATAAGACTCCTCGCTCATCCCCTGTTGGCTTGCTTCAGCCTCTTCCGATTCCTCATCGTCCCTGGGGATCTATATCCATGGACTTTATTGTGGAACTACCTCCCTCTAAGGAACAAACTACCATTCTTGTTGTTGTGGACAGGTTAACTAAGATGGGTCATTTCATACCAGCTCGTGGTCTCCCTTCAGCTAAACAGACGGCTGACCTGGTTATTCGGGAAATTTTTCGCTTGCATGGAGTGCCTGATGAAGTAGTTTCTGACAGGGGAGTGCAGTTTACGTTTCGTTTTTGGAAACATTTTTGTTCTAATCTAGGTATTAATGTAAATCTGTCGTCAGCTTTTCATCCGCAAAGTAATGGACAGACTGAGCGAATCAACCAGACTTTGGAGCAATATTTGCGGTGCTATATTAGTTACCTGCAGGATGACTGGCTGGATTATCTACCCACGGCGGAGTTTGCCTATAACAATGACCAACACTGCTCCACTTCTTTGAGCCCATTTTTTGCCAACTATGGTTACCATCCGACCTTTCTAGTCAGTCTCCCAATTACTACTTCCATTCCTGCAGTCACTGACCGGCTAACCGCCTTACGTGATTCCCAAGCACTGTTGAAAGAGACTCTTTTGGACGCTCAGGAATGTTACAAAAGAGCTGCTGATAGGCATAAAAAGGAGGCCCCAGTCTATCGCGTTGGTGACAAGGTGTGGCTGTCAACAAAGAATCTTAAGCTTCGGATTCCTTCTCATAAATTGGGTCAAAGGTTCATGGGACCTTTTGAGATCATTGCTCAGATCAATGCTGTCACCTTCCGTTTGCAACTCCCGAATTTCATGAAAATACATCCAGTGTTTCACGTTGCACTGCTTAAACCTGTTCATGAAAATACTTTCCCTGGCCGAGCCCTGCCTGCCCCACCTCCAGTCCTCGTGGATGGTGAGGATGAGTACGAAGTGGACAAAATTCTTGACTCCCGGATCTTCCGTAACAAACATCAGTATCTGGTTCGCTGGAAAGGCTATGGTGAGGAGGAGAGTTCGTGGGAACCAGTGGACAATATTCACTCTCCTGATCTACTTCGGTCTTTTCATGTGCAGTACCCTGCTAAACCAGGTAATAGGGCATCCAGAGGCTGCACCTATAGAGGCGGGGGTAATGTGAGTAATTGACTCTGCTGGGTTTTGAACACTGGTCCCCAGGCTGCTATACCTCTTCCCTACCACTGAGCCAGCCTGCCTTTTGTGAATTCCATTGAGACCTTATAAGCTTGACTCTGCTAGCAATTTTATCAGTACCTAAGTCTCTTCAGTTGTGTCTGGTCCTTGGCCTATATAAGGCACTTCCTGTCAAATGTACCTTGCCAGATTATTGTTGGTTCCTGATCCCTTCAATAAAAGCTTGTTCCTGTTTAACCTACAAGTTGCTGAACCGGATTATTGCTGACCTTGGCTACTGGTCTCCACAACTTTGTGATTCCTATATCATTACACTGGTACTCCCTGTCCTGATTTCCCTTGCCCTTTTACCTCTCCATCATTGAATTGTGCATCCTCATCTCCCCATATATCATCATGTTGCTTTTATACAGTGCTGGAGATTTTCAGAATGCCTGTTTTTCATGCCATTACATTACATTGCGTTTTGTTGGGCCAGCTCTCTTAGTATAGTTCTTAATGATCTGTCTTCATGTTACAGAAATCTTAATATGTCAGCCATATTGCCTTGCAAGGAGGGGTAGAGGTCTGTCCTGGGATGTACCCGGTATTTCAATAGGAGAAGATGGCAATCTTGCAGGAGTCGATGGCCGCCTTGCAGGAGGAGGTGAAGGAGTGGGGAGGGCCTTCGGAGCCATCATTTTGAGTGGCAAAGGCGAAAGTGGGCTTGGTTGTTTCTGGCTCCAGGACATGGTACCCAGATCTGTGTGAGGGCCTGGGTGGAGATTCACAATGTCCAGATATTGGCTGACTGCTCTCAAACTGAACCTCGCTTCCTGATAAGGCCCCAGGCCCCCTGATCCAGTGAGTGTTTCTATTTCACCCCTTGCCCAGGATCATCTGTTACATCCCCATAATCATGATCCACCTCAGGTGGAGGCGACGCCACAGCCTGAGACTCCATGGTAGGCCTGGTCCTCATGGGTATTGAAAAGAGTGAGAAATAATGTAGGAGTTAATATTATAATGCTAGAGACTTGGCCATCAAAAATTACAGCAATAAAATCTGAAGCCTGGCAATGCTGTTTGCCACACATTGCGAGCCTCACGCCCCTCTCACTTGCTGGCCTTGCCCATGACAAAGGCGCTCATCGCGAGCTGTGCAATGAGCAGCTATGCCGTTCATTACAAGCCTATGCAAACCCGCTACTTTGGTGCTCATTGCGAGCCTTTCCGCCATGTGAGTTGAGGGACTAGCGATGAGCACCTTCCCCCTCCATCCTTCCCCCATCTCTCTCCAATGTGCCTCCTTTCCCCTCCTCTTTGTCTGTCCTCCCTCCTTCCCTCCCCTGTGTCTCCTTTCTCCTATCTCTCCCCCTGTGTGTCTTTTCTCTCCCCTCTCCCTCCCCTGTGTCTAATTTCTCCCCCTTCTTCCTCCCCTGTGTCTCATGTCTTCCCCTCCCCCTTGTCACCATGTTACCCCTCTCCCTCCCCGGTGTCTCCTTTCTCCCCCCTCTCCATCCTCTTATGTCCTTTCACCCTCTCCCTCCCCTGTGTCTCCTTTCTCTGCCCTCTCCCTTCCCTGTGTCTCCTTTCACCCTCTCCCTCTCCTGTGTCTCCTTTCTCCACCCCTCTCCTTACCCTGCGTTTCCTTTCTCACCCCTCTCCATCCTCTTTTCTCCTTTCACCGTCTTCTCCACTGTGTCTCCTTTCTCTGCCCCCACCCTCCCTTGTGTCTTCTTTCAACCTCTCCCTCTCCTGCGTCTCATTTCTCCGCCCCTCTCCTTACCCTGTGTATCATTTCTCCCCCTCGCTCTCCCCTGTGTATAATTTCTCCCCATCTTCCTCCCCTGTGTCTCATGTCTCGCCCTCTCCCTCCCCTGTGTCTCCTTTCTCCCCCTCTCCATTCTCTTCTCTCCTTTCACCCTCTCCCTTCCCTGTGTCTCCTTTCTCTGCCCTCTCCCTCCCCTGTGTCTTCTTTCACCCTCTCCCTCCCTGTGTCTCCTTTCTCTGCCCCTCTCCTTACCCTGTGTATCATTTCTCCCCCTCGCCCTGCCCTGTGTCTGATTTCTCGCCCCTTTCCCTCCCCTGTGTCTCATGTCTCCCCCTCTCCCTCCCCTGTGTCTCCTTCCCCTCTCCCCTATGTCTTCCCCCTCCATCCCCTGTGTTTCCTTTATCTCCACTCTCCATCGTCTTTTCTCCTTTCACCTCTCCCTCCATTGTGTCTCATTTCTCTGCCCTCTCCCACCCCTGTGTCTCCTTTCTCCACCCATCTCCTTACCCTGTGTATCATTTCACCCCCTCTCCCTCCCCTGTGTTTAATTTCTCCCCCATCTTCCTCCCCTGTGTCTCATGTCTCCCCCTCTCCTGGGTCTCCTTCCTCCCATCTCTTTCCCTTGTGCCTCCGATCCCCCTCCCCTTTGTCTTTCCTCCCTCCCTCCCATGTGTCTCCTTGCTCTGCCCTCTCCCTTCCCTGTGTCTCCTTTCCCCATCTCCCTCCCCTGTGTCTCCTTTCTCCACCACTCTCCTTACCCTGTGCATCATTTCTCCACCCTCTTCCCCCACTGTGTTTCATGTTTCTCCCGCTACCTCCCCTGTGTCTCCTTCCCCCCATCTCCCTCCCCTGTGTCTTCTTCTCCCCTCCCCTATGTCTTTCCCGGCTCCCTCCCCTGTGTCTCCATTCTCCCCCTCTCCATCCTCTTGTTTCCTTTCACCCTCTCCCTCCCTTGTGTCTCCTTTCTCTGCCCTCTCCCTCCCCTGTGTCTTCTTTCACCCTCTCCCTCCCCTGTGTCTCCTTTCTCTGCCCTCTCCTTACCCTGTGCATCATTTTTCCCCCTCGCCCTCCCCTGTGTCTAATTTCTCGCCCCTTTCCCTCCCCTGTTTCTCATGTCTCCCCCTCTCCCTTCCCTGTGTCTCCTTCCCCCCATCTTCCTCCCTTGTGTCTTCTTTCCCCCTCCCCTATGTCTTTCCTCCCTCCCTTCCCTGTGTCTCCTTTCTCCTCCCTCTCCCCTGTGTGTCTTTTCTTCCCCCTCTCCCTCCCCTGTGTCTAATTCACCCCCCTTCTTCCTCCCCTCCATCTCATGTCTCCAGTCCCCAGTGTCACCTTTCTAACCCTCTCCCACTCCTATGTCTCTGTTCTCCACCCCTCTCCTTACCCTGTGTATCATTTCTCCCCCCTCTTCCCCCCCTGTGTTTCATGATTGCCCCGCTACCTCCCCTGTGTCTCCTTCCCCCATCTCCCTCCCCTGTGTCTCCTTCCCCCCTCCCCTATGTCTTCCCCCCCCTCCCTCCCCTGTGTTTCCTTTCTCCCCATCTCTATCCTCTTATCTCCTTTCACCCTTTCCCTTTACTGTGTCTCCTTTCCCTGCCCTCTCCCTTCCCTGTGTCTCCTTTCACTCTCTCCCTCCCGTGTCTCCTTTCTCCGCCCCTTTCCTTACCCTGTATATAATTTCTCTCGCTTGCCCTGTCCTTTGTCTAATTTCTCCCCCCTCTTCCCCCCTGTGTCTCATGTCTCCCCCTCTCCCTCCCCTGTGTCTCCTTTCCCCCATCTCCCTCCACTGTGTCACCTTCCCACCTCCCCTATGTCTTGCCCCCTCCCTCCCCTGTGTCTCCTTTCTCCCTCTCACCCTCGCCTGTGTCTCATTTCTCCCACCTTTACATCCTTTTTTTTCTTTTCACCCTCTCCCTCTCCTGTGTCTCCTTTCTGTGCCCTCTCCCTCCCATGTGTCTCCTTTCTCCCCCCTCTCCCTCCCCTATGTCATTTCTCCCCCTCTCCCTCCCCTGTGTCTCCTTTCTCCCCCTCTCCATCCTCTTGTCTCCTTTCACCCTCTCCCTCTCCTGTGTCTCCTTTCTGTGCCCTCTCCCTCCCCTTTGTCTCCTTACACCCTTTCCTTCCCCTGTGTCTCCTTTCTCTGCCCCTCTCCTTACCCTGCGTATCATTTCTCCCTCCTCTCCCTCCCCTGTATCACCTTTCTCCCTCCTCTCCCTCCCCTGTGCCTCCTTTCTCCTCACGCTCCCCCTGTGTGTCTTTTCTCCCCCCTCCTCCTCCCTTGTGTCTCATGTCTCCCCCTCTCCAACTCCTGTGTCACATTTCTCTCCCCTCTCCCTCTCTTGCGTCTTCTTTCTCCCCCTCTCCATCCTCTTGTCTCCTTTCACACTCTCTCCTTCCCCTGTGTCTCCTTTCTCCTCCCTTTTCCCTACCCTGTGTCTCCTTCCCCCCTCCTTCTCCCCTGTGTCTCTTCCCCACTTGTGTTTCTCCCCCTCTCCCTACCCTGTGTCTCTTTTCTTCCCTCTCTGACTCCTCTTTGTCTCCTTTCTCCCCTTCTCCCTTCCCTGTGTCTCCTTTCTCCCCCTCTCCTTTCCCTGTGTCTCCTTTCTCCCCCTCTCCTTTCCCTGTGTCTCCTTTCTCCCCCTCTCCTTTCCCTGTGTCTCCTTTCTCCCCCTCTCCCTCCCATGTGTCTCCTTTCACCCACCCCTCCCCCGTGTCTCTTTTCTCCCCCTCTCCCTCCCCTGTGTCTCCTTTCTCCCTCCACATCCCCTGTGTCTCCTTTCTCCCTCCCTCTCCCTCCCCTGTGTCTTCCACCCCCTCCCCTTTCTCTATGTCTCCTTTCTCCATCTCCTGCATACCTTTCTCCCTCTCAATCCTCTGTTTCTCCTTTCTCCCCTCTCTCCCTCCCTGTGTCTCCTTTCTCCCCCCTCTCCCTTCCCCGTGTCTCCTTTCTCCCCCTCTCCCTCCTCTGTGTCTCTTTCCCCATCTCTCTCCCATGTGTCTCCTTTCGCCCTCACCTATGTCTTTCCCCTCTCTTCCCTTGTGTCTCTCCCTCCCATGTGTCTCTTTCCACCCCTCTCCCTCCCATGTGTCTCCTTTCTCCACCCCTCTCCCTCCCCTGTGTCTCCTTTCTCCCTCACTCTCCCTCCCCTGTCTCTCCTTCCCCCTCTCCATCCCCTTGTCTCATTTCTCCCTCCCCTCCCGTGTCTACTTTCTCCCCCTCTCCCTCCCCTATGTAATTTCTCCCCCTCTCCCTCCCCTGTGTCTAATTTATCCCCCTCTCCCTCCCCTGTGTCTCCTTTCTCCTTCCCCTTTCGCTCACTTGTGTTTCATTCCCCATCTCCCTCCCCTGTGTTTCCTTTCTCCCCCCTCTCCATCCCCTTTTCTCCTTTCACCCTCTCCCTCCACTGTGTCTCCTTTCTCTGCCCTCTCCCTCCCCTCTGTCTTCTTTCACCCTCTCCCTCCCCTGTGTCTCATCTCTCTGCCCCTATCCCCCCTGTGTCTCCTTTCTCCACCTGTCTCCCTCCCCTGTGTCTCCTTTTTTCCCTCTCCCTCCCTTGTGTCTCTTTTCTCCTCACTCTCCCTCCCATGTGTCTCCTTTCTCCCCCTCTCCCTCCCCTATGTCATTTCTCCCCCTCTCCCTCCCCTGTGTCTCCTTTCTCCCCCCCTCTCCATCCTCTTGTCTCCTTTCACCCTCTCCCTCTCCTGTGTCTCCTTTCTGTGCCCTCTCCCTCCCCTTTGTCTCCTTACACCCTCTCCCTCCCCTGTGTCTCCTTTCTCCTCCCCCTTTCGCTCACTTGTGTTTCCTTTCTCCCCCCTCTCCATCCCCTTTTCTCCTTTCACCCTCTCCCTCCACTGTGTCTCATTTCTCTGCCCTCTCCCTCCCCTGTGTCTCCTTTCTCTGCCCCTCTCCTTACCCTGTGTATCATTTCTCCCTCCTCTGTATAACCTTTCTCCCCCCTCTCCCTCCCCTGTGTCTATTTTCTCCCCCTCCTCCTCCCTTGTGTCTCATGTCCATCCCTCTCCATCTCCTGTGTCACATTTCTCTCCCCTCTCCCTCCCTTGTGTCTCCTTTCTCCCCCTTTCCATCCTCTTGTCTCCTTTCACCCTCTCCCTCCCCTGTGTCACCTTTCTCCTCCCTCTCCCTACCCTGTGTCTCCTTTCCCCATCCTTCTCCCCTGTGTCTCTTCCCCACTTGTGTTTCTCCCCCTCTCCCCACCCTGTGTCTCTTTTCTCCCCTCACTAACTCCTCTATGTCTCCTTTCTCCCCTTCTCCCTCCCCTGTGTCTCCTTTCTGACCCTCTCCTTCCCCTGTGTCTCCTTTCTCCCCCTCTCCCTCCCATGTGTTTTCTCTCACCCTTTCACCCACCCCTCCCATGTGTCTCTTTTCTCCCCCTCTCCCTTCCATGTGTCTCCTTTCTTCCTCCCCATCCCCTGTGTCTCCTTTCTCCCTCCCCATCCCCTGTGTCTCCTTTCTCCCTCCCCATCCCCTGTGTCTCCTTTCTCCTTCCCTCTCCCTCCCCTGTGTCTTCCACCCCTTCCCCTTTCTCTATGTCTCCTTTCTCCTTCTCCTGCATACCTTTCTCCCTCTCAATCCTCTGTTTCTCCTTTCTCCCCTCTCTCCCTTCCACGTGTCTCCTTTCTCACCCCTCTCTCTTCCCCGTGTCTCCTTTCTCCCCCTCTCCCTCCTCTGTGTCTCTTTCCCCATCTCTCTCCCATGTGTCTCCTTTCCCCACCCCTCTCCCTCCCCTGTGTCTCCTTTCTCTCCCCTATCTCTCCCCCTTGTGTCTCCTTTCTCCCTCACTCTCCTTCCCCTGTGTCTCCTTTCCCCCTCTCCATCCCCTTGTCTCATTTCTCCCGCCCCCCCTGTGTCTACTTTCTCCCCCCTCTCCCTCCACTATGTAATTTCTCTCCCTCTGCCTCCCTGTGTCTAATTTCTCCCCCTCTCCCTCCCCTGTGCCTCTGTTCTCCTCATGCTCCCCCTGTGTGTCTTTTCTCCCCTCTCCAACTCCTGTGTCACATTTCTCTCCCCTCTCCCTCTCTTGCGTCTTCTTTCTCCTCTCTCCATCCTCTTGTCTCCTTTCACACTCTCTCCTTCCCCTGTGTCTCCTTTCTCCTCCCTTTTCCCTACCCTGTGTCTCCTTCCCCCTCCATCTCCCCTGTGTCTCTTCCCCACTTGTGTTTCTCCCCCTCTCCCTACCCTGTGTCTCTTTTCTCCCCTCTCTGACTCCTCTTTGTCTCCTTTCTCCCCTTCTCCCTCCCCTGTGTCTCCTTTCTCCCCCTCTCCTTTCCCTGTGTCTCCTTTCTCCCCCTCTCCCTCCCATGTGTCTCCTTTCACCCACCCCTCCCCTGTGTCTCCTTTCTCCCTCCCTCTCCCTCCCCTGTGTCTTCCACCCCCTCCCCTTTCTCTATGTCTCCTTTCTCCATCTCCTGCATACCTTTCTCCCTCTCAATCCTCTGTTTCTCCTTTCTCCCCTCTCTCCCTCCCTGTGTCTCCTTTCTCCCCCCTCTCCCTTCCCTGTGTCTCCTTTCTCCCCCTCTCCCTCCTCTGTGTCTCTTTCCCCATCTCTCTCCCATGTGTCTCCTTTCCCCTTCACCTATGTCTTTCCCCCCTCTTCCCTTGTGTCTCTCCCTCCCATGTGTCTCTTTCCACCCCTCTCCCTCCCATGTGTCTCCTTTCTCCACCCCTCTCCCTCCCATGTGTCTCCTTTCTCTCCCCTATCTCTCCCCCTTGTGTCTCTTTTCTCCCTCACTCTCCCTCCCCTGTGTCTCCTTCCCCCCTCTCCATCCCCTTGTCTCATTTCTCCCTCCCCTCCCGTGTCTACATTCTCCCCCTCTCCCTCCCCTATGTAATTTCTCCCCCTCTCCCTCCCCTGTGTCTCCTTTCTCCTCCCCCTTTCGCTCACTTGTGTTTCCTTCCCCATCTCCCTCCCCTGTGTTTCCTTTCTCCCCCCTCTCCATCCTCTTTTCTCCTTTCACCCTCTCCCTACACTGTGTCTCCTTTCTCTGCCCTCTCCCTCCCCTCTGTCTTCTTTCACCCTCTCCCTCCCCTGTGTCTCATCTCTCTGCCCCTCTCCCCCCTGTGTCTCCTTTCTCCACCTGTCTCCCTCCCCTGTGTCTCCTTTTTTCCCTCTCCCTCCCTTGAGTCTCCTTTCTCCCTCACTCTCCCTCCCATGTGTCTCCTTTCTCCCCCTCTCCCTCCCCTATGTCATTTCTCCCCCTCTCCCTCCCCTGTGTTTCCTTTCTCCCCCCTCTCCATCCTCTTGTCTCCTTTCACCCTCTCCCTCTCCTGTGTCTCCTTTCTGTGCCCTCTCCCTCCCCTTTGTCTCCTTACACCCTCTCCCTCCCCTGTGTCTCCTTTCTTTGCCCCTCTCCTTACCCTGTGTATTATTTCTCCCTCCTCTCCCTCCCCTGTATAAACTTTCTGCCTCCTCTCCCTCCCATGTGTCTCCTTTCTCCCCCTCTCCCTCCCCTATGTCATTTCTCCCCCTCTCCCTCCCCTGTGTTTCCTTTCTCCCCCCTCTCCATCCTCTTGTCTCCTTTCACCCTCTCCCTCTCCTGTGTCTCCTTTCTGTGCCCTCTCCCTCCCCTTTGTCTCATTACACCCTCTCCCTCCCCTGGGGCTCCTTTCTCTGCCCCTCTCCTTACCCTGTGTATCATTTCTCCCTCCTCTCCCTCCCCTGTATAACCTTTCTCCCCCCTCTCCCTCCCCTGTGTCTATTTTCTCCCCCTCCTCCTCCCTTGTGTCTCATGTCCATCCCTCTCCATCTCCTGTGTCACATTTCTCTCCCCTCTCCCTCCCTTGTGTCTCCTTTCTCCCCCTCTCCATCCTCTTGTCTTCTTTCACCCTCTCCCTCCCCTGTGTCACCTTTCTCCTCCCTCTCCCTACCCTGTGTCTCCTTTCCCCCTCCTTCTCCCATGTGTCTCTTCCCCACTTGTGTTTCTCCCCCTCTCCCCACCCTGTGTCTCTTTTCTCCCCTCTCTAACTCCTCTATGTCTCCTTTCTCCCCTTCTCCCTCCCCTGTGTCTCCTTTCTGACCCTCTCCTTCCCCTGTGTCTCCTTTCTCCCCCTCTCCCTCCCATGTGTTTCCTCTCACCCTTTCACCCACCCCTCCCCTGTGTCTCTTTTCTCCCCCTCTCCCTCCCATGTGTCTCCTTTCTTCCTCCCCATCCCCTGTGTCTCCTTTCTCCCTCCCCATCCCCTGTGTCTCTTTTCTCCCTCCCTTCCCTGTGTCTTCCACCCCCTCCCCTTTCTCTATGTCTCCTTTCTCCTTCTCCTGCATACCTTTCTCCCTCTCCATCCTCTGTTTCTTCTTTCTCCCATCTCTCCCACCCTGTGTCTCATTTCTTCCCCCTCTCCCTTCCCCGTGTCTACTTTCTCCCCCTCTCCCTCCTCTGTGTCTCTTTCCCCATCTCCCTCCCATGTGTCTCCTTTCTCCCTCACCTATGTCTTTCCCCCTCCCTCCCTCGTGTCTCTCCCTCCCATGTGTCTCTTTCCGCCCCTCTCCCTCCCATGTGTCTCCTTTCTCCCTCACTCTCCCTCCCCTGTGTCTCCTTTCCCCCTCTCCATCCCCTTGTCTCATTTCTCCCTCCCCCCCTGTGTCTACTTTCTCCCCCCTCTCCCTCCACTATGTAATTTCTCCCCCTCTGCCTCCCTGTGTCTCCTTTCTCCTCCCTCTCGCCCTGTGTGTCCTTTCCCCTCCCCTATGTCTTCCCCCCTCCACTGTGTCTCCTTTCTCTGCCCTCTCCCTCCCCTGTGTCTTCTTTCACCCTCTCCCTCCCCTGTGTCTCATTTCTTTGCCCCTCTCCCCCCTGTGTCTCCTTTCTCCAACTGTCTCCCTCCCCTGTGTCTCCTTTTTCCCTCTCCCTCCCTTGTGTCTCCTTTCTCCCTCACTCTACCTCCCATGTGTCTCCTTTCTCCCCCTCTCCCTCCCCTATGTCATTTCTCCCCTCTCCCTCCCCTGTGTCTCATTTCTCCCCCTCTCCCTCCCTTGTGTCACCTTTTTCCTCCTTTTCCCTCCCCTGTGTCTGACTTCTACTCCCTTCCCTGTGTCTGACTTCTCCCCCCTCTGCCTCCCCTGTGTCCAATTTCTCCCCCCTCTCCCTCCCCTGTGTCTCCCTTCTCCTTCGTCTTCCACTGTGTGTCCTTTCTTCCCCCTTTGCTCCCTTGTGTCTCCTTCCCTATCTCCCTCCCCTTTTTCTCCTTACCCCCATCTCCCTCCCCTGTGTCTCATTTCCCTCTCCCCCCTCCTGTGTTCACTCCCCTTTCCATCCCCTGTGTATACTTTCTCTCCCTCTCTTTCCCATGTGTCTCCTTTCTCCCTCTCTCCCTCCCCTGTGTCTCCTTTCTCCCCCCTCTCCCTCCCCTGTGTCTCCTTTCTCCCTCCCCATCCTGTGTCTCCTTTCTCCCTCCCTCTCTTTTCCCTGTGTCTTCCTTCTCCCCCCTCTCCCCCCTGTGTCTCATTTCTCCCCCCTCTTCCTCCTCCATGTCTCCTTTCTCCCTCTCCTGTGTACCTTTCTCCCTCTCCATCCTCTGTTTCTCCTTTCTCCCCTCTCTACCTCCCCTGTGTCTCCTTTCTCCCCCTCTCCCTCCCATGTGTTACCTTTCACCCCCCTCTCCCTATACTGTGTCTCTTCCCCCCTGTGTCCTCCCTCTCCATCCGATGTGTCCTTTTCCCGCCACACCCTCCCCTGTGTCACCTTTCTCCCCCTCCCCTTTGTCTCATTTCACTGAGTGACAACAACTCGCAATGACCACAACTGTTATATGTGATTAACAATTGGTTGCTGTGTGTTCCTATATACCGGACATCAAGGTCACTTCAGACTCAATTGTCTTTAGTGATTGTATTACACCAGTGTTTCTCAACTCCAGTCCTCTAGGGTCACCAACAGTTTACAATTTAGGTATATCGCTGCTGGAGAACAAGGCCCTCATCCAATTGCGATTTTTAGTTAGTGAACTTCTTCACTAACTAAATACTTCTGTAAAAAAATATGCTCTGTGCTTATAAAGAGTCCTATTAAATTGGCCAAATCGCAATTGAATTAAGCCCCAGGTGAGCTAATTAGAGTCTCAGCAGTTGTTTAAACAGAATTATTGAGCCTCGGATTAGCGGGTATATAACTAAAATGTGAAGTATTGATGTCCCCTGAGCATGGGCAGAGGAGCCCAAAAAAATCTGGGGGGGATAATTCAACTTTACTCCGAGGACAGGAAGCAGGGCCGAATCTTTCATGCACTGGGGCCCTGCTCTGGGTGGGCCCCATTGCTGCAGTACCCCTGAAAAACCTTTTTTTAATTAATTTATTTAAATTCTCAATACCCACCCCCCTCCAATATGAGGCACCACAAACCAAACACTGCCATAAAGACCAAGGAACTCTCCAAACAAGTAAGGGACAATGTTGTTGAGAAGTACAAGTCAGGGAAAGGTTATAAACAAAATATCCAAATCTTTGATGATCCCCAGGAGCACCATCAAATCTATCATAACCAAACATGGCACAACAGAAAACCTGCCAAGAGACGGCAGGCCACCAAAACTCACAGTAGGGCATTAATCAGAGAGGCAGCACAGAGACCTAAGGTAACCCTGGAGGAGCTGCAGAGTTCCACAGCAGAGAATGGAGTATCTGTACATAGGAAGACTATAAGCCGTATGCCCCATAGAGTTGTGCTTTATGGCAGGTTGGCCGTTAATTTCAACAAAAAACAAAATGGCATTTTTGAGTTTGCGAAAAGACATGTGGGAGACTCCCAAAATTGATGGAGGAAGGTGCTCTGGTCTGAGGAGACTAAAATTTAGCTTTTCGGCCATCAAAGAAAACGCTATGTCTGGCGAAAACCCAACACATCACATCACCCAAAGAACACCATCCCCACAGTGAAAGATGGTGGTGGCAGCATCATGCAGTGGGGATGTTTTTCAGCAGCCGGGATTGGGAAAATAGTAAGAGTTGAGGGAAAGATGGATGGTGCTAAATACATGGATATTCTTGAGCAAAACCTGTACAACTCTGTGCACGATTTGAGGCTAGGACGGAGGTTCACCTTCCAGCAGGACAATGACCCTAAACATGCTGCTAAAGCAACACTGGGTGGTTTAAGGGGAAATGTTAGTTAAATGCAAATGTGTTGGAATTGCCTAGTCAAAGCCCCGACCTCAATCCAATAGAAAATCTGTGGTCAGACTTAAAGATTGCTGTTCACAAGAGCAAACCCTCCAACATGAAAGAGCTGGAGCAGTTTTGCAAGGAGGAATTGGCAAAAATCCCAGAGGTAAGATGTGACAAGCTCATAGAGACTTATCCAAAGCGACTTGGATCTGTGATTGCCGCAAAAGGTGGCTCTACAAAGTATTGACCTTAGGGGCGTGAATAGTTATGCACATTGACTTTTTCTGTTATTTTGTCCTATTTGTTGTTTGCTTTACAATAAAAAAATAAAACATCTTCAAAGTTGTGGGCATGTCCTGTAATAAATGATGCAAATTATTAAACAATCCATGTTAATTCCAGGTTGGGAGGCAACAAAACACGAAAAAAGCCAAGCGGGGTGAATACTTTTACAAGGCCTCATTGCAACTAAGTTCTGTGTGTCTCGGGATGAGCGCCAGCTAAGTCCAACGTGTCCACCCCTGCAATGAGCGCCTTCACCGCTCATTGCAGCCTAAATCCTGCGTGTTTTAACTGCTCGCTTTGCGCGACTCGCAGTGCAAAGAGCGCCTTTGTCGCTCATTGCAGCCTAAGTCTTGCGTGCCTCAGCTGCTCTCCTCGCTTTGCGATGCTAGCAGTACAATGAGCGACTTCGGAACTCGTTGCAGCCTAAGTCCTGCATGCCTCAACTGCTCGCCCTGGCTCAGGCTCGCAAAGCTTGATGACAACTCGCAGTATGACAACTATATACTGTATGTGATAATATCTAAAGAGGAGATATGCTTGGAGAAAGGCAGGAGACACCTTTGATATGTCATGCCAGCAGAAAACACCAGCTTAGGATGTACAATGTGTTCTTCTGTTGTCAATTAATCAGTCCCTATTAGACATTAGATTAAAATTTATTTGCCAGAGAGTCTCTTATTCAAGCAAATCATACTTTAAAAAAAAAAAAAAACTGAGAATTAAATGATAAACAAACAGTTTGAAACAGTACTGAAACATACTACATACTGTCTGTTTATCACTCAATTCTCAGTTGTATTTAAAAAAAAACACATAATGATTTGCTTATATAAAGAACAGCATTGTGTTAAAACCTACATTTCGTTAGTATTTAACTGCATTCTCACAGATAAAATCAAATTTTTATTTCCTAACATCTAATTTAATGCATTTTGTCTTAAGTGTCCAGGGTCATACAGTTATCACTTGTAATGTGAAAACTGAAAAGGCTTGCATTGAAAGCACATTGCTAAATGCAGTGAAAAATCTATTTAGTTTGCTGGGAACTCTTATGCCTATATTCATAGCATTTTCTCCAATAACATTATTAAAACATAAAGAGTTGATTGCTGCTTAGTTTATAATTTTAAATAGGGAAACACATATGGCCTCATTCAATTGCAAGCCTGTATGTCTGAAGGATTGAACTTTGCTAAAATTACGGAGCGATTCTATTGAACAATCCCGTAAGTTGCGGCCTGAAATCCGAAAATGTAAACCATGCACTCGTATGTAGCATTTCAGAGTGTGTGCCAGAATAATTCAGCAAGTCAGAAACCGCCAATAGAAAATGAGACCGTCATCATTACGGCAGTATAAGATGGAGGTTATCAGCCTTATTAAATTGCGATTCGGCCAATTGAAAATGGCTCTATGTAAGCACAGAGCATATTTTTTTTTCAGAAGATTTTAGTTAGTGAACTTCTATACAAAAGCAAGGGCTTCACTAACTAAAAACTTCTGTAAAAAAAAAAGTTATTTGCTTATATAGAGCCCTTTTCAATTGGCCGAATTTAATAAGGCTGTATATGTCAATCAATTAGCATTTAGAGGTCCAGTAGGCAATCAGACTTGCAAACCCGCAAAATACGAAATAATAAAATGAATGCAAATATTGTTCTAGTCCATGTGGGTGTCCTGATATGTATTCACTCATTGATTCCCAAGATCAATATAACCGCAAAATGAAACATTAAAAAAAAAAAATCCTACTGCAGATTTGCGAACTTGAGACTGTTGTGCAGCACAGTATTGATTTGTTATTTGCATTTACAGTACTACAGATGTCTGTAACCCTTTGCGGGTCCTATCTGGTACCCGTAGGATTTTCTTCTACATCTAATTTGCAGTTTACAGTGTGAAAACCTTTGTGGGCTTGCAGAATTGTAGCAATTGAATGGCGATTTGCAATTTTAGCAATCTTAGGCTTACATGGGGTGTAAGTTATTGTTGTATCAACCACAGGTATGTTTAGCCCGTAACCTGTAGATCGTTTGCGGATCGCAAAAAGACGCCAATTGAATAGCAAATTAGTTTACGAGCTACATTACGAGCTCCCATAAGCTACAATTTCTCAATTGAATGAGACTCATAGTCGAGGATTTTGTGGGTCTGTCGCAAGGTGGTAAAGATTGTATTCTAATTAAAACATGCATAACAGATGTAAAGAGAGACTGTGATGTGTTATATGTAAAGAAGGAAATATAACACTCATCTTTTTCTTTGTAATAATTTTCATTCTAACATGATTATAAAAATATTTGAAAAATATTGGCTCATAACTTTTAAGGAGCATTGTATATAGGTAAAAGTCCTCATGGTTGTGAGGTAGGTAACTAGCTAACAATGGGCCAGATTCTATTAGCAGCTCACAGATGCCTCAAAGTCACAATTTTTTTTTTGTTTAGAGGTGTTCTATTGACTCCAGCTCGCAAATTCCGACCTCAAGGTTGAACTCGTAAACACTGACTTTTTAAGTCGGATTTCAGGGAGCGTGAACATATGATCTGTCAATATTTAAGCAATCACTTAATTTACTTCTTAAACACTTGCAATACTTGGATACAGCAAATAGTAAATGAGACCTTCATCATGACACCAGTAAAACATGGAGTTTATACTTATTCTTCACTCAGAGACTATGAATGAATCAGTGTGGGTAAATACATTTTGCGATCGGACTCACAATCCAGCAATGTAGAAATCAATAAAAATTATTAATGGTCCATGCAGGTTCCATGATTTGTATTAACCCCTTAAGTTCCGGGATCTATTTCACACAACAACAAAAAAACACATAAAAATATTTTTGTATTGCATATTTGTGGGTCTGAGACTGTTCTGCAATTAATTTTAATGTATTTCTATGCTTTCCCATATTTTTAAAGTACAGTTAAGGCTGTAATAATTGATTGAAAAAGCCCTTACGAGTCCTCTTGTGTACTCGTAATATTTTTGAGAGACGTGATACATAATTTGCGAGTTTGAAAATATTTGCGAATTAGAGCTGCGAGTCTAATAGAATATCGATTTTGTGTAACCTTAATTGGTTAGCATGCATAAATCTTGAGCTGTGCTAAGACCAATGGAGTTGGTCAGTTTTGCGGGTTTGGCTGGTCTGTAGTAGGTGATTGTGGGCGGGTAACTCATAATCGGATTGCAAGTAGCTAATAGAATTTTTGGTTTTAAGTGTGTATAATTTTACGAATTAGACAATAGAATAGGGCCCAATTTTATCAGCTGTGTAAGTCATGGGCATAAAAAACATTTCATAAAAATCTTAATTTTTGAAGAATCTATGTATAGAAAGTTTCCATCTTGTCTAACTAGAGCATTTCCTACTAGTTTGGACCCTAAGGGAATATGTCAGGGAGAGGAGTGGAGGATTTGTTAATTCATTGAACCTTTTGATATTTGAGATTCCATACATTCTTAGAAGCAGGCTGCTTACAATAATAACTACAAACCCTGTGCTTGCAGAAATGTATTTGCCTCTCTCATACACAACTTTCACCAATGTATCACTGAAAACCAAATTAAATGTTTCCTGTCTAATTTTATCTTGTGTTAGATAGTGACATATTTTAGAGAATTATTTAGGCGAAAAAGATAAGATTTTGTTTTTTAATATATATGAGGAATATATCTAAATAATAATTAACTATTACAAATATGTATCACTTTTGGAGTGTGTGCATCCAGTATGTTATAGTTTTAATGGTTGTGCTAAGATGTAATCTGTTGGTACAAGAAAAGACTATGTACTAATAAAGTAAACCAATTATGTATTTTTGAAGACAAGATATATATACGTCTCACTTGTAAAAAACTGCCGAGCTATCACACGCATAAATCTAACATCTGAGAAATGCCATCCAAGTGCTTGAAATGTCTCCAGTATCCTAAGTCCTGATTGCTGGTTCCATAACTATTTTGAAATCACTATCACACAATTTCCAAACTAAGAATTCTCTGTGAATGTCTAAAGTTTTAGCAAAAAGAGTACCTTGAACCTCCCGTAAATGAAGAAATATGACTTAGAAAAGCCGGGATGTTTACTATATGACACTATGAGTGAGCCATCACCTACCTCTAACCCCATATGAACCCAGGTATTCCTGAAATCCCCCTTCAATACCATTTACTCCAATGCGCTTGGGTAAGCTCAGTGTCGCGTATCTGCTTCTTCAAGGGGGCTTGATATGAACCTAAATCAAACCTACCCTAGCAGAATTGTCTAGTTATTGTTCTCTGTGGCACAAAAGATGGCTTCTGAAGAGGGTCATATACATAATTACTGGCAATATCAGTCCTTAAACAATTACATCATGACAATTTATCCCCCTTTCCTTTCTAGTATAGCATGGGAAGTTTATCCTGTCGGATAACTTCCCATCTATACAGGTGGTTACCGGTCCTCTTGATGTGACAGTCCATCCATGTGATAGCCTCAGTGGCTCTCTGGGTACCCTGCCTCCCCCATTGTCCAGGGCGAATACTCACTCCTTCACAGTGGCCTAGTGACCTTCCCAGGCCCCTGGGGAGATTTATAAGACAACTGCCCTGGAGGACCCTTCAAGGTAGTCCAGGGGAGACAGTACATCCCAGCTAGTAAGTCCAGCATAAACTTGGGAGGATCTATACCCAGCAAATCCCTCTCCTTCCAGGCTAGGGAGACCTCCTGTCTTGCTGATTCTGGATCAGTACTCAGGCCCATGGGTACAATTAAAGAGTACAAGTTTTCCTTTGTCAGGCCTGAGCTTTCTCCTGAATAAACTGGGATGCTGGAGTTGCCACATGGGCTAGTGACATTCTCTGGTGTCACCCATGCTGGATTATTGGCCAGTTCTGACACAAGCGCTCGTGGTTCAGTAGCCAACCCCTCTCCCAACAAGCCTGGCCAGCGGCACCTCCTTTCCAAGGTTACAGGTACACAAACAGTGTCTTTGGGCAGCTGCAGGGGAGGCACAGTAGGGAGGCTAGAGGACAAACCACAATCTGGGGTACCCTCTGGCTCTTTGGTCTCTGGATCCTCAGATGTAACCTCCTGACGCTCTCCTTCTGAGACTGCCTGATGTATAGATACAGGCAGCCCTTGAGAAACAGCAGCTACTGCCTCTTTTTTAGGCTGAAGAGCAGGGATACTTTCTGTTTCTGCTTCAGGGTATGTGGCTGGCTCCTGGACAATGGTCATCAAGGGAACCTCCCCACTATTTTCACAGTCCATTGGTAGGGCCCAGTGCTCGTTAGGTTCTTCTCTGACTCTAGGAGCAGGGTAGCTTTTCCCCAGTTCTTCCCTTGGACCTGGCATAGTCCCATGGTTATTCTGTGTCTTCATCCCTGGATCCATGGCTGGTTCCTGGACTGTAGTTATCCACGGTAACCCCATGCTAAGTTCACAATTCATCTCTGGTTCCTTCCCCCACAGGCCCTCCATCTGGCCTGCTTTTCCGATCAGAGACTCAAACTCCACAGCTTTTGAGATGTACCCATCCTCATCTGTACCAGTCATAGCAAAACTTAACTGGGTCTTGCACATTTGTACATCCATATTGGTATAGTCCTGGTCAGAGTCCATAATATCCTCTCCCCAGACCTCTGGTAACCAGTCCTCTTTCTCTCTATCCGCTTGACAGGGTTCCTCCCAAGTGGATGGCCAAAACCCCTTCATGGATGCCTCATCCAGCAATTCAATATACTCCGCCTCCAGCTGCATCTCTTGCTGAATCAGGGGTTCCAGCAAATTAGCCTCTTGGGACCATGTTTCTAGAAATAAGTTATTCTGCCTCCTTACAGTCCCCATGCCACATTCAGGATTACCATACACAATCTCCCAGAGCCCATCTATTAGCTATAATTGAAAATAGAGATCCTCTCCAAGGGCACCAACAGGTGAACCCTTGTGGTATAGGGGGTTACTTTTACTTTACTTTTGTGTGCCATGGGAGTCCAAAAGGACCCTCATGTTATAAATATTATACTAGAGTAATGAGGTTACAGTGCGGTGTCATTAGGGTCCATAGGAACCTCATAGTTATGAGTAAAGGCCCTATAGGGGTCTGTAGGTACCACCATGGGTTTAATGGGGCCCCATTCCACAGCTCAAGTTCATAGCTGGTAGTTATTGTTTAGGGGGAATCCAAGGATATCCATCTCATATGGAGCAATCTGGATCAATTAACAACTAATCTGCATATTGCAGATCAGAGAGATCTAAAAAGGTTAAAATTGATGGACTAAATTATTTTTTTCAGCCTCAATTAGTATGTAATATGATGTAACATGTGATAGACAAAGGGATTCTAAACCACATGCATTTGCTTTTTTATTATTTAGTCCCTTTCCTGCCATGGGAAGCAGTTTATATAGATAGATAAGGATATCGGGGGATATTAGGGCTAGTATAGTGTTGTTCATAGCATTGTTGAGATTCAGACTTGAGGTTTCATGTGAGTATGCTTTAGGCAAGCTGTGAGCACTCGTTAGAGCTGGAGAGCTATGGGCAAATTCCCCTCTTGCAAAAAAATATATCTAGCAGGAGCAATAGAATTGACATAGGAAGCAGTTTATATAAAAAGGATAGGGATATGGAATGATATTAGGGCTAGTAAAGTGTTGTCAATAGCATTGCTGAGATTCAGACTTGGAGTTTCCTGTGAGTATGCTTTAGGCAAGCTGTGAGCACATGTTAGAGCTGGAGAGCTATGGAAAATTTCCATGTAGCTACGAATCAGCCTGTTCATACAGGAGCCACGGAAGAGAGCCCCTATTGTTTTAATATACTGGTCATCAGGCAAAGAAGCTTAGAAGCCAGGAATGATGGGGCGCCAGAATACATTGCTCCATTCAGAGATTTCACATTTTTACAATCTTTATCTATCTCTTACCTTTTTGGCAGTTATTTAAAGTGAGAAACTAATTGATAGAAAATAACTTGTGGTACATTTTCTTTGCAATGACTTTCAAACTACAGAATGCCTGCTCATTTGTCAAGTTTATAGATTGAAAACCATTGAAACATTAGGGCTCTGCTATTACTGATTATCTTCCTATTTACAGTGAAGACTGGGCAAGTCCACTCAATTCTGATGAAAATGTAATTACTGTTCACCTTTTACAGGGACAAGATCTACAGTAGCCGGCCAATTTAAAGAGAGATTTCAGCCAAGGATAGGGCTTGGCCCCATGAGTCAATATATATGCTTAAGTACTGCAGCATATTATGCATGCATGGAATAAGAAAATCAATTAACCCCTTTAGTCTCAGAAGGATTTTTAATTCAATCTTATGTAATGCACTGGAGACTCCTTAGAAAGTCAATGAGATACAATTTTGACTTAGATAACATTTTCACTGCCAAACATGGCAGGTATCCAAATACATCAAAAAGATCAGAAGGCCCTTTCTGAAATACAGATAGATATAACATGTTGTATTGTTCTTGGGGATATAAGCCAAAGCATTGCATGCTGTGTGGTGACTTCTGTACTTATCACACACAGTAATGTCCCTTCTAAATAACAAGTTTCAATGTTTGAAACTAAATAAAACAAACAGCTTTCAGCTCTAGTATCCATCACATATATTGTTTTTTGAGCATTTAGATCTGAAAGCTGCTTGTTTGCTTAAAAAATTGTGAAATTAGGTTTGTACCACATTAATCTATTATGTTAAACAGGGCTGGTTCTCAGAAAATAAATCAAAATGTTTGGGTCAGGACCACCATCAGACAATCAGAAATCTGTTAAAAATTCATCTGCAAAAATATTTACTAGTTTATCATGTTAAATTTAAAAAGTAATTTGTTTGTGGCCAGCCATAAAATTCTTTTGCTTTCACTTCACACATCTTCCACTGCCCCTTTCATTATCCCTTTTATTTAATTTCCTGCTTTTGACCCACCTTTCCTTCATTATACCTATTAATTGACCATATTATTTCATCCCCACCATTAACAATTTAACCATTAATTCTTTGCCCTTATTTAATTCCAAACCGGTAATTACATATAACCCAAAATGTTGGCTACGGGTTACTAATTTGTTTGCAAATATTGTTGTACTCGGTTGATTCAAGCCCGCAATTACATGCTCACAGACCCAACACGCAAATAAAGAACCCATATATAGCATTTGAGAGCATGGTCATGATCAATTAAGCATGTTATTGCGATTTTAACAATTGAATAGAGGCTTTTGTTTTCAATTCAGACTTAAAGGTATATGGAGGTTTCCCTGTTTTTAATATCAAAATAAAGTACCTAAGTGTTTGCTTGCATATCTAAACATAATGGCCCCTATTCAATTGTCCAAATTATGGAGCCCATAAATCTTACTGTTATTCAATTGGCTACTTTTAGCTACTCGTATTCCAGTTGTGAGTTACAGGCTCAAAAGCACTGCAGTTGTCAAAAAAGTAACTCCTACCTTTCAAGCCTGTAAATGTTACCAATGCTAAAGATGCAGAATCCATATTCAATTACAACCATTCAACAAGCCCACAATTGACTTCAAACCCGTAAATAGCAAATGTATCACAAAAATGATACAAGTACTAGATGGGACTTGCAAGTGGGTTAAAGACTTGTTCGCAACACTGTGAAAGCAAATAAACACAGAATACTGTACATAAAAGTACTGGGAAAGAAATAAAAGGCATGAGAATTTATTGCACAACAATCTCAAGCTCGCAAATCTGCAATAAAAAAATATTGTTTTGTTTTATTTCTGTATTATATCAATCACGGAAATCAATGAGTTAATACATATCATGGAACAAACATGCTCATGCATAACATTTTTCTATTGGTACTAGATGTACTAGCCCCTTACAGACTGTGTCTCAGCAACATTTAAAAACTAATTTTGAGAAACAGTCTGTAAGTGGCTAAAATTAAGTTTAGATATGCAAACAAACACTTAGCTAGTTTATTTCAATGTTGAACATGGACATTTCCATGTACTTTTAATATGGCTTTGTGGGCCCCAGATGCAAAGCTACATACTGTCACATCCTGAAGATTACACTATTTGAGGGTCACATTTAAGCTAAAGTAAATATAACCCATTATTGATAGACAGAAAACGTACTGTAACTGTAATAAATGAAATTAATTCATAAAACAGAATATTTAGCAGTAAGGAAACCCAGGGATCTATTTACATGTGTAAAGCATTCTGACCTTCTTGAAATACCATAACTAGTAGATAATTTACTTTTCTGTTGGTGTCAAACTCTCCTAACAAAACTTGCATCCAAAAGTGATATGTGCAAAGAAATCTGACCAAGAATGAAAGTTGTTTCCCCTACTCATCAACGGACTTCTCCAAATTCCCCCAAAATTGTATTATAGAGGTCAGGGCCAGATTTACATTTTTTTGAGCCACTGGGCAGTGAACTCCAAGGCACCCCTGTGCACATGTAGTGTGTACTTACTACCGTTTTTTTGCTTTGATGTTTGTGAGCATTCACTCACACACATACATCACACATATAGGCACACCACACAGCAAACACTCTCACACACTCAAACACACGCACATCACAGACACATCCATCACACACCACTCATCCATCACACGCATGACATACTCACCCAACATACATACACACCACATGCATCACCCACATACACATCCCACATCCATCATACACACATTACATACATACACATCACACACATACAAACACACATTACATACATACACACACACTGCTTGTATAAAATCACACCACACACATACACAAACCACATACCTACACAAACACAAATCTCATACATACATACATACACACATACATACACCCACACACCTTATACATACACACACAAGCATACATACACACACATCACATACATACATATATATATACACACACACACCATTTACATTTATTTTGTTTACTAGAGGGCAGCTAGGCAAAATATAAAGTTTACCTGTGTCATGGACTCCCGGGATAAGGCTCCTGAGGCTCCTACTCCTCATGGGCAGAAGCAGTGCTACTGGAGGAAATTTGAGGGGTGGGGAGGAGCCAGCTCCGGGCATCTTGGGTGCTCTGTGTAAAATGTCCCCCACTCACTTCCTGTGCCTGCAGACAGTGCTGTGTTCTAGGAAGTGAAAATGAGGCGCCCCTGTCCGAGTCCCGCCTGTAGCCTAGTGCCTATAACGCCTAATGGATAATGGAGGTCAATGATTAGCCCATTTGAGGAGACATAATTATTAAAATTAGAAGAACTGATTTTCATTAATTAGGCAGTTGCTTCTTGAAAGATATAGAGTAAATTAAATAAGTGAGAGATGACCCTCATGTAAAGACCTATCAGCATAGAACTACTGCAGTGAATAAGTAAAGCTCACAGAGCTGACCACAACCCATGATAAACACAGGTAGGAGGAGATATGCAGCTCTGCTTGAGGAGAAAACAAACAGTTTAAAAGCTAAAAAAGTTTTCAACTTTTATTTATTTTAAACTGCATACTGTTTTGAATAGTCTATGCCCAGCAAACAAATATAAGAGCTTTACTTGTAAATGTAATACAGTGGCCCTTTAAGTATGCAAAACACTTGTGTTATGCCAATTTATTTTCCATTACTACAATGCTAAGTTGGTATTTTTAATATACTTTTAGGCACAATAGACAATACAACTTTCTTTTCTAATAAAAAGAAACATTTGAACACAAGTTATGAAAGAAGATGTGTGCACCCTTGCGGGATGAGTGCTGCTAGGAAGGGGTTTTATAGGTCAATTGTACTGTGGATATCCAAAAGCAATGTAACGTTAATCAGATTACTCTGCTCAGATTCCTAACACAAAAGACTTTAACCCTCATATCTAGGTACTACAAAGCCCTCAGTCTTGCCAGCTCTACCATTAACCATTATCTATTAGATTTAGAATAAAAAAAGCTAGATCAAACTTAGGGTCCTATTAAATTCCATGCTGGGGTTACAGAGCAATTAAATTAGAAAACCCTGCAAGGACATGGTCGGAATTCAAATCCGTAAACCATGCTGCGGCACATAGCATTTCCGGGCGTGAATATGATAAATTATTGAAACAAGTAGTTTTGGGTTTAGACAAAGTCAATAGTAAAAGGGACCGTCATCATTACGTCACTAAACATGGAGGTTAAATTTCAGTCACCTACGATTTTGAAGTTATGATCGGACCCGCTCTCCAGAAATAATGGAATATGAAAAAATCATTAAATATAATATTCTTAGTCAATGCGAGTTCTATGATATGTATTAACACATTGATTGCCAGGATCAAAACAACACGGAAATTAAATCTAAAAAAACGTATTTTTTATTGCAGATATGCGAGCTTGAGAATGTTGTGCTATTAATTTTAATACCTTTCAATGCTTTCCCTGTAATTTAAAATACAGTAACAGTAGTGTGTTTATAGTTACTTTTACAGTGCTACAGAGGTTAACCCCCTTGCTGGACCTCTCTAGCACCTGTAGGATTTTTGGCTTAATTTGCTATTTACGGCTGTGAAAACAGTTGCGGGCTTGAGGAGTTGTAGCAATTTAATAGAGATTTGCGATTGTAACATTTACGGGATTAAAAGATCAAAGGCTTAGCTTTGTCTGAGCTCAGATTTTGACAGCTTGTAGGGTTTTTCAGCCTGTAACCCGCATATCATTTGGGGGTAGCTAAAAGAGGGCAATTTAATGGCTTTTGCAGGCTCCTTTACTGGCTTCGGGAACTCAAAATTGCCAATTTTTTTAGCAAATATACGTAGCATATTTTCTTTTGTGCATTAGATCATCTGTTCTAGTCCATGTGGGTTTCATAATATGTATTAACCCCTTGAGTCCCGGAATTGTTTAACATTTTAAAATAATATATTTTTTAAATTCATTAATCTTTATGTTCAGTCATATGTCATAAAAATGTTCATACTTGTAAATTTAAACACACGTCATAAACAGCGTTTAATAAAACCTGAAAGTCTTTGTATAAAAATGTTTTGTTGTTGTAGTTCTTTTGTTTAGCTGTGACCTTCCTCCAGTTTTGTTCCTTTTTTTTTCTCCGTTTGACTGTAGCTGTAGATTCAGTAAAACATATTAACTAAATAAACCTAAAACATTAAATTAAACTGAAATCAGAACTAACCCTAACATTCAGGTAAGGGGGGGACACTTGAGTGAGTCACAGTTGATTTTAATTCTTTCTTTTATCCCTAATGGGTTTGAACTCCAGATTACAATTTTGTCAATAAAGTTGTCATTGAATCAGTACCTGTCCTGCTTCTGTTTTCCACTCCGAGGGCTTATCAATTCAGCAAGTTGTAATATAATTTTCAAGTGTTTATTTTTTGAGATTTGTAATTTTTATATGTCTGTGATTGAGTATGGAGAGTTGTTCCATACATCCCATATTTCTGTAAATATTGGATATGTATTGGATATGACAAGTAATTTTTCCATTGCGCATTATGAAATTTAGTTTATATATTATTTCTTGAAGGTTAAGTTGTGGCGTCCTCCATTTTTTTTGCAATGTTGCTTTTAGTGGCCATTAGCAGGAATGGTTACCATTTATTATATTGCTTTTGTAGTAAAGGAGAATAATGTCCCAATAGGCAAATGTTTATTGATGGGTGTAGTGTTGTTTTCAAAATGGTAGATGCCAATTCCATGACTTTGGTTAAAATGTTCTGAACTATTGGGCATTCCCACCAAGTGTGGAGAAATGTACCTGTAGTTTGACACAGTCTATAGCAACTTGAAGATGTTTCTGTGGGTAATTTTATGTAATCTATCAGGTGTGAGATAAGCTCTGTGCAGCACCTTTATAGAAGTTTCAAGTAGACTGTAGTTTTGTGAGCCTTTGCTTATATTTGTGAAGATTGGACTTATATGGATCCCATTGAGTTCCCATGTCTGATTCCCATTTTTTAATAAAGATTGTTTTGAAATTTGGCATTGGGGCATTTAGTATAAAGTAAATAGATCCAAGGACACCTCTGGTTAGTGGGGCTTTTCTGCATGTCAGGGATAACCAGCTGGTTTGTGGTTTACCCCTTTTTTTGTATTAGTGTGGTCACTAAATGTTTTATTTTACAATAAATGTAATGCCCCTTGAAATGTTATAGTTAATCCTCAATTGGTCAAAGGTAAAGAATTGTCCAGTTGATAACCAATTACCTAATTTGTCAAGTTTAGCTGTAGCCACCAATTTTTAGAATCCTCTCTTAAGCTTTCCCAAATAGGCTGATATGTACAGTGAGGGGAAAAAGTATTTGCTCCCATGCTGATTTTGAATGTTTGTCCACTGGCAAAGAAATGATCAATCTATATTTTTAATGGTAGGTGTATTTTAACAGTGAGAGACATAATAACAAAAAAATAATCCAGAAAAACACATGCCAAAAAAGTTATAAATGTATTTGCAGGTCAATGAGTGAAATAAGTATTTGACTCCTTTCAACTTACTTGGTGGCAAACCCAATCACAGAGGTCAAACGTTTCTTGTAGTTGACCAGGTTTGCACACATCTCAGGAAGCATTTTGCACCCACTCCTCTTTGCAGATCCTCTCCAAGGGCCTCATTCTATTATCGGCCGTAGGAGATGCGGGGCCGCAAGGACCGTCCGCAAGCTATTCGGCTATTCTATTCCCCTCCGGCCGGGGATTCCGGCAGGCTTGCGGCCGGCGCCTTGCTATCCCTTGCGGCTGCACGCGCCGGAGGAAAGCCTTTGATCTAAAACAGCCGCAAGAGTTTCGGCCGCAAGAAAAGCCCGGTTGCTATTCTATTGCTCCGGGAACCCTCTCTGCAAGGCTAAAAGCGAGCCGCAGCTTACTTGCAGGAAAAAGGTCCCGCTAGCACCAATTAAGCACATTATAAAGCAGAAATAAAGGCATCCTGCACTCTGAGGAGACTATAAAGTGATTGTAGGTGTTAGCAAAAATAGCACAACATTCCCCTATACTCAAATCCGTAAAAAAAAATTTTTTTAATATATGTCAAATATCCATGTAAAAAGTCCAGAGTGCTTGGAGCACCTCAGACCCGGCCACGCTGCGGCCGGAAAATAAACAGTTAATGTAAACTCGGATTTGGGCTGATGTGCAAGCTTGAGAGTGGGTTACTATTAATCATCATGTCCCCCAATATGATCCCTAGCATTTACAAAGCTTTACAGTGCCGTCTTAAATTTATTTTTGACTTTAAAGATTTCTGAGCTCACGGCCGGTTGCAAGATATGCGGCCGGCCGTAAGAGGAGATCCTAGCGGGGCCGTTTAATAGAATTGCGAGGTAACGGGACCCCCGCAAGGAATCGCAGCCTTGCGGCCGTTTTACGGCCGATAATAGAATGAGGCCCCAAGTAATTAAGGTTTTGAGGCTGATGTTTGGCAACTCGAACCTTCAGCTCCCTCCACAGATTGTCTATGGGATTAAGGTCTGGACCTTAATGTGCTTCTTCTTGAGCCACTCCTTTGTTGCCTTGGCTGTATGTTTTGGGTCATTGTCATGCAGGAATACCCATCCACGACCCATTTTCAATGCACTGGCTGAGGGAAGGAGGTTCTCGCCAAGATTTGACGGTCCATCAGGCCTTTGATGCGGTGCAGTTGTCCTGTCCCCTTAGCAGAAAGACACCCCAAAAGCATAATGTTTCCACCTGCATGTTTGACAGTGGGGATGGTGTTCTTGGCAGCATTCCTCCTCCTCCAAACACGGCGAGTTGGGTTGATACCAAAGAGCTTGATTTTGGTCTCATCTAACCACAACACTTTCACCCAGTTCTTCTCTGAATCATTCAGATGTTCATTCCCAAACCTCAGACGGACCTGTACATGGGCTTTATTGAGCAGGGGCACCTTTTGGGCGCTGCAGGATTTCAGTCCTTAATGGCGTAGTGTGTTACCAATTGTTTTCTTGGTGACTATGGTCCCAGCTGGCTTGAGATCATTACCAAGATCCTCCCATGTAGTTCTGGACTGATTTCTTCCTCATTGAAACGCCACAAGGTGAAATCTTGCATAGAGCACCAGACCGAGGGAGACTGACAGTTATTTTGTGTTTCTTCCATTTGCGAATAATGGCAACAACTGTTGTCACCTTCTCACCAAACTACTTGGCGATGGTGTTGTAGCCCATACCAGCCTTGTGTAGGGTTACAATCTTGTCCCTGACATCCTTGTTAATCTGGCTGCAAATAGATTTTTTGAGTTACCCCTTTTCTAGTTAGTTATCAAAAGCTTTATCATAGGGTTGTTATGTTTAAGTATATGTGGAGGGATTGATGGATTCCAGATAACAGTTTTCTATGTT
Organism: Discoglossus pictus; assembly: GCA_027410445.1. NCBI lineage: Eukaryota > Metazoa > Chordata > Amphibia > Anura > Alytidae > Discoglossus > Discoglossus pictus. Next base: position 433,309,374 of record CM050163.1, on the reverse strand, counting down.
TGGGAAAAATAATATTTTTTTTAATAGCATATTTGTGGGTTTGAGACTGTGCAATTAAGTCTAATGTGTTTATATGCATTCCCATGCTTTTAAAGTACAGTGGTGTGTTTTTAATTGCTGCTACAGCTCTAATAAGTGTTTGAAAAAGCCCTTGCTAGTCCTATTTTTGACAGAAACATCATCTTTTTTTCATTTGAGGGTCAGACTTAGAGCTACGGGTCTCATAGAATATTGATTTTGTGCAACTTTAATTATTTAGAGATTCTAATAATAGAGTTGTGCTAAAACCAATGGAGTCCTAAGCCAGAATTTGACTCTTTGGCTGGCCCGTAGTGATTGAGGGCGAGTAACTCATAATCGGATAGAGATTATCTAATAGAATATGTGGCAATATTAAGTACGTGGGCAATAGAATAGGCCTCTTAGTTGGCAATTAAAAGGTATCACATCTGCCAAACTTGTTTCCTGTATTTCCACAGCTCATAATGTACCACTATTTGTTTACTAAATGAGATCATAAAATGTGAAACAAGATCACTCTCAACTGATATATGAAAACCATTCTTATATTGTGAGATAACTGAAAGGACTATAGTCATGCCTGACTCTTCACCAGTTTAATACACTGAATAAGTATAGATATCGTGGGACTTCACTCTCTCAGAAAACATTAAGACATCTGACCATTATTTTCAGCTAGCTCACTGCTAGCATCATTGCTCATGGAAAAATTGTCAATACGTTTTCAAAATAGAATTTACTGAATATTAACCTCAAATATAATGGTCAAATAACTGTGCCCTTTTATTACATGATCTCTCTAAATTGTTTCTCACAATTCATAGAAAAGTAAATGATAAAAATACTGAATATCATGCTTATGAAAAAGCAGACTCTGAAACTCTTAACTCTTTAGTAGTATACTGTCCATGGGACTTAGGGCCCATCAATATTTTTTTTTTAATAATGAGTCATAGTGCACGTTGCACTATAACTTAGTATTTTTCCAATGAATATAAACCATTTTTTCAGCGCTGCACGAAAGCAGCGCATAAAAAAAATTATAGCAAGTTACAGTGATCTGTGACATTGAAATGTCCCTCTAAATGATCAAAATCCCTTTTAACGTGGCTATATGCAATTCACATAGTATGCCTAAGCCCTTTTTCACAACCTAAACTTACGCATACTGAACCCCCCACTCAGAGATGCAGAAAAATTACTTTGAAAAGGAATCTGATGCTGAAAACACAACAACCACTCAACTGAATCGGATATGAGGTTTGATTCCTTATATTCCATACAAATAAGGGGATAAAAAGTGCACTAAACAGCACACAAACAATACAGTAAATGGGGAAACCTTCAGGTTTCCCCTTCCATGCTGGAGGGAACCCTGTAGTTCCACTGTCCCACATGGTGAAGGGAACCCAGAGGCCTCCCTCACTTGCTCACACATGATTTCTACTATTAACTATTACTAATGGGGGTCTATTGAGGCCCCCATGGTCCTTCAAAGACCCCCATGGTAATCTACATTAATGCCTAAATATAATGGGGGCATCTATAGACCCCCATGATATGTCTAATTAACTCTTAACTATCATTGAGATCCTTAAAGGACCCTCATGGTAATCTAAATACATTTTCTGTAACATGGGGGTCTATACAGACCAAACTGATAAACTACAACTAACCCATGAAACATTACATTTTTGCGAATTATCATTTTTGAGCAATCTGATTGGCTGATATATGTGTCCATCATTCTAATGTCACCTTGCTCTTTTAGTGGTTGAATTTTAATTTAAACAATCGGAATGCTCAGATTGATAACATTTTTCAATCAATAGAGAACTGGTGAGGGAATCCAGAGGTTTCGTTCACAGTGTGGAAGGAGGGAATCCCTACCATGGGAAGGGGTTTATGTAGATAGATGGAAAAGGGCAAATATTTAACCTTGCAGCACTGCTACGCAGACTACGGAGTGATAGCCATGTAGTCTTCACAACAGTGCTGTGTGAGGACCATAACAGCATCAGGGCAGTCAAACAGCCTGATGTGTGGGCCCTTATTTATGGTGCGGTTTAGTGTGCCAGAGAATTTGATCCCTATGTTATCGGTGCAAAAAAAAGCTGCAGTTTTTGCGCAGATACATTAGGGATTTTAAACGAGCCCTTGGTCTCTTAGTATAGCTTGGCATCATGACTTGCTGTATATGCACCTTACTATTGTTGCAGTGATCAATCTCTATCTGTTTCTGTAACTCAGTTTTCTTATAATAAATAACGGATATTAAGAAAACTGCACTTGCCAAGAACAGAGGGTCACAGTTATTTTTCCTCAGACATCTACTAACTACTTAGTCAGTTATCTAAAAGCATTTGTCCTTGCAAAATAAATTGAACAGTTTAAAGTTAATAAGCATTAGTCTAAATCAGAAAATTTCCAAAGGCCATATGTTTGACAATAGGCTAATGGAATGTCTTTATAAGTAGAGTCAGAGCTGAAGCTAAAACGGAAAATATAATAACATATTTCCCAACAAAGTTCTCTAAGGACAGTAATTATGATGGTCCTTTATCTATTCAGTAAATTATTGCATTTGCAAATAAATAGAAGGTTGAACAAGATTAGGTCTGTATGCCTCAATATGTTTTGTAGTTTGGGTTTAACACTATTGTTGTTTTTATATAACTGAGCAGTATTTTAAATTACATTTCAAGGAAGGAATGTACTCAGGGTGTGGGAATCCTCTGAGGAGCCTCCTCTATGACAATACCATATGACAAATCCTGGACTCTACTAGAAGAATTTGTGAAAAACGAGGCTGAGAAAACTACCATAGAAAGTGTTGAGACTGCCCTCCTGGGCAGACATGGGTATGTGCTATTGGCTGTGTCTAAGACGTAAATTATGGGCTTGCTTAAATAGTCATATCATATGATCACGCCCCCTGAAATCCTGCTTAAAGAGGCAGGGTTTACGAGTTTAGGCTAAAGTTTAGTTTATTGATGCCTCTTGTCTGGGGTGCAGTTTGGCCTAGCACTGACCCTCAAAGTATTAAAATGCTGCAACTGTGGTAAAAGTAATGTCACTTATATGAAGTTGAACAGTATGCTACAAAAATAATTGCTTACAACGAGTTGTGTGATAGTGCACAATACTTGCTTTATACATTTCAACAAACCAAATTACACCATCTGGTAACTATTTTGGTCCAGAATCTTTTATCAAGTGTTTTAGTATTAGTCACCTTAAACACATTAGTATCAGTGAGGCAGAGTTTGTTTTATGCATTGAGATAAGTGCATATCCACTATTTAGTTATCTGTTTTCCCTTTGCTAACTTCCCATCCCAATATTACCATACACATATACGGTATATACTTTTTTCATAGCACCCAACTGCCTGCCAAAAATATGCTTCCTTGGCCTTAGCCTTGTTGGTTTATGTAGTATTGCACTACTACAATAGGAGGGAACATTTGCTTGCATAAAGCAAAATATTTCAAACAATAAAACAAATAGTGCTAATGTACTCTCCAAATATTTATGTGCCCATTCACAGAAATCTATTGTCCACAAATATACATAGAATATTACATATGGACTTGACCTTTTAGTTAAGGTGTCTTTTGTAAGAAGCTGAACCAGCAAACCAAGCTCATCTCATGATGGCCTTACAGTGGATGCCTGTGGACTCAAACCCAGCAGGATTAACAATTTACAGTGCATTTTCCAATTCCCCACTTAAACACACATTGTCCTTATCCAAGTGGAAACAAAAGCTCAACAAATTAGTTTTCTCTAGACGGTGTACGCTAATGAGCAAAGGCACTTTACTGCCAAAATATTTTTTGCGTCTTGCCCAAAATTGTCGCTATAATTAACTTGCAAGTTTTTAAAATGCTATAAACTGCACTTGAATTTAATTGGTTAATTATTTTTATTCACATTTCAAATACCAGAAGGCTACATTGCAGGATTTCCAGCAATAACCCTTCTGCTCAGATAAAAGCTTTCACAGAACAATTACTTTGCAAGTAAAGCAATCAAATCTTTATTTCATAGCTTCACAGAATTTATCTCTTAACTCATTCATTACTGAAGTTGGTTTTGTAAGGCACAGTGAGGAATAAATATTATTGTATATATTTTATTATATTTATGATTGCATTTGTTTGCAATAAAATACTTTTTTTATTTTCTCTTTTGTAATGATGCAGAGCAATCCAACGTATGGCTACATTAATCACCTAAAGGATTCAAATTGCAGCTAGGTAAAATGATATTGATATTTTGTAGTCATTTGCTAGAAAATGTGTCTTAGAACTACCCTCTTTTCCATTTTCTAACATTATTACAATCACAGATTATGTTACATATATTGCCAATATAATATGTAATTTTACCACTCTAGTTACACCAAATATTTAAAATCTTATGGAAATGTGAAGTTTTATGTATATGTACAGATGGTGATCGGTATAGTGATGATAACTAGATAGATAGACAGATAGATAGATAGATAGATAGATAGATAGATAGATAGATAGATAGATAGATAGATAGATAGATCATAATTCCAAACTGTCCATCTTTCGGAGGGCCTCTTTTCAGTGGAAATCCCCCTAGCTGTCCCACTGTTGATGGAAATTCACACAATTAAGGACAAAGGTATTTTTCCCCCTTGTCTATGTCTAACTTTCTTTGGTTCCTCTTGTTTTCTCTCAGTCTGCGGGCTTGAAATTCACAACAGTTGCAGAGCGATTCAATTGAACAAGCCCGCAGCCACCTGGCTGCAAGCCTAAACTGTAAACCATGCACCTGTAAGTACCATTTCAGGGCATGATCATGATCAATTAAGCGAGGCCATAACTACCGATTTAGAAGCTGACTGTCATCATTACATCAGTAAAACATGGAGGTTAAACGTCAATCAGTTAGTGTTTGGAAGTCTGATATGCGATCAGACTCGCAATACGGCAATGTATAAAATAATAAAAATAAATGAAGATACTGTTCTAGTCCATGTGGGTGGCCTAATATGTATTAACTCCTTGATTACCGAGATTTATATAACACAGAACTGAAACGAAAATAATTTACATTTTGATTGTAGATTTGCGAGCTTGAGATTGTTGAGCAACTAATTCTAATGTCTTTCATCACTTTCCCACTTTTCATCACTTTTTAAAGTGCAGTACTGATGTTTTTATTTGCATTTACAGTGCTTCGATCAGGTGTTTAACCCCCTTCTGAGTCTTATCTGGTACTTGTAGGATGTTCTTCTACATTTGCCATTTACAAGCTAATTGCAGGCTTGAGGAATTGTAGCAATTAAATAGCGATTTGCAATTGTAACATTTACAGGCTTGAAAGATCAAAGGCTTAGATGGGTTGGAGTTATGATTTTGCCTGTAACCCGTAAATGGTTTACGGGTAGCTAAAAGACGCCAATTGAATAGCAAATTAGTTTACGGGCTACATTACGGGCTCCAGTAACTAACAATTGCTCAATTGAATAGGGGCCTTAGTTTGCACATCCTACAGAAAAACTACCTAAGAATGCATAATTTCTCAAGAATATAAACATTCCTGTTAGGGCAATTGAAATGCTGGGAGGTATGTGTACATTAAAGTCACATGATAAAATAAGAATTAATGGCAACTGAATATATCTTAAATACCCAAATAATATAATTTATTTTCAATATTATAGTAGCAGCATTACTTAAGAGAAACTGTGCTCTTAATTGCAGGAAAGCCTTCCATAAATAAAATTGCCTATTTTGAACTCCATACCAATTAACAGAGAGAGATATGGGTCCTTAATTCCAAGTCCCTCTGTGTGCAATCTATTCTGAACTCTACTAATATATTAAGGAGAAAGGACCACATTTTAGAAGGGTGACGTTAAGCACATAAAATGATTATGTTTGTATCCTCTCCCCCAAAAGTAATATTCATAAATATCAAACTGTAAGAAAAAAGAGAGAGTGCTCTGTATAAACTTACGAAACATAGACCATATTCAGGTTATTATTACTATTGCTTATTTGGGGGAATAGCTTGTTTGCTTAGACTGTAAGCTCTTACCTGAGCAGGATCCTCTTTTCCTCATGTACCAATGTATATGTGCAAATGTGCTGTCTTATTTTTACTGTATCTAAGTATGTTTAAATGCTATGCATGTGTTTTTTTTGTACTCCTAGTGCTAAAGAATCTGCTGGTGCACTACAAATAAAATACAATAATAATAATAATACAGTATAACCCCCGTTATCCGGCACCCACGGGGACTCCCTATTGCCGGATAACTGTAGTTGACGGTTAATCGGAAGTCCCTGAATTTAAGGGTATAAACAACCCTTAAACACCCCAAAACCCCTCAAAATGCCCTTAAAAAGGCATTAGCACCTAAACTGGGTCATTTAGGGCCCAAAAAAAATGAGAAAAAAAGTTATAATTTTTTTTCCCAGTCTCGAACCTCCGGATAGTGCCGGATAGTGCTGTTATGCAGATTTAGCAGGCGTTGCTCGAGAGTCCCGGTTAGTTGGGTGCCGGAAAACTGGGATTCCACTGTAATAATAATAATAATAATAATGTGAAAATGCCCTCTCATAAATGCCCTCTCATAAATTACCTCTTACCCCATGGCTACATCTGTGCCTCTCTTTTGTTAAATATGTACCCCTGTTACAGCTCCTGTCTTGATATCACAAATCTCTTGCTCAGCAGATGGCATCCTGTATAAAAAAAATGTCCTCAAAATGTAATCGGATCTCTCAAATCTACCAGTGATTAATATATTGAAGGATCAACATTGAGGACATTTTCCAATCAGTAACCATATCTCTCTATATATAAGATACACCTGAATGTAAGATGCATAAAACTTTAAATGATACATTTAGGATTTTTCTTGTAAATTATTTTGTAAATGCTAAGCTACAAAAAGACTTAAACAATGTATATTCAAATTTGGCAATCTGTCTTTATCCAAGTATGCACATTGTGTTTGTAAAAAAGGAAGAGATTATATGCCTGCAATCTGTTAATCCTTCAGCTGTGTGCTTAGACATCATGAAGAGCTAGAGATACAGACAACTAGGGCTGGCTGTTTATACTCATTGAATGTTATGGAATTCAGTTATACACATGCTCAGTAACCTTACACTATAATCAGTATGAACTATAGTCCCAAATCTTCTACTTTTGGTGAGCAGGTTTTATCCCAAAATCAAGTTATTCTTAAGGAACATAAAAACCAACAACACATTGAACTAGCTATTCGTTTCTAAAGCAGAACATTCCTGATATAATAAAAAAAAAATTCTGCTGAATGTGTATGCAAATAGGTGGTTCCTGAATGCTATTTAGCTGTTTTGATGTGGTATTTAGGATCACAGTCTGCTTGTTGGTCTCTTTAATGACTCCCTAAGGCAATCATTCAGTTAGACCCCTCCCTCACCATTATTAAGCACTTTGAGACACAATTTTGCATACTTAGATGTATATTCACATAAAGGATTCATACAACCAATGCTGCATATTCCATGACTGATTTACTTTAAACGGTTAGTACAGTTTATATAAGGTTTTAAACTAGTTGTTAGGGTGAGAGTATTCCTTTAAACATAACCCATCTACAATTACTTTACCCAATTTATTTCCTCAAACTCCCTTCTTGACCCCTTCGCAATCTGGCTTCTGGCTCCAACACTCTATAGAAACAGCCCTCACAAAAGTCACTAATGACTTGCTCACCCTTCAAGGGACACTTCTCTATTTTAATTCTCCTGTATATCTCTGCTGCTTTTGATACAGTTTACCACCCTCCTCTAATCCAAACTATGCACTCTCTTGGCATCTGTGACATAGCTCTCTCATGGTCCACACTCTACCTAGAAGATTGTACATTTAGTGTCTCCTTCTCTGGCAACTCTTTTTCTTCTAGCCCTCTGACTGTTGGTGTACTCCAAGGTTCAGTCCTAGAACCCATCAACTTCTCAATATATGCACCATCCCTTGGTACCCTAATAAAATCGTTTCAATTTCAGAATCATCTTTATGCTCATGACACTCAAATCTACCTCTTAGCACAAGATCTATCCTCCTCTATTCTAGCATCTGTTGCCAACTGAGTCTCAAGCATATCCTCCAAGATGTTAACCCGTCAACTCAAACTCAAAATGACAAAGACTGAGCTCCCCACTACTACAGTTTCCTCTCCTCAATTGTCTCTCACTGTAGACAATACAATCATCCTTCCTCAAAGGGTTTCTACTGTAACGTGCCCTCTCTTTCATTCCTTGCATACAATCAATAAAAAAATCTTGTCAGTTTCACCAAAAAAATATCGGCAAAATATGTCACTATCTTACACAAGACTAAAATTCGAATCCGTCCTCTTAATTTCTTGACTATACTACTGCAACTTGCTCCTTGCTGGCCTCTCCATCATTCATCTCTGTCCAATCTATAATGAACACCTCTGATAGAGTCATCTAACATACTCAATGCTCAGTGCCTAAAGTTACCTTCCCATAGCATCCAAAATGAAACGTAAAATCATGACCCTATTATTTAAAGACCTCAACAACACTGCACCCCCTCATATCTCTGCTCTCATAATACTCACCCAATCACCCTCTTCGCTCTGCTAATGATCTTTTTCTTTCCTCCTCTCTTATAACCTCCTCTCACTTCAGCCTTCAGGACTTTTCTCATACTGCCCCTATTGTATGTTTCTTGCCTCACTCTACTGGACTATCTTCCTGTATCAAATCCTTCAACAAAAAAAGCATCTGTTTAAAAAAGCTTATCACCTTCAGCCTTACTATGCACAACTGCAAAATCTACAGCACTGACGGAGCTAGTCAATTTTGGGCCCACCATGGAAAGCCCCCCAAACAATTTTGTTGGGCTCCCCACTGGACGCCCATCTGGTGCCAACTCAATATATATTTTAATAATATATTTATATTTTAATGGAAAAAGGGAGGATAGAACAGATCTCATTTGAATTGGGGCACACCCTGTTCTGATTTCAATTTAAAGGGCAAAAACATTTAAAATATAATTTTTATTAAATAATTTTAAAATCCTCGTTAATAAAAATAATAAAGAGAGAAACAGTCGAACCTACTATTGGAATATAATAAAAATCTCTATTGATTTAAAAAATAATCAGCATATATTATAAACACCAAAAAGCAATGGTGCAGACCATATAGAAAGTGACTGAAACAAAAATATATATGTACCAGTAAAAAGTGACTGGTGCAAAAGCAAAGGTTCTAAGTGCAAAAAGTGCTGCAGTAAGGTGCTGCAGTGAAGTATTGCATATCAGGCGATATAAAGTGCAATTAGTAAGTGTTACACCCGCCAAGTTTTGGGGGTCCATGCTCACTCCAATTCTCTCTCTCTCTCTGTGGGTTGCAACTTTTTGTTCAGATCTCGACACCAGCAGACACTTCAGATGACAGAGTCATTTCTGAAGAGACAGGCACCATTAGACCCCTTTTCTTAGTATCTCAGAATCACACACCATGTACCTTTGATAAGTACAAGCAGACTCTGACACCTGGAAAAAGCTGAAGAAATGTTTAAAAAAAGTGCTTACTAACTTATTACAACATGCTACGATATAAATATTGAAATAACAGATTCGATTTAAATCAGTCCAGATCCATGTATTCCTAGACTGGTATAGTACTGTTATTTTGAAATTAGGCAAACAAACTCTCATATATCAGGTTATACTGATGGTCTGGTAAATACAGCATACACTGATAATCACAGAGTTAAAAAAAGTTTAGATAAAACAGCACAAAGTGTACATATTATTAAAAACAAACTATATCGTGGGAACACAGGCATTCTATATCTCCAAAAACAGGGTATCTTTTTAGTCAATTAAACAACTATATATTTAAACAGAAAAATATTTCATAGTTGCAATAAGAGTATAATTTATAAATCTTTAGACAATAAATGTGGGAGGGTAATAACATGTGGCAAACAAAAATACTTGCGATTCAGTTTCCCTCTCTCCACACTCCTTTTTCCTTATAGAAGTTGACAAATGAACCCATTAAGCCATATTGTAGAGATAAGAGCCTGTCCCACTGAAAAACAAGGTGCCAACAGTCTGTTTCGTCCTCTTACAGAACTTTTTCTAAGGCTATACTAATCTAGCTTTCACACTGGCTTATAAAGCCCTGTTACTTCCGGGTTTTGCGTGATTGTGTCATGACGTCTGCGTTTATGCGATGCTGTCACTACGCAACGTTATGTTCATTTCAATTAAATTTATTTAGCCTCCTTTTCTAGTTTCAATAAACTTTATTTAGCGTTATTACGGACGTTGAATACAAAAAACTTTATTTGATCTTGTTCACCTCCATTCAATTGATCTTTTCTATAACTTTAATTTACTTAATTCCACCACTTTATTCAGCCTATACAGTTGCCTACATATAACCATAAATATAAATGTTCTTCTTTAGAATACTCTGTAGTGTCCTATGTGCCTTAATGTGAAATGCCCTAAAGGTCACTGACAAATATGCTTCTTTCAACTTCTAAAAAACTATTAAGCATATGTTGAACTAAAGAATAGTGATGTGAAATATGTTGTGCTGATTTATAACATTACATTTATTAAATGAAAGTGATAATACTATAATAAATTGTTATGTTTGTTTGTTATTGAAGAGAAAAGAAGAGGAGTGCTGGTGAATATAACTAAACTAATCTCCTTCATAACAATAATAAAGTGGAGATATCAAAATACAGTGATTAAAATAAAAAATATTAAATATTGTGTATCAATGTCTTACAAAGACTTGAATATTATATGACCCTAAGTGTTAATGATAATGAAGAGAACTATACTTGATCTAAATGTGAATTGACATATTACATTCTAAAAAGAAGATAATATATATATATATATATATATATATATATATATATATATATATATATATATATATATATATAATACAGGTCATTATAAACACTGAGGAATTATTAAGATATCCCTATGAGTAGTAAACCCATGCTACAAAAAAGCTGAATAGGAGTAGCCTTCGTTGAGGCCTTTAGGGTATTTACAATCTAATGTGAATATCCATCTACTCTCCATTTGTAATAGGATTTTATCTGTGTCACCTCCTCTTGGACTACTCCATAGCCTCTCTAGAACTTGGAATTTCATGGCTTCTGGTTTATTTTCGTGAAAGTATTTCATATGTCCAGAAACTGGGTTATCAAGACCCTTTGTAATTGAATACACATGTTCAAGTATCCTTCTTTTCAGCTGACGGAATGTCTTGCCCACATAAGATTTTTGAGTACTTTCACAGTTCATGAAACCTTTGATTGGGTATTTTCTGCCTGTATTTGTATCCTCAAAGATTTTGCTGGGCTGATTATATGGACAAGCTCTAGAATGACCACATTTAAAAAGGCCCTTGGTTTCTGTTAGCCAATCCACATTTGGTTTTGTTGGTTTGAAGAAGCTCTTAACCAATGTATCATTGATATTCTTGTTTCTCTTATAAGTTATGCTTGGCTTTTCGGAAATATAGTCCCTCAGTGTTTCATCTTCTCTGAGAATATACCAATGTTTTTGTATGATCTCTTTTATTGGTTCCCAGTCACTTCCATATGACATTACTAATCATATCTTGTGATCCTTTGCTTGTTTCTTGAATTCCTCTATGCTGCCGCAGTTTCTTTTTAATCTGAGGTACTGTCCGATGGGTATTCCTGCTTTAAGCGATACAGGATGCTGGCTGGACCAATGCAAAAGTGAATTTGAAGCTGTTGGTTTTCGAAATATTGAGGTATGAATATTACCTTTTTCATCTTTCATTAGGATCAAGTCAAGAAACTCAATTCTGTTGTTATTTAAGGAATATGTGAATTTCAAGCCCTAATTATTTTGATTTGATTAAGTTAGTAAGCAATCTTTTAAACGTTTCTTCAGCGTTTTCCAGGATCAATAGTATTCTAATAAAGTAATTTTCTATATAGACTCTGATACCACCTTTATTTAATGCTTGAGATCTCCCACCGATGCCACCAGCTGTTATGTCCGCCCGATTTGGGGGACTATGCTAACCAAGTCTCTCTCTCTCTCTATGGGTAGCAACTGTTTGTTCAGATCTCAACACCAGCAGAAACTTCAGATGACAGCATCTTTTCTGAAGAGACAGGCACCATTAGACCCCTTTTCTTAGTATCTCAGAATCACACACCATGTACCTTTGATTAGTACAAGCAGACTCCGACACCACCTTTATTTAGTGTGTCCAAAATCAGACTGGCACTTCTTTATTGTTATTATAGAGATATCTAAAAACACACAAAGATATCACTCCCCTCACATGCCAGATCTCAACTTACAGGGTTATAAAACTATACTTCCCACTTCCAGACTAAAGCCAGAGCCTTCACACGTGGCCGATCGCAGGGCCATATCAATTCTCTTGAATTATTTAACCCTTTGAATACCCCAGATATGACTGTTAGGCAAGTTGTCAGTACCTTCCAACCACACATATAATAACTGATGAACCCCAAACGGTCCAGTGGGCCCTTCTGTTCATAACAGCTAGTTTCCCCCATCCTAATGTGACAAATTTCTAGCCACACTGATCACACTTGTGCAAGTGATAGAGTTGTAATTGCCTCACAGCCACATTTCTTCCAATTCCAATGGGCACACAATTCTGGGCATAGCCTCCATGGCTCAATTTCCAACCGCCTTCCCCGGGCCATGGCACATGCCCCCTCTTCTTTCCTTGGGCAGCTGCATCTAAAACAGTCCTTGGGCCTATTAGTTCACACAGTCCAAAGAGTCCTGGGGCAATACCCAGTCCAGTGACAGTTCGCAAAGTGACATGGCTAGCCCCCTCCCGAAATTTAGGGCCATTGCCCTCCTCTTGCTAATGTCTGAGGGGAAACATTTTCCTTGGGAGTCCCATAAACTAATACCTCCACGGAGGAACATACCATTCTGATCCTGAACCCAGCATCCATGATGGTGGTCTGGACTGGAGGTTCCACTTTCCCCTGTACCACAGTCTGGGCACAGTACCCCTGCTCACCTGGAGCAATGGTCTGGGCATGGGACTCCATTTCTTCATTTCCTTGGACCACAGTTGGTGCGCTGTATTCCATCTCGCCTGGAACCACAGTCAGGGCAATGTGCTCCAGCTCTCCTTGCTTTGGGACACAATAAGGAATGTGGTCCCCCTTTAACTGATTTGCTGTGTCTCTGTTTGGCAGGATCTCATGGATCATAACATCCCATGCCCTCTGGTCTGTGGCTAGCTCTCTGTTATTTTTTATCAGTCGCTAGGCCCACATTCCAATACAGCCTTTCTCAAGGGCCAGTGAGCATAGATGCTCACATGCAGACTGTTTGCTTGGCCTGGGTTCTGTCAACAGTCCTCTGTGCCAGGGTAATCAATACAGTCCAAGGGTGCCATTGCCATCCCGCCCCCCAAAAACCAGGGCCCATGCACTCTTCTGCCCCACTGCATGGGTAAAAAACTCCCCTGGGGCACCCAGAAAAATAGTAATTTCAAGCGGGAATGTACTGGACGGATCTGGAAGCTAGCAGCCAATGTTGCGCCCTGGTCTAAAGACTCCACTCCTCTAGGTTGCATCTGGATCAGCATGTCACCTCTCCCTCTCTGTCGAACCACCGCCTAGGCACAGAACTCACCTCCTTCTGAGTCCATGGCCACAGTGTTCCCTGGCAGGACCTCACAGCTCTCATCCAGACTCCCCCTTGGGCCATCAGATTGACAGACATTCTCTGTCTTCTCAACTGCCTTGTAATTAGCAATTGTGCCCCAACCATTTGGGAATGGCTGGCTCCCTTGGTCTGAGTCCCAAGGTTATTCTCCGTGTTTGCCCCTGTATCCATGGCTGATTCCTGGACTGTGGATATCCATAGGAACCCCATGCTAGGTTCACAATCCATCTCTGGTTCCTTCCAGAACTCTCCCAGGCTCTCCATCTGGCCTGCTATTCCTGTCTGAGACTCAGACACCACTGCTTTTGAGATGTACCCATAATGTATGGAACCATCCTCATCTGTCCCAGTTGGAGCAAAAATTAACTGGGCCTTGCACATTTGTACCTCCATATTGGTATAGTCCTAGTCAGAGTACATAATATCCTCTCTCCAGACCTCTGGTAACCAGTCCTCTTCCTCCCTGTCCGTCTGACAGGGTTCCTCCCAACTGGATGGCCAAAACCCCTCCATGGATGCCTCATCCAGCAATTCAACATACTCAGCCTCCAGCTGCAGCTCTTGCTGAATCAGGAGTTCAAGCAATTAGCCTCTGTGGACCATGGTTCTAGTCCCAGACCTGGACAGCATTTAAGAAAAAAGTTATTCTGCCTCCTTACAGTCCCCATGCCACATTCAGGATTTCTATAGATGATCTCCCAGAGCCCATCTATTAGCTCCAATCGAACAAAGAGATCCTCTCCAAGGGCACCAACAGACCCTATCCTGGCATAATACTGTTTCTCCAAGGCAATCTCCTTCAATACTAGTTTCTTCAGCCAGCCTGACAGCTCATGGCCCTGCCACAATCCCAGGAACGCCATCCATTGCTTTAGAAGTACCATTCCTCTGCAGTCCTTTGCCTCTGTCACCAGGCTCTCTTTCTCTCTGTCTTTGTAAGTAGCCCTCCTAGCTGCTGGTAAAAATGCTTGAGATCTCCCACCGATGCCACCAGCTGTTATGCCCGCCCGATTTGGGGGACTATGCTAACCAAGTCTCTCTCTCTCTATATGTCGCAACTGTTTGTTGAGATCTCCACACCAACAGACACTTCAAATGACATCATAATTTCTGAAGAGACAGGCACCATAAGACCCCTTTTCTTAGTATCTCAGAATCACACACCATGTGCCTTCGATTAGTACAAGCAGACTCCGACACCACCTTTATTTAGTGTGTCCAAAATCAGACTGGCACTTATTTATTGTTATAGAGATATCTAAAAACACACAAAGATATCACGCCTCTCACATGCCAGATCTCAACTTACAGGGTTATAAAACTATACTTCCCACTTCCAGACTAAAACCAGAGCCTTCACACTTGGCCGATCGCAGGGCCATATAAATTCTCTTGAATTATTTAACCCTTTGAATATCCCAGATATGACTGTTAAGCACGTTGTTAGTACCTTCTAATCACACATATAATAACTGATGAACCCCAAACAGTCGAGTCGGCCCTTCTGTTCATAACAGTAAGGTGCTGAAGAGTTGCTCTTAATTGGCAACATAAATGGTTACAAAGATCTATACCATTGAGCATTTTTTAGAAATATAAGCTATATTGCTTGTATTGAAATGTTGTATATAAAGTTGTCTCAAATCTCTCCCATTAGCAATATCCCTGCTAAATTGTATTAGAGGCTGCACCATTTAACTATTTGGCATATTCAGCAGTTTGTTGAAGGATATGGTCATTAAGCTATAAGCTTAGGTCCATGTGGAATGCTGCCTAGATGCTAGCTAGTGACAGCTGAGAAAATCCAGAAATGTGCGTCACTTGACGCAGCACGTTGGACGCTGTCTGATGACGTCACTAGCTTGCATCTAGGCAGCGTTCCACATGGACCTAAGCCCATAGCTTAATGCCCCTATCCTTCAACAAACTGCTGAATACACCAAATAGTTAATTGGTGCAGCTTATAATAGAATTTAGGAGGGATATTGCTTTTTTTTTTTTTTTTATAATTTTTATAATTTTTACAAAAATATAACAGTGATTACCTTCAGAATTTCCGAACATCACAAAACAGATTAGTAAGAAATTGCATTGGGATAATACAAAAAAAAAAGAACGAAACATGACACCACATCTAAAAAACATTCAGCCTACATACATACATATTCATTTGTTGCACCCCTAATACTAAATATCAAGCGGACAAAAATGATTTTAAAAAAAATCAAGCAGAGAGAAAGGAAAAAAGTAATTAAAAAGAGAAACAAAACAGAAAACGGCAAAATTTCCATTAGGCAAGAAAAAAAAAATGACTCAATATATAGAGTTTTAGCTGCACCATCGTAAACGGAATCCCAAATTTTACACTTCAAGATGTTGTTACGAGAAATGATGGTACCTTCAAAGTTAATTTGTAAGTCTCTTACTCATTGAATCATTAGTAAGATTTTATTCCAGGTAGCAATATTTTGGGATTTCCAACGGGAAATGATTGATCTTTTTATTGACATACAAATTAAAATAATGAAAGCTTTCTTATCTATATTGATCAAGTTTGGAAAGATGTGCAACAAACTACACTGTGGTAAAAAGGGAAGTTTGAAATCTATAGAGCACTCGATAAACTCAAAGCTTTCAGACCATAGGGGTTTAATTAATGGGCATTCCCAGAATGTATGGAAAAAATCCCTGTACATTCCACATTGCTTCCAACACATACTGCCCTGAAAATTGTGCGAAAAATGATAAATTTGAGAAGGCACCATGTACCACCTATTTACTAGCTTGATATGGAGCTCTCTGTCCGAAGGATACTTAACAAATCTATTTGTCCCATAAAGTGAGGATTCCCATGTCTCCCAAGAAAAGGAGACGCAAAGATCCCTTTCCCAGATTTTCATGCCAGATGTTTTATTGAGCGCCAAGGGTTTCCCTAAAATATTGTGACATTTGGTTAATAGATGGCTATAGTTGTGAGATTTAATACGTTTTCCAAAGATGTTAAACAACCCTCAATGTTGCTTTATGGATAACGTGCGGACAAAAGCATTGAGAGTCGTTTAACTCTTAACCAACAATTCAAAGGAAGCCCATAGGTGGTAAATAATTGGTCTAAAGAGAGCAAGCGGCCCTCATAGTAAAGATCTTTTATGTATAATACCACTAGCTCTGTCTCAGAACTCAAACAGGGCTTATGAAAAGTGAAAACTGTGAGATCTTGAATTAACATGCTAGTTATTGGGATAAGCTGATATTTGTTATTTATTAGTCTCCACATATTGTAAATGTTCTTAACTAACTGCGAGCCATCTATGAAATCTTTAGATATCCTGTTACCCATAAAAAATAGGAGTTTGAGATCCATACAAGGCACCAAGGCTTTCTCGATTTGGGACCAAACATAGGACTAACTTGAATTCAGCCATTTTAGTGCATGTGCCAGCATATTAGCATCATGGTACAGTTGCAACAAGGGATAAGATAATCCTCCCTGAGAAAATTCTCTAGAAAGAGTTAATCTTTTAAGTCTAATATGTTTTGAGGAATGAATAAACTTATCTATAATAGACTGAAATTTTTTAACCTGAAACTGAGAAATTCTAACCAGTATACAGCTAGCCAGGTAGTTAAACCTAGGCAGAAGGGCCATTTTAATAATAGCGATTTTACCACTGAAGGATGCTTTCACTCCCTTCCAACCATTTTGAATATCTAGCCATTTAAGATAAAGGGAATTATAGATGATTGTGGTCATATTTTTGAGATTTTCTACAAATGTGATTCGAAAATGCGTGAAAGAATTAGAATTCCAATTGACTGGGTAAGCTTCCTTTAGATATCTTCTGAAGTTTACAGAAAGATTTATCGCTAAAGTATCGGATTTTTGTAGATTAAGTTTGTAATTTGATATTAAGCTATACTCATTGAACAATAACATAAGGGATTTCAAAGATTCACTAGGGCATGTAATCGATAACACTATATCATCAGCAAAAATAGATATTTTGTGTAACCTCTCGCCTAACCGAATGCCACGGATATCTAGAGTAGATCTAATGGCTACTGCCAAAGGCTCTATCAACAAAGCAAATAGGGTGGGAGAGAGAGGACACCCTTGCCTGGTTCCATTTCATATCCCAAAGGTGCGAGAGTGAAAACCAAAACTAGATACTGACGCAGAAGGGAATTTATATAAAGCCCCTATCGCGTAAGATCCAAAATTTCCCAAACCAAACTTCCTCAAAGTAAGGTCCATATAGTCCCACCTTACCCTATCACAAGCTTTTTCAGCATCTAATGAGAGGAATAGGGTGGGATCATTTATCGATTTTGAATAACAAATCAAATTAGATAATTTTCTAACATTGTCCCCACCACAACGTCCGGAAATAAAGCCCAACTGGTCAATTTCTATCAATTTATGGATAACTTTTTGAAGCCTAGTGTGGTGTATCACCAAATTAATATATATATATTACACAAGGTTCGTCTACATTAAAAGGTATTTATTAAAAGGCAACAACACAATACTATAAATGTATCACAAACACACAGCCCAGACCCACGGAGCAACAATCCTTTTTAAATCTATCTACCTATATAGTAATCCCCTTCCCCAAACGCTTGATCTCACCCACGGTTAGGCCATCACCATCACCATCACCTCCAAGGAAGAAACAGGAAGCAACAGCAGTTTCCTGCCTGGATATACCCTTAGTTGAGATGATGTGATTTACATCACTTCCTCCAGCAATTGTGGGAGGGAAGCAAAGACTCCCAGCCCTCCCACCTAGACCTGTTTAAGGAGGTCCTGAATTACCATGCAAGGAAGACAAGTTACCACATTCCCTCACTTTTTCTTCTTCTATGTTGCTCAGTTTTCTAGTTATCCCTCTAGTACAGGAGAACCTAGTGGGAGCAAAAACCTGATATACAGGAGAAATTCAACCCACAGTCCCTCCGGAATAGTTCCCTCAGCGACATAAGTTCTCCTGTACTTTCCTATGGCTGTCAATCCACATATTACACAGAAACAGATCTTATAGAATTTAGGTGAGAGTGTGTGATAAATGTTTATGTATGTGCAATGTAAAACTTTATTGAAGAATGTATGAGAGAAAGAAAGAAGAGGAAAAAGACAAAATATATATCCTCCTTGCAAGTTTCTTCCTCATTTGTTTCATTGCCACACAAAAGTATATTATTATAATTGTCGTTAATACTTGAATGAACATGAGTACCAGCGACAGTGTTCGTAGGACTGGATGTGTCTCTGCATTGGTAAGAATTCCCCACCAGGGATGCTCAACGTTTTTTGTAGTAATTTCTATTTCGTTTTTTCTGTTGTTCCAGCAAGTAAGCTGATGGGGTGTAGTTGTTGTTTGGTACGTTTTACTAACTCATGAAGTTCCAAGGTAAGCTTTGGAATTGGGGGAAAAAGCTTCATTGTCAAATTTGTCCAATCTGCATTTGCAGTAAAATTGATCATTTCGGTGGTAAGGTTTCTTGATGGAAATAGTGTATGAGTTCCTACATGTATAGTAGTGGTTACCATGATACAAGACCCTTCTTCCACCAAACATATTTCATCAACTGTCCTATATTCAGAGTGGCCGATAAAGCATGCAATGTCCCCTATGCGGATCACCTCTTGCACCAGGTTTTCTTTTATCAACTGCACCCAGCCATTCTCCTCAGCTCCTTTCTCCCAAACACAACTGCACAGCCATCGGTGTTGAGATTTCCTGCAACAGCTTTCATCCATCTCCAATCCTGTAATAGTGGCCAGTCTTTTTGATGAGAAGTGTTGCTTGTAGATTCCATCACTTAACGTGCCAATGCTATGTATAAAGTTCAGTTGCTCTGCCTGCCCCTCCCAACGGGGAATTGCCAGGATTAGTCCTATTGTCCCAGATTGTAGTCCATGTGGCATCCATTGATCTGGGCCTTCAATATAGCTGTATTTAAGATTGTCCTCAGTGATGTCCACTCCTTTTCTTTTCAATGACGTGATAATCCTTGTTGCATTGATTTGTCTTGCCCACTTGTTTTCCTGGATGTCTTTAATAGTTTCCTTTAAATCTGCCAACAGCTTTCCTCCAATCATAGAACAGAAAATGGCAGTTCCCACTATTTCATTCTTAATGCTGTTAGCAATGGAAGCAATATTTTCCTCAACTAGATGCAGGTTGTTGGCAATGGTGTGTATGTCATCAACATTGTCTGTCAGTCTACTCACTATAAGGGAGTCAGCTACTCCACCTGTTTTCATAGCATGTCCCATGCCATCAGTAAGGGAGTTTATCCTGCTGTTCAGTCCAATGATGTCTGCTGAATTCCATACTCCCAATCCAGTTCCGACTCCTCCTAAAAGGGCTGCAAGTGTGTCCCGTTTTTCTCGACTCCCTGCTCCGGTCCACTCAATGATGGTCTCTTGTATACTTTGCTTAAACCACTGCCGCTGTGATTCCAGGCACTTTGAAGGAATAGAAAAATCATTAAAATTTAGAATTATTGGGTAGTAAGTCCACCCAACCCCTTGCACAACTGTTTCATGTGTTGGTACCACCACCAATCCGCCTATTGGCCATGGTACCTTCTTCTGATCTTTACAACGTTGCAGCTCCTTTACAGAGACAAATACTTCATCTATTGTTAGAACACACCCCTTTCCAGTATCAAAATTGCAGAATTCCTCTAGATCAGGCTGGGCAGCTATAACTGCAGCGTCCCATTCTCCACCTTCTTCTAATGTTAAGTTACTCACTACTACTGTAGTATTTGTAAACCTCCCTTGTATTGGAGCTCTAAGAGCTAATCCCCTGGTACTATTATGTGGCAAAATAATGTTTACTTGTAACCCTCCACCCTCTTTTACTTCCAATTCCCTGGGCCAAATAAATCTATCTGCTTGAACGTAATGTAACTCCAATCTTTTCAAACTCTCTCCCTTATTTGCGGTATCTTCTGGCCTTATTGCCTGTCTCCCCATTCCTACTGTGATACAGCTTATACTTATCCATCCTGTAACAAGGATCCACCACAATCTTCTGTTGACACGCATCTTCATTCTTATACAGCCTTGCTCTGTGGGAACACTAGATTCCATCATTAGAAACATATACATACACAAACAAAACAAAAAAAAATATCTTTTTGCAAGTTTGTTCACGGCCCTGTAATCAATGGTAAGTCTCCATGATGAGGCTGCTTTTTCATCACCATTCCCTTTTAACACAGCTTTTCTCACAGGCCAACATGGTGAGTTACATGCATACCCATTTCCAGATTTAATTATTCCACGTCTCTCCAGTATTTCTATCATCTCGGTGATTGATGCCACTGATTCTCTTGGGACTGGATATTGCTTTTGCCATTGTGGGTCTCCTCCTTCCAACAAGACCATTCCTTTCATTCTTCCACAGTCTAATTTATCTGTAGCCCAAACAGGTATGTCTTGGATTAGCTTCTGCAGCCATTCCGGTTGTCCGTCTAGTTTCAGTTAGTTTTTTTTCCAGACTTTTTATCGGAGACACAATATATGCCATTGGGAGCACAACCCCTTTCGTCAACTCTGTACTTACCTGATTCACCTTTTCTGTCTTCCACAAACAAAAATTGGCAAGATCTACAATGAAATTTCCTTTTTTTAAAGCTTCTATTCCCAATATTTCCTCTGGCCAACCCACTATTGCTTCTACTTGTATTGTTTTTTCTCCAACTGCTACATCAATTGGACCTGCTCTAACCTCCTGTGGATTCCCAGTAACTCCCATAATACTTACTGAAGAATCCCCATTTTTGACCCTGTTGGTCATTGTAACTGCTGCTCCTGTATCTACCAACATATTTTTCCCTACCCCTGCGATGACTGTATAAATGGTAGGCCGACCTGCCTCATCCATGGTTAAATTAGCTGAGTGAATGAGATGCTGAGGCGCAGGGGTTGGGATTTGTCATTGTGACTCACTTCTACTCTGTCCCTCTTTTATAACACTATATTGCATCTTTGCCTCACTTTCCTTCAATTTCCTCTCTGACTCAGCTACCTTGTTTTTAAGTATGTGATTTTCCTCTTCTATCCTATCCGTCTGTCTCCTGAGTTCCCAATAGCCCATGTTACCGTTTCTCTCTCCCTCCTGATTAGCCCTCCAGTTGCTGCCATCCCTATTCCTATAGTCCCTAGGTGGATCTCTCCATCTTTTGTCAAAGTTCTGTTTTGGTCTCCAGTTTTGATCATCCTTCTTGTTCTGGGGTACATCCCACGTCTGGTTTCTCCATTTACCATCTATATCTCTACCAGACTCGACCTTAAATGTTCTTACAGCTGAAACAGAGCAGGCCTGTTCTGTGAAAGGATGCTTGATCCACCACTTATCAGCTCTAGTTAGTACCATTTCCAAGTCTGTTGGTGTTGGATCAAAAAGCCTGACAAATTCTTGACACTCCCGGGGTAGGGCTTCCATTACTTTTGCTATATGTTCTGGTGAGCCCAGCACTAGAGGCTGTTGAGGTTGTCGTAGAGTATACCAAAAAAATATCCTTTGAGCTACCTCTCTAGGATTATCTGTTGGCCTCATGGAAATATTTGCTATTTCTTTCTCTATGCTAAGTAGATAGAAATTAGTTGCAGCAATTCTTCCTGCCTGATCAGACACACTGTTATTAAATCCCAATAGTCTACTAGCCAAAGGACCCATAGCGTATTCTAACAGTTCTGTCCATTCCTCTAAGTTAAGACCTCCTTTTTTAGCTCTATCTGCTCCCCTCATAAACAAATGTGTAAACGTATTAAAGTTGTTAGTTGGCATACTTCCCCACCATTTCTGGAAATTGTCTTTATCTGCCATAGACATCGGTCGAGTCTGCATAGAAAATCCTGTAGGTGTTTGCCTTGCATTAAATAATTCTGAAACAATAACTGGTGCTTGTGGTATGGTATCTACTTGTGGAACAGAATAACATAAGAACTCTTTTCTATCTTGGTTCATTTTCGGCACTGGTTCTTTATTTTGTGCCACGAACATATCCAGATCTGGATATATTTTGGCAATGTCTCTGACTCCTTTTATCCCTTCTAACTTTGTTTTATTTTTATAGTCCATTATTATGTTTTGAAGTTCTGTTATTTTTACTCCATAAGCATACCTCTGCTCTTCTATTTCCCTTAACTCCCTTTCTAGTTCCCCAACAATTGTAGTTGTTCTCAAAGCTGCAATTTTTAAACAATCCCTTTTGTCCATTGCTTCCTCCATGTTATTTGTTGTTTCCAAATTATGCTGCCGTAATTCTACAACTAAGTCTATTAGGCCTCCTATTGTGGCTACAACAGCTTGTGTGACCAAACTTTTTCTCTTCTTTGTTCTATACTTTTTGTTATTTACAATTTGTGTTAGAACATCCATTAATCTCTCCTCTTTTTCACTGTCTGGGTTTGCTGGCTCTGGAAGCTCATATGGACCATCATGTTTTTGAATATGTTTCCTAAAGTACTCACGCACTTCTGTGGGAAAGTATTTGGCCCCTTGAAAAGACATTCCTACTCTTTTACTCACCCAAGTAAGAATCCAAATCAATTTGCGACTAAAGTAGCATGCTTCTGAGTAGCCAACAATAGTTGATGACTATTCAGTAGGCCAGGTGTAATATGTAGAAAAATAGAATATAATAGCAAGGCCTGCAGGGTAGGAGATATACCTGAACTAGGATATGCAAGACACCCAAAATGTATAAGGTATGGAAGCCTATAGTGTATTAAAATGCAAGCCTGAAATAATATATATATATATATATATATATATATATATATATATATATAAGATTAAAAATGGTTTATTTATTTATTTTTCTCCAGGCCTGTACTATGATAAAGGATTAGAGAAAGAAAAAGAAAGAAGAGAAAAAAAAAAAAAAAATTCTTTAAAAAAAATAAACAAACAAAAACAAAACAAAAATAATAGTATTAACAAACTCAGGTATTTGAAACACACAACAAACTAATATATTCAAAATTGTGGCCTGATGCCCAAGCTTGTATATTAAAAATGGAGGCCCGAACTAAGATATCAAATCAGCATTCAAATACACAAAGAAGCCACATGGAGCCTACAATATTGTATTCAAATGCAGGGCTAGGCCTGTACTCTGATAGTCAAAAGCACAACAAAACCCAACTCAGATATTTTGAAACCCACAAAAACAACCTGTATGATATCTTTGTTTTAAGTAGCAAAATAAGCTAGTACGAACAAAACTAAACTCAGAAGCTAGTACGATATAAAGGATTAAAAATAATAATTGAGGCCTATGCCCAAGCTTGTATATTAAAATGGAGGTTCGAATCAGCATTCAAATACACAAAGAAGCCGCATGGAGCCTACTATATTGTATTCAAATGCAGGGCTAGGCCTGTACTCTGATAGTCAAAAGCACAACAAAACTCAACTCAGATAAACCCACAAAAACAACCTGTATGATATCTTTGTTTTATGTAGCAAAATAAGCTAGTACGAACAAAACTCAACTCAGAAGCTAGTATGATATAAAGGATTAAAAATAATAATTGAGGCCTATGCCCAAGCTTGTATATTAAAAATGGAGGCCCAACCTAGACTCCACACACAATCAGCACTTGATTTCCCATGCAGAGGATAATTAGACAAAGTACTTTTTTTTTTCCTTCCCCCAAAAAATAAATCTGACTATCTATTAATGTGATATTACCTCATAAATAACCTTTGTAGAAGTCTAAAATTCGTGGTCGCCAAATGTGGTGTATCACAAAATTAATATATATATATATTACACAAGGTTCGTCTACATTAAAAGGTATTTATTAAAAGGCAACAACACAATACTATAAATGTATCACAAACACACAGCCCAGACCCACGGAGCAACAACCCTTTTTAAATCTATCTACCTATATAGTAATCCCCTTCCCCAAACGCTTGATCTCACCCACGGTTAGGCCATCATCATCACCATCACCTCCAAGGAAGAAACAGGAAGCAACAGCAGTTTCCTGCCTGGATATACCCTTAGTTGAGATGATGTGATTTACATCACTTCCTCCAGCAATTGTTGGAGGGAAGCAAAGACTCCCAGCCCTCCCACCTAGACCTGTTTAAGGAGGTCCTGAATTACCATGCAAGGAAGACAAGTTACCACACCTCGTAGACAGAATTTTAGCATATAACTTAACATCTACATTTAATAATGATATGGGTCAAAGATCAAAGATGCAGATCTTGTTTAGGTTTGGGAATCATAATTATACTTGCATTAACCATTTCTGGAGGAATAACCCCTTCTATTTTAATTTCATTAAATAAATCCGTAAGATGAATACATAATGTTGGAGAGAAAGTTTTAAAAAAGAAATTGCTGAATCCATCAGGACCCGGAGTGGTATAAGGTTTTAACTGAGTGATTGCCTCCCTAATTTCCTGAGCAGAAATAGGAGTGTTCAATTCATCTAGCTCTGCTGAGGAAATAACGGGAAGATTAAGTTGCTCCAGGAAAGTCTGGATTTGCAATGTTGACGGTTTATAAAAAGCCTTATCCTTAGATAAATTATAAAGATTATCGTAATAATTCGCAAACAAATTGGCGATCTCCTTAGGGCACATAGTGAGATGGCCATTATTAGTTATATAATCGATTCTTCTCCCCAAAGATTTCTGTTTGATTTTATTCGCCAATAATTTACTAGTTTTATTATCTTGGTGATAATAAACCTGTTGCATATGCCAAATCATTCTGTCTGACAGAAACTGATTGCTTTTATTAACTTTGTTCTGAATCTTTTTAATTTCAACCAATATAGAATCTCTAGGATCCTTTTTATTCAAAGTTTCCAATTTATTTAAACTAATATAAAGCTCTCTAGGGGACTCTCCTCTTTGTTTAGTTACCTGGGACCTTAATATTATTATTATACGCCTCTAATGAAGGCTTTATAGGCTTTCCAAAGGACCCCCTTAGAGGAAACTGTGCCATCATTTAATTAGAAAAATTTGGTCGACTCTTCAATAAGAAACTGTTTTCTAGATTCCTCCTTAATTAGGTAATCATCCAGTTTCCAACGAGGACAATCAACTTTATGCAGATTGAAATTAACCTCCATGGAGATACAAGCATGATCTGAAAGTACTATTGAACCAATATCAACCTTAATAATATTGTTCAAAGTAATAATATCAACCAAAAACAAATCAATACGAGAGTATACCTTATGAACATTGGAATAAAAAGTGTAGTACCGTTGACCTGGATTGAGGACACGCCATGCATCATACAAATTATTACTGTTAAACCAATTGGAAAATGTAAACGCTATATTCTGAATTCTATGTAAGTTTTTACAAGTTTTTTGAGATTTTCTATCTTTTTCAAAATTGGGTATAACGTTGAAATCTCCTGCCACAATCAACAAACCATAGGTAAACTTTTTGATGGAAGCCCCAAGACGATTAAAAAAATATAACTGATTGTTGTTAGGGGCATATAAGTTCACCAAAGTGACTTTATGGCCATTTATTTTTCCACCCTAAAGAATATAACGTCCATGGGGGTCTGAAATAAAAAATTCCTCTACTAGAGATAAATTATTTTTAAACAAAATTGCAACACCTCGTGATTTTTTGTTGAAAGTGGAAACATGTTTGAGCCCAAAAAATGTATCACCCAAATACGGGATTTTAGAATGAGCCCAATGAGTCTCCTGCAAAAATATAATATCAGCTTTTTGTTGTTTGCAAAACCTAAATAGCGTATTTCTCTTGCCAGGGGAATTTAAGCCGTTAAACATTAAAGCTCAAAATTTTTAATGACATAAAAGTAAAAAATAGATAAGTGAAATAAAATCAAATTTGTCACAAATGTAGTCGCCTGGGGATCATCCAATCTGATCACAAACAGACCGTATCCCAAGTCCTTTAGCCTAATCCAGGGACTAGGAAGAGGTAAAACACATGTTGGCATCATACTAACATACAGCAAACACAACCACACATACACACAACTTGGCTGCCGAACAGGGTAGCAGCAGACTATACAAGCAGGGCTAAACGCCAGTGTTAATAAATGGAAGGCCTACTATAATCGGAGGCATTCGTCCCTGTGGGATTATTTAAAAAAAATAAATAAATAAAAAAAAATAATAATAACTCAGCCACAGACCTGGCACCCAAAACTTTTTCGAAATTAAAGTAATCAAAAAGTGACTACACACCTAAAATATGAAAGGTAGAGGGAGTAATAACATCACCTTATAAAAAGCACAAATTGTGATAAGTATAAAAAAGAAAATACACAATATAGGAAAGAGAAAGGAAAGTCCTTTCAAGAAAGTGCCAGATATGTTTTACCTTAATATTCTTGTTCAGTGAAACTATTGCAGATCATAGACACATAGTGGAAACTAATCTAATTATAAGTGCTACTGTGTCACTAGCTGTTTCTGGGCATAATAAATCAAAAACAAAAAAAAACAAGGCCAATAAAGAGCATATACTGTAAATAGTTCAAACAATATCATGTGAACAAGTTCATGTAAATATATGCCAGCTTGACAGAAGAGAGAGCCCTTCCTTTGGAGAGTTGATTTTGTGCAAAATCGAGTCTCTTTGAGCTAACAAGCCGGTTGGAAAAGTCCATTTATAGACCAAACCCTCTTTCCTAAGGATTTGAGTCTTCTGCTTAATGTTGCTGGAGGAATTTATTCTAATAAATTCATATGGAGGGTCAAAAGATTTAACTTTATAACTGGCCTTGACAATATCCTCTTTAGAGGGGAAGAAGTGAAATTTGACCATGACATCTCTAGATCCCTTGTTTTGTAAATATAACGGAAGAGGGATACGGTAAACCACATCAAATTTGTATTTCAGATGGGCAAAAGAGGGGACCAAAGAAACAAAAAAATTAGAAACATAATCTGGCAGCTCGGAATTCTTGATTGTTTCTGGAATACCCCTTTAAACGTAAATTAGAACGTCTCGATAGATCTTCCAGTTTAATAATGTGGTTGTTTAGCTCTTTAACCTTTTCTTCTAGTTTGCTGTTCATGGTTAACACGGAGTGATGATCCTGAGATAAATTATCCAGCTTAAGTTCTAATTCTAAGGTTCTGTTGTTGACATCTCTTATTGCTTTAGCATTATCCATTATTTGCTGTTTAATGTCTGCTAGCAGATTCACTTGGAAATCCTGTAAAATATTCCTCATTTTTAATGGGGTAAGTGTTTCATCGTCTTGAGGTTCTGAATTTTTGCTGGACATACAGGGAGTGCAGAATTATTAGGCAAGTTGTATATTTGAGGATTAATTTTATTATTGAACAACAACCATGTTCTCAATGAACCCAAAAAACTCATTAATATCAAAGCTGAATATTTTTGGAAGTAGTTTTTAGTTTGTTTTTAGTTTTAGCTATTTTAGGGGGATATCTGTGTGTGCAGGTGACTATTACTGTGCATAATTATTAGGCAACTTAACAAAAAACAAATATATACCCATTTCAATTATTTATTTTTACCAGTGAAACCAATATAACATCTCAACATTCACAAATATACATTTCTGACATTCAAAACAAAAACAAATCAGTGACCAATATAGCCACCTTTCTTTGCAAGGACACTCAAAAGCCTGCCATCCATGGATTCTGTCAGTGTTTTGATCTGTTCACCATCAACATTGTGTGCAGCAGCAACCACAGCCTCCCAGACACTGTTCAGAGAGGTGTACTGTTTTCCCTCCTTGTAAATCTCACATTTGATGATGGACCACAGGTTCTCAATGGGGTTCAGATCAGGTGAACAAGGAGGCCATGTCAGTAGATTTTCTTCTTTTATACCCTTTCTTGCCAGCCACGCTGTGGAGTACTTGGACGCGTGTAATGGAGCATTGTCCTGCATGAAAATTATGTTTTTCTTGAAGGATGCAGACTTCTTCCTGTACCACTGCTTGAAGAAGGTGTCTTCCAGGAACTGGCAGTAGGACTGGGAGTTGAGCTTGACTCCATCCTCAACCCGAAAAGGCCCCACAAGCTCATCTTTGATGATACCAGCCCAAACCAGTACTCCACCTCCACCTTGCTGGCGTCTGAGTCGGACTGGAGCTCTCTGCCCTTTACCAATCCAGCCAAAGGCCCATCCATCTGGCCCATCAAGACTCACTCTCATTTCATCAGTCCATAAAACCTTAGAAAAATCAGTCTTGAGATATTTCTTGGCCCAGTCTTGACGTTTCAGCTTGTGTGTCTTGTTCAGTGGTGGTCGTCTTTCAGCCTTTCTTACCTTGGCCATGTCTCTGAGTATTGCACACCTTGTGCTTTTGGGCACTCCAGTGATGTTGCAGCTCTGAAATTTGGCCAAACTGGTGGCAAGTGGCATCGTGGCAGCTGCACGCTTGACTTTTCTCAGTTCATGGGCAGTTATTTTGCGCCTTGGTATTTCCACACGCTTCTTGCGACCCTGTTGACTATTTTGAATGAAACGCTTGATTGTTCGATGATCACGCTTCAGAAGCTTTGCAATTTTAAGAGTGCTGCATCCCTCTGCAAGATATCTCACTATTTTTGACTTTTCTGAGCCTGTCAAGTCCTTCTTTTGACCCATTTTGCAAAAGGAAAGGAAGTTGCCTAATAATTATGCACACATGATATAGGGTGTTGATGTCATTAGACCACACCCCTTCTCATTACAGAGATGCACATCACCTAATATGCTTAATTGGTAGTAGGCTTTCGAGCCTATACAGCTTGGAGTAAGACAACATGCATAAAGAGGATGATGTGGTCAAAATACTCATTTGCCTAATAATTCTGCACTCCCTGTACTTTCTGAAAGTTTTGAAGTATTGTGGGTAAGTTTGTCTACTTGCAAGGGAGAATCTGCAGAGGGAGTTAACTGGATCTTCTCCTTGTGTTTAGGAGAGAAAAAATCAGCAGCTTTAGAGGGATGACCTTTCTTATCCTTAGGTTTGCCTTTACTTGGCATGATTGGTCTGGTTGGATAACCTTGTTACGGGTAAAACCCACCACAAGTATACCATGAAATTTCAAAAGGCAGGCATTAGATTCAGACTCTACAAGAAAAAAGTAGAGTAAATGCTCAACTTGCATAATCATGTGGATGAACTGCTTAATCAAGAACCTTGGTGAAAAATACACAAATAGTTCCAGAGAAATAAAACCCCCACAAAAACTGGGGAGGGGTAACCTTTGATACATAGTTACATAGTATTTAGGGTTAAAAAAAGACTTTCAGTCCATCAAGTTCAACCTTTTAAGATCTCCTCTGATCTGCAATATGCAGATTAACTATTAATTAGTTAGTTGTATCTAAAAAAAATTAATAATAATAATCAATTCCCTCCTGATCCCAGATACCGGCGACCGGACTTCTCCCTGGATCAATACTGCCTCTCTAATTATCCATGATAACCCTGAATTCCCTTTTTAATTAGAAATAAATCCAGTCCCCTTTTAAAGTTATCTATCGAACCTGCTGTCACCACCTCCTCTGGTAGAGAATTCCACAGATTAACCACCCTTACTGTGAAGAACCCTTTTCTTTCTTTAAGGTGGAATATTTTTACTTCTAACCTCAAGGGATGTCCTCTTGTCAGTTGAAAACCTCTTGGCACAAAAAGCTCTCTTATAAAATCTTTATACTGACCCTGGATGTGTTTATATAAGGTAATCATATCTCCTCTTAGACACCTTTTTTCTAGAGAAAATAAGTTTAATTTGGTTAGTCTTTCTTCATAACTTAGCCCCTCCATTCCCCTTATTAGTTTTGTTGCCCTCCTCTGTACCTTTTCCAGCTCTAAAATGTCCTTTTTATGAAGTGGTGCCCAAAATTGTACTCCATATTCCAAATGAGGGCGTACTAGAGATTTGTATAGTGGCAGAATTATATTTTCTTCCCTGGCTTCTATACCCTTCTTAATACATGCTAATATTTTATTTGCCTTTGCAGCTGCTGCTTGGCTTTGAGCACTGTTACCTAGGTGGTTGTCTACAAGCACTCCCAAATCCATTTCAATATCCGATACACCTAGATTTGTTGTTCATACAATTCGTACAGGTCGCTCACAACCTGTATTAACAGTAAACTTTATACAGCTCAGAGTGTACTCCCATCATTCAACTGCTTTGCCACACCGTCTCAGGCAAAAAAGAGGTTAGAGCTAAACATCTGCTACTAAATGTGCAGGATAACCAATAGAGAGACAGTGCAGCAATTAGCAGTATGATTGCATTTCCTTTCAGTGGACTTATAGACTAAAATGTCACTTCACCACTATAGGACAAAAGATTGGTGATTTAAAGTTGTTTCCAAAGTAAAAAAGTCTGCAAAGATGTAATATAAACAATGTGGTATTGTATTTTACATTCCTCTAAATATAGTTAGGATAATACCTCTCCTTTTCATATTCTTATAGATAAGAAATACTATGCAAGTTTTCAGATTGTCCACAGCTTTTGTTTACTCACAATTACCCAAGGTAGCACTTTGCACTATGCACCGCATCTGGTGCAAAGGATCATTACTCCTCCACGGTCTCAGGGCATCTCTGGTCTCCCCTGCACAGACCTCAGACTCAGCCAACAGCATAGCAAACGCCCAGGAGCACAAACAAGCAAACGACCGGGTTTCCAGTGTGCACATATGCAAACATGCGAGCCTTGGCCAGGAGTCCGTTCGCGTCAGGTCTCGGTCGAGGAGCTGACACCATCAAAAGGACCCACAGGAGTGGCGTTGTCCCCATCAGCCTAGAACCGCTTCACGCGGTAATCCAATCCATTTCCCAGGAGGGATATTGCTAATGGGAGGAATTTGAAGGAGGAATCATTCTCTGAGTTGAGACAACTTTATGTACAGCATTATAGCTCATATTTATACCAACGCTCATATTATTACTGGTATAAAGCTTTGTAACCATTTATGTTGAGAATTAAGAGCAACTCCTCAGCACCTTACCAATATTGCATGAGGCCATATTTCCCTACAGCACCTTACTGCAGCACTTTTTGCACTTAGCGCCTTCACTTTTGCACCAGTAACTTTTTACTGGTACATATATATTTTTCTATATAGTCTGCACCAATGCTTTTAGGTGTTTATAATATATAATACAATTCTCTTAGAGTTGATCCTTTGTTTAGTTATAGCCAAAGTGTGAACACTTAGATAATAGATCTTTTTGTTATCTGTGTCCCTGAAGATGGGCACAGAGAGAAATAACAAAAAAAAGGGGAACACTTTTATGTGGCTAAATATGTTATGAATTGCCTCATACTAAATTTAAAAATTTAAAATATTAACAGCTTGCCCTTAAGTTTGCAGAAAATATAGTTGGTATAGTAGTGGCATTTTTTTGCCACACGGTAATTATTGCTGAATTTGCCACTTGTGAAATGGTTGTCTCATAGAGATTACACAGATTGTGAGAAACATAAATACAAAGTTTATTTCAGCAACATAAATATCTTTATAATGCAATTGAACAATAGTAGGATGTAGTAGTGACACTAGCCAAGATAGTGACCAAGGTAATCACAGTCAGACTGATTAACATTTGTGAGACAAGCAGTAATACTTACTTATGGAAATGTATGCTTGTAATCCAATATACATGAATTCTAAAACTTTATTGTTCATAATAGTATCGGCAACATACTGACAGATACTCTTCATCTCAAGACATCTTGATAAGACCAACAGTATAAACAAAGAAACTATTCATAGAAGTTATATATTCAGCTAAGTGGATAAATTCCACCACCTTTGAATACAATGTATAGTACCTTTGTATAGAATGTATATCACTTTTTTCATTCTTTCACTATTTTATTTTTTTCATTTGAATTTTATCACATTTAATTAGCTTATGCAAAAATAAATCACAAATATATATGTCAATATACTTTGGGAATAGTAAATCATTATTTACGCAGATATCAATGTTGCAATATTAAAAGCAACATTTAAATCTCACTAGTCTCTTATTCTAATATAGTTAGTGTTGCAATTTATAGAGCAACTCTAACCAATATTTGTAAATCACCAATATCACCTGCTATATTCACTTAGCAGCTATAGAGAAATTGTAAAAATCTTAAGGGACAAAAATATATTGGTTATAAGCCGTTTTTAAAATAAAAAATATATCACATTATATCTAAACCAATTATTGTAGTGACGTCGTATTCTCTGGAGAATAAATTCAGAGATCTGTTTGTATATATTCTTTGTTTTAAACGATCAGATTTTAATGATAAAAATGATTTTAAATAATTTTCATTAAACTTAGTTTTTTTAAATTTAGTATGAGGCAATTCATAACATATTTAGCCACATAAAGGTGTTCTCCTTTTTTTGTTATTTCTCTCTGTGCCCATCTTAAGGGACACAGATAACAAAAAGATCTATTATAGTTTAAAAGATATGCTGATTACTTTTTAAATCAATAGAGATTTTTATTATATTACAATAGTAGGTCCGACTGTGTCTTTATTTTTAATAAAAAAATTAAATTGAGATCAGAACAAGGTGTTTCAAATACAAAATCAAATGAGATCTGTTCTACCCTCCCCTTTTCCATTACATTTATTATTATCTCAGGGAGCAACCTTGTAATCCTTCAATAAGGTCACACTTTGAGCCACCACAATCTCTCTTTTTCAATATTTATATATTATATGTTTAATTGGTGGCTCAGAGTAACTTTATATTTTAAAAAAAATCCGTAGTGTGGGGACCCCATGCCACTCCTGCCAAACCACTAAGGCCACCTCGCTTTTACCGCCTCTCCT
The DNA here is from genome assembly GCA_027410445.1 of Discoglossus pictus. NCBI lineage: Eukaryota > Metazoa > Chordata > Amphibia > Anura > Alytidae > Discoglossus > Discoglossus pictus. Next base: position 433,275,763 of record CM050163.1, on the reverse strand, counting down.
CTTGAAAGCTTTACATACTTATTTGGGATTCCTAGTCCAGGCAAGAAGATGCTGGCTTAGTTGGGACAGAGGGTCCCAGGGGGAGCCCAGGCGGGCATGGGTGGGGTGACGACTGTGCCTAGGGCCTATCCAGATGAGGGCTCCCAGTGCATTGCACCGCTTGTGCTCTACAGCATTATATCACTCACACAAACAATCTACAGTGAAAGTGGATTTTGCTTTACAGGTAAAGCCTGATAAATTGCAGAGTGCACTAATTGTGCCCAGGTGACAGGGGTGTGCCTTGACTGTTTAACTAGTATAAAAGGTTTGTGAGCTGTTTTGAGGCCTGTTTACAGGTGGATTTATCTTACAAGTAAAGGCTGATAAATTGCAGAGTGCACTAATTGTGTCCAGGTGAGAGGGGTGTGGCTTGACTGCTAAACTAGTATAAAAGGTTTGTAAGCTGGTTTGGGGTTGTTCGCAAGTGGATTTTCCTTACAAGTAAAGGCTGATAAATTGCAGAGTGCACTAATTGTGACCAGGTGAGAAGGCAGAAGTTAATATAAACAGGAGAAGGGGCGAACTTGTGAGCTTGTGAACATTTTCAGTATCAAAGTACAATTCTAGTAAAAGTGTAGGAGTTTAAATAAAAGGAGGGACTTCAAAGAAAAGGGAGGGCAGATTTATAGTGCAAAGGAGGAAAACTTTATACAAATATATTATTTTATATTCTTTATTTTTCCCACTGAAATTTTGTAGACAATAAAAATAATTATGAGTCAGTCCAGTGGCAACCTCACTCGGTGTACATCCTGTCATATGTATGCAATACTGCAACAGATCATCCAGGGTCCATACCTCTGTGAGAGGTGTGAGCATGTTGCATCTCTGGAAGCTCAAATTGGAGATCTGGAGCAGAGAATTGCAGCACTTAGTGATATTGCTCCACTGGAAAGGGAGTTGGTGCTCACTGAGCACAGTTTAGCTGGGCCTAGCATGGAGGGTGGAGCTGGGGCTAGTGATGATGTCCAGGGAGGTAGCTGGGTTACAGTTACAAGGGGAAGCAGGGGGGACAGGAGGAGGTAGGCCAGTTCTGAGTTGGCAAACACCAACAGATTTGCCAGATTGAGTGAAACTGTTGGGGATGTCCATTCAGGAATGGCAATGCTAGATAGAGCTGTTCCCTCTAACAGCCAGGAGAACAGCTCTACTGGAGGAGAGATAGGGCAGAATAGGCAGAGCAACAGACAGGTTTTGGTTGTAGGGGACTCTATTATTAGGAAGGTAGACAGGGTGATTTGTCACCCAGATCCCAGCAATCGAACAGTTTGCAGTCTCCCAGGTGCTCGGGTTTGTCATGTTGTGGAACGGGTAAACTAATTATTGGGAGGGGCTGGAAATGAACTGGCGGTCTTGGTACATATTGGTACCAATGACAAAGTTAGTGGAAGATGGAGTATCCTAAAGAATGATTTTAGAGAACTAGGTATAAAGCTGAAGGCAAGGACCTCCAAGGTAGTATTTTCTGAGAAACTACCAGTGCCACATGCTAGCCCAGGGAGGCAGAAGGAGCTTAGGGAGGTTAATGTGTGGCTAAAGATGTGGTGCACTAAGGAGGGGTTTGGGTTTTTAGAGCACTGGGCTGACTTCTCACTTTGGTGCAATCTCTACAGTAGGGATGGATTACACCTTAATGATGAGGGAGCTTTTGTACTAGGGGATAGGATGGTAGAAAGGCTGGAGGAGTTTTTAAACTAGTAGGTGGGAAGGAGGGACTAGAAATAAGTAATGGGGTAGAAAGTGTAGAGGGTATAAGGGATGAATTAACAACTCATAGGAGAGGAGATGGGGGGAGGGGTAGTATAGTCAACAGGGAGGTAGTACTAAGTAATTCAAGTACAGTGACAGGCACTTTAGAACTACAGACTCATAACATAAGGTGTATGCTTGCTAATGCCAGAAGCTTGCCAGGAAAAATGGGAGAGTTAGAATTATTAGCAATTAATGAAAAATGGGATTTAATAGGCATTACCAAAATGTGGTGGGATGAATCTCATGACTGGACTGTTAATCTGGATGGTTATAAACTATTTAGGAAAGATAGAGGCAATGGTAAACGAGGGGGAGGGATTTGTCTGTATGTTAAGCCTGAATTTAAGCCTATAGTCAGAGAATATATGTATGGTGGACCTAGTGATAAAGCTGAATGTTTGTGGGTAGAGTTAATTAGCGGAGCAGCAAATTCCAAAATAATATTAGTAGGAGTATGCTATAAACCCCCAAATATAGCTGAAAGTGAGTAAATACAGTTTTTGTTACAGATTGAAAATGCAGCTAAGCATGGGCAAGTTCTAATAATGGGAGATTTTAATTATCCTGAAAAAAACTGGATAAATGAGACCAGCAGTTCATCTAAGGGGAGCAGGTTCTTGAGTACACTCAGGGATCATTATCTGGCCCAGGTTGTACAAGAGCCTACTAGAAATTAAGCTATGTTAGATTTACTCATCACAAATAATATTGATATTGTATCAAATGTTGGAATAGGGCAACCTTTGGGAAACAGTGATCACAACACAGTCTCATTTGAGATTGAATTAAAAAAACTAAATTTTAAGGGGCCAATGAAAACTCTTAATTTTAAAAGGGCAGATTTTAACAGTCTAAGGGCAGCAGTACAAAGTATAGAATGGGACAGAGAACTGGCAGGTAAAAATACTGAACATAAATGGGCAAAATTAAATCCTTACTAAATATACATACACACCGGCATATACTGTGTGGGAATAAAAGTAAAAGGAGTAAATCCCATCCAATGTGGCTTAACAATGATTTAAAGATCAAGATAGGGAGTAAAAAACAGGCAGTTAAATTATACGAACAAGAGGGGACAGAGACTGCTTTACGGGAATACAAGGAAATCAACAAGGCTTGCAAAAGCGTGATTAGACTGGCTAAAATAGAAAATAAAAAATTAATTGCAAAAGAGAGTAAGACTAATCCTAAAATCTTTTTTTAAGTATATTAATGGGAAGAAGGCGAGGAAGGAAGCTATAGGAACATTACAATGTCACACAGGCCGTCTGATAATTAGTGACCAGTAAAAGGCAGATGAGCTAAATAGGTTCTTTTCGGTATATTCAAGGGAGGTACCAGTGATTGGGACACGGCAACATAATGGGGCTACACTACCTTTGCCAAATAATTGGTAAACACAGGAAGTAATCCAAAAGAGGTTGGAAAAAATAAATGTTAATAAAGCCCCGGGTCTTGATGGAATACATCCAAGGGTATTAAGGGAACTGGGTTCTGTAATAGCCAAACCATTATATTTAATTTTTCAAGATTCACTCAACACAGGGTCTCTACTAGATGACTGGAGAAAAGCTGATGTGATACCTATATTTAAAAAGGGAGCAAGAGCAAATCTGGGGAATTATAGACCAGTGAGCCTCACTTCTGTAGTGGGGAAGCTTTTAGAAGGGTTAATCAGGGATAATATACAAGAATATGTCTATTTGAACAGGATTATAAGTAGGAGTCAACATGGATTTATGAGGGATAGGTCATGTCCAACAAATCTAGTTAGTTTCTATGAGGAGGTTAGTAGGAACCTGGATCAAGGCAACTCAGTGGATGTAGTCTTTTTGGATTTTGCAAAGGCTTTTGATACAGTGCCACATGGGATACTATTGTGCAAACTAAGAGATACAGAAGTTGCAGTAAATATCTGCTCATGGATTGAGAGCTGGCTAAAAGACAGGAAGCAAAGGGTTGTGGTAAATGGAACATATTCCGATAGGACTAATGTGGTAAGTGGGGTTCCTCAGGGTTCAGTATTAGGTCCTCTCCTTTTTAACATATTTATTAATGACTTAGAGGTAGGATTGGAGTGTGGTGTCTTCATTTTCGCTGATGACACGAAGTTGTGCAAGGTAATTAAATCAGATAGTGGTGTGCTTTCCCTCCAAAGGGATTTACATAAAATTGAGGAATGAGCATCTAAATGGCAGATGAGATTTAATACGAATAAATGTAGTTATGCATCTGGGAAGGAAAAATAGCCATGCAATTTATAATCTTAATGGAGCAAATCTAGGTGTATCAGATATTGAAAGGGATTTGGGAGTGCTTGTGGACAACCACCTAGGTAACAAAGCCAAGCAGCAGCTGCAAAGGCAAATAAAATAATATCATGTATTAAGAAGGTTATAGAAGCCAGGGAAGCAAATATAATTCTGCCATTACACAAATCTCTAGTACGCCCTCATTTGGAATATGGAGTACAATTTTGGGCACCACTTCATAAAAAGGACATTTTAGAGCTGGAAAGGGTACAGAGGAGGTCTACAAAACTAATAAGGGGAATGGAGGGGCTAAGTTATGAAGAAAGACTAACCAAATTAAACTTATTTTCTCTAGAAAAAAGACATCTAAGAGGAGATATGATTACCTTATATAAATACATCCAGGGCCAGTATAAAGAGTTGTCCAGGGAGCTTTTTGTGCCAAGAGCTTTTCAACTGACAAGAGGACATCCCTTGAGGTTAGAAGTAAAAATATTCCACCTTAAAGAAAGAAAAGGGTTCTTCACAGTAAGGGTGGTTAATCTGTGGAGTTCTCTACCAGAGGAGGTGTTGACAGCGGATTTGATAGATAACTTTAAAAGGGGACTGGATTTATTTCTAATTAAAAATGGAATTCAGGGTTATCGTGGATAATTAGAGAGGCAGTATTGATCCAGGGAGAAGTCCGGTCGCCGGTGTCTGGGATCAGAAGGGATTTTTTTTTTTTTTTAAATACAACTAATTAATTAATAGTTAATCCGCATATTGCAGATCAGAGGAGATCTTAAAAGGTTGAACTTGATGGACTGAAAGTCTTTTTTTAACCTTAAATACTATGGGCCTCATTCTATTATCGTCCGTAAAATGGCCGCAAAGCTGCGATTCCTTGCGGTCGTCTTACGGCCCCGTGTAGAGCTACCTTTACCTTGCAATTCAAATAGACGGCGCCGCAAGGATATCCCCCTTACCGCCGCTTTGTCCACGGATATTTGACATGAATTAAAATAAAAATTATTTGCGGATTTGAGTGTAGGGGAATGTTGTGCTATGAATGCTAACACCCCCAATCACTTTATCGTCTCATCAGAGTGCAGGATGGCTTTATTATGTGCCTAATTGTGTGCTTGCGGGACCTTTTTGGTGCAAGTAAGCTGCGGCTCGGTTTTATCCTTGCCGAGAGGGTTCCCGGAGCAATAGAATAGCAACCAGGGTTTTCTTGCGGCCGAAACTCTTGCGGCCGTTTAAGATTAAAGGCTTTCCTGCCGCGCGTGCGGCCGCAAGGGATAACAAGGCGCCGGCCGCATCTCCTACGGCCGATAATAGAATGAGGCCCTATGTAACTATGTAACACTTCCAACTCCACTTGTTTGAGCCTTCTGCCTTACACACTAGCTTGTTGTGTCTATCACCCTCCTGTATCACACCCAAATCCTTTTGATTGTAAGTTTGTGAGTATTTAATCTTGCGCGGTGCCTTGGAAACAAGTGCTATGTATTTTTAATTTTAAGCTCAAAGACAGGGCCCTCCCTTCATTTGAGATCTTTATTTTGTTTTTGCATTGTACTTAACCTTTATATAGTGCTACAGAATATTTTGAGCATTATAAATAAAGAATAATATTAATAATAATGTATCTGCAGGAGCATTGATAACAATGGTTTACTGATGCTGGTGACTCACATAAAATGTTTAACTAGATAATGTGTATATATAAAGAGAAAGACACACACACACAAACTGTGAAACTAATTAGCACATTAAAGCAGATGATAAGTGTTTGGCAGTTGTTCTTTTGCATATTAATACAGCACAAGCAATGCTGAATATCTCAGGAATGATTCACATTTTACACAAATGGTTTCCACAATGTATAATAGCCAGTTTTTAAAACTCTTTAAAAATAAAAAAAATAATAATAGCTTGTTTTTTGGATGAAAAAAATCAAGTGTCTTATTTACCTCATCACTGTTGTCCTTTGTAAAGCCCAGTTGTGTGCTTTCCGTGATGTAACAAATATGAAATGTATAAGAGTAATTTGACTTATAATTTCATGGTTCTAATCTTCACAGGTGTTTACAAGTTATGGTAATAATAAGTGTATAAGTCAGTGGGCCCAGGCAACAATGTACATCCAAGGATATTAAAGGAGCTTAGCTTAATTATTAATTACTAGTAACATGCCCGTCAAAATTGACACTATGATATTCAATGTGTGTCTCCCCCCCTTCCCCTGTGTCTCTTTCTCCCTCTCCATCCACTGTGTCTCTTTCCTCCCCCTCTCCCTCCCCTGTGTCTCCTTCCCCCCTTTTCCTCTCATGTGTCTCCTTTCCCCCAGCTCTCCCTCCCCTGTATCTCTTCCCCTTCCATGTGTCTCATAAGCCATGTGTCTTTACCCCATGTCTCTTCCCCCCACCCGTGTGTGTTTACCCCCTCCCCTGTGTCTCTTCCCCCCTCCTCCCTGCCCTGTGTCTCTCCCCCTGTGTCTCTTTCCCACCCATGTCTCTCCTCCCTGTGTCTCTCCCACTCCGCTGTGTTTCTCCCCCCTCTCCAATGTGTCTCCCCATGTCTCTTCCCCTCTCCTCCCTCCCCTGTGTCTCACCCCACTCCCCGTGGTTCTTCCCCCACCTACCTCCCCTGGGTCTCTCCCCATTCCCTCCCCTGTGTATTTCCCCCCCACCCTTGAGTCTCTCCCCCCTCCCTCCCCTGTGTCTCTTCCCTGCCTCACCTCCATGTATTTGTGCCCCCTCCCCTGTTTCTCTTTCCTCCTATCCTGAGTCTCGCTCCCCCTCCCCTGTGTTACTTCCCTCCTCCCTGTGTCTCTTCCCCTCTCCCCTATGTCTCTTACCCCCTCCACTATGTCTCCCCTCTCCCTCCCCTGTCCCTCTTTCCCCCTCTGCCTACCCTGTATCTCTTCCCCCTCTCCTTTGTCTCTTCCCCCTCTCCCTCCTGTGTGTCTCTCCCCCTTCCTCCTCTCACTCCCCTGTGTATCTTCCCCCTCTCCTTCCCCTGTGTCTCCTTCCCCCTCTCCCTTCCCTGTGTCCCTTTCCCGCCTCTCCCTCCCCTGTGTCTCGCTCCCCCCTCCCCTATGTTGCTTCCCCCCTCCCCTATGTCCCCCCTCTCCCTCCCCTGTGCATCTTTCCCCCTCTCCCTACCCTGTATCTCTTCCCCCCTCTCTTTTGTCTCTCCGTCCCTCTTCCTCCCCTGTGTCTCTCCCCCTTCCTCCTCTCACTCCCCTGTGTATCTTCCCCTCTCTCCTTCAACTGTGTCTCCTTCCCCCTCTCCCTTCCCTGTGTCCCTTTCCCGCCTCTCCTTCCCCTGTGTCTCTGTCCCCCCTCCCCTATGTCTCTTCCCCCCTCCCCTATGTCCCCCCTCTCCCTCCCTCCTACCTGCCCTGTGTCTCTCCCCCTGTGTCTCTTTCCCACCCCTATCTTCCCCCCCCCGTGTTTCTCCCTCTCCGCTGTATTTCTCCCCCCTCTCCAATGTGTCTCCCCATGTCTCTTCCCCTCTCCTCCCTCCACTATGTATCACCCCGTGTTTCTTTCCACACCTCCCTCCCCTGGGTCTCTTCCTCTTCCCTCCCCTGTGTATTCCCCCCCTCCCCTGTGTCTCTCCCCCTCCCTCGCCTGTGTCTCTTCCCTCCCTCACATCCCTGTATTTGTGCACCCTCCCCTATTTCTCTTTCCTCCTATCCTGTGTCTTGCTCCCCCCCTCCCCTGTGTTTCTTCCCTCCCCTGTGTCTCTCCCCCTTTCCCCCTCTCACTCCCCTGTGTACCTTTCAACATCTCCCTCCCCTGTTCTCTTCCCCCTCTCCTTCCCCTGTCTCCTTTTCCCTTCTCCCTCTCCTGTGTATCCTTCCCCCCTCTCCCTCCCCTGTGTCTCCCCCCTCTCTGTCCTATGTGCCTCTTTCCCCCCTCTCTCTCCCCTGTGTCTCCTTTCCCCCTCTCCCTCCCCTGTGTCTCCTTCCCCCCTCTCCCTCCCCTGTGTCTCCTTCCCCATCTCCCTCCTTTGTGTCTCCTTTCCCCTCTCACCCTCCCCATCTCTCCTTCCCCCATTGCCCTCCCTGTGTCTCTTTCCCTCCTCTCCCTCTCCTGTGTCTCTTCCCCCCTCTTCTCCTCCCCTGTGTCTCATTCCCCCTCTCCTTTGCCCTCTCTCCCTCCCCTATGTCTCCCCCTCTCCCTCCCATGTGTCTCTTTCCCTCCTCTCCCTCCCCTGTGTCTCCTCCCCCCCATTTCTCATTCCCCCCATCTCCCTCCCCTTTTGCCACGCATTGAGCAATTTGCGAGCCTTATACACAAACTCACAATTACGACAACTAGCTCCAGATGAGAGATGCTAATGTACACACAAAACCGGTAGTAGAGAAAACTCCAATAACTACAGTAAGTTTGACACTTTTGAAATAAAGAATTATTGAATACCTTAGACATAGCTGATCTATATTTTGGTATAATAACGATAGCGATCCCCTCCCCCCTTTCCTTAAGTAAAGCTAGGGCCTGCATGACTCCGTCCCTAAACTCTAAAGTAAGGCGCTCAATTTCTTCAAATGGACCTTATCAGCAATGAAAAAATCATCACCGTCTAATGATTCAAAATCCTGATATCGAATTTAAATATAACCCAATTTACGTCCGAAACTCGCCATCTGTTTGTTAATTTTTTGGCGAGCCCTGTCAAGTAATATTGTATTCCTGGCATTCCTCCATGAGTGCCTCTTTATCATCTCCAACCAGATGATAAAGCGACCTGGAAACTTGGCTCCCCAATTTTCCACATCTCGATTCATATGTTTCAACATCCTGCGCATGGGGACTACGCCCAGGTCGTGACTGGAAAACCCAGTTATACGTTGTCCCTCGTAACTGCAGCTAACTGGTGGGAGCAGTAAACGTACAAGTGGCCCACGATCCACAACTGTTTCTTTATTCCTGAAAGCAGAAAAAGTATGTAGGACCGAAAGTGTTGAAATTCCCATCTCCCAATCCTTTAAACCTCGTGGTCCAGTTATCCTAACCACGCTGCTTCTGTGGCAGCCCCAATCTGGAACAAGTGGGTTCCAAACTCTGCCTGATCAAAACCCAACCACTGTAGTGACGTTTTTAACACCTTCTCAAATTGGAAGCGCGACAATGCTAGACCATCGTGTATGAGCAGAGAACCCAGTCCCACAGGTCACTGATTAGGGTACATCTTTACACATTCATGGGGGCAACATTCCATACCCAGTCTGTGCAACACCACCTCCTTGCCTTTTCATTCCTGGTGGGTCTATGACCTTCTCAACCACAGAACCAACTTGTCAGCCCTCAAACAGATATCCACCACGTGCAATCCTCCTGAACCGTGTCTGTTTGGAGACCAGTTTCCCTATTCTGAAAGCTCAAAGGATGCCAGGGAAAAGGCCATGTGGAAAAGAAGAGATTTGTAAGGAGTTCTGCAGATTACTTTCAAAACTTGTGATAAGAGCAACAACAGGGAGAAGGTTATCGTCCGTGTCCTGCCCGGGATCACCTGTAAACATACCCCATATCACACGCCGCACTATGAACTCTTTCGTCATGTCTTCCAGCCCAGCAAACTTGAACATAAATGCCAAGGCCATAACCGGACACCCAACTGAGGCCTTAAAGTCCACGTTCTACAAATGCTGCAACAGAAACCACAGCAGAATATACAAGGACTTTTCTTCTGATGCAGCCCCCCCCCCCCCCCCGGCTACTGCCACCAAGTCATTTCCCTTGTTCCAAACCTTCTTGTACGCAGACCACTTTGTGGGGCCAGTGATTGCCTGACGAGTCTTGTTATCTGACCTCTCCAAGCTCCCAATGCTCCAGGGGAACACTCTCGCCCAGCTTCCTCGCCCCCAGGGCCAGTGTCCTGAATCAAGCCTCCTGAAAGCGAGAAAGGGCATCAGCAATGCCGTTCTGCAACTTAGGAACATGCTTTGCTCAAAATCATATGTTCAGGCAAAGGCAGTTGAGCACCAGATGCCGAATCAAACACACCACCGCAATCGAAGCCGCCGTGAAGCTGTTGACTGCTTACACCACTGCCATGTTGTCCGTGAAAAATACAACCTGGCGGTCCTTAAAAGCAGAGCCCCATATCTGTAGAAAGACTATGATGGGAAACAACAGGAAAGCAATGTTTATTGTAAGGTTTATTGTGTTGCCCAAGGCTCAGGCCATGCTGTGGAACACCACCGACCATGGAAGTATGCACCAAACCCTATAGACCCAGACGTATCCATGTACAGCTCCAGTTGTGAGCTGGATAAACTCCTGGATGAATCAGCGTGGAACCATTAAATTCGCAGAGGAAAGTCAACCAAAACCTAAACTCTAAAGTAAGGCGCTCAATTTCTTCAAATGGACCTTATCAGCAATGAAAAAATCATCACTGTCTAATGATTCAAAATCCTGATATCGAATTTAAATATAACCCAATTTACGTCCGAAACTCGCCATCTGTTTGTTAATTTTTTGGCGAGCCCTGTCAAGTAATATTGTATTCCTGGCATTCCTCCATGAGTACCTCTTTATCATCTCCAACCAGATGATAAAGCGACCTGGAAACTTGGCTCCCCAATTTTCCACATCTCGATTCATATGTTTCAACATCCTGCGCATGGGGACTACGCCCAGGTCGTGACTGGAAAACCCAGTTATACGTTGTCCCTCGTAACTGCAGCTAACTGGTGGGAGCAGTAAACGTACAAGTGGCCCACGATCCACAACTGTTTCTTTATTCCTGAAAGCAGAAAAAGTATGTAGGACCGAAAGTGTTGAAATTCCCATCTCCCAATCCTTTAAACCTCGTGGTCCAGTTATCCTAACCACGCTGCTTCTGTGGCAGCCCCAATCTGGAACAAGTGGGTTCCAAACTCTGCCTGATCAAAACCCAACCACTGTAGTGACGTTTTTAACACCTTCTCAAATTGGAAGCGCGACAATGCTAGACCATCGTGTATGAGCAGAGAACCCAGTCCCACAGGTCACTGATTAGGGTACATCCTTACACATTCATGGGGGCAACATTCCATACACAGTCTGTGCAACACCACCTCCTTGCCTTTTCATTCCTGGTGGGTCTATGACCTTCTCAACCACAGAACCAACTTGTCAGCCCTCAAACAGATATCCACCACGTGCAATCCTCCTGAACCGTGTCTGTTTGGAGACCAGTTTCCCTATTCTGAAAGCTCAAAGGATGCCAGGGAAAAGGCCATGTGGAAAAGAAGAGATTTGTAAGGAGTTCTGCAGATTACTTTCAAAACTTGTGATAAGAGCAACAACAGGGAGAAGGTTATCGTCCGTGTCCTGCCCGGGATCACCTGTAAACATACCCCATATCACACGCCGCACTATGAACTCTTTCGTCATGTCTTCCAGCCCAGCAAACTTGAACATAAATGCCAAGGCCATAACCGGACACCCAACTGAGGCCTTAAAGTCCACGTTCTACAAATGCTGCAACAGAAACCACAGCAGAATATACAAGGACTTTTCTTCTGATGCAGCCCCCCCCCCCCCCCCCCCGGCTACTGCCACCAAGTCGTTTCCCTTGTTCCAAACCTTCTTGTACGCAGACCACTTTGTGGGGCCAGTGATTGCCTGATGAGTCTTGTTATCTGACCTCTCCAAGCTCCCAATGCTCCAGGGGAACACTCTCGCCCAGCTTCCTCGCCCCCAGGGCCAGTGTCCTGAATCAAGCCTCCTGAAAGCGAGAAAGGGCATCAGCAATGCCGTTCTGCAACTTAGGAACATGCTCTGCTCAAAATCATATGTTCAGGCAAAGGCAGTTGAGCACCAGATGCCGAATCAAACACACCACCGCAATCGAAGCCGCCGTGAAGCTGTTGACTGCTTACACCACTGCCATGTTGTCCGTGAAAAATACAACCTGGCGGTCCTTAAAAGCAGAGCCCCATATCTGTAGAAAGACTATGATGGGAAACAACAGGAAAGCAATGTTTATTGTAAGGTTTATTGTGTTGCCCAAGGCTCAGGCCAGGCTGTGGAACACCACCGACCATGGAAGTATGCACCAAACCATATAGACCCAGACGCATCCATGTACAGCTCCAGTTGTGAGCTGGATAAACTCCTGGATGAATCAGCGTGGAACCATTAAATTCGCAGAGGAAAGTCAACCAAACCAGCGCATCTTTCATAGCCCCGCTTACCGTAATAAAATAATGTGGACGTTTCACCCCCGCTGTAGTCAATGGCATCTTTCTGCAAAAAAATTCTTCCCATAGGGGTAATTCTGCAAGCAAAATTTTATTTCCCTATTATGGACTGCAGACACCTTAGGGATACCTTCCTTGTCCCAGCCAGGGCTTTCAGCTCCAATTCTAGGTCAGTCACTTCATCCTTGGGTAGGCTGCATTCCAGTTTCATGGAATCAATCTAAATCCCCAGGAACGTCAATGTCATCGTGCCTTTGGTTTTCTTGTGAGCCAATGGTACTCTGAAGTCTTGACACATTCTGGTGAAAGTTCCTAGGATGTACCTGGTCCCACAAATAGGAAGTCATCGAGGTAGTGTGTGATGCTGTAACCCGGTCCGGGACGCCCACTGGAGGAAGGTAAAGCCTCAAAGAGCACGATATGGAGCATCCCATTGGTATACAGAGGTCGATGAAGTAGTAACCGTCGATGAAGCAACCCAGCAGCCGATGACTGGAAGGATGCACCAGCAGTAGCCGAAAATCAGCTTTGATGTCCACCTTCGCCATCCGGGCGCCTATACTGCCCATACAAACCATCTCAGTAGCGCTGACAAATGATGCATAAGAAACGGCCAAACACTCCTTTGCTATGCTATCATTGACGATCCACCCTTTGGGTTTAGCAGGTGTTGGATATGGTGAAACTCACCCTCCTTCTACGGGACTATGCCCAGCGGGGAGATGACCAAGCCTTCCATGGGAGGGAGGGCAAAAGGGACCGCCATTATACCCAGCCACACTTCGTGTTGGATTTTTTCAGAAGCAACCCTGGGGAATTCTTGAACTGAACGCAGGTTGGCCAGACACTCGCCCACAGGCGCTAGACCACATGGGATGGCAAAACCATCCCGGAAGACCTTAGTCAAGAGCTTGGCCGCACCTGCTTTACTCAGTAACTTACAGTAGCGTTTTAGCCACGGCAGCATTGCGACCAGCCGTATGGGCGTTTTGCGCTTTGGGAGAGGACTCTCCTGCCTTTTCCCCTTCCCTGGACCTGCCACATCTGGAGAGGGGGTGTTCCCCTTAGCAGTCCAAGCAAGCGTGTCTGAAGCAGCAATTTGGGGCACACTTTCAAATACCCTCATTAAAAGAGTAGCAGGTCTAACGGCCTGGGGAGGCTGTTGTGGTGGAGTGGCATGGCTCGCACTGGAGTCATGATATTTAGCCAATAGGTCACTGCCTTGTCTCTCCAGGCCATTGCTGGTCTGGAAGCCATGTTTTGACGAAACTCTTCGTCGTACATCCACCTGACGCAGGGGGCCTGTGCAGCCTCCACGCCGATCAGATTAGAAACAATCCAGAAAAGGGTTTCTAAAATGGTGCATGGTCCAAAAGACAAAACAGACTTCATGATCTGAGTATGTACAGCTAAGAGGACAGAATGGAGAGGGAATACAAAAACAAAAGGTCATGATTTGAAGTCTCAAGGTGGAACATTTAGGGTCATGTGAAAAACTACTACTTTATAGAAAGAGCAGTAGATAAGTGAATCAGTCTTCCAGTGGAAGTGGTTGAAGCTTCTGTACAAATGTAATATATATATATATATATATATATATATATATATATATATATATATATATATATATATATTTATATATATATATATATATATATATATATATATATATATATATATATATATATATATATATATATATATATAATGAGTTATTCACCTTCAGGCTTTCATACTTTTTTGGAATTTAAAAAGGATGGTAATGCGTGTGGTACGGATTAGGGACAAGTGTTTTAATATTCATTTCAAGTGTGCCTAAATGAGAGGGGCAAACATCCATCTGCGCAATCATTGAGCTTGCACACCCCCACTGGGTAGATTGTACTTTGTCCACAGATATAAATGAGATCACTAGAATATGCTTGTATTTATAACGTTTTCATATTTGATCCAGTATAATAAGTAAAGGTATGTATTAATCGATCTATTTATACAGATGAATACATATTTAAAATATGTATACTCTTATTGTAGTAAGTTTAATGTAAAATATACACAGATAATTTGTTAGACCTGATAAACACATGTAGTGATTAATGCACCTCACAAAGAATAGAAAAGTGTATTAGAATTTCTATTATATAGGGAAGAACTGGGTGCAGAAATAATACATATATCAGCACAATGTCAAACAAGAGGTCATCTTCATAATGCCCATGTGATGACTGATACAAGAATCTGCTTTATAATACTGAACTTGTATTCATGGATGGAAAAAAATTCTGATGAAAGGTAGAGATCTTCAAACTGCAGATTCTTAGATACATACATAAACTGCCATCAATTTCACAGCAGGGTTACAATGTGTTTTAAGAAAAAGGCATCACACTTAACCTTATCATTTTGATCAGTAATTTTTACAAGAGGACATAGCCAAGAATAAAGAGATTATTCTTGGGCATGTAGACAGATGCCCGATCATGTAGTAATTGGCTTTACTGCAAATATTGCCCTAAAATGCCCTCATTTTGAAGCAGTTCTGATGCAAATGGCTCCTTGACATGTATATGTCATCCACTGAAAGCCCTCCACATGGGGTCTTTGTAATGGCTTTGACACCATGCCTCATTGCAGTTTGCACACCTACAAAATGCTGTGCTATAGCTTCCTGTGTTAGAGTTTAAAGATCAAAATTACCACTGCTAGAAGGCTAATATGCCTTTTTCAGGGAATATGGGAAAAATATTTTCTTGTTTTGAAATTACTGTTGAATTGCTGCACTTGGGGCAATTATAGAATACCTCCATGAATATGCTGTATACATTATGAGGCCATCACTTTGATAGTACTGTCTCTGTTTAGCTGTTTACACTCATTCTCGGTAATGTGAAGAAGTAGCTTAGTGAGAAGACATGTTTTATGCAGTACACAAGGTAGTTACTTCAAAAGCAGATTTATTTGTAGTTTTGTCAGTATATTGATCAGCACAGTCACTCATGTCTCTGCTACACACTTCTGAGTATCACTTTTCACCACTTGCCTAGCCTTGCAGAACATCATTTCTCTCAAGCAATGCTCATATAGGGCCTCATTCTATTATCGGCCGCAGCCGCTGCGGGGCCGCAAGGACCGGCCGCAAGCTATTCTGCTATTCTATTCCCTTACGGCCGTAGGCTCCGGCAGGCTTGCGGCCGGTGCCTTGCTATCTCTTGCGGCCGATCGCGCCGGAGGAAAGCCTTTGATCTAAAACGGCCGCAAGAGATTTGCAATTCAATTGCTCCGGGAAACCTCTCTGCAAGGCTAAAAACGAGCCGCAGTTACTTGCAGGAAAAAGGTCTCGCTAGCACCAATTAAGCACATAAAATAGCTCAAATAAAGCCATCCTGCACTTTGAGAAGACTATAAAGGGATTTTAGGTGTTAAAAAAAATAGCACATAATTATCCTATACTCAAATCCGTAAAATATTTCATTTTTAATATCCGTAAAATATACATGTAAAAAGTCCAGAGTGCTTGGAGCACCTCAGACACGCCCACGCCGCAGCCGGCAAATAAACAGTTAATTTGAACTCGGGTTTGGGCAGATGTGCAAGCTTGAGAGTGGGTTCCTTTTATTCCTCATGTCCCCCAATATGATCCCTAGCATTTACAGAGCTGTACAGTGCAGGCTTGAATTTATTTTTGAGTTTTTATATTTCACAGTTTACGGCCGGTTCCAAGATATGCGGCCGGCCGTAAGGGGAGATCCTTGCGGGGCCGTATAATAGAATCGCGAGTTAACTGAACCCTCGCAAGGAATCGCAGCCTTACGGCCGATTTACGGCCGATAATAGAATGAGGCCCCTAGTATATATCACACAGTTGCTCTGATTCTGGCATTATGATAAAAGCTTACATGAAGTGACTGTGCATAACACCCTACAGTAGACACAAAAAACTCAGATGGATTGACACTGTCTCCTAGAGACTGACTTAATTCACTTGACTAGCTAGTCACATAAATTAACTTATTGCAATGCAGTCAACGCGCCATCATGGTTATGTATGCAAATACTTGTGGAAAAACTTTTTGTGCCTATAAAGCAAGTTAATTCCTAAGTAACTTTGCAATCAACTATCACATGAAATCTTAATCTAGTGGTGCACAATAGTTTTGGTGAGTCACATGTCCCTTTTACTACCGAACAAAGCAAAGAAACATGGGACTGGAACATATCTGTACATTTTGTGTAATTATTTCTATACGCAACATGTTATCCACAATAATCATGGCCTTTAAGGTCCTCCTGGCCACAATGTGGCTTTAACATCTTGCTTAGTGCAGTGTCTTTGAAAGAAACTGCCCTGTGTATATTGCTTGCACCAGCAAATAGGCTTGCAGCAAGTATTCAGTGTTTTCTGGTGCTGGAGATTATATAGAGTGAGATTCAGGGAGCTGTGATTAGAGCCAGAAAATACATTCACGACTATCCAGTTGTTGCACTTAAACGTTCCAGTAAGTTGTTCT
The DNA here is from genome assembly GCA_027410445.1 of Discoglossus pictus. NCBI lineage: Eukaryota > Metazoa > Chordata > Amphibia > Anura > Alytidae > Discoglossus > Discoglossus pictus. The sequence continues at coordinate 433,259,015 of CM050163.1, read as the reverse complement.
TGATGGAATGAGGAAGTGCAGCACTGGGCCTTCATAAGTTTGTAGTAGCTAAACAGCATTGCTCATTTGGCTTTCTGCTAGCAGCACCCCATGCAACTGAATTCTGCTTGATTTCCTGATTCTTACCTATGGGCTTAATTATTTGGATTTACCTGACTCTCTGACTTCTGTTGACTCTGGCTTGTTTTTCAATTCTGAACATGTGCTTCTGACTCTGACCTTGGCTAGCTTCCTGCATATGAACCTGATCTGCCCGTCCTGACCATGCTTTGTCTGAATATGATTTTGCCTCTGGCCCTTTGGTATTGATGACTTGATACCCTTTTGCTATGAGCTTCCAACTGTGGTTTCCTAGCTAACCTGAAGGCATTGTAGTACAGTAATTAAAGGCTGAGAGAATTCCAGACACCTAAATAGAGATGTATACTATAAGGCGTGTGATCATAAATAAATGCATACAAAGTGCACTTTTGCATAAATATAAAATTATTTATTTATACCTGTATGAGTTCCCATGTTAGTAGAACACTTTATTTGTATGCACTGTTCATTGACAGTGCTGTGTACAAGGCCACAGCATTTGTTTTAATATAACAGATAGTATAACAATAAACCATAAAGATCCACAATTAGTGGGAGTTACCTGCTTCTGATAAACTTACACTAGAGGACCCCGTGCACCACTGGGGTCGATTAAAACTTAGTGTTGTCAAGCATTGCACCACAAGCACAAGCCACGCCAAGCATTGCGCTTGCCCTCAAAAACAAAAGCTATGGCCCACGGAAATCTTCCTAATAAACATGGATCAAATAATCTAAGACCAAAGTCATTATGATGAACCCTACCCCTGAGAAAATAAGAAGCTGTCTCAGAACCTTCCAAATCTGTATGTCTCAATGAAATGCCCTGAAAATTACGGACAAAACTATCCCTAGTTTTATTCACCTTAATCCTGTACATCTCTACTCGAAGCTTGCAAATATCCAGATAATGAAGATGTCAGGATACAGGTTCAACAGCCTAAAAATATGATTCTTCATAAACCTTATTAACTATTATACAGTTATCACTCCTCAATAATTTCCCCTGGCATGGATTAACAAGAACTGAGGGGGTTGAAAGTAGTACATGTGTATCACAACATAAAGCCTGACCTGCTCCTATAGATGTCTTTGTACACCCTACCATCTTAACATGACTCGATCACAATGCAATTACAATTGAAGCCATTATCTTGTACTGCCTCTGTCCTTCGAACCCAATGTATATAAGAGTATCACACGATCCAAAATAAGAGCAGGGTTTCTTCAATGTAATCAAATAAACTCAATCTGCACATAACTTAGATGGAACATATAGTTTAAACTAGAAGAATCCCATCTCACAATCCTTTAGACCCATGCTATATCTAGCCCTAGCCTGGCAGCCTCTGTAGTCGCAACTATTGAGAATGAATGTGTCACAAAATCATTACAATTAAAATTCAATTTATTAACGTAAGTCCAAAAGACTGCCCAAAATTGATATTCATATTCCTATGTAATAAAAGAGAACCCACCCTTGAAGGCTGCACAGCTAAATATTGATTAACAGCTCTATATGCTCAACAAATATCATTAATGTGATAAAGAAAAATAGACACTCCCCTACCAAATCTGCCAGTTTAGACTTAGAAATATTAGTGGAAAATTATGTTCCCAAGTATGTCAAATATCGAACTTAGCATTCATGGTACCCTTTTTGTAAGGGTTATGACTAACTAGCACAGATATTCTAAAGGTTCCAAAGAATGCCAGAGAGAATGCTGTCTTAAAAATAGAGACTTGAGAACCAGACAAACGTTTGAGGTATTAATTGAAAAGTTACTGCAGTAACATACAGGTTTTGGTGGTAGTGGACTATATTATGAGGAAGATTGATGGGATGATTTGTCACCCATATCCTAGCAATTGAACAGTTTGCTGTTTCCCATGCCTGGGTTTCAGATGTTGTGAATTGGGTAAATAAATTATTGGGATGGGCTGGAAATTAACTAGCTGTCTTGGTGCATATTGGTACTAATGACAAAGTTAGGGGAATGTATAATACTAACAAGCATAGGGCAAGGACCTCCAAGGTACTACCAGTATGACATGCTAGCCCAAGGAGACAGAAGGAGCTTAGGGAGGTCAATGTGTGGCTCAAAATGTGGTGCCCTAAGGAGGGTTTGGGGGTTTTAGAGCACTTGGCTGACATCTCACTTGGGTAAATTTCTATAGCAGTGATGGATTGCGCCTTATTTAAGAGAGAGCTTGTGTGCTAGGGGAAAGCACCTCCTTTTAAAAAGGAAAATCTAAATGGTCTTAAGGCAGCAATACAACATATAGACTGGGACAAAGAACTTACAGGTAAAAATACTGAAAATTAATGGACAACACTCAAATCATTACTGAATATACATACTTTTCACCACGTGGGATTAAAAGTAAAATGAGTAAATCACATCCCATGTGGCTTAACAATTACTTAAAGATCAAGATATGGAGTAAAAAGCCGGCATTTCAATTATACAATAAAGAGGGAACAGAGGCAGTTTTGCATGTGTACAATAATTTTAATAAGGCTTGCAAAAGAGCTATTAGCCTGGCTAAAATAGAAATAGCAAGTTTATTGCAAAGGAGAGTAAGACTAACCCTAAACAAATTAGATATATTGCTGAGAAGAAGGCCAGGAAGGGAATCTATATGAACATTACAATGTGAGCAGGCCATATCCAATATCAATTCAGTATTATGTTCTCTCCTTTTTAACATATTTATTAATGAGTTAGAAGTAGGACTGAAAAGTATTGTCTCCATTTTTGCTAATGTTGTGAAAGGTAATAAGCATGGTGTATTTATTTTATTGGGAATATGTTTTTCTTCTTTTTTATTCAGAAATTAATTTCTGCAATTTGTCCTGGAACACTGTAACTTGGTCTGAAAATCTACAACTTGTCTTAGGATCCAGTTAAGCTGTCCTGTGTGTTAGGATGAAGAACCTATACAACCTGTGGGTAGGATCTGTGTATTTGGCCTTTTCAAGCCCAACAAAGAGTGGGTTGTGACAGGCAGACTAATCTATGAAGACAAACTAACCAAATTAAACTTAATTTCTCTGGACAAAAATTACCTAAAAGGGTATATGATTGCTTTATATAAATACATCAACATAAGACTTTGTCAAGTGAACTTTTTGTACCAAGAGGTTTTTAACTGACAAGAGGACATCCTTTGAGGTTAGAATGATTCCACCTTAAAGAAAAATAGTTCTTCACAGTAAATGTGGTTAAACAATGGAATTCTCTAACAAAATAACTTGTGACAGCAAATTTGATAGATAACTTTAAAAGGGGGTTGAATAAAAAGGGCTTTCAGAGTTATCCTGGAGGATTGATCCAGGGAGGAGTTCGAACACCAGTATCTGGAGTGAGGAAGGAATTTTTTTTTCCTTATGATACAAATGGCAATGTTTCAATAGGGTTATTTTTGTTTGCCTTCCTTTGTATTATCAATTAATTTTCATATTACAAAGATCAGAGGAGATCTAAAAAGGTTGAAATTGTTGGACCTCAAATATTATGTAATTATGTAACTATGTAAAAGATATGTACCTTCTGGATCTTTTCTCACCCAGCCTTTCTTAAATCCCACAATGGCCTACCGACAGGGGCGTAGCTATCAGTGGTGCAGGTGGTGCAGTGCACCAGGGCCCTCATCTAGTGCTGTGTACATTTTTTTTGCATTTAACTCTTTGTTTATACGGGCCAAAAGCCAAACCATAAACCATGCTATCACATGTAGCATTTCAAGGCGTTACCATCATCAATTAAGCAAGGCCGTATCTACACATTGAGAAACAGCCAATAGAAATTGAGACTGTCATCATTACAGTAGTAGAAGATGGAGGTTACATGTCAATCAATTAGCGTTTAGAGGTCCGATATGCGACCGTACTTACACACCTGCAATATACAAAATAATAAAAATAAATGCCAATACTGTTCTAGTCCATAGGTGGCCTGATATGTATTAACTCATTGATTTCCAATATCGATATAAACCTAAAATGAAACATAAAAGTAAATTATTTTTGATTGTCGATTTGCGAGCTTGAGACTGTTTTGCAATTAATTCTTTTTTTTTTGTAGTTTTTTTTTAAGACAAACCGCAAAATTGTAATCATTACTTCATATTTCCATTAGTAAAATAAAAAAAGTACATATTAAGTGAAAGCATTTAAAGTAAACATGAGATGAATTAACAATAAGTTTAACACATGTTATGATATACTTTGTATTAATTACTTAGTTTTTTATTATTTTTCTAGTATTTACCTCTCAGTTTTACGTTAAATATATAAACAGCTGAAATTTATAGTGGGGTATAGGTAAATAGCATATAGTAGTTACTGATCTAACAACAATAAGATCTATTTTCTTACTTTAATGAGAGGTAGTAAAAATAATTAAACATCACATATATAGTTGTGAACCAAGAACGCTGTCCGTAACGTTTGCGATGTTGGTCACGAGGCGAGCCTGTACGGCGCAGTACTTAGACTGGATGAGCGCCGAAGGTGCTCATCTGCGAAACCTCGCCAACAAGGCAAGCCATTTAAGCACGCGTGACTTAGGCTACATTTTGAGCGCCGCAATTACGAGACAAGCTCGGAACTCTAAAAATCCTAAAAACAAAAAAAATGTTTTAACAAATATAATAACACGCTCACAGACAGGACAGGGGGAGAGCCAGGAAGCCTGAGAGCGAGGTTACAAGCAACTGAGAGCAATATTTGGGGGTTTTCGTCAATCCAAAATCGGCTAAGGGAGGAAAAAAATAAAAAAATTGGAAAATGCATGAAATCGAGGCTAAGCAAAGTGAGGCACTTGGGACTTAGAGAATACACAACGGCAAAAACAGTAACACTTACACCGACAGCACCAGGCAGATGGGACTTTGACAATAAAACAAAAGGCCTTCAGCGCCTACACACAAACATTCAGCAGACACACAGGGGACAAACACATAGGGAAGGGACAGGGGGGAGATGGTTGAAAGAGACAAATGGCATTCCAAAGGACAAAACTTGCAGGTTAACAAAACCTGCAATGAGCGTACCGTTTAGTAGGCGGGAGGAAAGGGCCACATGAGCGCCAAAGGCGCCCATTGTGAGCCACGAGATGACTCGTGGCTCACAATGTTGAGCGTCAAAGGTGCTCAGAGGAGAAAAAGCCTCACATTGTGTGGCAAACAGCATTGCCAGCCTTAGAATTTTAATCCCGTCATTTGTGACGGGCAAGTTCCTACTAATGAAATAAAATCAAACAAAAACAAAACAATTATAAACGTTTAGTCCTAAACTTATAGTCTATATTTTTGCTTAACTGTCCCAGGTACAGTTTGTCCTCTTTGTGTGTTTCCTCCAGTGGTCCTGGGTTCCACTCCCAAGCCCCTACGTATCTACCACAAGTTGTAAACAAAATAGCTAGATAATCGAAGGACGTAGGCCTGTGTATTAAAACCAGGGACGCAAAAATCCAGAAATGTTTGCATTGTATCTGGTAGAGAATGAGTTATCCTTTCATTAACTGCTATAAAATTAATTTTTGTCTTTGATACTAATGAAATCTAGCTTATTGGATTTCCAGTTCCTAAAAATGTGGCTTTTTTTTAGCATGGGTTAATTAATTAATACGTTTATTTTGAGAGGTAAAAAGGGTAATAACAGGCATCCCCAAAAGACACGTTTCTGCCGTTATATTAATAGGCAAAGTGCAGTATTGATTTTTTTTGTATGCATTGACAGTGCTACGGACATGTCCTTAACCCCTTTGCAGGTCCCATCTGGTACCCATAGGATTTTCTTCTACATTTGCCATTTACGGGTGTGAAAACTTTTGCGGGCTTGCCGAATTGTAGCAATTGAATAGCGATTTGCGATTTTAGCGATTGTAACTCTTGCAGATGTGAAAGATCAAAGGCTTCAATGGGGTGTGCGTTACGGTTGTAACAACCCAGGAATTTTCAGCCCATAGACTGTTTGCGGTTAGCAAAAAGATGCCAATTGAATAGCAAATTAGCTTACAGGTTTCATTACGGACTCCGGTAACTTATAATTATTAACTTGGAAGATGAAGTTATTAATTCACAACTCATGTTATACCCACAGTGGAAACAGAAGAAGCAAGGGGTGAGAAAGAAGAAAGAAGAGTCACATTGAGGATCTTACATGTACTAAACTGTTGTCTGAAGTGCCCCTTTCTTCCAATTGAGATGCTTTCAAGCTACCAATAACCAGGAACAAATTAAATCAATGGAATTGACGCTGGAATGCACATACTACATATTAATAGTATCCAGTACAACTGAATGAGCAATATTAGAATTAGCCTCACCTGAATAGGCCGGGAGATGGTCTGGGTGTACTGATTTATGATGTTGCTGTACCTTTATGAACTGGTATCCTCTCCTGTCGCCTAGCAAAGGAGGTGCCACTCTGGTCCTAATGCTGTTGTTCTGTATTTGTACTCCTTCCATAAATGGAATCCGATAAAAAACATCTCTTCCTCATTGAGTTATATGTATGCCTTCATTGCTTAAAGTTGTCTCTACGCCCTATGCTGGGTCTTGTACTATGATACTCACTATAATGCCTTTGAGAAGCCTGAGACCTATATCACCTTCTAGAAATGGGAAAAGGGGATGCCATCATGTGAGAAAGCAGGAGCAGTGTGAATAATGTGCTACCAGCTAATTGAAATGCAGTAAGCACAAGGAAGCTGTTATGTAATCTCCCCACCTTGTTATCATTATTATTTCCTTTTTTTGTAATGCACCTACATTTTCCATAGCGCTATACAGGGGTAAGTTCAAGTCAAAGCAATATTAGCACAATGCAAAAAGAAAAAAAAAATGGGCCCTGTCTTTAAGTTTAAAATCAAAAGTACGCAGTGCTTTCACTAAAGCACATGGCAAGATTGAAAACTTGTAAACTTCCAATCTTGTTCCATAACCCTCCCCTTGTCCACTGCAACCAATTACATCAAACACCCTCACATTCTCTGCACCTATATGTAAATATGTATATATATATATATATATATATATATATATATATATACTGTATATATATATATTGTCATGAACGATTTGGGGCCATGATGGGACCCCTTGCAACCCACAAGTAACTCTGCTATTTGGACTGCTGGCACACTGGGTGTTAATGTCAAGAATTATTACAACGGACCTGAAACTTGTTGTTGGGGACTGAACTACAATAATTCATTTGGTGGTTACTAGATCATGTTATATGTACTGTAATAATGCATCTGTGATAGAAGTAGGCCCTGGGATGCTAGAATTATCTAAAAAAATACCGCAGCCACTTATGTGACAAATGATTAATCTTCTATAGGATCTTTATGGCCCTGCAATCGGCCATGTGTGAAGGCTCTGGCTTTATTCATGAAAGGGGGAACTAGTTTTATGGCTCTGTAAGAGAGAAACAAAAGGTGTAATTAGAAGAAAGCCAGATGTGTCTCTATATGCCCATACTAAGTAGTATCTCCCTCCCCTAAGTACTAAGTATAGATAATTATGGATTGTCTATAGGCTGAATGGTATTTATGGCCTGGCGAGGGCCATGATTTTGAAGTATGATGGTAAACACACTGTTATAAAATCATGGACCTGGTCAAGATATAGATGAATATGAATGGTCTAAAGGCTGCGTTTAACTTATGGCATGGTTTACTATATGATGTGGGCTATATGATTAGTGATGGGAGATGAGTGTATATGTGAATAGATATATATTGTTAAAAATATGTGAGGTGTATAGCTGTATGATGTATGGGTGGATGTAGTGGGGAACCAGATGGTTCTAACAATTGCTATGGGTATTATATAAAAATTACTGAGTGTCAAGGCTCTTTGATGGGAAATAATACTTATCGGGAATACATATAGAGGTGGGTCCTTATTGGATGTTTGGAAGAATAACACATAAGGTGAAGTCCCCCTATCAATTGGAGTAAGTGATAAATGGGGGAAAGAGAGGAAACATACAACACTATATTACAGGTGTTATTCAGGATTCTAGGAATGCGGCCAAGTCTATATCCCGGTTAAGGCCCTCTGGTTCCAATGTCTTTAGCTTGTGGATCCACTTGGTCTCGCTACGTCTGAGGGTAAGTAGTCGGTCACCCCCTCTGGCTGCAATTGGGATGTGTTCCACTGCTTTAATAATAGTCCCCTTGGTATTTTTTGGGTGCATTTTTGTGATGTGTGCTGAGTATCCGTTTGTCAGTATACCTTTTCTGGCGTTCTTTAGGTGTTCTTTGAACCGTTCCTTGAGGGGTCTCTTCGTGCGGCCTACATATTGTTTCCCACAAATACATGTGATCACGTACACAATGTATGTTGTGTTGCAGTTGGTCATGTGATATATCTTGTACTCCTTTTGGGTTGTATGTGATACTATTAAATTTTTATCCTTGTTTGAAATATGGCTACAAGTGATGCATCTTTTGGCCCCGCATTTATGGGTTCCTGGTATCTTTGAAGTATCTGTGTTATTGTGGTTCTGTTTCTTAAGCTCACTTGGAGCCAGGAGATTCTTCAGGTTTGTATTCTTTTTAAAGGTGACAGTTGGAGTAATTCCCTCTGTCTTGTATGACAATACCACCCCCTTGGTCTGCTTGCCTGATGATGATAGTGGTGTCCTTACTGAGGATGTCTAATTTGGATTTTTCTTCCTTGGTCAAGTTTGGTCTTTTGATATGTTTTTTTGAACAAATATTTTCCATAAATATTTTCCTCTCATAAGCAGCTTGGTAAAAACTGGCATATGGTTCCTTTGTGATTGTTTTGGGAAGAATGTGGATGCTGCTTTAAGATTAGAGTGTATCACTCTTTTTTCTTCTTCTGGGTGGTTCGATGTGTCATATCGCCCTTCTTGTGGTTCTACATGGATGGACAGTTCCTGTGATTAGCTGGGGGAGATGAGATCTTCCAGGATCTCTAGTGTCGCTCGATCTCCTTCCTCGATGTAGGCTATGTCAGCTGTGTCAGTTGCCAATTCATTGTATTTTGCCATTTTCCCAAAGTGGCGCCGTAAGGTGATTTTCCGGATGTCAATGAAAAGTTCAAAAGGGTTAGGTTCCGTGTCAGGTGCAAAGGATAGACCTCTTTTCAGGATCGATTCTTCCGTTTCGTCTAGTGGTCTAGACGCGTGGTTGAATATCTTGATGGTGTTAGCCGGGGTCCCTTCATTCTCTTTGCGCTTATGACATCTCCTTCCTCCTCTGGTGCCTCTCCTGGTTTTCCAGATGGTCTCCTTTTTCTCCTCAATGTTGGTGGTGTGAGGACTGGGGATACTGGTAATGGGCAGTGATCCGATAGTTGTAGCTTCCTGTCCTGGACTAAAAAAGAAGAAGGCTGCTGATGATAGTTCTGGTAGTAGCTAGTCGATGGTTGTTCTTCCACGTTCCTTGGGTTGGCCTTCATTATGTGGTGTGATTTCTCTTTTCTTTTTTTCGGGTTGTCGGTTTTGCATGCAACCTCTGTTTTGTTATATCTGAATCTGTTGAGGTTGTATTTGTTCACAGTATTTCTTTTTTGTAGGTCCCTGGGATCAAGTATACACCTATGTTTTACATGTTGTGGTGGTATATTGTTCCATGGGGGAGTATCCTGTATAGGTGGTCTTCTGTATCCTCTATGTGTCTGAGTTGTTGGCTGTTTGATATATGGTGCTCTTTGACCTCCATTTTGCTGTCTGTTGCCCCACAGGTTTTTTTGTGGGTGTGTTGCCTGTAAATGGCGACGTTCTTGGTTTTTGCTGATATGTTTATAGTCCTCTAGGTCTCTGTTAAACTTTTACCTTTTTCTTATGTAGATCTCGTGTTCTAGTTTGTTAATACATCGTCCTTAGTGTACAAATTTATAAAATACAATACATTTGTAACAGTACAATATATTGGATAGGGATGGATCGGTTGTTGGTACAGGATTATATACATTTGTACTAATAAATTATGGCCCTTGATGAGTGGTGAAGTACTTCAGTAAGTCTAGAAGAAGGATGTATGAAATCATCCTACAGGGGTATATTGACATGATTGGGCACAATTCTTTTGTACTGTGGTAATCCAACTATGGCTACATGACGGAAAAAATGCATTTATAGATACACATAAAGTAAAAAGTGTAAATGTCTATGCAAAAAATCATATGTACAGGGGTGGGAAAGCAGATATAGAAAAATATTCCCTTGTGAGGCATAAGATATAAAAGTATGAAATATAAAAAATATAAAAAATAAATAAAAGCAACACCCATATTGTTAAGCGGATAAAAATACCCTCCCTGATGTTTGTGAAATAACAATGATATGCAAATGTGTGTACACACAAACATGCCCACACATAAATATATACACACATATACATACATACACATACATATACACATATATACATATACACACACATACATATACACACAAACATACACACATATGCACATATATATACACACACACGCCCGGGAACGTTTAAGCACACGCGTAGAATATTTAAATGATATGCAAGATGTTTGGGGATAAGCTAGTACAATACACATACATGCATATATATATATATGAGCACCAACACCTATATATACACACACAAACCTATACATATTAATATATACACACACTCCTATATACATGAATACCTACTGGTACACGTTTACACATACATACATATATATAAACACATATTTGTACATACATATACATATATATACATACATACATACACGCACACAAATACACATACATATATATATATATACACACGTGCGTATCCCTCTATACATATGTGGTTTGGAGGGAAGAAAGTTGAGTTGGCTGAGTGTACCTGTGAGTGTGGTAGTTCCAGTGTGTAGAATCCAAGGCAAAGTGGACCTCTTATTCCTATATGTAGAAGCCTAGATGTAGTGAATTTGGCCCTAAGGTCTCTTATCCTCCTACTGTGGCTAGGTGTGGAGATGAGCATCTCTTTGGGCTTACCTTCCTGCAATGAGGCTCAATCAGGCCTGTTGCTGGAGTCTGGAGGGTTCTGATTATCCTTAGCTTGGAGGATGTATCCTGATAGAAGCAAAGGCTTTAAAGCATGCTCTGCCTGTAGTTGGCAGTGTGTGATGCACTACTTCCGGCACCGGGTGATGCCATCACTGTATAATCAGTGTGTGTCTCTACATGCCCAAACTAAGTATGGAGGGCATAATGTGTTCTATGGTGTAATCAAGGTCAGTGCCCTCTTCCAATATGGTGATATACTACTGGGTGTCTCTATATGCCCATACTAAGTAGTATCTCCCTCCCCTAAGTACTAAGTATAGATAATTATGGATTGTCTATAGGCTGAATGGTATTTATGGCCTGTCGAGGGCCATGATTTTGAAGTATGATGGTAAACACACTGTTATAAAATCATGGACCTGGTCAAGATATAGATGAATATGAATGGTCTAAAGGCTGCGTTTAACTTATGGCATGGTTTACTATATGATGTGGGCTATATGATTAGTGATGGGAGATGAGTGTATATGTGAATAGATATATATTGTTAAAAATATGTGAGGTGTATGATGTATGGGTAGATGTAGTGGGGAACCAGATGATTCTAACAATTGCTATGGGTATTATATAAAAAATTACTGAGTGTCAAGGCTCTTTGATGGGAAATAATACTTATCGGGAATACATATAAAGGTGGGTCCTTATTGGATCTGTGGAAGAGTAACACATATGGTGAAGTCCGCCTATCAATTGGAGTAAGTTATACATGGGGAAAAGAGAGAAAACATACAACAATATATTACAGGTGTTATTCAGGATTCTAGGAATGCGGCCAAGTCTATATCCTGGTTAAGGCCCTCTGGTTCCAATGTCTTTAGCTTGTGGATCCACTTGGTCTCGCTACGTCTGAGGGTAAATAGTCGGTCACCCCCTCTGGCTGCAATTGGGATGTGTTCCACTGCTTTAATGATAGTCCCCTTGGTATTTTTTTGGTGCATTTTCGTGATGTGTGCTGATTATCCGTTTGTAAGTATACCTTTTCTGGCGTTCTTTAGGTGTTCTCTGAACCGTTCCTTGAGGGGTCTCTTCGTGCGGCCTACATATTGTTTCCCACAAATACATGTGATCACGTACACAATGTATGTTGTATTGCAGTTGGTCATGTGATATATCTTGTACTCCTTTTGGGTTGTATGTGATACTATTAGGTTTTTATTCTTGTTTGAAATATGGCTACAAGTGATGCATCTTTTGGCCCCGCATTTATGGGCTCCTGGTATCTTTGAAGTATCTGTGTTATTGTGGTTCTGTTTCGTAAGCTCACTTGGAGCCAGGAGATTCTTCAGGGGGGATAGCAAGCTATTTGCCTAGGAGAATGGGCGAGAACTTGGGGAAGGTCGGTGTTTTTTGTAATCTTTCTGTTTTTATATATATCTCTGAAACAATAAAGAAGTGGCCAGTCTGATTTTGGACAAACTAAACACAGGTGGTGTCAGAGTCTGCTTGTACTAATCAAAGGTACATGGTGTGTGATTCTTAGATCCTAAGAAAAGGGGTCTGATGGTGCCTGTCTCTGGAGTAATGATGCTGTCATCTGAAGTGTCTGCTGGTGTCGAGATCTGAACAAAAAGTTGCGACTGTAGAGAGAAAGAGATTTGGGGTGAGCGTTTGTCCCCCCAAATTGGCCGGGTCGTGACATATATATATATATATATATATATATATATATAAATATATATATATATATATATATATATATATATATATATATATATATATAGTTGAATTAACAGAGTATTGCAGTATATAGTGATACCTTTTTTATTGGACAAACATATTCATTTTTTATGACAAGAATAGTTTTCCCTTTAGCAAGTCTTTAGCAATATTGAAATTCAGTGGCAGCTGGTGACTTTCCAACCTGGTGGGGTGGAAAACAGAGACCTGTCCCCTCCTCTTACATTGACTCTACGCAAGAGTATAAACCCATCCCTTTCACAACATGTTACCACAACATGTAAAGACCCTGCCTAGTGATGCAGTCTCCACTCACAAATGTAATCCCATAGAGAAAGACAGGGATAGAGAGAGGTGGATAGAGAGTTAAAGAGAGGGATAGAGAGAGAGGAAGGGATAGAGAGAGAGGGAGAAAGAAAGTTAGAGAGATAGAGTCTTCCATCCCTCTTACTCGCTCTCTATCCAACAATCCTTCTACCCCTCTCCTCTCTCCCTCAATACCCTCCCCCCATCTCCATACCTCTCTATCTATCACTGAGCCTAGGTCAGGTATTTTACGACTGGGTCAATAATGATGCAACCAGATACTATGATAGCAGCAAATATACTGAGAGAGTAAAAATGCATAAATAAATAATTTGTTAAATTTGCAAATAGATTATTTACAAACAGAGACTAAACAACAGGTGGGAGAAAAATCTTTCACCTACAGAAGGACAAAGTAATAATTCACCAACAACAGACCACAACCACAAAGTTGCACCCCATGTTGGTTCTGCATGATTCAGTACTGTTTTGCTTTTCCCTACAAACGACATACATCCGCCCTGGCGGATGTCTCTGACGCTAATGAGTTTCCTATGGAGTGTTCCAGAATAAAATTGGCAATGGCGGCTTCTGATTGGCTGAAAACGCTGTCTATCAAATTCAGCCAATGAGAAGACGCCAATTGTGAACCAATGAGAAAGGGATACACCCTAAAATACCACACTGATTGGATAACGCACCTGTCAATCTTTATTTGAACCAATTCGAAGGCTTTATTGCCATCAGCGAATCACAATGGGATACACCCCCACGTACTGATTGGTGAAGACATCTACGCCTTCCCATTGGCTGTAATATGGATTGCAATTGACAATAGCCAATGAGAAGGCGCAAATCCTTCACCAATCAGTACGTGGGGGTGTATTCCATTGTGATTGGCTATTGTCAGTGCAACCAATCAGAATGCGCAGATGCCTCCAGCCAATCACCCTGTGGGGGTGTATTCCATTGTGATTGGCTGAAGGCATCTGCGCCTTGTGATTAGTTTAAATAAAGATTGACAGGTGCATTATCCAATCAGAGTGGGATTTTAGGGTGTATCCCTTTCTGATTGGCTCACACATTGGCGCCTCCTGATTGGGTGAATTTGATAGACAGCGATTTCAACCAATCAGAAGGCGCCATTGCCTATTTTCTTCCAGAAAAGTCTCCGGTAACCTCATTAGCGTCGAGGATGTCCGTAAGTGCGGATATAAGTTTTTTTTTTTTTTTTTTTTACAGGGCGTGGCAGAAAGGAGGAGGCGGCCGGAGACATCGCGGGGAGGTAAGTACAATGTAGATTATGTTTATTTATTTATTTTTTTATGTTTATGTATGTGTATTAATGTTATGTTTTTTTTAACAGATTCCGCAACGGAGAAGAAGGACGGGACATGCCGGAAAGGTGAGTATAATATTTAGAATGTTTAGAATCTTTATTTATTTCCTGTAAACGTGTTGCACTAATTTTTTTATTTTTTTTTCCCTAGGTGGCTGATCTGAATGGACATCTGCAAAGGTAAGTGGTCTTAATTATTTTATTTTAGCTTAGAATTTGATTATTTTATATATAGATAGCATTTATTGTATGTTAGCTAGGGGTATGTGTTTTATATAGATAGCATAGCATGTATTGTATATTAGATTATGGTATTTATTTAGATGTTTATTATATAGATAGATAGATTGGGGTATGTATATTAGATAGATAGAATGTATTGTATATTAGATAGGGGTGTATTGTATTGTATTGTATTTAGTTGCATTGTATTTAATTGCATTGTATTTATTTGTATTGTATTGTATTGTATTATATTGTATGTATTATATGTATTTCCTTTTCAGGTGTGTAATTTTTTTTTTTTTCTGTAGTTTTTTTTTTTTTTTTTTCTGTAGTACTTTTTCATTTTTTTGTGACTTAGGTTTTTTTATTTTCTGTAATGTAGATTTATAATTTTTGTGACTTAGGTTTTTTATTTTATGTAATGTAGATTTTTTATTTTTTGTGACTTTAGGCTTTTTTATTTTCTGTAATTAGAGTGGTGGGGGTTATTAGGGGATAGGTAGGCAGTGTATGTGTTAATAGGTTAGTGTAGAGGCTGTTTAGTTGATATTTAATGTTTTATTGGGGGGGGGTATATTGCAGTGTAGTGTTTATACTTAGTGTCATGATGGTCCTTGAGGACCGTCATGGCACTTATGTGGTTAATGTTGGGTTGTAACAGGCCCATAATGGTCTTAATATACCCTTATGGGACTGATGGGGTTAAATAGAGGCTTAGGAGGGTCTGTATGGACCCCCATGAGTGGCAGGGTTAATTAGCAGTTTATGGGGGTCTGTATTGACCCCCATGAGTGAGGGGGTTAATTAAGGGCTTATGGGGGGCTGTATTGACCCTCCTGAGTGACAGTGTTAATTAAGGATTTATGGGGGTCTGTATTGACCCACATGACAGAGGGGGTTAATTAAGTGATTATGGGGGTCTGTATTGACCCCCATGAGTGACACAGTTAATGAAGGGCTTATTGGGGTCTGTATTGACCCCCATGAGTGACAGGGTTAATGAAGGGCTTATGGGGGTCTGTATTGACCCCCATGAGTGACAGGGTTGATGAATGGCTTATAGGGGTCTATATTGACCCCTGTGAGTGACAGGGTTAATGAAGGGCTTATGGGGGCCTGTATTGACCCCCATGAGTGACGGTGTTAATGAAGGGCTTATGGGGGTCTTTATTGACCCCCATGAGTGACAGGGTTAATGAAGGGCTTATGGGGGTCTATATTGACTCCCATGAATGACAGGGTTAATTAGGGGTTTATGGGGGTCTGTATTGACCCCCCTGAGTGACAGCATTAATGAATGGCTTATGGGGGTCTGTATTGACCCCCATGAGTGACACAGTTAATGAAGTGCTTATGGGGGTCTGTATTGACCCCCATGAGTGACACAGTTAATGAAGTGCTTATGGGGGTCTGTATTGACCCCCCATGAGTGATAGGGTTAATCAAGGGCTTATGGGGTCAGTATTGACCCCCATGAGTGACAGGGTTAATGAATGGCTTATGGGGGTCTATATTGACCGCCATGAGTGACAGGGTTAATGAAGTGCTTAAGGGGGACTGTATTGACCCCCCTGAGTGACCGGGTTAATGAAGGGCTTATGGGGGTCTGTATTGACCACCATGAGTGACAGGGTTAATGAAGGGCTTATGGGGGTCTATATTGACCCCCATGAATGACAGATTTAATTAGGGGTTTATGGGGTCTGTATTGACCCCCATGAGTGAAAGGGTTACTGAAAGACTTATGGGGGTCTATATTGACCCCCATGAGTGACAGGGTGATAGTGTATATTTTATTTTTTTATAACGGGTCCTTTATTGACCTTTACAGTCCTTTAAGGACCAGTAATGCGGGAATTTTGAATTTTCATTGCAGCGGGGGTCCCCGATCGCGTGTGATCGGGACCCCCTCTGCGATGGTTAATGTGGGGTAATGCAGGTCACCGAGCTTATCTCGGATCCCGTGGGGTTAATGCGGGTTTCCGAGCTTATCTCGGATCCCTTCTTGGGTAAGTTGTAGGTGGCTGGGCGGTCCTGGGTCTTTGAGCCTCGTTTTCGTTTTTTCGCGGTTCCGCCATTTTTCGTGCGTGTAGGTGTTTGTTACTTTAAGGTTGGTTTCAAGGTCGTTTTTTTTTTCTAATTCGTGCGTGTGTGTGTGTTTTTAACCGCGTGTGAGGCGCCTTTGAGCCTCCACCTTTGCAAATGTGGCCCCTCGATTAGCGAGGGTCCGCATTTGCGGACAAACACAGCCGACGTTGGAGCGTCCACCTTCCGCAAATGCGGCCCCTCGCATCCCTCGCTTTGTGAGGGACGCAGTTCTTGCGGGCTCGCTGCGCGAGCCTGCAAGTGTGAGCAACGGATCGTATGCTCACAACTATATATGTGATACCCATATACACACATATATATATATATACATACACACACATATATATACACACACACACATTATATAGATCTTACACATACAATAAGAGATCTCTCCCAAAAGTTAGTATACCCCCTTCTTATAAATACATATGGACATAGAGAGAGACTAAGACACAGGACCCCTTCTAGATCACTACCTTGTCATGGTGAAGGGGCTTGTTACCTCAATTAAGCTCTAAACTATATCATGAAGGGTCACCCAAGATGGGCAGGTCATTTTAGAGAGATCAGACAAAATGCAGTCTACTGGAGTAGGAACTGGCTGTCCACTCCAGTATCTTTGCCATGAAAACCATGTGGATAAGCACAACCAGAAACACAGACAGATGTACCTGGTGTGCTGAATCCATGTAGTTACTGAGACTCAGACACAACTGAAGGACAGAACAACAACAGCAAGACATAGAGAGGGATATTGACTCACCTGAGCTCTGCAGCTGCTTCTGTCAGGCCGGGGTGGTGACAGGTCACAAGCTTGGTGTGTGGAGCAGGGTAGTCAGAATCAATAAGACCACCAGAGTATTGAGAAAACTGAAGCTTTACACGCAGCTCCCACTACCTGCATGCACTGTGAGCTGGGAGTTATTTTTTTCCGATAAACTTTATTGAGATTGCACCAATATAATTACTTCCGGGGGGACTGTGAGAGGTGCAATCCCTGTATGATACAGGGCTTTCCCCTCCCGTCCATTCTGATTGGGTGATGTTGCATTTAACAGACAGGTCCAGTTCTATCTGTTAGAGCACAGTTTGGTCATAGACAGCATTGTGACTGTTTTTTTTAATTCTCACATGTACCCTGATCTGTAGTATTATATATATATATATATATATATATATATATATATATATATATATATCCTAAATTTTACACTTCTATCTATGCAAGAATTTCTTCCAGGTTCATAGATAAATGCAGTCTAGTTGGCTATAGAAAATTGGGAAAATGGGTGTTTTTTCAGGGGTGGCACTGGCTATTACATTTGTATTGGGACCAAAGATTTCTGATGATGGCATAGTTACATTAAACTAAGTTCCTGAGCTCAACTTACCTCAGGAGCTAAATGTACTAAAAAGTGTTTGTGCACTTAAATACAACACTTAATACAACTGTAATATAAATGGTATTCATGAGTAAGGAAGAGAAGGGCGTAAATTATTATTATTACCTTTCAATAGGTTACAGGCATATAAACAGTTGAATCACCTCACTTATATACCTACGACAAATGATCGTCTCTGCATTTACATTGAATCTAATACTAAAATATTACATGTTACATATTATAGAATATCCTGTATGATCTTCTCTGCATTTCCATAGATTCTAATACTAAAATATCATGTTACGTATTGCAGTATATCCTGTCTTTTCAGCACTGAATCAGTTAATTCTAATGATCACAAAAACAGTTTACTCTATTCCACTGTATCTGTCAGTCTTGCTTGTGAATATTTATATAAAGATGTAATCGACAAGTGTTTGGTTATTTCTTTGCCCCCACACATTTTTCTAATTCAGCGCAATACATGCATTCTGAGGCTTCTCTAAACACAATTTGAATGTTAATGTATTCTGCATTTTATGTATGCTGCTTTGCACTTAATTCCACCTATTAGGAGATCTGGCAGCCACTGGGGCTTTTGCATTGCATTTTGAATACTGGTTTGCATCAGTAAGATCAATAAAGGCTGTTGGAAAAATATACAGCTCTTGCGTGCACTGGGATATTATCCAAAATGAGTTTTTGTGTGAATTACTTTTAGGTTTTGTAATCTAAAATAAGCAGCATTTCTTTTTATTCAATGCACACTGAATCAAGCTGCACTTTGTTTCATCCCAGAGAGGGCTAGTCATTAATATGAAGGCCTTAGGCTGTTTCTGGATATTTTTACTCACTAATGTCCTCAGACCTATTGAAATGCTCAAGCCTGGTTTGTGACGGCTTTTTATCTGGACTGGTGTTGTCCTTGCTGTTTCCATGGCTTGTTTTAGTTAAGCATATGAATGATTGGAGGGAGCAGAATGCCATCTTCCCTACTGTACTCTCAAGCTGAATAATGATAGTACATTTAGCTCTGTGTAACTAAAGCCTATAATCCTTTTGTCCGTCTTGAATGCAGATTGGCAACACTAATGATAAGCTATCCTTAGTGTGCCTGGATTACTCATATATCTTTCAAGGTGTTGGAGCTAAATAGCAGTATCAGCTATTAGCAGCCGGAAAGTATTTTTTTTATTGATCACCACCGCTTACTTAAATCCCAAGCTCCTTAGAGAACAAAAAAATAGTGTGTAGCTGTAATAATTCATCCTCCAAAATATATGGAAATAGGTATGATTCTACTTATTCTATCTCCCTATTATTAACCTGAATAGAGATGCAGAGTAGTTCCTGTGCATGAAATCGGGCTTCATTTGTTAACCCTTTATCTTCCATGCTATCATTTTTTGATGTCAGACTCCTAGAGGATACTATGGAAGGATGTAAAATAAATTTGCACTCACAATTGTGGATCTTAAAACATCTATGAGGTATTTTAGTTATTCCCATCCAGTTATTTCCCATCTCCCTTGTTAATTAGGTGGTGTCCACACAGATTGGCAAGTAACAAGCTTACAGCACTAACAAATTTCACGTGTTTTGTGGTGTCTCGTTTCTTTTTTCTCAAAGGTGAATAAGGAAATGTCTCACTTAAAAGCAAAACATGAATTACAAATGTTGTTACATCTCTCATTTTTATATATTTCAGAAATAATCCTCTATAATCCTTTCAGTTCCTACTTTAAGGAATTTTTCTTTCCCAGATTTTCCTCTAGAGATTCAGACAATATCAACATATCAACTTTTTACATCTCCGTCTTCCTTTATTCTATTATCTAGAAAGATTCTAACCTCCAATCATGATCATTCTCACCACATTTTATTTTGGTAATATCAAATAATTATATTTAATAAAATTTCTTCCGCTCTTGGCACCTCCTCTCATTCCCACTTTCAGGACTTTTCTCATGCTGCTCCTATTCTTTAGAACTTCTTGCCTCGCTTCACTAGACTATACTCCTGACTCAAATCCTTCAAGACCTCACTTTAATGCATCTGTTTAAAGAAGCTTATCACCTTCAGCCTTAACATGCACAATATATTGTACCTCACCTTTCTATACCTCACCGAAACCCTGTGGACTGTAAGTTTGTGAGTTTTCAAATGTAAAAGGTGCTTTAGAGAAAACACTTTGAGCCCGATTCAATTGCAAGCCCACAACTCTATCGTAGTAGGCCTAACGTCTCCGGGTGTGTTGCAGACTCCCGTTCGACTCCGATTGCGATGCTATTCAATTCCATCCCCAACATCAGGCCAGGCTGTGCAGACGTAGATGCTGGCCCTCATGCAGCAGCAGTTGGAGTGCCTTCGAGGGATCCATGCCAGCATCCCCGCCAATCATGCAGAGTTCATGCGCAGCACCATGTCTCCACCACTGCAGTTGCCGCTTTCTCCCCCAAACCACCACCAGGGAGCCAGCGACAGGGGATTTGGGTCCTGTGTCTAGGTGGAGGAGGACCTAGGGGCTGCACACATGTTAACCTAATCTAGCCTGGCTACAGAGTCTTGGATCTTGGCCTATGTGATGGTGATGTTTGGTAAGCAGATGGCTAACTCCCATCACATGGTTCATGATCCTCTTCTCTGTGGACACATAGGGTTCTGTTGAACATGTTACCAATTGATGGTCTCTGAGGAATGCTGTTGGGAAAATATGCTGCAGTCCATATCTTTTTTTTAAGGCCTTATTTTGTAGGTGTTTTTTCTTTTTTTTTTTTTTTAGGGACAATTCAGGTCCATGAAGGCATCTTCTGCATCTGCAAGCATTGTGTAGCAAAAGTATGAGATGTAAGGTTTGCAAAGTGCCTCTCATGTAGACATTCCTTCAATTATAGCCCCCCTTAACATTTAGCTCCCACAATCTTAAACCTATCATATATCCAGATATCTAAGACATGATTGTGCAAAGTCTCACAATGGCATGTTAATGACTGCTAGCATTGATATATGCACTAGTGAAGCATGTGATCCTGACCTCTATATTAGTATGAGAACAGAACCTTGGGTCTGATGTAAGTAACAGTGAATCTGGCTGCTGACCTTTGTGTCCTCTCCATATTAATGGGTATTTTCCTGTATTGCTGATATCATGAGTATCCTTTAACATGTGCTAACAGCTTTATAGCTGATGGATGTGATATCAATGTTGATGAACACTATCATATGGAGAAGGTGATAGTACACCTTGACCACTGACGCTGGTCACAGCTAAGCATTTATTGTGATATGACACATCATTATTAATTGTCATGGCCAGTGACTTATCCAGAGAACTAGCTAATAGTAATGCTTGCAGATGGGAATAAGGTAAGTTGGTATTGTTACAGTTACAGTATTTGGCACTGTACTGTACATGCATGTTGATTATTTGTTTTTATCGTCCTCCGCCTTTTTTTAGTTGACCACTTTTTTTCAGATTGTTGTTTTGTCACCACCCTGTATGTGGGAAACTGGATTGGATTACACAGTCCAGAGGTTGAATCATCTGTTTCATTGAGCAGATCTAGACAAGTCGTAAGTGCTATGCACATTAATGCTTTCTTTCCCCCATATCTCTTCCCCGCTGTCCAGTGTCTCTCCCCTGTATCTCTGCCCCTCCCCTCTGTCTCTATCCCCCTCCCCTGTGTCGCTTACCCCTCCCATGTGTCTCTTCCACCCCTCCCTCCCCTGGGTCTTCCCCCCTCCCCTGTGTCTCTTCCCCCCTCCTCCCTCCCATGTGTATTTCCCCCATCCTTGTGTCTCTTTGCCTCTCCTCCCTCCCCAGTGTCTTTCCCCCTCCCCTGTGTCTCTTCTCCCCCTTCTCCTCCCCCCTCCTCCTCCTCCTTCTAAAGCCGAGAATGGTGTGCGCTCACGCGACCCCCTGTGGAGCGTTACACACTTACCACAACTATATTAGTGATATAAAATACTAAAGAATAAAAAAAAAAGAACTAGAAAAAAAAGAATTACATCTTAAAAAGGCATAAATAATATAAATCATCTGCTCTGTGACAACGGAGAAATAAATATATGGAGAACAATTATCTGTTTTTTTTCTTAGCTGGTTTATTCGAAAGGGATGGGAATATAAGCTTAAGATTGTTGCAATAAAGAGATTTACAATGCTCCTTGTTTCCTGTAAAATTTCAGAACTGAGTAACATTTTAGAATAATTAAGGAAAAAAATTATTCCTCCCTCTCTCACTTATCGGTAATGTTTCTACGCCATAGACCATCTATTATATACAAAAAAACATTAATAATGGTTAAAACATGATTTTTTGAATGCATTATTGAAAATCTAGCACTTAGTTATTTAAAGGGAATATGTCACCCCAAAATAATGTTGTTTTCTTTAATATAGTCTTAAAGAGCATGAAAACTAACTGTGCATTGTACTTACCATTTGATTCTAAAGTGAGTTATTCCTGAGATAACCAACATAGCTTGTGTTGTATTCATATGCAAATGAACAGCTCACAAATATTAAGTGGCTGCTTTGATGTGCTAAATAAGATTACAGTCTGCTTAGTGGCTAATGAATAAAGGGCTCCGGTGCAGAAAAAATTGTGGGCCCAGTCCTCCCTCCGGTGCCATATATATATTATTGTATCACATAGTATAATTGTAAAACTGCATTTTGTCGTTACGCTTGCAAGCCTCGCAAAGCGAGACAGGTCGTTGAGGCATTGAAACCTTCCAAGTTCACAGCACTCATTGCCCTGCTCACCTCGCAAAGCGAGCAATTGAGTCATTGAAGCACGTGGGACGGCGCTGTCACACATGCAAGCTCGGGGGGGCGAATACGATCTTGGAAAAATACGGATTTAACCGCCGACTCGCAGAAATCGAGAAAATAATAAAAAAAAAAACGAAAAAATAAATAAAAAAACACATTCACACACTGTACAGGGGGAGAGCCAGGAAGCCTGGGAGTGAGGTTGCAAGCGATTTTGAGCCTTATTTGACGTGTGTCATCACCCGAAAATCGGCTAAGCGAGAAAAAAAAAGATGGACGAAAATAGTAAAATATTCTGAAACTTGATGAAAACGAGGCTGAGGAAAGCCAGACACGCAGAACTTAGAAAATACACAATGGCAAAGACAGTAACACCTACGCCAACAAAATACAACCTCGGAAAAATAAAAAAAGAATTAAACGGCCGAACCGCGGAAATTAAAAACAAGCAAAAACACGAAAAATAATAAAAAATACATAAAAAACACACTCACAAAAAGCACAGGGGGAGAGCCAGGAAGCCTGGGACTGAGGTTGCAAGAGATTTTGAGCCTTATTTGACGTGTTTCGTCACTCGAAAATCAACTAAGCGAGAAACAAAACGGTTGACAAAAAATGTATATACTTCTGAAACTGGGTGAAAATGAGGCTGAGCAAAGCCAGGGACACGGAACTTAGAAAATACACGATGGCAAAGAAAGTAACACTTACACCAACAACGGCAGGCACACGGGAGTTTCAAAATAAAACAAATGGCAGTCAGTGAGGGTCACACAAACAGTCAGCAGACACACAGAAGAGAAACACACAGGGAAGGCACAGGGATGAGATGCTGGATAGAGACACATGGCATTACCATTGAACCCTGCAATGATCGGCCCGTATAGTAGGCGGGAGGAAAGGTTTACAATGAGAGTCAAAGGCGCACAACGCGGGGCTCACAATGAGCGCCGATGGTGCTCAGAGAAGCAAAAGCCTCACATTGTGTGGCAAACAGCATTGCCTGGCTTACAATTTTATTGCTGTCATTTTTTGACGTGCAATTTGCTAGTTATAATATAGACCTCAAATAAATTATTAAATGAGGGGCACAATACCCGTCAGGTTGCTATTAATCCCTACCATGATACACCAACTTTGATTAAGCTGATTACTTATACCCAATGGGGTTTTAAATATGGGTAGTTGTTTGTAACCCATAGTATATTGGTAGGTGTCTATGCCCAAATAGGTTTGCTGCAAGGCTAGAACAATGTTTTTAGCTGTGTGCATGTGTTTCATTTCTTAACTGGTTTACGCTATCTTGATGGATATATTGATAGATTTGACACATTTAACGTCTTTAGCTATAGTGTGTGCTTTATTGTAAGGAACTTAGCAAGCGTGTGGGGCATACTATAGCCCTTCAGATAGGAGGTCCCTGAAATGCGACATTGGGGCTGTGCTACTTAAGTAAATTTATTTACTACTTTGTAATCTGATTTGCATTAAAGGATTAGTTATAAACATTGATTGCCAACTTTAGTTTGGAGGTTGGATTCTATTAGCTATTGAAGTGCTCTAGTTGTCATATTACAGTGGTTATCTTAACCCTTGAAATATTAATAATTCTCATTCATCCAATGAGATGGTGGTTTTTGCAGCATAGTTTTATTTTACATATGTCAATAAAGTTCCTATATTTTTTTTATTTCAATTGGTTATTGTAATATAAAGTATATTATATTATATATCTGTAATCTATAGTGCCATCTAATTACATTTATTTTTACAGTTTTGTATACTTTATTTCTTTTTATACTGTGCTTTACCTCTAGCAAGTAAAGTGTGTATTTTTGCTGTGTGCACTGATTTTGTCCAGGTGTGAGGGGAGTGGTTTGCCTGTGTTAAACCTGCATATAGGTTTGTGACTTGTCTGGGTCTGGTTGCAACTGTGATTTACTTCTAACATAAAGTGTGCTCATTTGCTGTGTGCACTGATTTTGTCCAGGTGAGTAGTCAGAAGCTGATATAAATAGGGGAAGGAGCAAACTTGTGAGCTTGCATACAGTTCTAGTGTCAAGTGCAGTTTTAGTATAAGTGTAGGAGTTTAAATAAAAGGAGGGAGTTCAAAGAAAAGAGGGCAAACTTATAGTAAACCTTTATACAAATATATTGTTTTTATTATTGATTATTTATTTTTCCCACTGAATTTTTGTAGACATTAATCATGAGTCAGTCCAGTGGCAACATCTTTCAGTGTACATCCTGTCATATGTATACACTACTGGAACAGATTATCCAGGGTCCCTACCTCTGTGGCAGGTGCGAGCATGTTGTGTCTCTGGAAGCTCAAATTGGATAACTGTAGAGGAGAATTGCAGCACTTACGGATATTGCTCCACTGGAAAGGTAGTTGGTGCTCACTGAGCACAGTTTAGCTGGGCTTAGCATGGAGGGTGGAGATGCGGCTAGTGAGCATGTCCAGGGAGGTAGCTGAGTAACAGGGGGAACAGAAGGAAGAGGCAGGCCAGTTCTGAGTTGTCAAACACCAACAGATTTGCCAGATTAAGTGCAATTGTTGGGGAAGTCCATTCAGGAATGGCAATGCCAGATAGAGCTGATCTCTCTAACAGCCAGGAAAACAGTTCTACTTGAGGAGTAGGAGGGCAGAATAGGCAGAGCAACAGACAGGTTTTGGTTGCAGGGAACTCTATTATTAGGAAGGTAGACAGGGTGGTGATTTGTCACCCAGATCTCAGCAAGGAAACAGTTTGTTGTCTCCCTAGTGCACGTGTTCAGCATGTTGTGGATTAGGTAGATATATTATTGGGAGGGGCTGGAAATGAACCAGTGGTCTTGGTACATGTTGGTACCAATGACAAAGTTAGTGGAAGATGGAGTGTCCTAATGAGTGATTTTAGAGAACTAGGAAATAAGCTTAAGGAAAGGACCTCCAAGGCAGTATTTTCTGAGATACTACCTGTGCCACGTGCTAGTCCAGGGAGACAGAAGGAGCTTAGGGAGGTTTGACTTCTCACTTGGTACATTCTCTATAGCAGGGATGGATAGCACCTTAATGATGAGGGAACTTTTGTGCTAGGGGATATGATGGTAGAAAGGCTGGAGGAGTTTTTAAACTAGTAGGTGGGGGAGAGGAACTATATGAATGTAATGGGGAAGAAAGTGTAGAGGGATAAAGGATGGTTTAACTACTCATGGGGGAGAAGATGGGAGAGGGTTAGTATAGTCAATTGGGAGGTATTACTAAGTAACTCTAGTACAGAGGCAGGCACTTCAAAACTACAAACAAGAACATAAGGTGTTTGCTCACCAATGCCAGAAGATTGCCAGGAAAAATGGGAGAATTATTATCAATTAATGAAAAATAGGATTTAATAGGCATTACTGAAACATGGTGGGAGAGATCTCATAACTAAACTGCTAATCTGGGTGGTTATAACGTATTTAGGAAAAATAGGCAAAATGGTAAAAGAGGAGGGGCAATTTGTCTATATGTTAAGCCTTAGTATAAGCCTATAGTCAGAGAAGACATTTATGCTGGAACTAGCGGTAATGTTGAATGTTTGTGGGTAGAGTTAAATAGCGGAGCAGCTAATTCCAAAATAATATTGGTTGGAGTATGCTATAATCCTCCAAATATAATTGAAAGTGAAGAAATGCAGTTATTGTTACAGATTGTAAATGAAGCTAAGCATGGGCAAGTTCTAATAATGGGAGATTTTAACTACCCTAAAATAAACTGGATAATGGAGACCAGCAGTTTAGAAAAGCAGAGCAGGTTCTTCAGTACACTCAGGGATCATTATCTGGCCCAGGTTATATAAGAACCTACTAGAAATGAGGCTATCTTGGATTTAATTATCAAAAATAATATTTATATTGTATCAAATGTTGAAATAGGGCAACCTTTGGGAAACAGTGATCACAACACAGTCTCATTTGAGATTGATTTTAAAAAAAACTGTAAGGGGACAAAAAAACCTCCTAATTTTAAAAAGGCAGATTTTAACGGTCTAAGGGCAGCAATACAAATTGACTGGGCCAAAGAACTGATGGGTAAAAATGGACAACATTTAAATCCTTACTAAATATACATACTTATCACCATATACCATGTGGGAATAAAAGTAAAAGAAGTAAATCACATCCAACGTGGTTTAACGATGATTTAAAGATCAAGATACGGCCATATGATAATTAGTGAAAAGGCAGATGAGCTGAATAGGTTATTTCCTACGTTTTACACAAGGTACTCATGGTTGGGACACTGCAAAATAGTGGGGCTACACTACCTTCTCCAAATAATTGGTTAACACAGGAAGAAGTCCAGTAGAGATTGGAAAATATAAATGTTAATAAAGCCCCAGGTCCTGATGGAATACATCCAAGGGTACTGAGGGAACTGGGTTCTGTAATAGCCAAACCTTTATATTTAATTTTTCAAGATTCACTCAACACAGGGTCGCTACCAGATGACTGGCTAAAAGGAGAGTTGATACCTATATTTAAAATGGGAGCAAGAGCAAATCTGGGGAATTAAAGACCAGTGAGCCTCACTTCTGGTGGGAAAACTTTTGGAAGGGTTAATAATGGATAATATACAATAATATGTATTTTTGAACATGATTATAAGTAGGAGTCAACATGGATTTATAGGTTATAAGTCATGTCAAACAAATCAAATTTGTTTCTATGAGGAGGTTAGTAGTAACCTGAATCAAGGCAACTCAGTGGATGTAGTCTTTTTGGATTTTGCAAAGGCTTTTGATACAATGCCACATGGAAGACTATTGTGCAAACTAAAGGATATAGGAATTGCAGTAAATATCTGCTCATGGATTGAGAGCTGGCTAAAAGACAGGAAGCAAAGGGTTGTGGTAAATGGAACATTCTCCGATTGGTCTAATGTGTTAAGTGGGGTTCCTCAGGGTTCAGTATTAGGTCCACTCCTTTTTAAAACATTTATTAATGACTTAGAAGTGGCACTGGAAAGTAGTGTCTCCTTTTTGCTGATCACATGAAGTTGTGCAAAGTAATTAAATCAGATAATGCACTTTCCCTCCAAAGGGATTTACATAAATTAGAGGAATGGTCATCTAAATGGCAGATTATATTTAATACGAATAAATGTAAAGTTATGCATCTGGGAAGTAAAAATAGCCATGCAATTTATAATCTTAAAGGGACAAATATAGGGGTATCAGATATTAAAAGGGATTTGGGAGTATTTGTGGACAACCACCTAGGTGACAGTGCTCTATGCCAAGCAGCAGCTGCAAATGCAAATAAAATATTAGCATGTATTAAGAAGGGTATAGAAGCAAGGGAAGCAAATATAATTCTGCAACTATACAAATCCCTAGTATGCCCTCATTTGGAATATGGAAAACAATTTTAGACCCCACTTAATAAAAAATGACATTTTAGAGCTGGAAAAGGTACAGAGAAGAGCTACAAAACTAATAAGGGGAATGGAGGGGCTAGGTTATGGAGAAAGATTAACCAAATTAAACCTATTTTTAGAAAAAAGGCCAAAAAAGAGGAGATATGATCACATTATATAAATACATCCAGGGTCAGCTTTGTCATGTGAACTTTTTGTGCCAAGAAGATATCCTTTGAGGTTAGGAGTAAAAAGATTCTACCTTAAAGAAAGAAAAGGGTTCTTCACAATAATGGTGGTTAATCTTTGGAATTCTCTACCAAAGGAGGTGGTGACAGCGGAATCGATAGATAACTTTTAAAAAGGACTGAATATATTAATCAGGGTTATCCTAGTTAATTAGAGAGATAGTATTGATCCAGGGAGGAATCAGATCGCCAGCATCTGGGGTCAGGAAGGAATTATTATTTTTCCCTTTTGAGATGATTGGCTAAGTTTCACTTGATTTTTTTTTCTGTTTACCTTCCTCTTGCCTTCCTCTCTGCATATTGCAAATATCATATCTTAAAAGGTTGAACTTGATGGACTAAAAGTCTTTTTTCAACATCCGTTACTATGTAACTAAGTAACTATATACTGAGTTGTTCATAGTGTGGGGCCTCCACTCTGACCCATATGCCCCAGTCTCACAAGACCTTCCCTGGGTCCTAAGCACTTCCCTGGGCCCTTTCAGCCTCACCAATCCCCCAGGCCCCCTTCCCCTACACTATGAAAACCTCAATATAAAAAGAAATGGAATTAGATTGCACTGGGATCCCCCCCAAAGGAGGGCCTTGGTGCATTGCACTGCCTGCACAAGTGGTAGCTCCGCCCTTAGTCTGCTGGTTTGTCGCTGTGATGGCAACACAGCAACACTGTTGCTCCCCGCCTTATCAAGCATTCAGAGCTAAATGAGCATATTGGACTGCATATTAGCATAAAGTAACCACACAATCAATGTGGAATGGCCCTAAAATTATTATTATTATAATATTATATATAAAAACATACTGTTTATGCTGTTTAATATGCATAACTGAGGAAAAATTACCTCCATTTTGATGAGCTACTACTTCTGTAAAAAAAATGATTTGTAGAGTAATTGCATGCTCTTCTTATTAATCCAATTTAGCCAACTTTGCACCTCTATGTCCTAAAGCATTCTAACACTCAGGAATCTACACACCTTTATTGGACATGTGGTTCGAGGTCATTAGTTGAGTTAATTAGACAATTAGAAATTATTGCATTTTATTATTGCATTACTAGAAATCTGCCTGTCACTTGAAATGATAAATATGGTGGAGAACTATCTCTTGAGGCTCTCTCCTGTCCATATTCACACTGCTGAAATATCCATATACTACCGTCATCATAGAGCACATGACTATAATATTCTCTGTTAGATCTGGATCTCTTATCATGATTATTAATGTTAACATTGCAGAAACTAGCTAAGGGAGTTTATCAAACATAATTAAAACTATAATAATACCAAAATAGAATGTGCTGAGGAGGGTCATAATTGGAGGTTAGAATCTTTCTAGATAATATGATAAGGGGAGATGGAGACGTAAAAAGCCCAATGTTGAAAATGTTTGAAGCTCTAAAGGAAAATCTGGGAAAAATTCCTAAAAGTAAAAAGTGAAAGGACTATAAAGGATGGTTTCCAGTTAGCGTTAAATTATGTAAACTAAATTCTTACCATGTGCTGTTCCTGAAGTATTACATTCTGTAAATTACGTTTCTGCACTGCAGCAGGATATTAGAGATATGTGGAGACAATGTAAGTGTGCCAGGCAGGAACAAAACATAATGATTGGTCAATGAGGCAGAGGAGTTTGGAAAAGGAATTTATAACATCAGCACACTCACTTCCATTCTACGGACAGTAGGGATGGTGAAGAAAAAGCAAAAGGAGTAGGGAAATCGATACATTTAATTAAATAACTAAGACAATTAGATGATAAGATAATATTCTATATAAATTAAGATTACACTTGATTCTGAAATATATTTGGTGCTGTTGTTATCAATCCCTTATTTCAAGCAACCCCCCCCCCCCCCCCCCCCCCGTTTAGAATATCAAATGTCCATCTTGTTTAAGGACTAAACTGCATTTTCCAGCCTTGAGCCTTTCTCGTTTTATTTGGTTACTCCTCTTGTTTTCTCTATATTTAGTGTGGAGTGTTTGTTCTATAGCAGGCATGTCCAACACGTCGATCGCGTGATGACATTAGGTAGATCGCTCTTGAAGTTCCCCCAAGGAGGGGAAAAGGAGAGTGTGAATGAGAGATAGAAGGAGGGAGAGGAGAGAGTGAAGTAGAGAGGGTGAAGGAAGGAGAGAAGAAGAAGAGAGGAGGAGAGAGAGGTTAAGAAAGAGGACAGAGAGAAGGACAATCAGAGAAAGAGAAGGAAAGTGTGAATGAGAGAGAGATAGGAGAGAATTAGAGAAACAGAAGGAGAAAGAGAAGAAAAGAGTAAAGGTGAGAGAGAGTGAATGAGGGAAAAGGAGAAAGAAAGAGTGAAGGAGAGTGCATGAGAGAGAGAGAGAAGGAGGGAGAGGAGAAAGAAGTAGAGAGAGTTAAGGAGGGAGGGAGAGGAGGAAAGACAGAAAGGAGGAGAGAGAATGAGAGTATGAGAGAAAAGGAGAGTGTGAATGAGAGAGAGAATGAGGGAGAGAGAGAGAGAGAGAGAACGAAAGAGTAAAAGAGACAGCGAGAGAAGGAGGGATAGAGAAAAGAAGAGAGAGATTGAAGGAGGGTAGAGTGAAGGAGAGAGTATGAAAGTGGTAGAGAGAGCGTGAAGGAGAGAGAAGGAGTGTGAATGAGGGAGAGCGAGAAAAGGAGTGAGAGAGAAGGAAATATATGTGTGTGTATGTGGGGTAGATCACTGACAGTTTTGATACTGGATAGTAGATCATAGCCTACATGAAGTTGGACATGCATGTTCTATAGGGTATATGTGCTTATTGAGCAGTGCACATATTAAGTGACTATCTCTGAAATGCAATTTACGCATCATTCAGAATGACAGTGACACCTAATAGTGTATATATTTTTAAAAATATAAGAATCTATCTCCATTTAAAATATATGATGTATGAATTCATGGGAATGGCAGCCACACTACTGAGCATAATTTAGTTCCCATCAGACCTGTGTCTGTCCTAGTGACCCTCCACCCTCAATTCTAATGATAGTTTCCCAAGCAAATACTTTTTAAAGGGTTTACTTCAAAATACCAAAATATAACAAGAAAGTGCATAGGGCTCAATCTGGATAAAGAGTACCCCCAAATCGATAAGCAGAAGCATCTGTATCATAACTGTCACTGTGTCATGGCAGCTGCTTGTGGGGCAGTTGCCCCATAAACTAAGACAGCATTAACCCAGGCAAGCACATGATATAGATAAAATAAATTGCCAGTGTAGCATTTATGTGGATCCACTCTCTTTAGATTAAACTTTCAAGTTAGTAGGCTGCAACTATGTTTAAGTCCCTCTACTATAATATTATGGAATTATAACAACTTATACCTTACAAAGCAAGTAGTAGGATGTAATCAGAGTCAGCCAATGTTGAAGTTAGATAGCAAACAGAACCCTACAATTACTTGTAGAATAAATTAGTGCAACATTTCTTCATGGTTCAGATAAAGGTTCACAAAACCTTTTTCAATATTTTTAATAAATTTAATCTGAGTGCAATGAAATTAGTACATGATTTTGTAATGAAAAGTGCACCCTCTTTCAAATTTACTTTAATGCACAATGTCATTTTGGTACATCTACACAGATTATACTGAATATTATTGTTAAAGATGGAATGTGATTACAAGATTGTGCCTGATATTTTATTATATGTACATGACCTTGCAATACTTATCTGCATTCTTAGCTTTTGTGGATCGTGAAAAGCCTACAGTACATTAATAACATAGATTACTACACTGAGTACATGTTGAACTTAATTTCCAATGAGAGGTAACATTTTGATGTTACAAATTTATCTGAAAGTACAAATTCTAAACTCATTTTCTGCATGACACCACTGCACAGAGCTGAGAAGCTATCTTTATTCAACTCAGTGAGCAAATATGATATTAAGTGTGTCTTGCCGAATACAGTGCTGAATAAAAACAAAACCTCTCTCCTAGGCCTTCCTAATGTAATGAAATTCATGCACTGCTGAATTGTTATAAATTAAAGATTAGTATATGTTTTTGGTTTAGATTAAAATAAAAGGTGTCAGATGATGGATTCATTTTGCAGTTATGAAGGCAAAATTATGTTAGTCTACAGAAAAGCCACATTCTGCATAGTGTGTTAACACTTTAGTGTCAAAATATGTTTATTGAGTGTACATGGAGAGCAAAACATATAAATACGGATATGCTTTGCAATATTCACAGTAGATATGGAGAGGGAAATATTTTCCTTAACAAGAAGTCACCCCTTGAGGTTAGAATATAAAATATTTCACAATAAAGAAAGAAAAGGGCTCTTCAGATTGTGGAACTCACTGGCAAAAGAGGTTGTGATTGCAAGGTTGTAAATGTAGTTGTCATTAAAAGGGCATATAAGGTTATATTGTTAACTAGAATAGATAGCAAATGGATCCAGGGTATAATGTGATTGTCTGAGAATTTATCTAGAGAATAACAAGTACTTTATCAGCTGTATATTATTTGAAAAATATGAAAAAGGCCAACAATGGATTATTAAATCTCAGAAGAAAAAAAAGGCCAACAATGGATTATTAAATCTCAGAAGACCCAAAGGTGTTACAGTACTGATCAACTAAGTAAAATTCTTGAAAGCTTAAAGGACACAAGTTATAATCTGTATATACTTTTAAAAATAGCAGTTTTCTTACAGTGCACTTACTGTTTGTCCTTTTTACCTGTCAATCAGCCTTTTTCATCCACCCACCAAGCCTGTGGTGCTAACACTGTAATGATTGCTCATAACTGCTCATTTCTCTGGGCCTGCAGAATGAGCACATGCACACCCCACGTAGTAATTAGCCTAATTTGCCTAAATACTCTACTGGTCTTCACCCATTCAACTGCCTATTCATGCCTTTGACCTAAGCAAGGCCCAGTTGATATATTAACATAAAGATTAGACACAAATCACACATCAGAGATAATGATTAGACACAGACCACATTTTGGAGGAAACAGGCCACAGCGTTTATTGATAAACACAAATGAGGTAATAACCGTAATCAATAAATAAACTAACCAATGACCAAGTGAGGGGAGGAGCCTGGCCAGAGACAGTACGCCCCCGAACCCACGTCCCGGGCATACTGTGATGGAGCAGCCCCTCAGTACCCACCAATGTATACACTTTCCTTCAAGCCTTAACCAACTTCCCAACATTTTACATTCTCAATTGGAAACATTTCAATGTTTTTGTCTCTTAAAAAAAACAAAAAATGTTTTGGACCAGAAAACAGCCAGATGTGGCAAGTTGCAACCATGCCAAACGTCTTTTGCATTCCATGAACCCATTGCTTGACGTGTGAGACACCAAGATCTTTACTACCAGCTGGATGCATAGAAAGTGGGTAGTGTCACTCATTACCCGCTCCTCCCCCTGGTGTCAATACCTATGCCTGGAACAAATCCATTACACCTCCAACTGATACCAAGGCCACGCCCAGCTGTGGGCCATGACTGGTGACGAAGGCAAAATGCCCATGTGATCAGTTATACAAATGGTCAATGACTTACCTTCGACGTACATGACCTTCCAATTCTCCAAACCACATTCTCCAGGAAGGGCTGCTTCAGTGGGTGCTTTTTACAGAACGAGTGGGTACCAAGTTTCGATGCAGAATAAGCCAAAACACTGCCTACAAGTCACCAAAGTTTGGAGAATCATAAGTATAGAAGACCCAATCCTATTTTGAGTAAGGTGCAAAACAAGCTAGACGCTTGGTCCAAGAAAGCCTTAATACAACGAAAAGGGAGCAATCAGTATGCCTGGTACACTGTAAACTTCCTCTCTTTACCAACCTGGTCAATCTTGGACCGTTGCAGCCACAAAGTCAAAAGATTACCATGGATCCCAAAACCAAGTACCCAAGGTCACCCACACCTTGTCTGTTTACCAAACCAACTCTCCCACTTCAAGCAGATCACTGGGCAAGAGAAGTGGCTGCACAGAACTGCAAGGCTTTATGCTTATCACAAAAGGACCAGTCAGCAATCTTGTGCATAGAACCTGGTACCTGCTTCCTCTTACACTATACATTCCAAAATCATCACTGAGGTCAAGTGTTTCAGCCATCGTAGTACTGAGACGGATGATACTAACAGGGAGTTAGTAGCCTGCATTACGGCCGTATTATCTGAACAAAAATGATTTTCTCATCCTGCAAGCTGCCCCAATGACTAACAGTGCAGTCAATTTATAAGATCTCCAAAGCTAAGTTGTTTGTAACACTAGACACCCACTTGTACTCCTCTACTTGCGAATAAACAATCTCAAACGCAGAACCCGAAGACCACTTCCTTCAATATAGCTTACGATTCACCTTAAAAGTCTATCGGGATGAAAGAGCGATCCTTCAAAAGACTGAAAGCTAACCATCCCTTTTGAATCCTCCTTCATATGAGTCGTCACCTAATATTGACCACCACCAATGTATCACAGTAGCAATTCAATACTATGGGGATTATTTAACAGGTGCAGGAAATTAACCCAGGAGGTTACAGACCCAGAATGACCCTCTGCATCAGGGCAAGAGTGGAGCTCTCTGCACTACAACCACCATTATATTTGCTGCTATACAACTTGACATCTTCCATAATGAATCTCATTCCAAGAAATAGATCTAGCGGTATGAAAAACTATTTATTCAGACGAATGGGACCTCGAATGATAGGGAAAATGAACCAACAAATAACCTAACTAAGGATACCTCAACCCTGTGCAAAACTACCAGAAGAGCATGCTGAATGATGAAAATGGGTACCACATGAATACACAATCATGAGGCATAGGACAACCTAGGATTGTCCTCCTAGCAATGGTGGGCATATACAGATTGTCATACTCGTACAAGAACTGACGAGTGGCAGAATAACAAGATACATATGACACAGAAGAACTAATCAAATCTATAAATAAAAACATATGTGTACCATGCCCCAAAAGAGGGGGCATTTGGATTAAAAGTTAGGGGTGGCAGGATGAACAAATTATTGAACCGATAGAACTCTTGATCATAAGATAAAATTGCCTTTGCATACCCAATACATTGGGAAAAGCTTGAGAGACGACAGCATGGAACCCAGAGTAGACTTTTGGAAACTGACTCTAAAGTATTGATTGAAACCTGCAGATGCATGAAGCTTTGCCTGGAAACACAATTTTCTCCTACAATCATGGCTGACATACATACATTTACAACTAGAGGCCAAACGGCATAGACCCACACCCAGCCATAGAAACCTCTCTACCTTTGGGCGAAATATGTAACCCAATGGCCTAGATATTCAAACAAACTACATAAGAGGGCCCGCCAAAATTGATTCCTGAAACTAACCCGAACCTACTACATGACTAACTGAAACCATATCTAATATATAACCAGGGAAAAATCTGTACACAGAAAACAGAGCCGATGGCATAACAAAACTTGAAAAAAACAGGGGGTACGGTTTTAGATCGTATAAAAACAACATATCCTCCCAGACAACACAACATATATCATAGAATAAGGATGGACAAATGAAAAACTATACCAATATCCCACTCAAGGCACACACGATAAACTTTCAGTCAAATGTTTTCCCTTCAGAGAAAAACTCAAATAGGGCATGGGTATAAGAGTCCCATGTATGGGATTCCCAGTAAACCATGCCAGTAGAAGAGTCCACGATCACTTACCAAGATAAGTCAGAGTCCTCTCTGTAAGAAACACTGCCTGGGATAGTTAATTAGCTACTACTCCACCAAATATTATAATTCCCAAAACTGGCAATACTCTATTTCTTCTGGCCCACTACACCCTATGCCCTCAGATAGCAAACCCCATTAAGTGTGCAAAATACTGGTTTATTTGTAACTGTAGCAACCTATGGCATCCTAGGGAGTGCAGCAGAATCAAACATAAGTCGTTCACCAGAAATCTTCCTGGCAGAATTCTGACCCCCGACTTGCCCTCCAATGAACATTACTGCCCTTTGCAGCACAGGAATGCTCACTGCTGCAAGAACCTGGGCCTGGTACCACATCTTACAGTGCATCTAGATGACCTACTGAAGCACAGGAACAATTACTGTCCAACCCTTCACTATTGTAATCCATTACCATTTTAAACATGGCTTCCTTCAAGCATCTGCCTCTTATATTAAAGAGCTTTATCAAAGCTCAGGATGGATTATATACAGGATAGGGGTGCTAACCACATACGGCTGTTTCAAGGTTACTGTCACTCATCAGAGTGGGGGCGGATCCCCTAATGTATTGGTGTCAAGACCTCACACTGTGTAAGCTCACTCCTTGTAATCCATCATTAACTGACCCTCCTAATTTTAGGTCAGCTGCTCCTCGGCACAGCTGTAACCCAACAGAGGCTATAGTATGTTGAAATGCGTCCAATGATCCATTAGACCCAGCTCCTAACCAATGCCAGTAGGAGCAAGTGTGTCTGTATTAATAGGTCTTCTATGCCCATTTACCTAACACCCATCTAATGCCTAACCCAGTTGGGCCAGTATCGTGCTAACCTGGGCATGGGACACTTTCATACCTTAATAATAATAATTTGGGACCCTTTCAAAACTTTTACATGGGTAGGTACCTGTGTGGGTCAACAAAATAGCTCAAACGAGTAGCGTAGCTGATGGGGGGCGCCAGGGGTGGAGCACCCTGTGTGTTAGGTTGCTAAGGGTTGCAACATAGCCTGTGTAATGTGTTCAGTCAGGACTGTGCTGGATGTTGTGATGGCACTCATGCCCCTACCCCCATGCCACCTCACTGGCCCCTGCTTTCCCCCTCGCCATCCTCTGCTTTCTGCTCTGCCTGCATGGATCTCAGCTCTCTCCTCTGGCTGCAAGGAAGAGGAGGAGCCACCTGGAGGATGAGCCACCAGACCGGGGATGTGAGGAGCAGCAGCATCATGGAGGTAAAAGACAGGCCAGAGAGAGAGGAGAGAGATAATGGAGGGGGGAGGACTAAGAGGGGAGGGAGACAGAGAGGGAGATAGACAGAAGATAGAGAGAGTGTGTGTGAAGGAGAGAGAGAGAGAGTGTGTGTGTGTAGAGGAGAGTGTGTGTAGAGGAGAGAGTGTGTGTGTGAAGGAGAGAGAGAGAGTGTGTGTGTGTGAAGGAGAGAGAGAGAGTGTGTGTGTGTTTGAAGGAGAGAGTGTGTGTGTGTATGAAGGAGAGAGAGAGTGTATGTGTGTGAAGGAGAGAGAGTGTGTGTGAAGGATAGAGGGAGTGTGTGTGTGTGTGAAGGAGAGAGAAATAGTGTGTGTGAAGGAGAGAGAGTGTGTGTGTGAAGGAGAGAGAAAAAGTGTGAAGGAGAGAGAGAGTGGGTGAAGGAGCGAGAATATGTGTGAAGGAGAGAGAGAGTATGTGTGTGTATGTGTGAAGGAGAGAGATAGTGTGTGTGAAGGAGAGAGAGAGAGAGTGTGTGTGTGTGAAGGAGGCAGAGAGTGTATGTGAAGGAGAGAGAGAGTGTGAAGCAGAGATAGTGTGTGTGAAGAAGAGAGAGAAGGAGAGGGAGTTGCTAATTTTTTTCAGGGGAGAGTTGGGGCATGGGGGGTGGAGTTGGGTCGAAGTTGGGGGCATGGGGGCAGAGTTGGGTGGGGGCAATGGTGGGGGGCGGCAAACTCAGGAGTAGCCCTGGGTGGCAAAAGGTCTAGCTACACCACTGGCTCAAACTATATGTAACTTTTTAGTAAGCCCCCCCCCTGCTATAACTTAACCAAGTTCCCGCACTCACCATACCCCAGCAGCACCACCACTGTGTTTTGGTACATTGTGATCGGGGGGAGGTGGCAAGGGCAAGTTGTTCTAAAGCTGTTGCCACTTGTAGGTACTGTCCCTTTCACAAATGCCCCTGGTACCAGGGTTAAAAAAAGATGATTTATTAAAATGTGCTGTGCTTGGTGAAGTTGTTGTATACACTTTATTATTATAATACATATATACTATAATATATAATACTTTTGAATTGTTGTTTAGTCGTTGAGTCGCATCCGACTCTCCATGACTCTGGATTATGACTATGGACCAAAGCACGCCTGGTGCATCTCTCATTCACTCTACCTCTGAGCACTATCAAGTTTATGTTCATTGCACTTTAGAATACTATACCATATACTATAATAATACAATACTATTTTAAATTCTATGCTATATTAACATGTGGCCCTGATGGCCAAATATCTAGGTAAGGGTGCAAAGTGGAGAAAAAACAAGGGGTTAATAGAAATATTGCCTATATGGATCTGTCTGGGCATTATCCCTCTCACTGTCTGGTTATGAGCTGTAAGTTCACCCTGCAGGCTGTCATCGCTCTCCTGGCACTGCATATCCTGCCTGAGTGGAGAATCTACATATCCCATGATCCTCACAGCGCCATCCAATGTCGTCAGGCTATGCTGAGGGACACTGGCTCACCTCCCACAGTCGACTCCTCAAGCTGGAGTGCCCCCAGCTGTGTTCCAGCCGCGAACACCGGGTCCCTGTACAGCAGCCGATCTAAGCCCCATCAGCCTCCATGTGACGACACCTCATCCCCTGCCCCATCCAGGATGCAGGCCAGGACCCAGGAGACCTGGGGTGGTCTACGGGGCCCTTTATGACCACAGAACGACATAAGATCCCTTTATTGAAACGGGGCATCAAAGTTACTCTCAAACAAAGACTACTTTGGGATTTATGGAGTGAGCAGAACCTACACCTCCCCCATAAAAACTTGTCATAAGGATATAATTTTACAACACTAGCCCATATGGAAACTAAAAGAGTCCCCTTCTACCAATACTAAGGGTGTCATGACATTTATTTGAGGGAGTGAGTGGAGTTATAAGTTTACAGCAATCATGTGGGTGCCATGGCAGTGGCAACTCCCTGATTGCATTATTTGAGTATAAGGGCGCTTAAAATCTCAAAAAAAACCTCAGTTGCTCTCTCCCAATAAAAAAATGACATGAGACCAATCATTTGAAACAAGGCAGGACCATCTTTCAAATAAGAAGTCACAGGCTATTAGCTGATCATCTGTGCAAGGTCCGCATTTGCTGCCTGTAATGAGCCTTCGGTTCATTTTTTTGTGCCATGTCTGACTGTCTATGACTCTGTGCCATGTGTGTATCTATGCCATGCTTACAGTGAATATAGACTTGTGAGTCCCACAAAAGGATGTCCCATGTTATATCCATGCCATGTACCATGCACCAGAAAGTTACATACGTTTTATGCTTCTCTTCTCAGTTGGGGTTCAGGTAGTAGCAGTGAGCAGAGTGCCAGGCTAACTAGCAGAGAGGGAGGTGTCAGAGTGAGGAGCAGGTTGTCAAACCGAGTGGCAGCAGGTGGCAGAGGGCACCCTGTCTATCTCGAGGGTGCTAAATGTGACCGCGCTACATGGGTCGTGCTATTGGGCGTGCGCACTTTTAATCCAGGGCGCATTTGTGGTGTACACAATTGTCTGCGCGCTTACGGGGTGCCAATTATATATACTTTTAATACATTTTATCACAGTATACTTACATTTGAAGCTCTTATCACTGTTTTGTAATTATTTTTAAATGCTGCAGTGTTATCTTTAAGTGCCTTCAGATTGTTTATTTACCTTAATTCCTAGCAGGAGACAAGCTGTACTGCATGATATACTGAGCTTGTGATCCTGAAGGGACCATACATTACAAGCTCCCTCTAAAGCTGATATATTCCTTTACCTTTTGTTTCATTGACCTTCAGTCTGCAAGCTCTCAGACCGTCAGTCTGTAAGTTTACAAAGATGTGTATGTTTGTTACCTCAAGGGCAGGGTCATTAACTTCTTTTGTATCAGTCTGCAAAAATCATGTTTTACTGTACCCCATTTCTATGGAATATGTTGGCACTATATAAACAAGAGATTATAATAATAATAATAATAATAATAATAATAGCCACTAGATATAACATACTGATATTTGCAATCCCTTTTACCTGTGGTTAGCTCATATTTGAGTGTTTAAATGTAAAAAACAGAATGTTTTGCCAATATTGTGAAATATTAACAATACATTTTCCAATAAATAAAGGTTAATAGAAATTAAGTGAACGGTAGAGAAGAATTGTAGTACAATGGGAAAAATGTAAATGCTATATATTTTATGTCACATAAATCTCAACTTGTTCTGTATCATTGCAATAGTAAAATGTTTTCTAGCTTGGTGCACACTGCAGCATTTTAACTGGATATCAATCTTCTTATCGCATGGAAATATATGTTATTAAGATGCTTTTGTGTTCCATTCCCTGATAGGGCTTCTTCAAGAGACAAATATTGATTTCTGTTGAGCCTCAGCATCTCACTGAAAGTAGCTATGCACTACACAGGATCCTTCTCTCTCATCCTGCAGGGGAGAATTGATTTTTGATTGTCTAAAAATTAGACTGTTTTATAGCTTTTTTTTTACTCTTTCTAACAGGAAGAGACAAAACAAAAGCAATAGAAATGAGTAATAAAACTAGTTTTTACAAATCTAGCAGAGAATTTCTTTGGATTGCTTATGTAGATTGGGGAATTTAAAGTTGAATCCTTACTTACACTGTCAACATTTCATTTTTCTGTACAAATTGCTTTTTCTTTTTGTTTTCCCTCCTAGTCACGTATTTTATCACAATAATCTCAGTGGTTTTCTACTTAGGAGAAAGTCACAGCAGGATTTTATAAGCAAGACTCTTAAACAGTCCCTTTAGAACTACTAATATATGTTTTGTGATATGGTAACACAATCTTGCAGTCTGAAAATTTGTATAAAAATTATAAAAAGTTCCATACACTGTAACTGCAGGCAAATGCTCCTGATTTTCTTAGGGTTCCATTCAATTCCCTATTTTCATAAGTTACACCACTAAAAGGTAAGGGCCTGATTCAAATGCAATTTGGCCAATTGAATAGGGCTCTACATAAGCACATAGCATATTTTTTTTCAGAAGTTTTTAGTTAGTAAAAAAACAAGGTCTTCACTAACTAAAAACTTCTGTAAAAAAATACGCTCTGTGCATATATAGAGCCCTATTCAATTGGCCAAATCACATTTGAATGAGGCCCTAAGTAAGTAACTTTCCCCAACTAGTTACTGACCCTGTTTTTCATGCAACTGAGCTACCCATAATATACAAAACAAAGCCGGTTTTACACTAAATCGATATTTGTTAATGACTTTACTGATCGCTCACAAATTACTAATGACTCATAACTCATAAATATCAAATTTCAGAAGGAAAATCTTCACCTGAAAATGGATTAAAACCATTTCTGAGAAATTCAGCAGCAGTTAAACTGTACTTAAAAAGCATGGGAAAGAATGTAAATGAATTACAGTTAAATGCTTAACAATCTCCTAGGCACAAATGTTCAAATTTATTTTCAGTTCTCATGTGTGACTCATCATCATACATATAGGAACATCAAAAGCACTGCTGAAAGCCAGCTACCGTATATACTCCAGTAGTGATGTCGCGAACCTAAAATTTTCGGTTCGTGAACCGCGAACGTGAACCGCCGCAAATGTTCGCGAACCGGCGAACATCGGCGAACCGCCATAGACTTCAATGGGAAGGCGAATTTTAAAACCCACAGGGACTCTTTCTGGCCACAATAGTGATGGGAAAGTTGTTTCAACGGGACTAACACCTGGACTGTGGCATGCCGGAGGGGGATCCATGGCAAAACTCCCATGGAAAATTACATAGTTGATGCAGAGTCTGGTTTTAAGCCACAAAGGGCATAAATTACCTAACATTCCTAAATTGTTTGGAATAACGTGCTTTAAAACATCAGGTATGATGTTGTATCGATCAGGTAGTCCAAGGGTTAGACCCGCTTTACAGTGGCAGACCACCGCAAACAACCACAAACAGTCCATTTGCACAACCACAAACTCCCCATTTGCACAAGGTTGGATACCAAGCTAGCCATGTCCCGTTCCTTGTCCTCACTGATGACATTGAAGGTCTCTTCCTCCACCCAGCCACGTACAACACCAAGGGTCCCCGAAAGGTGACAACAAGCCCCCTGGGACGCCTGCTGTGTTTGGTCTTCCACCTCCTCAAAGCCACCTTCCTCCTCTGACTCCTCTTCTTCAGACTCCTCGCACTGCATTGCCTCTCTCTGCATTATTATAAGGTGTGTTAAGTAGTACTACTCTTATCAGTTTTAAACCTGTTACAGCACATATCAGGGGGCGTGTATAAGGCCTGGATTTTTAGAACCAGGAGATGGAAAAAGATGCTTTGATGGTCGTATCACTTCAATTTTGGGGCACGTGCAGTCAAAGGTGCCACCAGATAGGAGTGACGTGTTTGTAAGTACTACTCTTATCAGTTTAATACTTGTTACGTCACCTATCAGGGGGTGTGTATAAGGCCTGGATTTTTAAAACCAGGAGATGGAAAAAGATGCTTTGTTGGTCGTTCACTTCAATTTTGGGGCACTTTGTGACATTAGCTTCTTACGCTCAAACATGTCCTTTACAGGCACCTGACTATGGGCAGATGAGCAGGAACTGCTCAAGGCGAGAGACGGAGTGGCGGATGGTTGAGAGGGGGCAAGGAGGACAGCAGTGGTTGATGTGGCTTATGATGCTGCTCCAGGAGGAGGATGGCGGCTTTGAGTTTGTGTGCTGCTTGTACTCATGTGTTGGTCTGGAGTCACCCAAACATTAGGTCTCAACCTGTAGAGGATAAGGGAACCAGGCTACTCTAGACCTCATTCATCATTACAGGTTTTGACAGATCGGTACTATGCGTGCAAGCTACTGTGACAACAGATATGAGTGGCACTGTGCACTTGCAGAAGTTGGTAGAGTAGACGCTGTAGGTCTGACACACACGCTTGCAGACAACTAACTGCTATGCAATCTATTACAGTACAATTTTTTTTTTGTTTTAAATGTACACTACTGTTACACCACATATGAGTGGTGTGTTAAGTAGTACTACTCCTATCAGTTTAATCCCTGTTATGTGCCTTTTTTTTGGGTTTGGTTGTTGAAGCCACAGTGCAGCACCAGAGGCCAGAAAAATTAGGCATGTACACATGCCTGAAAGATTAGGTATTGTTGATCTTGCAGCGAGCAGAGAAGAAGGTAGGCCTGATTCAACGCCCCATCCCTGCATATCCACACTCAGAGGTTGAGGGGGCGACCCTTATAAGGCCACGGGCGGGAGATATAAAGAGGGGCCATCCCAAATAAGCACACAAGCGGGGACAAAGGTAGTGAAGGGGACATAGAGGCCCATGGACTGACGGTCGCCATCTTGGCAGGAAAAGGGCCCAGCAATTAAGCCAAACTGACCCAGCACAGGCAGCTACTTGAGTCAAACGCTGTACAATTACACCTTAATAAAGCTGAAACATGCAGCAGCAGGGATTCTAAACGGCCACACAGGGACAAGGAGGCTAACAGCCCCCACAGTCTCTGCACCACTCTTTTTAACAGATAACCCAATGGGCTAACCAGGAGGTTATTATTATTATTGGAGGAATTATTAGTGTCTTTACCCACCAAGAG
Source organism: Discoglossus pictus (assembly GCA_027410445.1). NCBI lineage: Eukaryota > Metazoa > Chordata > Amphibia > Anura > Alytidae > Discoglossus > Discoglossus pictus. Next base: position 433,214,885 of record CM050163.1, on the reverse strand, counting down.
AGGACATAATTTACGGTATCTTTAGACTACCTGATGGCCAAACCTCCTTTAGCCCCAATGCTATCCAAGAAACATTTCAAAACTTTATCTGACTGGGGGTCTATAGAGTGACATTACTACTGACCTTTATATGACTGGGGGTCTATAGAGGGACATTAGTACTGACCTTTATATGACTGGGGGTCTATAGAGGGACATTAGTACTGACCTTTATCTGACTGGGTGTCTATAGAGGGACATTAGTAATGACCTGTATCTGACTGGGGGTCTATAGAGTGACATTAGTACTGACCTTTATATGACTGGGGGTCTATAGAGGGACATTAGTACTGACCTTTATCTGACTGGGTGTCTATAGAGGGACATTAGTAATGACCTTTATATGACTGGGGGTCTATAGGTGACATTAGTACTGACCTTTATCTGACTGGGTGTCTATAGAGGGACATTAGTAATGACCTTTATCTGACTGGGGGTCTATAGAGGGACATTAGTACTGACCTTTATCTGACTGGGGGTCTATAGAGGGACATTAGTACTGACCTTTATCTGTCTTGGGTTCTATAGGTGACATTAGTCCTGACCTCCTGCTGCAGTATTATTACTCCCAGTACTCCCAGGCTTGCTACTATTAGATATAATAACCTCAGTTTCGTTTCCTTATCGGTTGGTAACATCAAAATATGATTATTAAATATTTCATATTTGTTTGTTTTTTCTCCCAAAGTGAACCCCTTTGTGTGTGTCCCACAGATGTGGCGTTTCCACTCTGCGTATGTTGGATTTGCACCGCTCAAAAAGTATGAAAAGAGATCCCCCCCCTTGAAGCCCATTAATGACATCATCAGTAAATTGTATGTAAAAGATTCCAGTGTTTAGGGTTTATGACCCAATACTGCGATCCTATGATTTATGACAAAAATCCGTATTTGTCGTATTATTCAGACGCACGTGCATCTTTGTGTTACATTTCCTGATAATTTTATTATCTTGATCTTTATATATTTACTAGCGACTTGCCCGTCAAAAAATGGCGGCAATAAGATTGTAAGGCAGGTAATGGTGTTTGGACGAGACATTCATTTTGTTGGCGGTGGGAGATCCTTCGGCGCTTATTGCGAGGCTGTTGGTTGTATTTTTTTTCTGATAGGCGCTTTTGCAGTTATTCTTTGGTCGGTGGTGATGTGTTTTTTGCGCTTATTGCAAGGCTTTGTGTGCTATGAGCAGCGTTGGCACTCATTGTGAGGCGCGCAGTGAATGGCTTTTATGTTTAATGTGATTTTTTTTTTTGAGTATATGAATTTTTGTATGCTAATGAAATAATTACTAAATGAATATACTTTACCTATTTGTAAGTAATATATGCAGGAAGCATTGTGCTGAAGAGCTGACAATCTGTTTTCATGTTCCTGCAGCATACAATGTAGGTTTTCAGTGCTGTGGAGCTGCTGTGTAAGTGTCAGCAATGTGCGCAGTGTGTAGTGTAAATAGGCTGCGTGCGCGAGTGGAAGCCGCTGGGTAGCTGGGTACTTCTGCATTGTGTAAGTTAGTGTTGTAAAATGGCGGGGAATGTGTATGTGGTACGCGGGTGTGGATGATTTAGCGTCCTTGTTAATAGTGTATCTTTACCTCGAACAGCTTTTTAGGAAAATCTGTATGTGTTTCGCGTGTTTAGGGTCCTGTAGCCTCGTTTTCTTTTTTTCAACGGCCATTTTTTCTCTCACTTAGGTGATTTTCGGGTGTCTAAACTCCTGAATTTGGACTTAAATGGAGGTGTAACTTCACTTGCAGAGGTCCTCGGTACCCGCCTTGCTGTGGGTAAGCTTTTTATGTGTTTGTTGTGTGTATCTATTGTGTTTTTAATGTTTTTAAGTGCGCGCGGTTCGGGCGTTAAGGTCGTATTTTTGTGAGCTCGTAATGTTTTTTTGGATGGTAAGTCCGTAAATTTGATGGTGTAAGTCCCGCCTGCAGCTCATTGCAGCCGACGTGGGAGCCTTCGGCGCTCCTTGCCAGCAACTCTGGCCCTGGCTTCGCAAGCCCGCAGCGTTAGCAACAACCCACCTGCTCACAACTATATATGTGATATCTGCAACTTCTTCCCCAGTTGGCACTTGTAAATCGGCTAAGCGACAAAAAAAATGGCGTCCGGAAAAAATGAAAACGAGGCTACACGACCCCAAACCGCGCAAAACATCGCCAGCCATATACGACTTTTACCTAGGAACAGACGAGGTACAAAATACACTATTAGAAATAATGGAAACTGCTGGCGAGCCGCGTAACACATACACAATCGCCGCCATTTTACAACACTAACTTGCAACTAATAACATTACAAATCTAAAATGGCGCGTTACACGACTATACAAGCGGTTTCCCCTTGTGCACTGCGCACATTGCTGACACTTACACCTCAGGTCACCAACAGTCCAAATGTACACTGTAAGCTGCAGGAAAATCAAAACTGATTGTTAGCTCTTCAGGATATTGATCACTGGATATATTAATTACAAATAGGTAAAGTATTTTAGTAATTAATTAAATCATTATTATTAAAAAAAATATCTATAAAAAAATACGCTTAATAGCATATTTTACACTGCCGTTACTTTACATACATTAACGCTTCGCACTTCCTAATACATTTGTTCATTCACAATAGTTATTATCGTGCATTCATTTAATAAGTATTAATTAGTAATGGAAAATAAAAATGTAGACTTTACACTACACTAAAATGTTTTACTTTTTACTCTGCAGTTATATATCTGGATTACTGCTCATTGGCTGCCAGCGATAGCACTCTCAAAGCAGTTACAAATCTAAATCACTTTATTATGCTCTGAGACCTGAATACATTTTTTAATTTACACTGCACAAATTTTTTTATATATTTAACACTGTACTTATATATCGCCGAACATTGATCGTTGCAAAGCACGAAACATGAAGGACACGAGGGAAGAGACTCACAATGAGCGCCGAAGGTCCTCAGAGTACAAAAAGCATCACATTGTGTGGCAAACAGCATTGCCATGGCTTCAAACTTTATTGCCCCGTCATTTGTGCCAGGCAAGTCACTAGTGATATAATATAACATAATGCAATACAATATTATACAGTACACATGGGTGTTGGAACTGGGGGGGGGGTAAGGGGTAACCCCCCCCCCCCCCCCCCAGATTTCTTATTGTATGTATGTATGCGTATAGAAGCTAACAGGGGAGGGGAGAGGGGGAGGAAACACAGGGGAGAGGGAGAGGAAGACACAGGAGAGGGGAGAGGGGGAGGAAGACACAGTGGAGAGGGGGAGGAAGACACAGGGCAGAGGGGGGAAGAGAAACAGGGTAGGGGAGAGGTGAGGGGAAGAGACGCATTGGAGGGGGAGAGACACAGGAGAGAGTGGGGGGTAGAGACACAGGGGAGAGGGGGGAAGAGACTAATGGGAGGGAGTGGTGAGGAGACACCGTGGAGAGGAAAGGGGGTAAAGACAGAGAGGAGGGGGGAAGAAACACAGGGGAAGGGAGAGGGGGTAGAGACACAGGGGAGAGGGGGTGAGACACAGGGGAGAAGGGGGAAGAGACACAGAGGAGGGGGGAGAGACACAGGGGAGAGGGAAGGGGGGAAAGACACATGGGAGGGGGGAAAGAAACACGGGAAGGGAGAGGGGGTAGAGACACAGGGGAGGGGGGAGTGACACAGGGAAGAGGGAAGGGGGAAAAGACACAGGAGAGGGGGGAAAGAAACACTGGAGAAGGGAGAGGGGGTAGAGACACAGGGAAGGGTGGGAGAGACACAGGGGAGAGGGGGGGGAGAGAGACACATGGGAGGGAGTGGGGGGGGGGAGACACAGGGGAGAGGGGGGGAGAGAGACACATGGGGGGGGAGTGGGGGGGAGACACAGGGGAGGTCTTGTGCTTTATTATTATTCTTATTATTATTACTATATAATGTGTAGATGTCCCGGCTGGGCATGCTCTTGTGCATTATTATTATTATCATTATTAGTATATAATGTATATATGTACCGGCTGGGCATGCTCTTGTGCATTATTATTATTATTATTATTACTATATAATGTGTAGATGTACCGGCTGGGCGTGCTCTTCTACATTATTATTATTATTATTATTATTAGTATTATTATTATTATTATTATTATTATTACTATATAATGTGTAGATGTACCGGCTGGGCATGCTCTTGTGTATTATTATTATTATTACTATATAATGTGTAGATGTACTGGCTGGGCATGCTCTTGTGCATTATTATTATTATTATTAGTATTTTACTACTACTAATAATAATAATGCACAAGAGCATACCCAGCCGGTACATCTACACATTATATAATAATAATAATAATAATAATAATAATAATAATAATAGTAATGCACAAGAGCATGCCCAGCTGGTACATCTACACATTATACAGTAGTAATATTAATAATAATAATAAGGCACAAGAGTCCTTCAGCACTGCACTGGACACAAAATAAACTTGCCTAGCTATGGTTTTCCCTATTGATGCAGTATCACCTACACTCAGCCTCCTCTCAGTAAGACTGCAAGTTAGTTTTGACTCCAAAATGGCTGCTGTCCATGAGGTTAAAGGGTCTGGAAGGTAGTGTATGCTGCTGATTGGCTGGAATGTGTCTGCTTACTGTGACATGCAGGGTCAAAGTTTGCTCAATGATAAAGTATTGGGGGCGGGTCGAATATCGCATATGTTCGCAGTTCGCCGCGAACGCGAACATGCTATGTTCGCCGGGAACAGTCCGCCGGCGAACTATTCGCGACATCTCTATACTCCAGTACAAGCCGAGTTTTTCAGCTCTTTTTAAAGGCTGAAAAGGGCCCCCTCGGCTTATGCTCGAGTCACTCTCCCCCGTGTCTCTCTAACCCCCCGTGTCTCTCTAACCCCCTGTGTCTCTCTAACCCCCCCGTGTCTCTCTAACCCCCCTGTGTCTCTCTAACCTTCCCCCGTGCCTCTCTTTCCCTCCGCCCTCCTCATTCTAAACCCCCCTCCTCATTCTAAACCCCCCTCCTCACTTTACCCCTCTAAATGCCTCCCCTTCTCCCTTTCCCCTCACTTACCTCCATCTGCTCTTCCGCTCTCCAAGCTCCTTCCTGCGTCAGGACCTGGCATATGCTAATGATGTGACGTCACATGCGCGCAATGTCATCAGCATTGGCCGGGTTAAGACGCAGGAAGGAGCATGGAGGAGCGGAGGAGAAGCTTCAGATTGAGGTAAATGAGGGCAAAGGGAGAGGGGGAGGTATTTAGATTGGTAAAGTGAGGAGGTGGGTTTAGCATGAGGAGGGGTAAAGTGAGGAGGGGTTTTTCGGATGAGGATGGGGGGTTTAGGATGAGCACGGGGGGGGTTAGGATGAGGATGGGGAGGGTTTAGGATGAGGATGGGGAGGGTTTAAAATGAGGATGGGGCGTTTAGGATGAGGGTGGGAAGGGTTTAGGATGAGGATGGGGGTGTTGAGGATGGGGGGGTTGAGGATGAGGATGGAGGGTTGAGGTTGAGATGGGGGGTTGAGGTTGAGGAGGGGGCCTGAGGAGAGAGGTTTAGGATGAGGATGGGGAGGGTTTAAAATGAGGATGGGGGGGTTTAGGAATGAGGGTGGGCAGGGTTTAGGAGGAGAATGGGGGTGTTGAGGATGGGGGGATGAGGATGGGGGGTTGAGGTTGAGATGGTGGGGTTGAGGTTGAGGAGGGGGCCTGAGGAGAGAGGTTTTGGAGGGGGCTGAGGAGAGAGGCTGAGGAGGGAGGTTGAAGAGGGGGGTTTAGGATGAGGAGGGGTGTTGAGGATGGGGGGATTGAGGATGGGGGGTTGAGGTTGAGGGGGGATTGAGGATGGGGGAGTTGAGGTTGAGGAGGGGGGTTGAGGTTGAAGAAGGGGGTTGAGGAGGGAGGTTGAGTAGGGGATTTAGAATGAGGAGGGGGTTGAGGAGGGGGATAAGGATGGGGGTTGAGGATGAGGATGGGGGGTTGAGGTTGAGGAGGGAGGTTGAGGATGAGGAGGGAGGATGAGGAGGGGGGTCTAGGATGTGGGGGTTGAGGCAGGGGGATTGAGGATGGGGGTTTGAGGTTGAGGAAGGGGGTTGAGGAGGGAGGTTGAGGACAGGGTTTAGAATAAGGGGTGGGTTGAGAATGGGGCTTGAGGATGAGGATGGGGGATTGAGGTTGAGGAGGGGGGTTGAGGAGGGGGTTTGAGGAGCGAGGTTGAGGAGGGGGGTTGAGGATGAGGAGGGAGGTTGAGGAGGGAGGTTGAGGATGAAGAGGGAGGATGAGGAGGGAGGTTGAGGATGAAGAGGGAGGATGAGGATGAGGTTTAAGGAGGGGGGCTGAGGAGGGTGGTTTAGGATGAGGAGGGTGGGTTTAGGATGAGGATAGGGGGTTGAGGATTGGGGGTTGAAGATGAGGGGGTTGAGGATGAGGAGGGGTATTGAGGATGAGGAGGGAGGTTGAGGATGAGGAGGGAGGTTGAGGATGAGGAGGGAGATTGAGGATGAGGAGGGGGGTTGAAGAGGGGTCTGAGGAGGGTGGTTTAGGATGAGGAGGGTGGATTTAGGATGAGGATGGGGGTTGAGGATGGGGGGTTGAAGATGAGGGGGTTGAGGATGAGGAGCGGGTTGAGAATGAGGAGGGGGGTTGAGGAGGGTGATAAGGGATGGGGGAAGAGGCACAGGGAAGGGGGGGAAGAGGCACAGGGAAGAGGGGGGGAGAGACACAGGGAAGGGAGAGGGGAGAAGAGACACAGGGGAGAGAGAGGGGGACACAAGAAAAGGGCACACAAGAGGGGGGGCACAAGAGGGACACAGGGGGCAGCACATTTCCCACCCTTGGCTTATACTCGAGTCACTCGTTTTTCCCAGTATTTTGTGGTAAAATAGGTGCCTCGGCTTATACTCAGGTCAGCTTATACTCGAGTATATACAGTAACTGCTTTCAAATAATATGTAACAGACCCAGGCCCAAATGTGGAAATTAAATATATATATATAAATATATATTTATATATATATATATATATATATATATATTTGTTAATATGTTTGAGTCATTTTATATATATATATATATATATATATATATATATATATATATATATATATATATATATATATATATGAAATGTAACTACTGACAATATTACACATCCACATAATATATTGCAAAGTCCAGGGTAACATAGACCACAGTATGCAAGTGGTTAATACCAATCATGAAACACACATGGACCACACAGATGCTCTGAAGCACTGGCTATTAAATGTCCAAACAATACTCAGCAACAGTATTGATCCTCACCACAGCACAGTACGGATCAATATACAAATATGCTATTGTAAAATTAATTGTTATGTATATTGATGTCCCAAATCAGTAACCATATTCAGCAACAGTATTGATCCTCACCATAGCACAGTACTGATCATCTATGTCACATACATGGGAAGGTATGTCATCTACTCGGTACTGATGGGTATACTGGAAGATGATCAATATACAAATACATTATTGTCACAAAAAGAAAGGGGGTGTGGGGGTGTGGGATAGGAGAAAGCACCCCACTATCTAGTGCAGATTATTCAAAAGGTAAGCTATTGGATACACAATATGTGCAACTAGAATAATTGAACTCTCACCTTAAATACCCTCAAAAATATGAGGTACAGTATATAAAAACATTGGTGAGATTGTTCTTGTCGATCTCTGTGGTATGGTCATCCACTGTTGTTTTTAGATGAGGACAAAAGTAATGAAGTAAATAATAATGGTGATTCATGGAAATAGATCATACAAAGTCTCATAGATTTAAATAAGGACTTTATTATACACAAAACTATTCCACATAAACAATGAAATAAAAAATGTGAAATAAAAATCTCTATTATGAGTAATGATAAAATTGTGGCAGAAGTTTTACACAATAGCTAGTGTGGTTGTCAGGTACAAAAATCCCAGTTATATTGTGATGATAGGATAAACGGGTTTCACTAGTCTCAGCAGATTCCTCAGTATCTCATCCCCTTACTGGTAGTAAAACTAGTAAGGCTTGTGTGTGTTCAAATCGTGTTCAAACAGCTTGTGTGTACTACTTCTGCCACAATTTTATCATTACTCATAATAGTGATTTTTAATTTCAAATTTTTTATTTAATTGTTTATGTGGAATAGTATTGTGTATAATAAATTCCTTCTTTAAATCTATGGGACTTTGTATGATCTATTTCCATGAATCACCATTATTATTTACTTCATTACCATACCACCAGAGATCGACAAGAACAATCTCACCAATGCTGTTATATACTTCCTATTTTTTTAGGGTATTCATGGTGAGAGTTCAATTATTCTATTTTCACATATTGTGTATCCAATAGCTTACCTTTTGAATAATCTGCACTAGATAGTGGTGCGCTTTCTCCTACCCTCCCCCCTTTTCTTTTCATTCATTAGCATACTTGATACATTTGTGAACAGTATCAAACAAAGGAGAGCAGCCACAAGATATATATAGAATAAACGACGAATAATATATGACCATTGTAGTCCATCAGATTTAAGACATTGGAAGGATCTGGAAAATCTGAGTGTGAGGCTTCTTAATGGGATCCACTAGCCCAAAAACTTCTCAAATGTTATTGTCACTGACCCCTTTTTCTCTGGCTGGGTGTTGGGCCATTGAGCACAGACTTCTTGGCTCCAGCAATGGATTTTCTGCATAAACGCCCCCATTTAATATTAGTGTATTCTGTGTTATGTTTAAACTGTGACTGAGTGATCATGATGGGATTAAAACAGGGTGTGCTGAGTCTACAGCGACCAGATACCTCTATTGTACTGTTATCTGTTCTGGTTCATTGTTAACAAATAAAGTTAATCCCATCTGATATGTGCTAGAGACGGCAGGATGTGTATTTAAGCCTATTAATCTCAGGAAGCTACTGTTAGACACCATGTGGAGTTTATCTCTTGTGATTGTCTACTGCCCCCTCTCATTGTTACATTGTGTACACCCCCTCTGTATCTATCCCCTATAAATACTGCTGTCATTTCAAAAAAATAAATGAGCTCACTTGGAGATATATATAAATCGTGTATCTCGAATTATGTTCCTGGTGGCTACGATACTGAACCTATCTCCACCCTCTAAGTAACCTGCCCTGATCACTACCACAGGAAGGTTACTCGAACTCCGGGAAACGCTGATTCCTGATGGAGAGACTCGGACTGATACAGAAGCCAGATATCAGGGTGCTGGTGCCGGTCCTTGTCGGTAGATAACCTGTAGTCTATAGCAGGTGGCCCTGGGCTTGTATAGCCCCTACTCTCAGATCATCACAGTTATTCTTAATTAATTGTTATGTATGCTGATGTCCCAAATCAGTAACCATTAGAAGCACACAGACACATTGATCATGGTATAACAATATCATAGTTTATTATATACACAGAGCACATGTGTGTAGTGTATGCAGAACCAAAAGAACCAGAGGCTGATTGGGAAAACAGGAAAACCTAGAGTTAATAAGTTTTTACAAATCTAATACTAGAAGTATTGGTAATAAAGGTACTACTGTATAATAGTAATGATGCATAGCACCAAAGTAACCATATTCAGATGAATAAAAAAATCTCATAATGCAACACTCTACACAATAGAAGTAACCAGTAATACGCATGGCATTTACATCATATCACCATCTGCTACATTACACAGATACATTAGCTACTGGATTATGTTATCCAATTCAGTTACAGTTCAGAATTTGAAAAATATAAAAAATATGGCCATAACTTAAAAAAAAGGCAGAGGAGGAGAACAATCTAGCAATACCTGTTTTTACAGTATAGTGCTAAATACTGTAAATGTAACAATAAACCCTCCCGATCTTCATCTACAAGCAGCGCTAACTATTCTGTATCTGTCATGAGAAATCACTTGCCATGACCATCAGTAATGATGTTGCATCTCACAAGAAATACTCAGTTGTGACCACAATCAGTGGGCCATGAGTACTATCACCATCTCTATATGTTATTGTTTATCCACATTCACATCCCATTCATCTGGTATACACGTGGTATCAGGTTATAACTGATTGTTTTGATATTGTGATGTCTACACACATAAGCATTAATACTGACAGAAGAAAATGGTCAGCACCCATAATGTCTTTTAATTACATCAGACAAAAGTATCTGTTCTCATATTTATGAGAGGATGACATTCGTCACTAAATGCATGTATTAAAGCTGGCTTTGAATAACATGCTATTGTCAAACTATGCGACTGTATATATTTCACGTACATTATTTGGTAGCACTGCTTACAGATGATGAAGATGCCTTCAGGAAGTTGAGATGTGACTAAAATAAAAATATAACACATTTTTTTTTAAAACTAATAGGTAGAAAATAAATAAATCAGGGACTATACCATCCCTTCTCAATAGCATTCCTCAGTGACCATCATAAACATAACCATACGTGCCCACAGAGAAGAGGATCATGGACCATGTGATGGTGGGTAGCCACATGGTTACAAAATATAACCATCACATGGTCATCTACTGTGTAGCCAGGCTTGATTATGTTAACATTAGCACCAATACATTTTTGCAGAAGAGTGCTTTTGCGAAGACCAGCAAGTCCTCTCACTGATCACATAAAACTGGAATCCTCCTCAGATCCTGGGCTCTCAGATCCTTTCCTTCTTTCTTTTTCCTACTGAGACAGATCCTGTGGGCAGTGGCACAAACAGCAACATCCATCCCTACATAATCTATATCTGCATATGTTACTGTGGGCACATCCATAGATGGATTTTTGATTGCATGTTTACTCTTTTTAAATATATAATGTAATTGATATTCATTGTAAAGTGTTAGCTGTAAGTATTTGTCACACTTTTGATGCTGCCCACCAATGAGGGTGATATGTAAGCTTCCTGGATTTGAAAATTGATTAAATTATATATCTATCCCTAGTCACATCCATGTGTGTTATCTATGAGTGTGTGGTGTACATGTGGTGTACATTGTTGGAGCCATCATGTCCTTGAGCAACCTACCCATTCATTATACTATACAGTCATTTGGGGACAACAACTTGGAGCTCTATTTGCTCTTCGTTCCTCTTCCATCGTCCTCTTTACCTTGGCCCGACTGTCATCATAACAATGCCTTACAGACCTCACATCCCTGTTCGCAAATATTATCTCAGTAATGACAGCTGCTAACTCCCCCCCCCCACACCCACACCCCCAGTAGGATATAGGGGCAAGCACGGATGGAACTGAGAAGGATCACCATCTCCTCATACCTGTAGCCCTCCCAACTGTGGATGGGGATGATGCTCACCCTACTCTGTCCCTGAGGCCACTCCTTCCCCACTACTACTCAGGTGTGTGTGTGGAGGGGGTGGGGGGGTTGCAGCTAGCTCTATTGTGTTAAATTGCTGGCATGTCTCCACACTTAAATAAAATATATTTTAAAGATAGGGCAATGAAAAAGGTGCATAATCTAAACATGAGATTTCAGTACATTAATATGGCTAGCTTGGAGGATAAAATGGAGAGCAGTGACACGACAGAAGCTTCAAATATAGTATGAAAATTAATGATGTTTGGCAAAGAAGCACTTTTCAGGAATACTAAATAAGGCATCATGATTTCAAGCGTAAGTGTAATGACACTGGGGTAAGGTCACCCTATTTTTATATTATTTTTTGAGTCCATTTTGAGTCCATATTTTGAGTCCCTATTGTTATCTTATTCTTTAGTGTCTCCATACTCTACATCCTTACTTTTATCTTAATCCCCACCTCTTCTCTTCATCCTCTACATTCTTACTTTTCTCTTAGTCCTCACCCTCCTTCTCTCCCTATGTTACACCTCTATTTTCTATTATTCCTCATGCCTTCTTCTCATTCCTTTTTCTCCCCTACTTGTCATCTCAATTTTTTTCACCACATCCCTCTGTGGGCCAACATTGGCATCAGTCCACAGACAAACTGTTGAGAATAAGTCTTAGAGATCACTTAGCCTCAGGATAATCTTGAACTAACAATACAATATGGTTGTACAAATGTGTTGCAATAAATGTTATTGCAAAATAATGTTTCTTTATTGCAGATATACAGTAGCACAGGACTGGCTAGATAAATAGCTTGAAAGGCAGTGTGTGCTACATGATACTTTGATTAGTAATGTGTGTTTGATCTGCATATAAAATGTAGAGACCTCAGAAGGTCCTTGTTTAGATGTCAATCTTTAGATAACAGCCTATAATAAATATAGCACAGCTTGCAACAACTCCTTATAAAAAAGCAATCAATAAAACAGAGGAAAATGTGGATGCTTTCATTGTATTGTGAATCCAATATATCTTGCTAAAGGGGACTCGACCTTAACAATAAAAACAACCAATTTCATAGTGGTGTGAAACAGGCTGCAATAAAGCAGAGAGAGTGGAAGTAGTAGTAGTAGTGCTAAAGATAATAAACACTAAACAGCAATCTATCTGGTCATAGCTGTCACAGCTGTCCGTGTGAAACCATTCTGGGACAAAGTACCAGAGGATGGCAAGTTTGAAGTAATAAGTCTAAGGTCACCAGCAAAGGAATGGCCAGGCAAGTCAAAGATCAGGGGCTGGCAGAAATTATAATGAGGCCAGTAACAACTCGGATTGGTAGGAAAAAATCAGTCCAATAGAGAACAAGTATGGAGAAGGAACTGCACGAAGACATAGAAGAAACCAGATCTACTCACAGTCACAGGAACCTGTAACAGCCATTAAAAGGAGCAATAAATAGTCCCAGATGAGGTGTGATTGGCTGGTAGAAAGTCATGGGATAGAAAACAACCAATCAGGAGAAACAGCACTGAAATCTACAAGATGTACTTCTGACTGATCTGTCTCTAGAACACATAGTTGTAGCTGATGTGGCAAGCATGCTAATCCACAAGATCCACCATGGTCCACAATGGCCTTCCAAATCCTTGATTACCACTCTCTTGTAGAAGAGGCTAACCTTTTTTCACAGAAACTGAGTTTAATAGGATCACCGTACAATGAAAAATAATATATGATTAAAAACCTGCATAATTAACCAGGTAAAAAAAATCAAAGCTAGTTTTAATTAGAAAACAATATGTAGTCCCAAGAGGCATTCATGATGCTTTGGTGAAGGCTCTGTGTGGGAGAGCAGTTTACATTTCTGCAAGAACAAAACTTGTGATTATTGTTATGAGCTGTTTGCTTCTGAGTTTGTATGGGAGAATGGGGTGGGTGTCAAAATTTAAATGATCCAATTATTTAAAAAATCCACCACCCCTAGCTCCACTTTTATTATAGTAATAACCACAGGGTTTATACTTCCAGGAAGTAATGTAAACCAGACATAAAATGAAACAATCTATATATAAACAGAGTCAAAAATCATGATTTTCTCTAAAAATATGTTTATGTACATAGTTTACACAGCTGTTAATAATGTCAGTTTGTTACATACTTCTTAAACATAAGCAGTTTTTCTTGAGCTATAACTGTCCTTTAATTCTCAGCTAGCTGCATTGACCCTAGATTGCCATTCCATTTGTCTTAAGTGCTTCTTATTGTAATCATTACTGCAATCTGCAGAGTAAATTAGGTCGACTGCTCTTTGAAAACTACAGATTGTTTCATTTTTGGTGTCTAGTCAGTAAAGCCCAGATCGATAAAACCACACACTATCTCTGTAATCTGGTTCCAGGGAATAACCTCAGAACAAAATGAATGGTAATATTATATAGCTATTTGTCTGTTAAAACTCAGGACCTCATTTGGCAAACAGTAAAATAATTGGTCTTTTCATATCTTTTTGCACTGAAGCTGTTGGAAATATCCCTTCTTTTTGTGTGAGAAGCAAATATATTGATCAAGAGCTTTTAAATATTCAACTGAATGTCCTTGTTGAATAACATGAACACAATATTATAGCAGAATTTACATTGTGTTTGCATTGTATGCCAAGATAATTGTTATTGTTGTTTTTTAGTTGTTCAGTCACGTCTGACTCTCCATTACCCTATAGACCACAGCACGCCAGGTACTGTATATATTTCAGCAACTGCCCCTCATGCTCATTGCTTCAGTGACCTCATCTATCCATCTGTGCCTCTGTGGTCCCCTTCTTTCCTCTAGGGAATCCTGCCATCTCATGATATGGCCACAATATTTGAGCTTCAGCCTCATAATCATACCTTCTCGTTAACAGTTTCTTGATTTCCTGAAGTACTGATTTATTGGATCTTCTTGCAGTACAAGGGATTCTAAGTAGTTTTCGGCAACACCACATTTCAAAGGCATCACTTCTGTGGTGCTCAAAATTTGTTATGGTCCAGCTCTCACATCTGTATGTTACTACTTGGAATACCATAGTTCTAACTATGCTGATAATTTAATAATGCGTGCATAAAGGTGAAAAGCTTAAGTTTGCCTAATTCAACCTAATATTTTTATTCATAAATAGTTGTTCTGTTTCCCTGCTGTTGATAGTGGTTATATGCCAAGATGCCAGATACCAGAATAAACAAACGTGTAAAGAGGAAGGACTATGATATCCAGTTTAGGCACATATACAGTTCAGACACATAGGGCCAGATAACCTGAAGATTTAAATATACATACATGTTTTTTATAATATTCATCAGTAAGGAAATTAAGGATTTCAAAATGAAAAAAAATGTTTTATTTGTTATAAACGTTTCTTTAAAATTAACTTCAGCATAACTTATAAGTGCGTTTCTTAACCATAATGAAAATAAAAGCAAATTGATTATTATTATAATCCAGAACCCATGTGATATTTAAATAAAAGACCCAAGCTGAGTGTGCACATTGCTACATAAGAAGATTGATTATTCTTTGTTTTCTGAGCTATCACTAGCTATATCCTGCTGTAACATTTACAAAAAAAATGAAATTATTTGTCCTTCGATAAAGCTGCTTGTGTGAGGTAGAAATGCACTTTAATGTAATGTAGTCTGAAAAGAATTCTTCTTCCTCTACTCTGCATTTTTAGATTACAAAGCCGCTTGCATTTAAAACACGTCGGTAGAATGTCAAGGCTGTAGGAGATATTGTGAGATTTTAATTAATTCTGCAAACTCTATTGAATAAATATTTCTTTTTTTCACATATGGATGAATTTCTTTGCAGAAACTTAAATAAAAGAGTCATTCTGCTTTAAAGACATTATTTCTTTAATAATCATCTGTTGCATTATTTATTGCAAGGGTTGGATTATGAGAACAGGAACATTTCTTCAAAGGGCTTTTAACCAGTTTACATATAATGCTGATGAGCTTACTATTAAAAATCCTGCATACTACCAAAAAGAGTCTGGGATTTATATATTTTGTCTATAAACATGCACATGGCCTCCAATAATATGGTACTATAACGTTGTTAGCCGTTATTTTTATTCTACTTTTAGTATAAATATATAATATTGAACCTGCTGACAAAGATGTTCTTAGGGCTTCATTCTATTATTGGCCGTAAAACGTCCGCAAGGCTGCGATTCCTTGCGGGGGTTCCGTTATCTTGCAATTCAATTATACGGCCCGCAAGGATCTCACCTTACGGCCGGCTGTATATCTTGCAACCGGCCGTAAGCTCAGAAAACTTTAAACGCAAAAATAAATTCAAGACGGCACTGTACAGCTCTGTAAATGCTAGGGATCATATTGGGGGACATGAGGATTAATAGCAACCCCCTCTCAAGCTTGCACATCAGCCCAAATCCGAGTTTACATTAACTGTTTATTTTCCGTCCGCAGCGTGGGCGTATCTGAGGTGCTCCAAGCCCTCGGGACTTTTTCCATGGATTTTTGACATAAATTAAAAAATTATTTATTTACGGATTTTAGTGTAGGGGAATGTTGTGCTATTTTTGCTAACACCTACAATCACTTTATAGTCTCCTCAGAGTGCAGGATGGCTTTATTTCGGCTTTATAATGTGCTTAATTGGTGCTAGCGGGACCTTTTTCCTGCAAGTAAGCTGAGGCTCGGTTTTAGCCTTGCAGAGAGGGTTCCCGGAGCAATTGAATAGCAACCGGGATTTTCTTGCGGCCGAAACTCTTGCGGCCGTTTTAGATCAAAGGCTTTCCTCCGGCGCGAGCGGCCGCAAGGGATAGCAAGGCGCCGGCCGCAAGCCTGCCGGAATCCCCGGCCGGAGGGGAATAGAATAGCCGAATAGCTTGCGGACGGTCCTTGCGGCCCCGCATCTCCTACGGACGATAATAGAATGAGGCCCCTAGTGTTTATCTTGCCATAGGCCCAATGAGTTGTAAGCACCCCCACCTCTATAACTGCTACTCCTTTCACCATGTTGTGCACTCATCCCAGAAAGGTGTTACGTAAAAGTTCTACTTTACAGACATGGGTTATAGATAAGTGGAACAGCATTCTAAAGTGTATCATATGGGGTATTCTTCTATTACATACTTCTATTGTCATTTCTATTCATGTATGCTATCAGCAAAAGTGAATAGAGATATTATGTGAATCCACAGTTCTTCCCACTCCTCCTATGTGACATATCATTTTAGAAACAAAGGCAAAAGGTCTCAAACCATTAAAGCAAAATGTAATACCACAGTTTATTAGTTGTCATCTGCAGTCATATGTTTATATTTATGTGTTTATGTATAAATAACATTTGTCATAAAGTATTCATTATATTAAGACGGCACCCCAACATTTGCGTGCACAACAGGGCGCCGACAACAGCGAGCCAGCGTTTAAAAAAAATTGTGCTAAATTTTGTATCCCCTAACGCGCTGAACCCCTCTAACCCTAACCCTTTAAGGCTAACCCTAATCCTTAGACCTCCATGCCTAACCCTAACCCTTTAACCTGTAAGCCAAACCCTTAGACCCCCATGCCTAGCCCTAACCCTTTAACCTGTAAGCCTAACCCTAACCCAAAGCCTCAATAAGCCTAACCCAAAGAACCGTTAAGCCGATCCCTAAAACCCCTAAGACCAACTTACCTGCAGTCTGGGCGGCACGCAGTTGTCGGGCGCGCTCTTGTCTGGTGCTCAGTTGTCGGCTTGTGCATTTATCGGCTTGCTGATGACCGAGCGCTGTTGTTGAGCGCGATAAGGATGTGCTACCATTAGAGACAGATATATAACTCCATATGGACATATACACTGCACTGTGATCTGAACATCTTCTGTTTCACAAATATTGTCCTGATTCCCTTAGACAGAAATACACCAATACCTGTGGGCTTATCTCTAAAACATACCTTTGGAAAGTATACTATAAAGAAATGACCATGAGCCATGTTCAATATAATAAAGTAGTACTGTGAGAAATAATCCTTTTTTATGAAAATTAAAATAATAAAATGACAATCTTACCTATTTTCATCCTTTCCCTGCTGTCCAGTTTCTTCTCATTGGTACATCTGTTTTTTAATCATGATTTAGATATGGCCTCTTATCACACCATGTATCACTCCACTGTGCACAACAAATATTGGACGTGTAATAAGGTCTTAGAAAACTATTATATAATCATGATGCTTTGTTATGATGAGTAAAGTCCATAGCAGAAAGTGTCAACATGATCTAGGTATGTTGATAATAACATTATTTACGGTTAATTTATGCAATTCCAAAGTTCTTATTTACAACATACCATATTTACAACGTACCTCGGTTTATGTCGTTAATCCATTCTGGACGGAACAATGTAAACCGAAAATGATGTAAACCGAGGTAGCATTTCCCATAGGAATCAATGTACATTTTACACATTTTCTCAATTTTTTTAACAAAACCTTCAAACTAAACAGACATAACTAAACATCAATAATGACATCAAATAATGACATGGCTGGTAGAAAGTAAAGGGCTAGAAAACAACCAATCAGGAGAAACAGCACTGAAACCTACAAGTTGTACTTCTGACTGATCTGTCTCTAGAACACATAGTTGTAGCTGCTGTGGCAAGCATGCTAATCCACGAGATCCACCATGGTCCACAATCAGGGTGTGGGCCCTGACAATAGCCTTCCAAATCCTTGATAACCACTGTATTGTAGAAGGGGTTAACCCTTTTTCACGGAAACTAAATTTGGCACATTGACTCTGACAGGCTGGGCACACTGATGCTTACAGGGACAGGCTGGGCTCTTACTGGCACAGACACAGGCAGGCTGCGAAGAGGACCAGGGTGTCGTGATCAAGTCGGCTTCCGTGCATGCGTCAACTTCTGCTCCAAAATGCAAAACAAGGGAGCAACATAACCTGAGGCCGTCATTTCCTGACGTAACTAGAAAACGACGCAAACCGCGGGCGACCTAACCTGAGGTACCGCCGTATTGTTAAAAAATTGTTCACATTTTCTGGTACATGTGGCACAGAGTATGGCATTGTTCCAATGTATCTAAATTCATTGTAACAAAACCCAGTTCTTGGACTGCTTAGTATTGTTGGCTTGGTATCACTTGACACATTGTGAATATCTAGGCCTCATATCCTTTTGGGATGTGCATATATTGTATCAGTCTATGTACTGGTGACACCAATAATTATAATTAATAGGCATTGTATTGTATGAACAATTAGTTAATGACAGTTATCAAATTTCTTTTCTGTTATTTTGTATTACTGCTCAACAGAAATACCACTGCCTACAGACATTTCTGTGTATATACAAACATATTTTAATATGCTACACTGGAATCTTCAGGCTGCTTCTTGCCCTAGGCCTGGGCCTTGTGGACCTAGGTAGAAACACATCCCTGATTTATGGCATTTCTAATAAACTATACTAAAGCATCTTTAAGAAACAAAATATAGTATCTTACTTATTTTATATTGTATTCAAATTTTTTATTTAGTATAAATGAGTAAGCACCGTTTTTTTGTATCCAAGGATGGGAGGCCTAATGTACTCTTGTTTATGTGACATGATGGCACGAGTTTTGCAGGTCATATAGTGCATACTAGTGATGTCGCAAACCTAAAATTTTCGGTTCGCGAACCGCGAACGCGAATCGCGAACCGGCGAACATCAGCGAACCGCCATAGACTTCAGTGGGCAGGCGAATTTTAAAACCCACAGGAACTCTTTCTGGCCACAATAGTGATGGGAAAGTTGTTTCAACGGGACTAACACCTGGACTGTGGCATGCCGGAGGGGGATCCATGGCAAAACTCCCATGGAAAATTACATAGTTGATGCAGAGTCTGGTTTTAAGCCATAAAGGGCATAAATTACCTAACATTCCTAAATTGTTTGGAATAACGTGCTTTAAAACATCAGGTATGATGTTGTATCGATCAGGTAGTGTAAGGGTTAGGCCCGCTTCACAGTGACAGACCAAACTCCCCGTTAAACGCACCGCAAACAACCACAAACAGTCCATTTGCACAACCGCAAACTCCCCTTTTGCACAAGGTTGGATACCAAGCTAGCCATGTCCCGTTCCTTGTCCTCACTGATGTCATAGAAGGTCTCTTCCTCCACCCAGCCACGTACAACACCAAGGGTCCCCGAAAGGTGACAACAAGCCCCCTGGGACGCCTGCTGTGTTTGGTCTTCCACCTACTCAAAGCCACCTTCCTCCTCTGACTCCTCTTCTTCAGACTCCTCTCACTGCATTGCCTCTCTCTGCATTATTATAAGGTGTGTTAAGTAGTACTACTCTTATGAGTTTAATACTTGTTACGTCACCTATCAGGGGGCGTGTATAAGGCCTGGATTTTTAGAACCAGGAGATGGAAAAAGATGCTTTGTTGGTCGTATCACTTCAATTTTGGGGCACGGCACGTGCAGTCCATGGTGCCACCAGATAGGAGTGGCGTGTTTGTAAGTACTACTCTTATCAGTTTAATACTTGTTATGTCACCTATCAGGGGGCGTGTATAAGGCCTGGATTTTTAGAACCAGGAGATGGAAAAAGATGCTTTGTTGGTCGTATCACTTCAATTTTGGGGCACGGCACGTGCAGTCAAAGGTGCCACCAGATAGGAGTGGCGTGTTTGTAAGTACTACTCTTATCAGTTTAATACTTGTTACGTCACCTATCAGGGGGCGTGTATAAGGCCTGGATTTTTAGAACCAGGAGATGGAAAAAGATGCTTTGTTGGTCGTATCACTTGAATTTTGGGGCACTTTGTGACATTAGCTTCTTACGCTCAAACATGTCCTTTACAGGCACCTGACTATGGGCAGATGAGCAGGAACTGCTCAAGGCGAGAGACGGAGTGGCGGATGGTTGAGAGGGGGCAAGGAGGACAGCAGTGGTTGATGTGGCTTATGATGCTGCTCCAGGAGGAGGATGGCGGCTTTGAGTTTGTGTGCTGCTTGTACTCATGTGTTGGTCTGGAGTCACCCAAACATTAGGTCTCAACCTGTAGAGGATAAGGGAACCAGGCTACTCTAGACCTCATTCATCATTACAGGTTTTGACAGATCGGTACTATGCGTGCAAGCTACTGTGACAACAGATATGAGTGGCACTGTGCACTTGCAGAAGTTGGTAGAGTAGACACTGTAGGTCTGACACACACGCTTGCAGACAACTAACTGCTATGCAATCTATTACAGTACAATTTTTTTGTTTTTGTTTTAAATGTACACTACTGTTACACCACATATGAGTGGTGTGTTAAGTAGTACTACTCCTATCAGTTTAATCCCTGTTATGTGCCCTTTTTTTGGGTTTGGTTGTTGAAGCCACAGTGCAGCACCAGAGGCCAGAAAAATTAGGCATGTATACATGCCGGAAAAATTAGGTATTGTTGATCTTGCAGTGAGCAGAGAAGAAGGTAGGCCTGATTCAACGCCCCATCCCTGCATATCCACACTCAGAGATTGAGGGGGCGACCCTTACAAGGCCACGGGCCGGAGATATAAAGGGGGGCCATCCCAAATAAGCACACAAGCGCGGACAAAGGTAGTGAAGGGGACATAGAGGCCCATGGACTGACGGTCGCCATCTTGGCAGGAAAAGGGCCCAGCAATTAAGCCAAACTGACCCAGCACAGGCAGCTACTTGAGTCAAACGCTGTACAATTACACCTTAATAAAGCTGAAACATGCAGCAGCAGGGATTCTAAACGGCCACACGGGGACAAGGAGGCTAACAGCCCCCACAGTCTCTGCACCACAAAAATCCGTATTTGTCGTATTATTCAGACGCACGTGCATCTTT
Organism: Discoglossus pictus; assembly: GCA_027410445.1. Lineage (NCBI taxonomy): Eukaryota > Metazoa > Chordata > Amphibia > Anura > Alytidae > Discoglossus > Discoglossus pictus. The sequence goes on along the minus strand of CM050163.1, from coordinate 433,193,640 downwards.
GTGTTACATTTCCTGATAATTTTATTATCTTGATCTTTATATATTTACTAGCGACTTGCCCGTCAAAAAATGGCGGCAATAAGATTGTAAGGCAAGTAATGGTGTTTGGACGAGACATTCATTTTGTTGGCGGTCGGAGATCCTTCGGCCCTCATTGCGAGGCTGTTGGTTGTATTTTTTTTCTGATAGGTGCTTTTGCTGTTATTCTTTGGTCGGCGGTGATGTGTTTTTTGCGCTTATTGCAAGGCTTTGTGTGCTATGAGCAGCGTTGGCACTCGTTGTGAGGCGCGCAGTGAATGGCTTTTATGTTTAATGTGATAATGTTTTTTTTGTGTATATGTATTTTTGTATGCTAATGAAATAATTACTAAATGAATATACTTTACCTATTTGTAAGTAATATATGCAGGAAGCATTGTGCTGAAGAGCTGACAATCTGTTTTCATGTTCCTGCAGCATACAATGTAGGTTTTCAGTGCTGTGGAGCTGCTGTGTAAGTGTCAGCAATGTGCGCAGTGTGTAGTGTAAATAGGCTGCGTGCGCGAGGGGAAGCCGTTAGGGTAGCTGGGTACTTCCGCATTGTGTAAGTTAGTGTTGTAAAATGGCGGCAATAAGATTGTAAGGCAGGTAATGGTGTTTGGACGAGACATTCATTTTGTTGGCGGTCGGAGATCCTTCGGCGCTCATTGCGAGGCTGTTGGTTGTATTTTTTTTCTGATAGGCGCTTTTGCTGTTATTCTTTGGTCGGCGGTGATGTGTTTTTTGCGCTTATTGCAAGGCTTTGTGTGCTATGAGCAGCGTTGGCACTCGTTGTGAGGCACGCAGTGAATGGCTTTTATGTTTAATGTGATAATGTTTTTTTTGTGTATATGTATTTTTGTATGCTAATGAAATAATTACTAAATGAATATACTTTACCTATTTGTAAGTAATATATGCAGGAAGCATTGTGCTGAAGAGCTGACAATCTGTTTTCATGTTCCTGCAGCATACAATGTAGGTTTTCAGTGCTGTGGAGCTGCTGTGTAAGTGTCAGCAATGTGCGCAGTGTGGAGTGTAAATAGGCTGCGTGCGCGAGGGGAAGCCGTCAGGGTAGCTGGGTACTTCCGCATTGTGTAAGTTAGTGTTGTAAAATGGCGGGGAATGTGTATGTGGTACGCGGGTGTGGATGATTTAGCGTCCTTGTTAATAGTGTATCTTTACCTCGTACGGCTTTTTAGGAAAATCCGTATGTGTTTTGCGTGTTTCGTGTCCTGTAGCCTCGTTTTCTTTTTTTCAACTTCCGTTTTTTCTCTCACTTAGGTGATTTTCGCGTGTCTAAACTCATGAATTTGGACTTAAATGGAGGTGTAACTTCACTTGCAGAGGTCCTCGGTACCCGCCTTGCTGTGGGTAAGCTTTTTATGTGTTTGTTGTGTGTATTTATTGTGTTTTTAATGTTTTTAAGTGCGCGCGGTTCGGGCGTTAAGGTCGTATTTTTGTGAGCTCGTAATGTTTTTTTTTTTCTAAGTCCCGTATTTTTGGATGGTAAGTCCGTAAATTTGATGGTGTAAGTCCCGCCTGCGGCTCATTGCAGCCGACGTGGGAGCCTTCGGCGCTCCTTGCCAGCAACTCTGGCCCTCGCTTCGCAAGCCCGCAGCGTTAGCAACAACCCGCCTGCTCACAACTATATATGTGATATCTGCAACGTCTTCCCCAGTTGGCACTTGTAAATCGGCTAAGCGACAAAAAAAATGGCGTCCGGAAAAAATGAAAACGAGGCTACACGACCCCAAACCTCGCAAAACATCGCCAGCCATGTACGACTTTTACCTAGGAACAGACGAGGTACAAAATACACTATTAGAAATAATGGAAACTGCTGGCGAGCCGCGTAACACATACACAATCGCTGCCATTTTACAACACTAACTTGCAACTAATAACATTACAAATCTAAAATGGCGCGTTACACGACTATACAAGCGGTTTCCCCTCGTGCACTGCGCACATTGCTGACACTTACACCTCAGGTCACCAACAGTCCAAATGTACACTGTAAGCTGCAGGAAAATCAAAACTGATTGTTAGCTCTTCAGGATATTAATCACTGGATATATTAATTACAAATAGGTAAAGTATTTTAGTAATTAATTAATTCACTATTATTAAAAAAAATATCTATAAAAAAAATACGCTTAATAGCATATTTTACACTGCCGTTACTTTACATACATTAACGCTTCGCACTTCCTAATACATTTGTTCATTCACAATAGTTATTATCGTTCATTCATTTAATAAGTATTAATTAGTAATGGAAAATAAAAATGTAGACTTTACACTACACTAAAATGTTTTACTTTTTACTCTGCAGTTATATATCTGGATTACTGCTCATTGGCTGCCAGCGATAGCACTCTCAAAGCAGTTACAAATCTAAATCACTTTATTATGCTCTGAGACCTGAATACATTTTTTTATTTACACTGCACAAAAAAAATTATATATTTAACACTGTACTTATATATCTGTCTTTGCGATGATCTCCGAAGATTGATCGTTGCAAAGCACGAAACATGAAGGACACGAGGGAAGAGGCTCACAATGAGCGCCAAAGGTCCTCAGAGTACAAAAAGCATCACATTGTGTGGCAAACAGCATTGCCATGGCTTCAAACTTTATTGCCCCGTCATTTGTGCCAGGCAAGTCGCTAGTGATATAATATAACATAATGCAATACAATATTATACAGTACACATGGATGTTGGAACTGGGGGGGGGGGGGGTAAGGGGTAACCCCCCCGCCCCAGATTTCTTATTGTATGTATGTATGCGTATAGAAGCTAACAGGGGAGGGGAGAGGGGGAGGAAACACAGGGGAGAGGGAGAGGAAGACACAGGAGAGGGGAGAGGGGGAGGAAGACACAGTGGAGAGGTGGAGGAAGACACAGGGCAGAGGGGGGAAGAGAAACAGGGTAGGGGAGAGGTGAGGGGAAGAGACGCATGGGAGGGGGAGAGACACAGGAGAGAGTGGGGGGTAGAGACACAGGGGAGAGGGGGGAAGAGACTAATGGGAGGGAGTGGTGAGGAGACACCGGGGAGAGGAAAGGGGGTAAAGACACAGAGGAGGGGGGAAGAAACACAGGGGAAGGGAGAGGGGGTAGAGACACAGGGGAGAGGGGGTAGAGACACAGGGGAGAAGGGGGATGAGACACAGAGGAGGGGGAGAGACACAGGGGAGAGGGAAGGGGGAAAGACACAGGGGAGGGGGGAAAGAAACACGGGAAGGGAGAGGGGGTAGAGACACAGGGGAGGGGGGAGTGACAAAGGGAAGAGGGAAGGGGGAAAAGACACAGGAGAGGGGGGAAAGAAACACTGGAGAAGGGAGAGGGGGTAGAGACACAGGGAAGGGTGGGAGAGACACAGGGGAGAGGGGGGGAGAGAGACACATGGGAGGGAGTGGGGGGGAGACACAGGGGAGAGGGGGGGAGAGACACATGGGGGGAGTGGGGGGAGACACAGGGGAGGTCTTGTGCTTTATTATTATTATTATTATTATTACTATATAATGTGTAGATGTACCGGCTGGGCATGCTCTTGTGCATTATTATTATTATTATTATTATTAGTATATAATGTGTATATGTACCGGCTGGGCATGCTCTTGTGCATTATTATTATTATTATTACTATATAATGTGTAGATGTACCGGCTGGGCATGCTCTTGTGTATTATTATTATTATTACTATATAATATGTAGATGTACTGGCTGGGCATGCTCTTGTGCATTATTATTATTATTATTAGTATTTTACTAATAATAATAATAATAATAATGCACAAGAGCATGCCCAGCCGGTACATCTACACATTATATAATAATAATAATAATAATAATAATAATAATAATAATAATAATAATGCACAAGAGCATGCCCAGCTGGTACATCTACACATTATACAGTAGTAATATTAATAATAATAATAAGGCACAAGAGTCCTTCAGCACTGCACTGGACACTGAATAAACTTGCCTAGCTATGGTTTTCCCTATTGATGCAGTATCACCTACACTCTCCCTCCTCTCAGTAAGACTGCAAGTTAGTTATGATTCCAAAATGGCTGCTGTCCATGAGGTTAAAGGGTCTGGAAGGGAGTGTATGCTGCTGATTGGCTGGAATTTGTCTGCTGACTGTGACATGCAGGGTCAAAGTTTGCTCAATGATAAAGTATTGGGGGCGGGTCGAATCTCGCATATGTTCGCTGTTCGCCGCGAACGCGAACATGCTATGTTCGCCGGGAACAAACCGCCGGCGAACTATTCGTGACATCTCTAGTGCATACCAAAATTCATTCAATTTCTAGCAAAACACTCTTTAAAAATGAAGCAGAACTATATAAGAAATTGTGCAAAACCACAATAAAATTTTCACAAAGTAATACATTTTTGCAGGTCTTTAGTTCATAATCACCTTTATCCAGAATTTCTCAGTCTTGCCTTCTCCCTACCACTGTCCCATTATAAGATGATGGAAATCATATCAGAATATATGAAAACTTGACCCATTATAAAAACATAGTACTCCCAAAAGGTTTAATCATGCATTTCAAAGAGTATGGCCCCTGTTTAATTGAGCAATTGTTAGTTACTGGAGCCCATAATGTAGACCGTAAATTAATTTGCTATTCAATTGCGTTTTTTAGCTAGCTGTAAAATATATGTTGCAGGCTGAAAATACATGCAGTTGTTAAAATAGTAACTCCGACCCATCTATCTTTCAATCCCGCAAATGTTACAATCACTAAAGTCGCAAATCGATATTCAATTGCTACAATTCCCCAAGGACGCAATTGCCTTCAAACCCACAAACGGCATATGTAGTCAAATATATTACGGGTTCCAAATAGGACTCACAAAGGGTTTACAGACTAGTTTGTAACACTGCAAAAGACAATTACTGTACTTTAAAATATAGGGAAAGCAAAATGAGTCATTCAAATACATTGCACAACAATTCCCAAGGAACAAATAAGCCTTAAGCAAATATTTTTTTCCCCTCATATGTTGGAATGGTCATGCATATGCCAATATGAAAAGTGTGGCTGCTTAAAGCAATTAAAGACCCACTACCTGATTAAATTGCAACACATGCAAAAACATGAAACTGCCTGCCATATTATCCCTTTCTCACTCACAGAGGCTATAACGTGGACCTAGATTGGGAAAAGACATAGTGGCCAAATTACACTGCCACATGACATATACCAAGTATCAGGGGGACATGCACCACACTAATCTACTCTAACCCATCAGGAAGAGCCGCAAACACACATGGAGTCTGTGCAAAGGTATGTGGCAAAGTTGTATACCCATTATCATTTGTCATATTGTTATCAGCCCTTCAGGGGAATGTTGACAGTATCACACATTAGACCTCTTATGTGTATTAACCCTATATTATGATATTATTATTATTATTATATGTATAAATCACAATTGCATTGTAACTAGGGCTCATTAGTTTACACACTGACACAGTGATAACGGTATAACAAAGCTTTATTTCCTACACAGAGCACAATCAGAAATGTACACGACTGTAGATTAATATCATGGGTGTGGTTTGGGCTGATCCCGAAAGGGCAAAGGGCCTTTCTGATAAAGAGGATACCTAAAGGGGGTAATGTCATAGTCTATAATAATCATGATGAATAGCACCTACCAGGGTCACATGTGGTCATTACACCACTGCAACCAGAATCTGATGAAAAAAAAGGATCATCAGAAATCACTCTATTGAATCAAAGTAACCAGTAATGCCCCATTACTGAGGAAGAGCAGAGGGTGAGTACAAGTAGCACCAAATCTAATGAAGTGGTTGGGCCACAGCTGAAAGGACAACCAGCTGCAAATGTGTCTGGAGAGGAAAGGAAAGTCTGCTGCTGCAAAGAACAATTCAGCATAGGAATATGGAATGTTAGAACCAAGGTAAACTGGTCATGGTCAAACATGTGGTGACAAGGTTAAACATTTATAGCCTGGGAACTGGCGAACTTAAATGGACTGGGATTGGACATTTCACATCAGACAACCATCAAATATTCTACTGTGGTCAAGAATCCCACAGAAGAAATGGAGTCGCCCTCATAGTCAATCAAAGGGTTGCCAAAGCCGTGCTTGGTTACAACCCAATAAATGGCAGAATTATTTCAATTCAAATTCAAGGCAAGCCATTTAACTTTAAAGTGACCCAAGTCTGCGCTCCAACCATGGATGCTGAAGAGGCTGAAGTTGTCCAGTTCTATGGAGATCTTCAACACGTCATATACAGTATATAACACCAATAAAATATGTTACTGTCATCCTAGGAGATTGGAATGCTAAAGTAGGGAACCAAAAGATACCTGGAATAAATGGCAAGTTTGGTCTTGGAGTACAGAATGAAGCAGGTCAGAGATCAGTAGAATTTTGTCAAGATAATTCTCTGGTCATAGCAAACACCCTCTTCCAACAGCCTAAAAGACGAATCTATACATGGACATCACCAGATGGACAATATAGAAAGCAGATTGTCTATATACTTTGTAGCCAAAGATGGAGGCGCTATATACAGTCAGCAAAAACAAGACCTGGAGCTGACAGTTGCTCAGACCATGAGCTTCTTATTGCAAAGTTCAGAATTAAACTGAAGAAAAGAGGGAAAATCGTCAGACCAAGAAGATACAAAATAAATAATTTCCCTTGTGAATATGTAGTGAAAGTAAAGAATAGATGTAAGGGTCTAGACATGGAAGATAAAATACCTGAAGAACTCTGGACCAAAGTTTGCAACATTATCCAGGAAACACCAACAAAGAATATCCCTAAAATAATGAAAACTAAGAAGGCAAACTGGCAATGTGATGAAGCTTTGGAAGTAGCCCAGGAAAGAAGGAGAGTGAAAGGTGTTGGTGATAGGAAAAGATTTGTCAAACTGAATGCAGAATTCCAGAGGATAGCACGAAGAGACAAGACTTTCGACAGTGAGCGATGTAAAGAGATTGAAGAAAATAATAGAATAGGAAAGTCAAGAGATCTCTTCAAGGAAATTGGGGATCTCAAAGGAACCTTTCATGCCAAAGTGGGCGTGATAAAAGACCAAAATGGAAGGGACTTAACAGAAGCAGATTAGATAAAAAAGAGGTGGCAGGACTACCAGGAAGGATCTTTAAAGCAGTGATGACCTCAATAGTTTGTCCAATAAGCTGGAGCAAGACATCTTGAAGAGTGAAATGAGATGGGTACTAGGATGCCTTGCTAATAACAAGGCTGCGGGAGTAGATGGAATCCCAATTGAACTATTCAACATTTTACAGGAAGTGTACAGAAAGTGCTGCTTGCCTTATGCCAACAAATTTGGAAAACTCAACAGTGGCCAATAGACTGGAAAATGTCAGTCTACATCCCAATCCCCAAAAAAGGCAGTGCCAAAGAGTGCTACAATTATTGAACAAATGCCCTCATTCCACATGCCAGCAAGGTAATGCTTAAGATCCTACAAGCTAGGCTCCAACAATACATGGACGAGGAACTACCAGATGTGCAAGCCGGGTTCCACAGAAAAAGAGGAACAAGAAATCAAATTGGCAATGTCAGATGGATAATAGAGAAAGCAAGAGAGTTCCAGAAAAAAACATTTAGTTCTGCTTCATAGACTATTCTAAAGCATTTGACTGTGTGGATCACAACAAAATGTGGCAAGTTCTTAAAGAGATGGGAGTACCAGATCAGCTCATCTACCTCCCGAGGGCTGTGACCAAGAAGCCACAGTCAGAATCTAACATGGGACCACAGAATGGTTCAAGATAGGAAAAGGTGTGAACAAGGTTGTATATTGTAACCTTATTTATTCAACTTATACAGCAGGACTGGATGAGTCTAAAGCTGGAATCAATATTGCTGGAAGAGACATCATCAATCTCAGACACGCTGATGATACTACTCTGATGGCTGAAAGTGAGCAGGAACTAAAGGACCTATTAATGCAGGTAAAATAAGAGAGTGCAAAAGCTGGCCTGCTGTTCAACGTTAAAAAGACAAAGATCATGGCAAACGGCAATATCAGTTCCTGGAAAATAGAAATGGAGGCAGTGACAGCTTTTCCTGGGATCCAAGATCTCTTCAGATGGTAACTGTAGCCATGAAATTAAAAGACAATTGCTTCTGGGGATGAAAGCCATGGCAAGTTTGGACAAGCTAGTAAAACGTAATGACATTACAATATCAAAAAAGGTCTGCATAGTTAGAACTATGGTATTGCTTGTAGTAACATACGGATGTGAGAGCTGGACCATAAAGAAGTCTGAGAATTGATGCATTTGACTTGTGGTGTTGGCGAAAACTGCTTAGAATCCCTTGAACTGCGAGAAGATCCAATAAATCAGTACTTCAGGAAATCAAGACAAACTGTTCACTGGGAGCTATGATCATAAGGCTGAAGCTCAAATATATATAAAACCAAACAATGATAAACCAGTAATGCGCATTGCACTTACTTTTGGTTATCATCTGCTCAATTAAACAGATGCAATAAATCATGGGTAATGTCATACCAATCAATTCCACACACAGTGTGTTTCATATACTAAGGAATAATCCCAAATAGATGATCAGAATCTGGAAAACAGAGATAGGAGGTTGAGGAACATGCCTTCATGGTCGTGAGATTAAGCTATTAAGACCTACAGAGACAAGAACCAGATATCAATCAGAACACTTTTTGGATTGACTTCAACACCAATGGCAATCCACAATGAACATCAAATGCTGAAATATTCAAAATAACCATACGTCTACACACTCTGTAACCAGGCAATAGTATGTCAACATTTATACTAATTTATGTTCATTGAGGAGTGTTGATGAGGAGGACTTAGGCGATGGTCTTGTTCACCTCCTCTTTCTCAGCACTGGGCCCCCACCTTTCGTGCCCATGCGCCTCCTCCCTCTACCACATTGAGGAGGTGCTGGAGTGAGGGGTGCGTCCACCTGGTGTGGCTCATCTGGTCCTCTGTGGCCCTCGCAGGCCCCCTGTGGCTTCTGCAGCCCTGCAGGTCTTTTGTGACCCTGAGCGTCTTCTGTGGCTCCCAGGCCCCTTGTTGCCCCCGGAGATCCCCTGTGGCCCTCCAAGTTACCTGTTGTCCCTGTGGTCTCCCTGTGGCCCCTACAGCCCCTTATAGACCCTGTGGGCCTCCTGAGGGGCCCCTGTGGTCTGTTATGGCCCACTGTGGTCGCCCACAGACCCCAGGCCCCCACCCTATGCCCCCTGCAGGCCCTGGGCCCTCTGGAGCCCACTTTGTTCCCCCTCAGCCTCCTGTGGCCCCTCATGGACCTCTGCAGCCTCCCACAGCCCCCTGTAGCCACCCGCGGCTCCCTGTGGCCTCCCTCTGACCCTTCGGACCCCCTCAGTCCTTGCGGGCCTCCCCGCCTTCTGGCCTGCCATGGCCCCTCCTCACCCCAGGAAGTGAAGTGCAGCATCAGGCAGGTAAGAAAGTATTTATATGAGTATAAATATATATATACTGTATATATATATATATATATATATATATATATATTCTTTTTTTTAATATATATTCTATATATGTACTGTGTGAGTTGGAGGGGGTTCGGGAAGTGCAAAAAAAATTGTGCATGCCCCCTCCTGGGGGAGGGGGAGCCAAATTTTATTTTTAAATATTTTATATATATTCTGTATATGTACTGTGTGAGTTGTTTTTGGAGGGGGTTCCGGAAGTGCAAAAAAAACTGTGGGGGGGGGGGGGGGGAGAGCCCAAATTTTCTTTTTGCACTGGGGCCCCAATGCACTAGCTTCTAGACTGGCCTAACGCTATGTATAGCTATGTGTACGTATTAATCTATATATGTGAATTATGTTATATGTGTTATCAGTAAATGTGTGTTGTAAATTAAGTGTTAATATTTCTTAGTAGTCAAAAAAGCAAAAAACTCACAAAACTGCTCCTTGTCTCTCTCTCTCTCTCTCTCTCTCTCTCTTTAAAACTCTGAAACCCACCAATGCCTATACCTGTGTTTTGACTTTCTCAGCTACAGCACAGTAAAGGGCTTAAGGTTTCCACTGCCCTTTAAAGTGGTCTCCCCCAGCATTCATTATCGTTCTCCGGTTCCTATTGGTTAATTGTGCTGTGACAGAATTGGAAATGACGGGCTTGATTGAGTTTGGCGGGCTTCATTAGATCAGATACACGGAAGCGTTACATACGAAACTAGGGTTTACGGTTTTGAGGCTTTGGCCCATAAATTGTGGCCTTGTTCAATTTAATCACTCTGTAACTGTTGCAGATTTCAAGCCTTCAGACTTACGGCCGGTATCAAGGCAACTGCGGGCTTGCAACTGAATAAAGGCCTATGTTTTAAATATTATAAATTATTTTTTTTTCATGTAAAATGTCTGTGTATATTGTGACTTTAACAAACAGCAAAATTCTTCTACAGCTGTGTCATTGCTCAAAGGTATTAGGTTAATTTTATTCCCCATTAGAATTCCTTTTTGTTTCTCAAAAGAAAGCACATTGTACACATTTTCAATACCCCACTTTTGGTCACAGCAAAGGAAATATGGGCTGTTCATGGTCCCTTTCATGCCTGCTTACAGATCTTTTTTGCCTATTTTTCTCAAACTGTAAATCAAAGTCCTTCCAAGTTGGAAGCTAGCAGGTTGTATCTACTCTGGGCCAGCCTACCCAAGAGCCAATTCTGAATCCACTCCACAAAGTGTAGCACATTAAATAGGTGCCTGGGAACACAAGCCTGCTGGAAACTCATTATATCTGGCTTCTCCTGACACTGGCACCTAAAATACCTGTCTTTCAAGCATATAGATCTGAACCAGTGTACTGATATCTGAGCTCTCCCAGTGGAGCCCAATACAAATACAGAGGTTTTCTTGATCTTGTTTTCAGGCAAGAGTAATAGTGCAGTTAATTTCACTTCGGATCACAAATGTCAGAGATAAAAGCTATTGTGTTGTGTCTGAGAAGAATGTTTCAACCATTTCCAACATCCCACACTGCTTGATATTTGTGAATAATTTTAAGACCGTAAGCAGTACGACACTGAGATGTAAACAAGATATATTAACAGTGTTTGCAGTTTTTTGGATTCTGATAATGCCGAAGACAGAGCATAGCTCCAATAAAAAGTAAACATTACAACTAGCCATCATTACAGCAGAATTGTCCCGCTACAGTAACACATACTGTTAACTATAAATTATAATGTGCTTTCATTGTGAGTCAGTCTGTTGGAATGTGTAAGAAATGATAAGTCTAGTGTAGCATTTCATTTAAAAACACTTAGGTAGAACACAGAATTATTTCAGGTTGAATGCTACGAAATAGATTAAAATAATCTATCTCCTTAGCACATTCGCTTTACAAGCTGCAAAGTAAGTCTAGGTAAAATCACTGAAGGATATTTGCTGTTCTTGTTACTTTTAGTCCCTTTACATCTCTCCTTTGAAAGTTAAAATCAAAGAAAGTCTTACTTCTAAGCTGTACTATAATGGGAGAGGGAGTGGAAAGGGGATGTATATAGCAGATAAAACCTACAAGAACTATCAATGTTAAGTGTAGCCAAGGATATTTACATTTGGAACATTTATGTACCAATTGTGTTGGGAAACAGGTGAAAATCCCTGCCAAAGAATGTTAAATACATAATGGGATAGATTCACTAAAGAAGTGCACTATGAAGCCAGCCCACCACTATATTAACTTAGCTCTGTTTCCTAGTAACTAATTAGCCCATTATGTTATAGTTACAATGGATGTAAAAGCAAAGAAGTGATCAATATCCTTTTTATTTATTAAAGGAATCAAGTTTTTGAATATTGATAAGTATGGGAAGAACACAAGAAGACCTAACAATCTAAAATAGAGCCGTGGTAGAAAATAATGGAACGCTCAGGCTAATGGTATGGTAGATTGCAGGGTGTAAATCTGATACACTAATCTAATGAATGAGAGTGATAGCATACAACTCTCTCAGGACACCTTAGATTCAGTTATAGCAGGGATTGATTGGTGTCACCGTTTCAATCACATTTTGTGATCCCAAGAAAACCACTATAGAGATATACAGAGATATACAATCATGCTCTCTTTAGTAAAGGCAGTGGGGAGTCATGGGGTAAACTGTGTGTGGTGCAGGAAAATACTAGGGAATATGTAAGTTTTGACAATTAAATATAATATATGAGTGAATATGTTTTTTCTTTTTAAATCGTTTTTATTGAAATGAAAGACATTACATTGTTAGATTAACAAAACAAGTCCAACATACATTATATACAAATGACAACCTAATAAAGAAAAAACACTTGTTTGCATTTTTTCCCAATAGTTTTAGTTTTTCTGTAGAATAAGTATAAATGTTATATTATGCCAGTCTTGATTAAACCAATGAGTGAACAAAAAAAATAGGAGGGAAGGGTGAGAGGGAGGGATGAAGCATTGCATTATATCATCTCTGGAGACTGTATCTGAGTTACCGTCCTTCGAAGTGCCCACATGTCCCAACATGAAGCTCATTTTTAGTAGTTATCATCTAATTCAGCAGAGATAATGCACATTGAGTAAATGTGTTTAAGTTTTTTCTGTACCTTCACGTACTCTGGGATGGATGACTTCCAAGTTTTAGTAATATTGTAATATTGCTCCTAGCTGCTAAAAAAAACTATATTGGTAAGGAGTTGAGCTTCCTTGGAGAGACCAGTGATAGGGAGACCTAACAGGGCCTCCACTGGGTTCTGAGGTAATCTAGTGCCCCATAATATCTCTAAAGTGTAATATATTCCTGACCAAATGTGAGCAATTTTGGGGGAATTCCAAAGTATGTGTTTTATTGTACCGGTAGAATTGCAACCTCTAAAACAATTTCAATCCAGGTACCACCTAAGGTTAGTTTTGTAAGAATTCTCTCTCAGAATTAAGTTAAGGGAAGCTTTTGCAGTATTTTTATGTATTTTGTTCCATTGACAACTATCTAAGGTGGTGTTAAGTACTACCTCCCAGGAGTTCTGATGATGGAGCTTAAATGGTGTGTCCTGATCTATCAGATAATTATAGATGATGAAGATGTTTTTATTGCCATTTGAACGGTATATACAACATTTGTCAAATGGGGTTTGCTAGCTGAATTGTTAGCTTTTAGTATGTTAGAACTATTTGAATTAATTTGACCAAGGTTGAGACTTTCTTTAACCGCCTTAGTGGTAATCCCGAATGTGGCTTGTGGTTCATTTTCAGTACCTAAAGCGGCAACCCTGACCCCCGCACGGGATCACACGCATCCGTCTTCCGGGATCCCTTCCCTGTGAGCGTAGGCGACGTAGGGGGGTAGAACAAGGCGGTCTGACCGGGTCAGCACCGAGTATACCGATTCAACACTCATGGGCACTAACACGGCCAGACTGCCAGGGAGGTTAATCGGTACATTATTCTGTGTGCAAAAAGACGTGGGTGACCACTTTTGAATTGCACTTAGTATGTCTGCAGCAATAGCTAGTTTTTTATCTATCCACAAAGATAATTGTGCATTTTTGTTAACTGTTATATCTCTGTGAGGTAGCCATAAAGGAGTGAGCCATTAACCTGCCTCAATCAGAGGTGTCCTATTATTTATTTGAGTCCAAAGAGTTATAGAATGAGTCACACTGCTGGGAAGTAGTGAATGATTGAATTTATGGTGTAAACTTAACCAAAGCATCTGGCTACTTACAAGGTTCTGTTCATTAAGAGTATGAGTTTCGATTTCTACTCACACCAGTGGATGTTCTTCATTGAATATGAGAGTATAGTTGTGGGTTGGGGGTATTTGTTACTGTACTGTTTTACTGCTGACAATGTACTAGTAAACTCTTGAAGAAGTGCTAAAAGCTATTTAATCTGTAGATCTATTTTTTGTTGGCCTGAAAGCCTTAAAAAATAAGGAATCTACTGGGTCATGATATAGCAATATGTCAACCCCATCATGGATTATCAAAATGGTAACTGAACTAGCCAGCGCCTGAGGGATTAGAAGGGCAATATACCATTCATTTGAACTTTCACATACAACAGCATTGAAAACCTAGTGTGATGTTCCTGTCGTCTATGGAATGGCCGTATTTGGACATTTTATTGGTTCTGCTAGTTATGGGGCATCAGCCATTGTAGAAAGGGTTACTGCTGGCAGACTAAAAGATCCCTGAAATCCGATATTTGGTGTGTGTCAAATTTTTTTTTGATAACAACCATATATAACAACAAAATATAATTATCCTATAATGACAACCTATAAACAGATGGAAGTCTGAGCTTTGGTTTATAATTACTGATTACAAGAATACAGCAAAACACTTAACTATCCAACAGGGCCTGACAAGTTTGCCCAGAGATACATATACCTACATATATACAAGATAACCCATCCCATGTATTTCACCTTACTGAGAGATCTAGAGCCCAATCCTATCTTTTACGCAGACTATTACGGTACAAGTTGTACTGTAACTTAATAAATGTTCAGTTCCAATCCCTGCTGAATAGGCTAAAATGGCTGCATTTTTAAGTTACAGTCTGTGATTGCACTGAATTTTACGCACAGCCCAATCCAAGCACAGTTAATGGTCCTCAAGCAAGTTACAGAAGCTGCATAAGGCCTTATGGTAGCATTTCTCTTAAAAAGTTACTTGTACTACATACCAACTGTAAGGGCTTTAAAAAAGACCTTGCTGAGACCATTCAAAAGCAGTTAAAAGGCGGTACTTTAATAAAAAATATTAGTCCAAAATACATATATTAAACATTCTCAAAGCACTTATGTTGCATCCTATACACATTTTTGCAAAGTATGATGTTTGAGTCTCCATACATATGTGAACATCAACTATTTCCAACAATACATGTCAACATAACATATATCACTTGCAATGGTAACACAGACTCCAGTAGTCAAGAGGTTAAAACAAATCAGAAAACCCACATGGCCTACAACAAGTGCTTCAATTCATTGCCTATTGAAAGGTTAGTGACAACCCAAACAACAGTAACCCGCAGCATGGATCCAGAGCATATCAGAGTGTTGAAAATGATCATCTATGTCACATCTATGAGAAGGTATGTGATGTACACCATACTGTTGTTATACACAGGGATGTGAAAACTGTGACAATGGACAGACTGAGGCCTTAAAGAGAGGAGTAATTGGCAATGATTGTGAGTAAATGTGGGACTTTAATCCATGCTGGAGGTGAACCTCAACAGGGAAATTACTATATAGCACAGGCCATGCACAGGATTATGTTAGAGGAGCGGGTGTAAGGAACATGGTTTTAAAGGCATAGGACATGGGGATATAGGTACAAAATGCTGACATCATATTGATGTGGATGGAGCTGTTGGAGGTGGCCAGCAAGAGCCCAAGGAGGATGCGGAGAGGCAGATGGAGTACTAGTGGAATGGTGATCTAGAACAGGGTTATAATGTAATGATTTGGTAGTATGACCTCCACAAAACAGTATTACTGTTGTTCATGCATAATGTAGAAATCTGCTCTAACAATGTATTAAATACTGCATGAACACGCTTTGGTCACATCAAGTCAGGCATCATATTAACAACCACGCCTGTATCTTTGTTATGGCCTGTACTGTTTACATGAACATATTTTTGATAGAAAATAAGGCTAAATGTATGATTATGATATAACAGTTAATGCATATTTCAGGTGTTGTCTGCACCAATATGTGAATTGATGTTAAGTTATGTTGATGTTATAGGACCATTTACCTCCCTGTAAGTTCTCTTCATGGTGTGAAAGAGCAAAAGATTCTATGTTAAAATTTACTTTTTTTTAAAAAAAATTATTACGCTAATAACACCTATAAAATCTAAAGTATTAGGTCTGTTTACAAACACACTGTGCCGTGCCTGCTGTCTGTTCCATAATTAATAACATATGCCGATACAGTGCGGTGCAGGCACAGTGAACGCAAACATTTTTAGTTGTTCTCTGAACGTAGAAATGCAGCAGGAGATGTTATCCCCCAACAGTCCTATTTAGGTGATTCCAGCATTCCTTTTTCTGCACAGATTAATTCGGAAAGGGTTAAATCTCTTTCTGCTTATTCTCACTGCATGTAGCTGTAGCTGTGGATCTGTCTTTAATTTAATTTATGAATTTTTCTTAAACAAAATACACATATTTCAAAATGTAAAAAAGTATTTCAACATGATTTTAGGAGATCGTTACAGTGATGTGGTCCAAATTGTACTAAATGAAGTGGCCCTTTAACATCATATTTAACATGAAGCATTTAAGCACTTAGTCTAACAAACTTATTTATTACTTAAGGAAACATTACATGGAAATATATAGATTACAAAAATCAAATGCATAAATACATAAAGGTGTTGAGACATAGTTTACCATTATCTATAAGTAATATTAAAATACTAGCGACTTGCCTGTCAAAAAATGACGGCAATGAGATATGTATATTTGGAAAGTTGTTTAGTTATTAATATACATATGGAATTGTAAGGTAGCTAATGTTGTTTTGTGTGTACTACTGAAATATATAATACTAATTAATAAATGAATATACTTGACCTATTATGAAGCATTGTGTTGAAGATCTGTGAGCCTTGTTTGAAGTTGCTGCAGCATTAGTGGTGTGGAGGTGCTGTGTGAGCGGGATGAACGTGTGCAGTGTAATAGTGTGCGTGCGCGAGCCGACACCATTAGCGTAGTTGTGTACTTCCGCATTAGAGTAAAATGGCGGATAAATGTGTGGTATGCGTGTTCTCGGATTATCCGTAAGCGTTTTTATGTATGTGTTGTGTGTATTTATTGTGTTTTTGCTTTTTTCCTGTCCACGGCTTGCGTCCGTTTTTTGCGATGTCATAATGTGTGGTATGAGTCTTAGCGGATTATCCGTAAGTGTTTTTCGTGGTAAGAGTGCTGTAGCCTCGTTTTCGTTTTGTTCGGCCGCCATTTTTTCTCTCGCTTTGACAATTTTTTAGTGTCTAAATTCTTTTATTTTGAGGTAAATGAAGGTGTAACTTGATTTTTTGAGGTCGTGGATGCTCCCTCTTGCTGTCGGTAAGCTTTTTATGTATGTGGTGTGTGTATTTATTGTGTTTTTTTTTTTTGGCTACGGGTTAACGGCTCGCCTGCGGCGCTCATTGCCAAAGTGCTCCGTATTAACGTTAATTTTGCGAGGGCCTCAGTTGCTGTCATAAAGCGCCGCCAGCAACCGAGGCCCTCGGTCGCGTCCCTCGCGGCTCGCTTTGCAACCCAGGCCCTCGGCCGCGGCCCTCGCTATGCGAGGGCCCGCGGCTCGCTGCGCGAGCCCGCAAACGTGAGCAACGGCTCGTACGCTCACAACTATATATGTGATGATTATACTGTTAGCCATAATGTATTTATTATTATTATTATTATTATTATTAACTTTCATTTGTAACCCGCCAATACTGTATATATAGCACTGTACAGGGGAAGAGAACAGGGAAACATACAATATTAACAACTGAAGAAAATGGAGGGCCCTGTTTTGAGCTTAGAATCTTTGTAAAAGGTGCTTTTTCCCAAAGAACCCTACAAGTTTGGAAACTCGCCCCTTACAACTTAAAGGGAGTGGAAGAGAAAGAAACGTGGGGAAGATTAACAGATAAGGAGTAGCAGTGTCAGGAGAAGGTGAATGTTTGCTTAGGTGGTAAGGTGTTTTCATTTACTGGTAGAGGGAAGGGGTCTCATAGAGAATCATTTGAGGTGACTCAAGTATGTAATATGTTATCTGCCCTTAGTGGTTACATAATATTGCCTGCAAGGGGAAAGTCAGAGGTTAGATTTACATAGTGGTTGAGTTGTATATTTTAGCCATAGCAGAGGGCAAAGTTCAAACACATGGAGTATGGACAGAGTTATCAGCCTTGTGGGGCTGAGCATGGCAAAAGAGAGGAGGGACTGAGTGAGGGGTCAGGGTTAGAAGATGTATCTCCAGGAGACAGTAAAATAAGGGGGAGATGAGAGTAGGACTTGCAGTAGCATTTCTTCTTATGAGCTTTAGGACATGAATTAAATAGTGTGTAATGATATAGAAATCACAAAGTTGTGGAGACCAGTAGCCAAGGTCAGCAATAATCCAGTTCCGCAAACTTGTAGGTGAAAACAGGAACAAGGTTTATTGAAGTGATCAGGAACCACACATTAATCTGGCAAGGATCAATAGACAGGAAGTGCCTTATATAGGCCAAGGACCAGACACCTGACCAGACACAGCTGAAGAGACTTAGGTACTGATACTATTGCTAGCAGAGTCAAGCTTATAAGGTCTCAATGGAATTCACAAAGGTAAGCTGGCGCAGTGGTAGGGAAGAGGTATAGCAGCCTGGGGACCAGGGTTCAAAACCCAGCAGAGTCAATTCCTCACATAGTGATTGGAGGAAAGAGAGGAGCTTGTGGGAGCAGAGCAGAGAGGAGGAAAGCAGGAAAGGAGAAATGTTAATGGTGTTAAAACATAATATGGAGAAAATGAGGAGGATAGTCTGAGAATCACTCTGAAGCTTAAGGTGAAGAAGAAAGTGAAAGGGAACGTAGGGGCCAAGAGAGTAATCAAGAGGAATAAGTAATTGATCAGGTGCAAGTAATGTGAGTGATTCAATTAATTAAGAATAACCAGGGGCAGGCGGGAGAGAGGCAGGGAGGGAGGGGATTTCTTGTTTGGGCTGTTTGAAAGTTTGCTGAGCAAAATTGCAGGTTTACATACAACTGGAATAGCAAAACATGTTTTAATTATGTAGGGTAGGTAAGAAAATATACAAAAGGAATTAAAGCATGAGAATCACATAAAGACTATAAATCAGACTAAGAATTAAATTCACTAAACAACAAAAAAAAAAAAAACTATGTGCTTAAATGTAATATCACCGAAATTAATGTAATCATCTATATGAAGAGGAGATAATGAAAGTTGTGAAGAGTCCAATAGAGGTACCTGGCTTGTAGGAGTTAGCTGCAGTGATATGGCTGGTCTGGGCTGTTTATAAGTTTGCTGAACAAAGTTGCAGAGTCAAAACAACTTGCTTTAGGAGTCAGCTGCAGTGGCGACAGCAAAATATTAATCTTTTCATGCAGATGATTTTTGAATATTTGATTTATATACATCCACAGGATGCGTATACTAAAATATGATATGTATCCACATATCCGATTATTAACTAAATGTAATTCATGTTAATATAACAAATCAGTAACAAATAAGTAACCATTATAAATACAAGGACACATGGATTATGGTATAATAAAAATATATGTTTAGTATATCCAAAGAGCACAATCTTACTGTAAATGTAGCAGAATGTGCATTAATAATAAACGAGGACAGGAGGCTGGATAAGGTAACACTGTATAATAATAATAATGATAAATAACATCTACTACAGTAACATGTGGTCATTACACCACAATAATATAATTAGATGAATATAAATCTCCCCATTCATCACTTCATATAACAGAAGTAACCACTAATGTGCAAGCATAGCACTTACATTGTGTCTTCACCTGCTCAATGAAACAGATGCAATAACTCCAGGGTTACTTACTCCAAATTAATTACACACATATAGTGTGGTTTTAAAACCTTGCATATACTATGACACAGCTTTGAAATTATCAGTGTACGGTCATATTCCAAAACCTGAGGAGGAGAAAAATCTAGCAAGATCTGTATGTACAATACAGTGCTTACCTAATGTACATATACAAACAATTCTGTATCTGTCATCAGAAATCAATTATAACCAGACAAAGGTCATCAGCTTTAATGTCTTTTAGTAAGATCCATAATGCCTATCTGGTCTCACATTGTTAAAAAGTATGCTTAGATCATGCATGTATAACTGCTGGGTTTGATTGACATTGTAATGTAGGACTATGCAATTCTACTGTCGGATCCATCAGTACATATATAACGTTACTTTAATCATGATGCTTAAAACAGGATATACAGTATGTATTAATTTATGAGGTGTCTGCTTGGGGGATGTCATCCATATAATGACTATATGAAAGCCACTGTATAACATTCACTTACATTACTTGGTAGCACTGCTTGCAGATGAAAAATCTGTCTTAATGGATGTGAAATTTGCTGAAACAAAAATATTGCATAAAACAAAATAACTATTAGCAGAAAAAAAAATCCTAAATAGGTATTACATTATCTCTTCTCAAAAGCATTCCTCAATAACCATCAATTGGCAAAATGTTAACTATAACCATAGATGTCCACAGATAAGATGATCATGCCCTGTGTGATGGTGGCTAGCCACATGGTTACTATATATCATCATCACATAGGCCATGATCATCCACTCTGTAGGCAGACATGAGTACGTTAACATTTTGACCAATAGATTTTCACTGAGGACTGTATTTATAAGGACTAAATGAGATGCAGCCCCTATCTCCTCCTTTGCCTAGTTACAGGGCCTCCTTGTGTATTGATCTGGATGATGCCTTGCTTGTCAGATCCATGTTGATCTGAATCAACGCAGTCTGATTGTTTATTGCTTGTAACAGCCTGGCCAGATAGGTCTCAACCTGGGGATTGTGCCCCCTCATCTCTCTGTAGATCTTCCTTTAAGTGCATGCCGCAGTGGTTTGTGATGCTGACTAGCCTGTTAGGATGCAAAACAGCCTCCTGTCCTCATGATTGTGTCTTGGGTGGCACAGTAAACTAACTGTGATGTGTAATTTATGTATACTCTGTGAACAACTCAGGTTTTGGGGTAATGTTGAAAGGTCACTGCATAATGTTGAAGTAGTGATTTAGAGGTCTTGTACAGGGGAGAGGCTTGAGGGTTTTCATAGGATCAGTTTTAAAGTGTTGGGTTCAGTCAACACTTGTGGAGCCCAAATAGGTTTCCTTTCTTAAAAAAAAAAGTTTTGAGCTACTGCTTTAATTGATATTCATGCTTCAGATCACTGCTGTTGAGTTCCTATGGTTTTTCACAGATGTCACAATCTTCAGCTAAGGAAATTGGGGTCTACCCCTTCAGAATGGGCATGGCCTCCAGACTGGCTTTGACTGATTACATAGTTCGAAAGATTGAGAATTGGTCATCAAACTTGTTACCATAAATGCATTTTGTAATTGAGTTCCTTGTTATACTCTTTTGCAGGTGCTGTGTGGGTAACAAACCACTCCAAGAGTGTAAGAAACCAGGCATAGTCCCAAAGAGAGTCTTGAAAATATACAGTTTGTGCTTTGGAGAATAACAGCTTGGAAAACCAGGATATAGCTGGCTTTCCACAGGAATGTGTAGGACTGAGAATTAATGGAATAGGGGTAGTAAACATTCAATTAACAATCTTAACAGGGTGCTGAATCACTGCACTTAAAGGGATATAGAAGGTTTCTGGAAATTTGCTCTTGCATATGCGCTTTGCAGCTAATGAAGACACACGTTCTGTAGTACTTGCTGTATTTCGCTATGTGCCAAGTCTCAGCAACATGCAGTATTTTGTTACTGTAAATGTACAATGAAGTTTAAGTAGAAGTAATTTGTGTCTTTCAATTGGTCTTTCTGATCCTTCTCTCAAGTGTTAGGTTTTTTAGTTACAGCCTAGTTATTGGTATTTTGTTTTTGAATTAAATGGTAATTGGAATGCTAGCAGTCTAAAAGCATTTTTAGAAGAAATGTTAAATGTAGCTTATGCCATGAACTGCTAGTTTGTTTGCAGCCTGAGGGAGAGAGTCATCTTAATGGACCTTCAGCTTCTATTTAGCTTTATTGTCAAGTGGCAAATAATAGTGGCAGGCTGTCAACAGAAGTGAATAAAAATCTTATCTGAATCCATGGTTCTCCCTATTTCTTTAAGTTGTCAGCAGCATCTAAAGCAAAATGGAATACAATAGTTAAAAAGAAAAGGCTACATTTGATTCATTTAAACTATAAAAAAATGTGCACAATATCAAGTAAATTTCTTCATAAAAGTATATCATAAATATAACACTTCCATGGTCCTTTAAAAGGACATTGATACCATTTGTTTCTTTTAACCAAATTTGACCGATAGACCGGTCAAAATAGAAATACCTTTTAGCAATGTACTTTAGGTATTATTTTAAAACGTACCCTTTAATGGTTTAAACATATAAAATAAAATGAAATACAAAAATTATAATATCGTTGATTAATATTAATAAAATCAATAATTACTCTGATGACTTTTTGTCATGCCTTTATTTTTGAAAATATTCCCTGGTTATTGGAATTAAATAGTGTTCTCTCATAAGATGAATCTCTCCTGTATTTAAATATAGCTTTAAGTTCTTTGCTAAGATATACACCCACAAGTTGCAAGGTGAAAAATAAAGGTTCAAGTGGATACTTTCAATATAATAATGGTCACAGTGTTACAAATTGCGAGTCTGCAAATAATTTGATTTAGTAACCGATTGTAGCAATGTTATCTGTTAGTGTGTATTCCCAATAGAATATTTTTTTGAGAATCTTTCTTTCTGTAACTATTACATATAGTTATTATCTTTTTTGCATACATCACAGTGGGACTTATACCCTTTATATTTTGATAGGATAAAAAAAGGTCTTATTTTGAACACTTTTACATTTCTCTGCAGATATTGCTACTTTTCTTGTCTTTCGCCTATTGTTGTGATCCATGTTTTGTTACAGTGTTAGAGATAAAAAAGTGTTTCTTTGAATAGTTTTCCACATCACACATTTTTCACATTATTTTCCACTTTGGGAAAAGAATCTCATGGGATAGATTATAAGTGCAAAAATAATCTTTTTGTTTTAGCACACTTTTTAGACCACTGGTATGAGTAATGCCTCTATTTTGCTCTCTAATTTGACAATTATATGCTTTGGCAAACTAAAATGTCTTATTGTGAAAAGTGATGAAAATTTCTTAATCCCTATTCAATCTGTTAGTTGAACATGAAAAAAAGATTTGTGTTCCATATCCCATTAATGTTTCATTATATTATGCATATAATTGTTCTGTCCTTTGGCCAGAAATCACCAGGTGTTGAGAAGGTTTTGGTCAAATGAAAGACATTGCAAATTCATCTGCCATGGTCTGCAAATAATATATAAAAGGGAACCTAACATCATTCAATACACTGCGGTAATCTCACTCGTTTTTAATACAGGCTGTCTTTATGTAAGAATTACAGTGCATTCAGTGCGGTCAATAGTAGATATTCTGTTGTACAGCCTAAAGAACAATTTATTACACAGCAAAAAATATATAACAGAGCAATAACTCACTAAAGGTATTGGACATTTTATTCTATTTATAAAAAATAGTTTCAGCACATTGTTACATACATGAACCTGAATGACATCTAATGGTTTAGAGAGAGTACTGCATCTTCAAAGGTGGTTAGCATTAACAATAAATGGCATTCCTTCCACAGCCCAATTACTACAAATGAGATTTGGCTCTACAGGTGGCTGAATTGTTTAAAACAAAATTGGTTGCTTATTGGAATGCAGCATAATATAAATTCTCATAAATATATAGGTTACTGTTTTTCAGTAGCTTTCCCTTACTATATGGTTACCCAAGCATCATTAAATATTGACTCACAATGTTCATTCTCACAACCCAGGGATGAGGGGGTCCAGGTGCAACTCAAAACCTCCTTGCTTCTGACTTACAGGACCACTCTTGGGACTGTGATGGATTGGAACCAGCTTGCTTATTTAGGTATCAAAACACAGGATCATGATACAGGAACAACAGGAGCAGATGTAGATTTCTTTAAGATAGGGCATAGCAGGAGAAGTATCAGGATACCAGCAAGTGATTTAGTTTAAGACATCCATCAAGAATGACAGAAACAGTATAGTTACATGGGGAAATTCTGATTCCTCACTGGGCTGATTCTTCACCGTTCTCATGATGAGTGAAACTTCACAAGGTGAGATCTTGCGTGGAGCATCAGACCAAGGGAGACTGGCAGTTATCTTGTATTTCTTTAATTTGCAAATAATCGCACCAACTGTTGTCACCTTCTCACCAAGCTGCTTGGCGATGGTCTTGTAGCCGATTCCAGCCTTGTGTAGATCTACAATCTTGTCCCTGACGTCCTTGGACAGCTCTTTGTTCTTTGCCATGGTGAAGAGTTTGGAATCTGACTGACTGATTGCTTTTGTGGACAGGTGTCTTTTATACAGGTAAAAAGCTGCGAGCGCTCCTAATCTCAGCTTGTTATCTGTATGAAAGACACCTGGGAGCCAGAAATCTTGATGATTGATAGGAGATCAAATACTTATTTCCCTCACTGACCTGCAAATCAATTTATATATTTTTTGACATGCGTTTTTCTTGTTTGTTTGTTTTTTTGTTATTCTGTCTCTCATTGTTAAAATACACCTACCATTAAAATTATAGACTGATCATTTCTTTGTCAGTGGAGAAACGTTCAGAATCAGCAGGAGATCAAATACCCCCACCCCCCCTCCATTTGGGTAAACCAACTCTGTACCTCTAATGGGTGGACACTATGAAGTAACAGAGCCGGTAAGTTCAGTTATTCTTGGGGAGATGAGAACATGGGGTTCTCGCTTTTAAGGGTGTTCAGGGCTTCCACAGAAATATTAGACTTTACTGCTCATAGACTTCTATGGGGCAATAGGCATGAATAGGGGTATAGGGCTTAATTAACAAAAAGAGGATGCCTAAGGAAATTACTTGATCCCACTTGACCTCTGTTTGTTGAAGCAATAGGAAATATATACCTTCATCTTCAGTGATCTTCAATACTTAGAGTGCAGAGTATTCAGTTCAATATGATGCCTAGTCTCCAAGAGAAACTGTAATCATTGGACAGATTGAATTAAATTTAAAATACTACAGGTTCTGTGTTCCCTGTCATCCACAGGAAGAGGGAGAGAAGTTTGGCATTCCTCAAAATTGCACAATAAATATTTTAGGTGTCCGTAAATAAATAGAAAGAGAGATTTAGAGAGCATCATAGAGGCTGTGCTGTGCTGCACAGTGCTTTGATATGCTCCATTCCAATGGGAGGAATTAGCATCACATACATTCATGCCTCATCACAGCCCTGCATAGCTTAGTACATATCACTCAAAGTTTGAAAATCATTGATTTTTTATTGGTTCCTTGTTTAATATGTAAGAAGCATTAATCAGTAAAATACATCTTTTATTACTGTATATGTTTGTTACTAGTGAAAATTTAATTTATTCAATGACCATATATGAACATATGAACTTTCCCAGTCATTTTGTTTTTTCATGTAGAAATATAGCATTACATACGAAGAACAAAAAAACATACAATTCTAATCGAAAATATTTTAATATAATTCTGATAGAAACCCCATTGTTACAGACTGTAACACTATTTTTGTGCATACTATATTGCATATTTTAATTACATAATATAGCATCTAAATAGCGTTAAACCATTAATAAAAAAAATAAAAAAAAGATACCTAAAGTGTGAATGTAATCACTAATAACCAAGACAACTTTCTTAAGGTGGCACTGGGTCATCAAACATGAATTTAAATGTCAGATATATATGCATGAAGCTAATCTATTTTAATCGGCATTAGACAATGACTGACCCATTAAGCACTATTTCTTTAATGCGTTTTGATCTTTGATCTAAAACCTAAAATGTGCCCTTGCTTGACAAGATCAAATAAAATAAAAAAATCACAATACACAGAATATGTAGCTTTTTTGTTTTTAACTGTCAGCTAAATAATTTATTCCAAAAGGCTGTATACTGCTAAAAATAAGTAAGGGCAGAAAATTAAGCTGCAAATTTTGGGCATCAAGTGCTGACCTTTGCAATTAGCATTTCCAAAAGAAAGGGTTTTTTGCTTATCTCGAGAGTTTCAAGAAGTAAATCAGTGGGGTATTGGCAGAAGGAAGCTATACCGGTTTAATAGAAAGATAATCTACTCACAATGACAGTAACACATCAGAAAGGAAAACCACAGTGCAATAAGATTTGCCTCTGAATAGCAATTAAGAAACATGCACATGTAGCATTCACTATCTTTCCAAAGAGACAGTAGCAGCACTGATAAGGCCGCTCTGGCCCAGCCAGCTCAGCGGATGATTAAGTGACCTTGTCAGAAAGTTTAGATATTTATTGATGCAGCTGGGATTTTTTTCTGAAAAGAAAGACACAATTGGCTTCAGAATAATCTGTATGCTGAGGGGACTCAAAATATTGCAGTTAAAAGAGCATTTAAACAGTTAGCATTTGTTAATTTTTTCAAGCCACTCGGCAGTGCTGGATGCCTACAAAATACATATCTTATAAATGTAAAAAGGGCATATATTATTTAAACTATAAAAAGTGAAATTAAGTGTGGTTCAGCAGAATTAATGGAGGTTAATACTTCCGTTATGTATTGTGTTAAGCCTATATATCAAACAGGAATAACATTTTTAACCCAAATTATTTTGAATATATTTCCTGGTGTAACTGGGAACTGTGGGAGGCCCCTCTCCCACACACCTATTTAAAAATACCTAGCCATCCCCTACCTTGTATGCTCCTCAACACTTTTGTCTCATATACCAGGTGTTTGTTTTTTGCATGCTACATCATTCTACAAGTCTCTGCCTGGTGAGTTACCCTGCAGCTTCCAAGTGCTGCTCTCCACAGTGTACTCCATTTACCTCCTCCTAATCTTCTCCCTTCACCATCCTTGTTCCCTTTCTGCCCTTCTCTACTCCTTTATTGAGACGCGCTCTTTGTGTAATGTTTCTGCCTCTTTTGTCTGTTTCCCTTCTTTCCTGTGTTCTCTCTCCGTACTTGGCTGTCCTATCCTTCCTCACATCTCCTCCCACCTTCCGCCCCCTCTGCTGACCGGTCATCCTTTCACGGCATTCCCCTGCAAAAAACACACCCTCATGATTCAGCTCTAATTAAGTGATGTAACAAACACAAAATGGATTCCTATTCTCATAAACAGAGACTACAGACATTCAGATATTTCCGAAAATGTTTGTCTTTTTCTTGAACTGCAGTGGGCATTTAGTGATGAAGCAGAACCCCATTGCTAATATAAGTGATCTGTGATATATACATTGCAACTGTTTGCCCCCTAGAGGATGGTGCCAGGTACAGAGTGTGAATAGTTATTGACAGGAGTGACGGAGTTAAACTCCTTGAGAACTCCTAATTGGCCCATCTGAAGCTTCACTTTAAAGCCTGGAAAGCAGAGATGGGAAGGGCTGCTGATTAAAGGCTCTGTTCCAAGGGCTGTGAGGGGTCTGTGTGGAGCTGCAGTCTGTTTGGAGAAGCTCCGCTGCTGTTGGATACTGAGAGCTGGGATAAGCTCTGAAGTAAGGGAGACTGCTTAAAATACTGATTGAAATGCAGAGAGACACTGAGGGTTGCTCCTGAACAGTATCTGGTGGGACTTACAGAGTGGGTGCCAGAGCAGCATGGGAAGCTGCCATTAAGAGGATTTGTCTGTGTGACTGCAACAATATTTACTAGAGAGACTGTTTGCTATAAGAGGAGAGGACCTGCAGAGGATCCATTGCAGCTGAGAAGCTGGGAGAGAGAGACTGGACTTAAAGGTACCACCCTCTGTGTGAAAAGGTACTATTTTACCTGCAGGCCGAGAAGCGCTCTCAGGGCTAGTCAAGGTGTTCCTGCTAATAAGCAAACCCGTTTATGTAGATGTTTATTTTATGCTAAAGTTAAGCTATAGTTTGTTTTGAAACACTTTATTAAAGCAAAGATAAAAGTATATCAGGACTCAGTGGTTTATGAGAAAATCACAAGAACAACAGGTAGCCAAAGGCCGGCCCTGTCACAACATTTATATATATATTTGTGGTCGATTATATATATATATATATATATATATATATATATATATCACATATATAGTTGTGAGCATGCGAGTTGTTGCTAACGCTTGCGGGCTCGCGAGCCCGCGGCCCTTGCGAAGCCAAAGGCGCTCCTTGCCAGCAACTGCGGACCTCGCAACATTTACGTAGTTATGAAAGTAAAATACGAGACACGTTATGACCCATTACGACCTCACAAAAATCGTCCGAAACCCGCGCACATCAAAACAAGAAAAACACAATAAATACACACAACAAATACATAAAAAGCTTACCTACAGGAAGAGAGAGCACCCCAGGACATCGAAAACTGAAGTTACACCTCAATTTAAAATGCGGAAGTACACAGCTAAGCTAACGGATTTGCCTCGTGCACGCACACTATTACACTGCACACATTCATCACGCTTACACAGCAGCTCCACAGCACTAATGCTCCAGCAACATCAAAACAGCTCCACAGCACTGAAAACACACATTGTATGCTGCAGCAACATCAAAACAGATTGCCAGCTCTTCAACACAATGCTTCCTGCATATATTACTTCAAAATAGGTAAAGTATATTTCTTTATTAATGTATTATTTATTTGATTACCATACACCAAACAGCATTAGCTCACTTACCATTTTATTGCCGTCATTTTTTGACAGGCAATTTGCTAGTATATATATATATATATATATATATATATATATATTTGTGGTCGGGTCTCTCTCCTTCGACAAGGGGTAGAGCCAGCAACATGATGCAGCTTCAAAACTATGGGCCTCATTAAATTCCAACATACAGCCCATAAGTCTGCGGGCTTAAAAATTGCAACAGTTGCAGATCGATTCAATTGACTCAAGCTCGTAACTACATGGCAGAAAGTCATAAATCATGCTTCTATATGTAGCATTTCAGGGCCTGATCGTGATCAAGTAAGCAAGACCCGCTATTTACTGCTTAGTCAGAGCAAACACTTAACATGCAGCTTAGACAGAGCCAATAGTAAATGAGACCGTCATCATAACGTCAATAAAACATTGAGTTTAAACCATAAACCATTAATGTTTAGAAGTCTGATTTGCGATCTTTCTCGGAATCCAGAAATGTTGAGATGGATAAAAATTAATAAACCTACTGGTCTAGCGCATTCAATTTCCATGATATGTATTAACCCATTGATTGCTGGGATTGATAGAACACAGAAATACATTTAAAAAAAAAAGTACAGTGGTGTTTTTATATTTGCTTCTTCAGTGTTACGAACAGGTGTTTAACCCCCTTACAAGTTATTTCTAGTA
This sequence comes from Discoglossus pictus, assembly GCA_027410445.1. NCBI lineage: Eukaryota > Metazoa > Chordata > Amphibia > Anura > Alytidae > Discoglossus > Discoglossus pictus. The sequence goes on along the minus strand of CM050163.1, from coordinate 433,164,428 downwards.
CTCACAATATTTTTTGCTACATTTGCCATTGATGGGTTTGAAAGCAGGTGCGAGCTTGGTGAATTGTAGCAATTTAATAGGGATTTGCAATTTTAGCACATTTGCGGGCGTGAAAAATCAAAGCCTTTGCTGGGTCATAGTTATGATTTTGGCAGCCTGTAGAAATTTTCAGCCTGTAGCTCTCAAATAGTAAAATGTTGCCAATTTATTATCAGTAATTTTTAAGGGCTACATTACGGGCTATAGTAACTACAAAAAGGCAACAAAAGCTGCAAAAAAGGACAGCGAACAATATCGGGCCTGATATGAGGGCCAGAAGAGTCCTGGGGTGTGGGCAAGGACACTGATGGGCCTAAGATGATCGTGGTGGTGCCTAGCAAAGGCTGATTTAGGACTTATGGAAAGTCTGGGGGCTTGTTTATAGCCACATGACAAAAAGAGATTGTGTCCTTGGTCGTGGTCAAAGACACCGATGGGCCAAAAAATAATTGAGGTGGTGCCTAGCGAAGGCCGACTTAGGACTTATGGTAAGCCTAAGGACTTGATGAAGCCACAAGATAATGAAAAAGGCTAAAAGCCTTTCAAATCTCAATTTGGATTTGGTATGAACCAGCTAAAAAAGTGCGATATCAGATCCATGACTATCCAGTGACATAAATGCCCTTGTGGATATATGGTGCAAGAAGGGGCCAAAAGTTCCAAAAAGGGAAAAATCTCCAAGCGAAGAGCTTGGTGAAGTCTGCAAAAAAGCTGCAAAAATGGAAAATGTCTGAGCAAAGGGCTTGGTGAAGACAAAAACAAGGGAGCACTGAAATACACCCTCCAGACACAAACTCAAAACATAAATGAACTGGGGGGTTCAAGGCAGAGGAGGACCAGAAATACTTATGAAGGCTGAGAGGGGGCCACTCCCATGGGAAGAGGTGTAACAGGATGTGGCCCCTTCCAACAATCCCAGGTACAGCTGGTCATTTGTGGATGGGTCCCTCTCTAACGCAAGGGGTAGAACTGGCAAAATGGTGCAGCGTAGATAGGTGTTACAGTTATCCCCACACTATATACAGTATATATATATATATATATATATATATATATATATATATATATAGTAAATAAATAGTACATCTGTGTTCACATTTGAATGTCTTCGAGCTCAGAATTCTGAGAAAAACTGTTATTACACTGCATTCTGGGAAGCTGAGCTGCGACATCAAATGTGCCCACAAATGCCTCACTCTTCAATCCATAGCCATTATCAAACATGGCTTCCTTTAAGCTTATGCATGCTGTATTATACAGCTTTAATGCAAAGCCAAGGTTAGATTAAACACAGGCCGAGTATCCTATCCATGTACAGCTGTTTCAAGCTTACTGGCTATCATCAGCATGGAGCGGGATCTCAGCTTGTGTTGTGGACTTTATGAGAAGGTAGTTCACCACAACAATCATTTATAATATGGTGGGCAAAAGAGCTATAGAAGCCCTCCACCGTACAGTAGTACAGTAAATAAATAGTACATCTGAGTTCACATTTGAATGTCTAAAACAAGTTAAAAAACCTGCTTCCTGCTCAGAGTTCAGAGAAAACAGTTATTACACTGCATTCTGCATTATATATATATATATATATATATATATATATATATATGATAGGCAATAACCTTGAAACGGCTGTATGTGTGTGGGATTCCTAGCTTGTGTATAATCCAACCCTAGCTTTGCTCAAACATGTTTGATGCAGCGGGCATATGCTTAAGGGAAGCCATGTTTAATATGGTTATGGATTGCATAACTTGGTGGGCACATTTGCATGTCCCTCCAGTGTAATAACTGTATTTCTTGGAATTCTGGGCATGAAACAAGTTTTTTAACATGTTTTAGACATTCAAATGTGAACACAAATGCACTATTTATTTACTATATATATATATATATATATATATATATATATATATACTAGTCGTTTGCCCGTCAGACGGGCAAGTCGCTAGTTATAAATAATGGATAATAAAGTTATATATTATTAGGCAATGCTCTATAGACTGCACATAATCATTAACTTCAATATGTGCAACCAGCTCTTCCTAGTTTTCTTTAAACATCCATATTTTTATCTATCAGCATTTAAATCCTTGCAGGGCTATATTTATATGCCCCATAATTATTATTATTATAGTTTATTTATAATGCGTCAACATATTTCGTAGCGCTGTACATAAATTAGGTTCAGACAGTGATAAATACAGATTAACATTTAGCAAAGGAAGGAGGGCCCTGTCTTTGAGCCAGGAATCCAATGTCCATGGTGAATTCCCAAAGTATAATAATATGTTTGGGTATTTCCCTGTGTTATACTAATTATGCTTATAGTCTGACTGTCTCCCTCTGTTATACCGATTACTGTTATAGTGCATTACTACACTGCATTACCCTAACTCTTCATGCTTTTTACGCCTCAATTGAAACAAACCTTCTAACTTTCTAACTCATATTTGCATAGCTATGAATACTACTTTGGCGTTAGCTCATCAAACAATTTCAAATGCAAGGTATTATCTCAACTAAGCATTACTTTACTGTAGCATTCTATATCTCTACATTCATACATCATCTATCATACTAGTCACTATTGCTCATCAGACATTTCATATGCTCCCAGCTTCGTTATAATGGATCCAGTCGTGCAGCTTCTTTTTATTATTCAACTTTTTTTGATCGACCACATTTATTAGTGTTGCCCAAACTAATTGAGAACATAGATCACTTAGTTGCGCAGACACCATCAGGCCTCGTATCCACATAATTTATCGTAATATTGTAAACCGATTATTTATTTTCAGACTATTGATCAACTATGCCTAATATGGCTGACCAGGTTCTCTCAGATGCTAAAAGTTTATCATCTCAAGCTACTTCGTCTCCTGTCTGGCCTCCATCACTAGCTGGTAGCTAATCATCACTGCATCTATGGATGAATCCTAGCCTCATTCAGGAACTGAATGACCTTTGGATCCTCTTCCCGCCATTCCTGGAAAGATGGAGCTCTACAGGTTTCTATAAGCTGGTAGAGGTAGCCAACGTGCTATGCAAGAACCGCCAACTGATCAAATCTGTCAGATGCAGAGAATGCTTGCTGATATGGGGGCCTCCATTAATACTCATGCTCCGAATAGAAAATCAGAGCAGAAATTCCATTATCAGTCCCTCAACCAAATTTAGATTAGCAGTAATCAACCATAGCACATCATGCCGGCACATCTTAAAAAAGCACATTTAAGACACAATATCATTGAAGGGAAGGTAATTAATTTAATATCACTGCTTATATCATGTCAAAACATTACAGACAATAAAACCGGTAACAAGGGCAATTTCAAGTAAAATAAGATTCATGCAAGCATAGTATACTAGGCAGGGGTGCATGGGCCTTTAAGCTAGGCCGTATCTGTATAGAATTTGCGGCCTCTGTAGGCTTGACCTCCGGATTTGCAACGTGCATGCACACGCCTTGCGTGATGACGTACACAGCGTCGTTGCTAGGAGCCTGACGCGTTTCGACGTGGGACGTCTTTCTCAAAGGGGGAACCAATACCTTGAGTGATATATAAATAAATATATATATATATATATATATATATTATTATTATTAGTTCTTTATTTACACATTTTCTGACATATCCTTTGATATGCAAGATATTGGTTCACCACATAAACCTATATGTTGGTTTACACTGCTGTTAGGTAGATAGGCCTATTTAAGGCCTCGTACTTGTTTCACATCACCTTATCTCTTTTTCACTACAATGTAATTTTATCTTTCTGATAAATACGAGTACCCACAATTATCTATTAGTAACTCTTGCTATTACACCATTATACCTGATGTAGGATCCTTTATGAGTGATCATCTTATTTATGTATTATGTATTTCACTTCAGCCACACATGTCAGTTTTCTATTGGGTAATAGGACTTTGTTCCTTAAATATAGTTATCACATATGGATGTCACATTACTAGGAATTGATGGTTGTTTATTTGTATTTACACTGCACTTCTCTATTTACCTAGTCATTAGGGACTTACTATATAGTCTCACACTCATACCTCTTTTATATATATATATATATATATATATATATATATATATATATATATATATATATATATATATATATATATCCATACCTCTCTCCTTGCAGGTCCCCTTTTAACTATCCTATTTTGCCAACTACATGATACAGTTAATGCTGCTGTATATGTTTTTTCGATATATCTTCTATATGTACATGCATGCACAGAGGGACTCATTTTTATATACATGATTTACATTTATATATGTATCTGTTCTTTTGCTCCCTTAAGTGATTGTCCTGGGTAATATTTGATGTCCCCAGTTGTTGGAGGACTTACTCATTTGCTTTGAGTATACAGACCTATGGATTCCCTAACCGTGTTGCCTATTGCATGTTGCCAAGGCAACAGCTCTCTATAAATAGTTCCTTGAGACAGAGTTATACAATCCCCCTTTGAGAAAGACGTCCCACGTCGAAACGCATCAGGCTCCTAGCAACGACGCTGTGTACGTCATCACGCAAGGCGTGCACATGCGCGTTGCAAATCCGGAGGTTGAGCCTACAAAGCCCGCAAATTCTATACAGATACGGCCTAGCTTAATGCCCCATGCACACCTGCCTAGTATACTATGCTGGCATGAATCTTATTATACTTGAAATAGCCCTTGTTACAAACTAGTGACTCATATCTTTTTATAGCCTTTGGAGATAGAGACTGATGGGTTACACATAGGCCTCTAAATGGAATAGCTACCTCTACAGTTGAAAGCTACAATTGATACAGCTTGTCTTCTATGTCACAAATCATTAGCTGGGACTGTGGCCCTAAAGGGCTTAAGTAGTTTTCCCCCATGTATATATATGAAAGACAGATATTATATCAAATAGTTTTTCTTTAACTATGGGCATAAAGTTTTAAGCACAGTGTGCTACTATATATCTAAAGCTTTAAGCAAAGTATGCTACTATATTAAAATAAGTATTTCCCTCTGGATTTTTGGAGGGTGATATATAAATGCATGAAGGTGGTATCTAAATATATGAAGAATATTCTAATTAAAAGTTCTATTATAATATTTGGCTCGACTGAAGGTTGGAATAAGAATACCCACTCATTAAGAGATGTATTTTGCACAATTTAAGTGTTATTGGGATTATTCTATTCCCCACATTTGCCCCTTTTTTAATCTCCTTGTGTCATATTTTAAATTCCTTTTTAATCGCCGCTTTCAGAAAATAAAATAATTTTCTGTCACACTGATTAGTCCCACCATTTATATATTGACCATTAGGGTGGGAAACACCCAGGAAAACTTAAAATTCCTCACTTATTTAAATGTATATAAAGCAGGATAAATTAAAGAGAATTAATAAAACTAGTAATTAAGTAGATATTTAGAATGAAATTAAGGGGAATTTATAAATTGTTAGAAGGAAAGCACATTAGTATAACTTAAAGAATTAACTGTATGATAATACATGCATAATAATGGAAGTAAATAATGATTGAACAACTGAATAAACATAACATTATAAATTGAATATATTCACAATACTTACACAAATGTAATGTTTGGTGTTATAGATAAAATAGAAGATTAATAAAGACAATTGGAGTTGAGACTCCTTTTTTTTCCCTTCCTTATTTTTTAAATAGATATGTGTTTAAATTGGGTGGACAGGTTAAATTAATGTTATCTTATACTTATGATATCGACAAGAGGAAATGTATATCAATTGATAAATGGTAAAGATTATTAATATAAGTAAAAATTCTCTGTGTTTATTACTGTTAATTTTTGTACTGCTCAGTAATGCTATTTTCTAGACCAGTTGTAAATTATTCAGCTGGTTCCCTTGAAATGGAGTTAGTTAAAGCTTAGTAACATCAAGGTTAAGAAATGGAAAGTTTTTATGTATGTAAAATGTGTGAGGGAATGTTTTTTGTAAAAATATTTTTGGAAGAAAGAAATTTGAAGCGATTGAAGAATAAAGTTGGAATAAAAGAAAGTTTAATAGAGGGAATAAAGTTAAAAATTAATATAAAACAAAATGTTGGTTAAATTAGTTTCGCAAAATGTAAATGGATTGAATTCTCCATTTAAAAGAACGTTAGCTTCAGATTACTTGCTTAAAGAAAATGCAGATATAATATTTTTGAAAGAAACACACTGGAAAGAAGAATTTAAACCTAAGTTTATGAATAAAGAATATCCCAGTCAAATTCATTCTAAGCTTAGCTCTAAATCATGTGGAGTATCAATACTTTTTGATAAAAAAATTAAAATAATAGAGGAATATAAAGAAATTGATAGTAAGGGAAGATTTATTGTATGGCTGGGCTCTATAAATGGTAAGATGTTTACTTTAATTAATCTGTATGTGCCCAATAATAAACAAGTAAATTATTTAAAATACATTTTGCGAAAAATGTATAAAATTAAAACTGGAATTTATGTGATAGGTCGGGATATAAATATGGTCTTCGACGCCAAATTAGATAGGGCAATCGGAAAATCCCTTAAAACAGAAAACCAAATGACAAACAATGCTGACAGATTTAAAGATTTGATCTTTGAACATGAATTGTATGACGCCTGGAGAACCTTTAGTCCAGATTTAAGAGATTATACCTTTTTTTTTCCATATGTATAAAATTTACTCCAGACTGGATTATTTCTTGGTGAATAAAGACGTTTTGTATTTTACAATTAAAGTAGATATTAATGAATTAAGTTGGTCAGATCATTCATCGATAGCCTTACAGCTGAAAAATAATAATACTTCTATCCCTTGGACTAGCTGGAGGATGGATGCATCCCTGTTTAGAACTAGCACGGAAACAGAAAAGTTAAACAAAGTAATACAAGAGTTTTTTTTAACTAAATTTAAATGCAGTGAAGCAGGAAGTTACAGTATGGAATACCCATAAAATTTATTTTAGAGGAATTTTAATCCATTGGGCAAGTATTGGAAATAAAAGAAGTAACTCATTGAGTTATATATACAGTTGAGAGTGATTGACAGGAGGAATAAAAAGAATCCTAATAATGAAGATATATAAAGGATCATAGATATACAAAAGCAGATTAAACAAAAAATACAATTACAGATTGATAACATGATATGGAATTATCAACAGAAAATGTATTATTGGGGCAATAAAGTCAATAAAATAATGGCTAATAAACTTAAGAAAAAAACAATACAAAGATATATAGAAACATTAATAGACTCAAATAATAAACAATATAATAATCCAAAAGACATAGGAGAAATGTTTAGAAGCTATTATAGCTCCTTATACAATTTGAATAAAAACGAAATATTGACAAACCCACTAAAGAAGAAATAAATACATTTTTAAAACAAATTCAACTTACACAAATCTCCAAATTAGAACTAGAGAGACTGAATTTGCCAATAACCCTCAGGGAAACTCAAAAAGCTATTTCAGGCTTAAAAATTGGTAAGGCACCATGCCCAGATGGGTTTGTTGGTCATTACTATAAACTGTTTAGCAACATCTTAGCCCCCCGACTCCAAGGAGTGTTTAATTATATAAAAGGAACAGGTCAGATGCCAGTAGAAATGACCAAAGTATCTATAACATCTATTCTTAAACAAAAGATCCTACGAATATCTTGAATTATAGGCCAATATCACTTATGTTATATTTCAAAATTTTGGCAACTAGGTTTAAATATTGAATCCCAAACTTAATAAATAAACACCAGACATGCTTTGTACAAAAACAGCAAGGTCCTGAATAAATATTAGAAAATTAATTAACATCATAGAATATGCACACAAAAATTGTATATCTATGTTTTCCCTGGGTCTGGATGCCGCGAAAGCATTCGACCGATTTGATTGGTTGATCATGGAATTAGTCTTACAAAGATTTGGACTAGGAGACTTTGGGATTAAAGCTATAAAGGCCCTGTATTATAAACCAACGGCCCATGTGGTCTGAATGGATTTTAAGAGCGACAAATGTAATATTACAAATGAAACCCGGCATGGATGCCCGCTCTCCCCTCTAATATTTATATTAGTTATGGAACCACTTCTTGAAAGTTTCAGAATGTCAAGTGACATCTTTGGAGTTTCAATATTAACTATAAGTAAACCTGAAATTTCCTTGCTCACAGTTCACAAAGTGCTTGATTAATATAACAAAGTATCAAATTTTAAAATAAATGTAAATAAAACTGAAACAATGGGGTCAGGTGTACACAAATTTTTAATAGAAAGATTAAAGAGTAATTACTCTTATAATTTGAAAAATAACAGTCTGATACATCTGGGTATAAAATTACAACCAATTTTAGATGAAATGAGTAAAATAAATTCCATGAACTTGGTAAGAGACATACAGAAATAATGTAATAATTGGGGAAAGAACAACTTCTCCTGGCCAGGCAGAATTGCAGCCATTAAAATGGCAATTCTGCCTAAGATTAATTATCTATTTCGCTGTATACCATTACAAATACCTAAGTATATTAGAAAATTATTCCAAAAGGTGATAGATAAATATATTTATAGTAAGAAAAAAGTAAGAATAAATCTTACAATAACTAAAACGAAACTAAACAGAGGAGGGTTCGCATCACCTAATATAGAGGATTATTATATGGCGGTAAGCTTGGCCCATTTAGCTAACTGGGGACCAACAGAGGAAATACCATGTTGGTTAGATATTGAACAATCTTTGATGGGTACAACCAAAAGATATTCTGTGGCAAAATATAAATATGGAGGTTATGTCTCCAAATGCTACACGGATAGTCAAAACTAATTTAAAACATTGGGAAATATTAAAAAATAAGTATGACCTGTTAAATAAACCATCTTTAGCATACACTATCCAATCTCGATTAGTGTAATATACACCTAATGAAATTTTAATATGGGGGAAATGGAATTTGCACTATATAGTAGATCTTTATAAGGAAAATAGAATAATTACTTTTGAAGAACTGCAAAGGAAATATGATATCCCACCTTCTTATTGGCTGAAATATAGATCTTTATTGCAGATTTTAATTAAAAGTAATTGTAAAATACATAAAAATTACTACTTAACTGAATTTGATTTTTTTTTTTTAATTTGGATAAAAGTAAACTAATAACAAAATGTTATAATATCATATCTATAAAAAATTAGATATATAAAACTAAAAGGATGGCAAGGTGGGAACAAGATATTCAAGAAACATGGAGTGAAGCAATATGGTTTAATGCTTTCACGTTAACAACTAAAGCAGTTAAATGTACAATGTATAGAGAGATTTACTTTAAAATAGTACAACTATGGTAATACAATTAGCTCAATTTAATAAAAAAATATTAGATAAGTGTTGGAAAGAATGTGGTCAACCCGGGACACTATATCATCTATGGTGGGAATGCCCTAAAATTGTTACATTTTGGGAAATATGCTTGTTAAAAATCAAAGACATTACAAATATAGATTTATTAAAAATTCCTGAAGCAGTGTTATTACACATCTTTCCTGCAGAGATTAAACATACGACTAAGAACCTGTTAGTATCTTAATGGTTTGTAAAACCACACTGGTTAAAAAGTGGAAGTCTGATCAGATACCTACAGCCTTATTAAATTGTGATTCGGCAAATTTAAAAGGGCTCTATTTAAACACATAGCTTTTTTTTTACAGAAGTTTTTAGTTAGTGAAGAACTTGCTTTTGGATAGAAGTTCACTAACTAAAAACTTCTGTAAAAAAATATGCTATGTGCTTAAAAAGAGCCCTTTTCAATTTGCTGAATCGCAATTTAATAAAACTGCTAGATGGTCAGAGATACAATATATTCTTATTAGATACTAGAAGAAAAATAACTATGAAATTGGAACTTTGATAAAAGTAAGAAATAAGACATGGGAACTATGGGATAAATAATATGAAAATAATAATTATATTTAAATACTTTCTTGTATCCACAAAAAATTCTTCTTTTATTGTATTTATTTCGTATTAAACTTTTTTTTTTTTTGTGGAAATATAAGAATGTATATTGGATGTATTTTAAATGTTTTTTATGTTTTGTTATTGTTTTGTCAAATAAAAAAAAATCAACTAGTAATTAAGTAAAATAATGTTTTCTTGTGTTGGCAATGTGTACTTTTACTAAAATCAATACAAATAGTGAGACCACCAATAATAAAACACCAATAATACATTTAGTCAACATTACATTTATCTCTGACCAACCCATGTCATAAAATGACAAGAGCACATTATGGATTTCTTGCCTTGAACATGTTACACAATCTGTGCTTAAAAAAGTGAGTCTGTTCATGTACACAAACAGGTCTTTGAGAATACCCAAAAACCCAATACCTAACATGTTCTATTTGCTAAAACATCCAACCATTCGACTTAGCTAAAAGATGATTTTCTCAAGAAGTTAAAGAAAAACATATAATAATGTATTTCTCTCCTTCATTCCCTTTTCTCTTCCAATCTCCTCATCCACCTCTATCTCTATCCCCCCTGATCCCCCTAATCCCTCTCCATCTTCTCCCTTCTCGTCTTTATACCCACTACCACCTTATTAACCAATCCTGCATAGGGGACTGATCAGCACAGAAGTGCCTGTAAATTAAATTAGGATCCAAGCCAGCCAAACACATTAATTAATAGTGCTTGGCACTATGGGGGTTAAAGCATCATTTTTATCCTCATTATGTTGTATTTTAAACTATATGAATTTTTCCACAAAAAAAATAATAATCGTACACATTTGGCTAATCGTTATGACATAACAGTGGGTCAGATATAATATCTTAAGCTAATACCTAAGGTTGGACCTCAAATTCCTACCTCAGCTCTGTGGTTATAGCTGCATAGATGTGGCCAGCTACATTACAAAAACATAGATAGGGCTCTATTCCAAGGATCCCGTAAGAACTCTGTGAAGGCTGACTCACTATGCAGAGTTATTCTATATCTCCGGCAAAAAATAATCTTGTAGAATGTAGTAACTCAATCTCCCCCCCCCCCCCCCCATAGCCTGACTCTGAATATCAGTAGTGTTCATAGCAATGGTTTAGAATGCTACCCACTAACTAACATGAACACACTAAACTAGCCCTAACTTCCTCACGTATCCCTAGCATAGATCTATCTATCTATCTATCTATCTATCTATCTATCTATCTATCGAAAACACTTCCCATTACAGGGAAGGGGTTAAATCATAAAAAAATATGCATACCCACTCCACCTATGAGATGGGTATCTCCTGGGACTGATCAGCACAGAAGTGCCTGTAAATTAAATTAGTGTGCATGACCCTAGGATCCCAGCCAGCCAAACACATTAATTAAAAGTGCTTGGCACTATGGGGGTTAAAGCATCATTTTTATCCTCATTATGTTATATTTTAAACTATATGAATTTTTCCACAAAAAAAATAATAATCGTACACATTTGGCTAATCGTTATGACATAACAGTGGGTCACATATAATATCTTAAGCTAATACCTAAGGTTGGACCTCAAATTCCTACCTCAGCTCTGTGGTTATAGCTGCATAGATGTGGCCAGCTACATTACAAAAACATAGATAGGGCTCTATTCCAAGGATCCCGTAAGAACTCTGTGAAGGCTGACTCACTATGCAGAGTGATTCTATGTCTCCGGCAAAAAATAATCTTGTAGAATGTAGTAACTCAATCTCCCCCCCCCCCCCCCCCCATAGCCTGACTCTGAATATCAGTAGTGTTCATAGCAATGGTTTAGAATGCTACCCACTAACTGACATGAACACACTAAACTAGCCCTAACTTCCTCACGTATCCCTAGCATAGATCTATCTATCTATCTATCTATCGAAAACCCTTCCCATTACAGGGAAGGGGTTAAATCATAAAAAAATATGCATACCCACTCCAACTATGAGATGGGTATCTCCTGGGACTGATCAGCACAGAAGTGCCTGTAAATTAAATTAGTGTGCATGGCCCTAGGATCCCAGCCAGCCAAACACATTAATTAAAAGTGCTTGGCACTATGGGGGTTAAAGCATCATTTTTATCCTCATTATGTTATATTTTAAACTATATGAATTTTTCCACAAAAAAATAAATAATCGTACACATTTGGCTAATCGTTATGACATAACAGTGGGTCAGATATAATATCCTAAGCTAATACCTAAGGTTGGACCTCAAATTCCTACCTCAGCTCTGTGGTTATAGCTGCATGGATGTGGCCTGCTACATTAAAAAAATATAGTGCTCTATTCCAAGGATCCTGTAAGAACTCTCTGAAGGCTGACTCACTATGCAGAGTTATTCTATATCTCCGGCAAAAAATAATCTTGTAGAATGTAGTAACTCAATCTCCCCCCCCCCCCGCCCATAGCCTGACTCTGAATCTCAGTAGTGTTCATAGCAATGCTTTAGAATGCTACCCACTAACTAACATGAACACACTAAACTAGCCCTAACTTTCTCACGTATCCCTAGCATAGATCTATCTATATATCTGTCGAAAACCCTTCCCATTAGAGGGAAGGGGTTAAATCATAAAAAATTATGCATAAGGTTTATGACCCACCCCACCTATGAGATGGGTATCTCCTGGAATTGCTCCTCAATACTCGCTACCCCCATGAGCCTGTGTATCCTCCATGATTCCCACTCGCCATTTGCTATTTCCTATGAGCCTGGGTAGCCCCTGGTATTCCCCCCTCAATAAGCAGTGAGCCACCAGGTTCCCTTCCTACACCCCTTGTGCTGTGGTGGGTCCATTAACAGAATGGGGGTCTCTATGGACCCTTCTGGAACTTTTAGCCATATTAGCCCCCAGGCCCCTATCTCCTACTGACCCCCACAATATCTAAAGTATAACCATAGAGGTCCATCATGGACTCCAATGGTATCTGATATTAACCTCCAGGGACCATATGTTTATTGTAAGAAAAGTCTATTTTTAATAACACATACAGTTACTTACTATACAATACTTGGAACCTATCTTACCTCTTACCTCTATACACATATATATATATTTATATATATATATATATATATATATATATATATATATATATATGTATATGTATATATAAATACATATATATATATATGTATATATATATATATATATATATATATATATATATATATACAGAGAGAGAGAGAGAGAGAGAGAGAGAGAGAGAGAGAGAGAGAAAATATATAATGGGTAACTATGTAATATGGTCTAACAATCATCTAAAAGACAGGCCGTGAGATTCATAAATGTCACCAGTACACCAAGATGGCAAATTAAACCCTCCCTTTTACACAGTTACTTGTTTATTCTTTATATTAGATGATTATATATTACATGTATATATGTGTACTAGCGACTTGCCTGTCAAAAAATGACAGTCAATAACATTTATATGTTGTGAAATTTGTTTGCAACACAAAATGAGTCTGCTACATTTGTCCCTTTTTTTTTCTAAAAGGAAATACACATTTTTTTTTTAACTTTTTTTTTTTTAACTTTCAACTTTTATTTCACAAACTTTTTATTTTATTTTCAATAATAACAATATAATAATGTATTACTTTTTAATGCATACATATTGTACTTTTTAATGCATACATATTGTAAAGTCTAACATTAAATTATTTTTTTGGGGGGGTTATTTTATAGTAAATATCTAAGAAGTGAATTATTTAAATAATGTACATTATTAATTAATGAATCAATGTGTTTCTTTTTTTATGCACATTCTTAAATGTTAAGCTTTTTTGATATTACTGATTAGTAATGATTAATTAATTAATTAAATAAAGTACATTATGAATGTTATTTACAATTCTTTGACACAGGTAAGCACATTATATAACCAATTAATTATTAATTTAATGTACATTATTAATTAATGAATCAATGTGTTTCTTTTTTATGGACATTCTTAAACGTTAAGTCACTTTGATATTAATGATTAATGTATATTATGAATATTATTGACAATTGTTTCAGACAGTTAAGCACAATATTATTTTTCTATTAATTAAATTCTGTTTACTGTTTACATTTCTTTATTAAGTAACTAATAATATAATAATTAATTAATGATACTTAATGATATGTACCTTTTGTAATGTAATCTTGCTGAATCAGTATCCTGAAGATCTATCAATTTCTTGCGATTTTCCAGCATCAGAAAATGTCCAGTCAGACTGTCATCACCTGAGGAGAAATTGTCAGTTATGTGCCAAGTGTGGCCTATATATAGGCTTTGTGCGCGAGGCAAATGCATTGTTTTAGGCGGGAAATACGCTGTTCCGCGTGACAAATGCATTGTTCTCGGCGGGAAATGCGCTGTTCCGCGAGATCAATGCGTTGTTTTAGGTGGGAAATCCGAGGCGGCGCGAGACAAAGGCAGGAAATCTGTGTTAATACAGAAATGTGTGGTATGCGTGTTATCCGATTATCCGTGTTTTCCGTGGATAGAGTGCTGTCGCCTCGTTTTCGTTTTGTTCGTCGCCATTTTTTTCTCTCGCTTAGCTAATTTTTTAGTGTCTAAACTCTTTTATTTTGAGTTAAATGAAGGTCTAAGTAGTTTTTTTGAGGTTCTGGATGCTTGCTCTTGCTGTAGGTAACCTTTTTATTTATGTGCTGTGTATTTAGTGTGTTTTATCTTTTTTCCCGTCCGCGGGTTGCGTCCGATTTTTGTGATGTCGTAATGTCTGTTATGCGCCTTCTTGGATTATCCATAAGTGGTTTTCGTGGTGAGAGAGCTGTAGCCTCGTTTTCGTTTTGTTCGGCTGCCATTTTTTCTCTTGCTTAGCGTTTTTTTTAGTGTCTAAACTTTTTTATTTTGAGGTAAATTAAGGTGTAACTTGCTTTTTTGAGTTCGTGGATGGTCCCTCTTGCTGTCGGTAATGTTTTTATATATGTGCTGTGTGTATTTATTGTGTTTGGCTTTTTTTGTCATGTTCGCGAGTTGCGGCCGTATTTTTTTGCTACGTTGTAACGGCTCGCCTGCGGCGCTCATTGCCAAAGTGCTCCATATTAACGGCTCGCCTCGCTACGCGAAGCTCGCCTGCAATGAGCTCCTGCGGCGCTCAGTGCCAAAGTGCTACGGTTTAACGGCTCGCCTGCAATGAGCGCCTGCGGCGCTCATTGCCAAAGTGCTACGGTTTAACGGCTCGCCTCGCTACGCAGCGCTCATCGCTAAGTCCGCTAAAGTACTATGGTTTAAGCCAGGCTCTTCTGCAATGAGCAGGCACTCATTGCCAAAGTGCTCCGTATTAACGGCTCGCCTCGCTATGCGAGGCGAGCCTGCAATGAGCGCCTGCGGCGCTCATTGCCAAAGTGCTACCGTTTAACGGATCGCCTGCAATAAGCGCCTGCGGTGCTCATTGCCAAAGTGCTATGGTTTAAGGGCTCGCCTCGCTACGCGAGGCGAGCCGGGCAATGAGCACCTGCCGCGCTCATCGCTAAATCCGCTTAAGTACTGCGGTTTAAGCGAGGCTCGCCTGCAATGAGCGCTTGCGGCGCTCATTACCAAAGTGCTACGCGAGGCGAGCCTACATTGCCAAAGTGCTACGGTTTAACGGCTCGCTGTGCACACAAAAAAACATTAAAAACACAGTAAATACCCTCAAAAAAACATAAAAAGCTTACCTACAGCAAGGGGGGCACCCAGGACCTCTGCAAGTGCAGTTACACCTCCATTTAAGTCCAGATTCCCGAGTTCAGACACATGAAAATCCTCTAAGCGAGATAAAAAATGGCCGCCGAAAAAAACGAAATCGAGGCTCAAAGACCTAGGACCGCCCAGCCACCTACAACTTACCCAAGAAGGGATCCGAGGTAAGCTTGGAAACCCGCATTAACCCCATGGGATCTGAGATAAGCATTAACCCCACATTAACCACCGTAAAGGTCCTTAAAGGACCCGTAATAAAAAATAATAAAAAATACCCTATCACGCATGGGGCTCTATACAGAGCTCCATCAACCCCTAAAAAACCCTGTCACTCATGGGAATCAATAAAGACCTCCATAAGCCCATAAATAACCCTGGCACTCATGGGGGTCAATACAGACCCCCATAAACCCTTAATTAACCCTGTCATGCATGGGGGTCAATATAGACCCCCATAAGCCCTTAATTAACCCTTTCACTCATGGGGGTCAATATAGACCACCATAAGCCCTTAATTAACCCTTTCACTCATGGGGGTCAATACAGACCCCCATAAGCACTTACCTAACCCCCTCACTCATGGGGGTCAATACAGACCCCCATAAACCCCTAATTAACCCTGTCACTCATGGGGGTCAATACAGACCCCCATAATACATATCATTAACCCTGTCACTCATGGGAGTCATTACAGCCCCCCATAAACCTATAATTAACCCTTACACTCATGGGGGTCAATAGAGACCTTCATAATCCCATAATTAACCCTGGCACTCATGGGGGTCAATACAAACCCCATAAACACTTAATTAACCCTGTCACTCATGGGGGTCAATACAGACCCCCATAAACCCCTAATTAACACTGTCACTCGTGGGGGTCAATACAGACCCACATAAACCCCTAATTAACCCACTCACTCATGGGGGTCAATACAGACCGCCAAAAAACCCTAATTAACCCTGTCACTCATGGGGGTCGATACAGACCCCCATAAGCACTTAATTAACCCACTCACTCATGGAGGTCAATACAGACCCCCATAAACCCCTAATTAACCCTGTCACTCATGGGGGTCAATACAGACCCCCATAAACCCCTAATTAACCTGTCACTCATGGGCGGCAATACAGACCCCCATAAGCCAAATCATTAACCCTGTCACTCATGGGGGTCAGTACAGACCCCCATAAACCCATAATTAACCGGGTCACTTATTGGAGTCTATCCAGACCCTCATAAGCCTCTATTTAACCCCATCAGTCCTATAAGGGTATATTATGACCATTATGGGCCTGTTACAACCCAACATTAACCACATAAGTGCCATGACGGTCCTCAAGGACCATCATGCTACTAAGTATAAGCACTACACTGCACTATACCCCCTAATAAAATATTAAATATCAACTAAACAACCTCTACACTAACTTATTAACACCTACACTATCTACCTACACTACCTGCCTACCCCGTAATATCCCCCTCCCCAAAAAAACTAAAGTCACCAAAAATCTAAAATCTACATTACATAAAAGATAAAAACCTAAATCACAAAAAATAAAACATCTACATTACAGAAAATAAAAAAACCTAAATCACAAAAAATAAAAAATCTACATTACAGAAAAAAAAACCTAACTCACAAAAAATTAAAAAAGGAACATTACAGAAAATAAGACAATACATTACAACCCCCCCCCCCCCCCCCCCCAAAAGTGACCGGGTTAAAATGGTGTAGTGCTTACACTTTGTGTCATGAGGGTCCTGGATGACCCTCATGGCACTTATAGTGTTATTACATGCGTTCATTACTCTGTTAGAGGGGTCTATATAGTTGAGGCAGACAGTACACTCACATTGTGTGGCAAACAGCATTTCAACACTTTCTTTTATTGACCGTCACTCTTTGACGCACAATTCGCTAGTATATATATATATATATATATATATATATATATATATATATATATGTGTGTGTGGGTGTAGGTTGCATATCTACATTTAAATGTCTATATACATTAATCTATCTATCTAATCTAATATCTATCTAATCTATATTCTCACCCTACAGTAACATGTATTCCCCAAAAAATGTGCAATTTTTCTTATGTGAACTTTATTTTTAAATAAATTATTGGTATTGGAACACCTTAGGCACCTAGGATACAAAGACAATCAGATAAGCTTCAGTGATCAGTACCAGTCTGCTTCCTCTCCTGGATTGTTGTGACATTATAAACCACACTCCCTGCAGCTAGAATCAAAAGATATAAATATTTTCTCTCGGCTGCTTAAAGCTGAAATATTTTACTTGATAAATCAAAGGTGTGAAAGAGGTTTTTCATTTAAAAGGACCAGAGAAAGGCTTTTACAATGGCAGAATTATATTAAACTGTAAAATGTCAATTTTACAGCCGCCTTAAAGCTTCAGAAGAAACATGTAGAAGTTCAAATTAGCAAGCTGCAGGGCCATGGGGCTGTCACTGTCTCTCATGCGCTAGCAAGGCTTCCAGTTCTCCATCTTGTTACTATCAGTTCTCATTAAGAATGCTGCACTGAACATATTGGTAAAACCTGTTATCTAAAAACACAGTGTCTGCTCTAACTAAACTATTTTAATATATTATCCAGTCATTTCCCTTTTACAAATCTTTAAAAGACACTAATGTGGTAAGTGGATGAATGAAATTACACTTTTGTATTCTTAGTTATTTTATTTTATGTATATGACACTATATAAAACCATGGTTCTTGTTCTTCTCCAACTCAAAAGATGGACGGGACTGCCACTTTCCTTATCCAGGAAGATAGTTGTTTGGAAGATGGTTAGCTTGCCTAAAATCTCTTACTTAATGCAGACACTTCCATACCTAATAACCCTTAGGGACACATCCTTGGTAAATACAGCGCTTACTTGGTTCTTGA
Organism: Discoglossus pictus; assembly: GCA_027410445.1. Classification (NCBI taxonomy): domain Eukaryota; kingdom Metazoa; phylum Chordata; class Amphibia; order Anura; family Alytidae; genus Discoglossus; species Discoglossus pictus. The sequence goes on along the minus strand of CM050163.1, from coordinate 433,145,738 downwards.
GGGGAAAAGGCAGGAAACAGAATAAACTTTTTTATACTCCAGATGCAAAAAAAAGATGGAGGCATGAGGGTCCCTCATCTTCGACACTTTTATTATTATTAGACTCAGAGCTGACTAGCCCTTACGCATTAGTTGCCTGACATATTAATATTATTATTATTGTATTATTATTACTGTGTCCAACATTTATCCTATCCTCCAGGTGGTTCCGTCAACGACGGGATTGACAAAAAGTACTCGTCAGTGTCGTATGCCCCTTTCGATCGGGCCACGGACCTGGTCAGGCGGGCAGGCGTCGGGGCTAAGATGGTTGCTTGGTTGCTTCGTGGACGGACAGTAGTTTGTGGATCTGTGTCTCCCCATTGGATGTTCTATTTCTTGTTCCTACTTCGAATCCTTCAGTACCTTACTGCAATGGGTAGCACACACCAAGTCGGGCTGCCAAGAGATTACCCATTACCTCGATGATTTCCTTTTTGTTTGACCGGCGGGGTTAGCCACATGCGACTTAATACTGCGGACCTTCTCAAGGATATGTCAAGATTTCGGGGTTCCACTGACAGAAAAGAAGACAGAAGGACCGACCATCGATCAAGATGGAATGCAGCTTGCCGATGGAGAAGGTGTTGGACCTGTCTGCAGAACTGGCGGCCCTGGAAGTGTCACTGCAGCGGCTGCAATCCATCTTGAGAAAGCTGGGGTTGGGTTTAGGGGGTTTACGGTCAAGATCTGAGAGTGGTTGGGATGTGGGCCCTGGGAAAGCTTGGGTAGGGCACAAATTCAGAAGTTATCAGATGTTGGGGAGGGGAGGTCACAGGATAGGGTGACGACAGGTTTGGGGGTAACAGTGAGTCAGGATAGGCCTAGTTCACAGGAGCAGGGAGTGGATTTGGTAATTAAGGTGGCGGACACACAGCCCCATTAAATTTGACGCCTGTAGCGGCTTGAAATTTGGCTGCATTACAGAGCTATTAAATTCCACCATACTACAAGTTACGGGCCAGAGATGCAAACCCTTTTTTCGCACCTTGGGTGTGCGGCCGTGAACATGATCAATTAATCAAACCTGTAGTTAGGGGTTTAGACAGAGCCAATGGCAAATGAGATCGTCATCATTACGTCACTGAAAAATGGAGGTTAGATTTCAGAGCCTTACAGGTTTCAATTACAAGCTTTGATCGAACCCGAGTTCCAGAAATAATGCAATATTGATAAATCAGTAAATATATATTCTGGTCCATGCGAGTTCCATTATATGTATTAACACATTGATTGCCGAGATCGATATAACATGGAAATGAAACATTAAAAAAAGTATTTTAAATTGCAGATTTGCGAGCTTGAGAATGTTGTGCTATTAATTTTAATACCTAACATCACTTTCCCTTTAATTATAAGTACAGTAGTGTTTGTATATTTGCATTTACAGTGCTACGGATAGGACTTTAAGGTGGCACGTCCTTCGCACGCTGGAGAACAGCACAGCGTCATCAGGGCTCAGAAAAATGGGCGCACCCACTTCTACGCTCTGAAATAAGCGCCCCCGACAACTACGCTCCAGCCTACATCCCATCTACCAGCCTGCATCTCCCATCTAACCCAGGACTACTACGCTTTCATTGCCTAGAACTGTCTCTCCTTACTCATTTCTCTTTCCTCTCACATCTCTCTCACCTGTCTCATCTCTCTCCCCCCTCTTACATCCTCTCACATCCCTCTCTCTCCTGTCTCATCTCTCTTTCTCCTGTCACATCCCTCTCTCTCCTTTCTTACATCTCTCTCTCCCATCTTACATCCTCTCACATCCCTCTCTCCTGTCTCATCTTTCTCTCTCCTGTCACATCCTTCTCTCTCCTGTCACATCCCTTTCTCTCCTGTCTCACATCTCTCTCTCACATCCCTCTCGTCTCTCACATCCCTCTCTTCTCTCACATCCCTCTCTCTCCTGTCTCATCTCTCTTTCTTCTCTCTCCTGGCTCCTGGCACCCAGACTATTGGTGAAGCTGCTGGGTGACGTGGCTCCTATATGGGTTGGGGACAAGCCACATGAGCTGCTAGATTAGAAGTCTTAGCGGGCAGTGAGGGGCTCGCACACCCCACAAATGTGTGCTGTAATAACAGCACGCACACCCAATATCTCGATCCTGGAGTCTAGGTGATATGTTTATAGAGGTGGCCACAAGAGCGGGGGTCAGAGGGCACAGAAGAGGGGGACACAGAATGCACAAGAAGGGGACAATGGAGGGGCTGTATTTGCTGCTTAAGCCCGCCTTGATCGAGATGCTACTCTATGACATCATCAGATCGCGACGCCCGGACTACGTCTGAGCCGGCGCACGTTTCATAAATATTAGTTCTAGATTAAATATACCTGAGCCATCTATTTGCATATATATGGCCAAAAGTCTGCTTTATGTTCTATTGGCCCAATTGGGGAGCACATTTCTAAAGAGATAAGGGATAACATTTGGACACAGGAATTTATAGAGATTTTCTTATTGCTCCCTTTGGATAATTTCATAGGAATAAAACATGAAGAAAAATAGGATAATAGTAAAACGGAAGAGGAAGAGCGCAAGAGTAGATATAGGAAGATTCCTAAGATGTTCAGTAATTGGTAGCAGGCTTATCTGATCTTTGCCAGTATAGTGGGCTATAAGAACCTGGAATGTTGCTCATCCTTGTACTGCTATTTATATGAGACTAGCGAATTGCCCGTCAAAAAATGACGGCAATGAAATTGTAAGGTAGCTAATGCTGTTCAGTGTGTAATAATGAAATATATAATACATGAATAAATGAATATACTTTACCTATTTTAAAGCATTGTGTGGAAGAGCTGTGAATGTGTTTTGATGTTGCTGCAGCATTAGTGGTGTGGATCTGCTGTGTAAGCGTGCTGAATGTGTGCAGTATAACACTGTGCGTGCGCGAGCCCAAACCGTTGTCGTGTACTTCCGCATTGGCGTAAAATGGCGAGTAATGTGTGGTATACGTTTGTATCGGAATATCCGTAGGTGTTTTGTGGTGTTTTGCGAGTTTCTTGTGGTGTTTTGCGAGTTTAGAGTGCTGTAGCCTCGTTTTCGTTTTGTTCGGCGGCCATTTTTTCTCTCGCTTCAAATTTTTTTTAGTCTCTAAACTGTTTTATTTGGAGTAAAATCGAGGTGTAAGTTGTATTTTTGAGGTGCTGGGTGCTCCCTCTTGGTGTAGGTAAGTTTTTTATGTATGTGGTGTGTGTATGTATTGTGTTTTAAATTTTGTAATGTTCGCGAGTTGCGTCCGAGTGTTGCGGGTCCGTAATGTGTGTGAACGTGTGTCGTATGTTGTTTGCGAGTGTCGTAATGTGTGTGTCGTACTGTTTGGGTTGCGACGTGAACTTTGCGAGGGTCGCAGTTGCTGGCATGGAGCGCCTTCGGCGCTCCATGCCAGCAACTGAGTCCCTCGCTTTGCGAGGGTCCTCAGTTGCTGGCAAGGAGCGCCGAAGGCGCTCCATGCCAGCAACTGAGACCCTCGGGCAGTGCCCTCGCATCGCGAGGGCCTCGGCTCGCTGCGCGAGCCGCGGCCCTCGCTATGCGAGTCGCGGCCCTCGCTTCGCAAGGGCCGCGGGCTCGCTACGCGAGCCCGCAGCGTTAGCAACAACTCGTACGCTCACAACTATATATGTGATAGAAGGTATTTACCGGACATATGGTGGTTTAGCTTGGAGGGATTGTAATGAGAAGTTCAGGCAAAAAATAGAGGTGAAACCTAGTATTCAGTGAGATGACAGGGATATGGGGAGTTGGTTAATGATAGTTACCCCGCTATGACCAGCAGCAGTAACAGGGCCTAAGCCAACAGTGGCGATTAACATTAAGAAAGGTTTTTTTTTTTGTGTTCAGTGAGGGATCATGTAGCTGGGGGGCTTCATGTAAATTCAAGCATGAATGCTCAGAGTGTGGGAATGGGCATCCTCTTTTTCGATGCTTTAAGAAAGCAAGGAATTAAAAATCAGGAGAGACAGCTGGAAAAGGGGAAGAGCCCGGGGCTAATACGAAAGATGTTAGGGTGGTTAAGATTGTACGCTAGGCTTCAGGGTAGAGAGGAAGATACCAAGTTGTTAGTTAATGGTTTTACTGTGGGTTTTTCCATTCATTCTAGGGTTATGGCGCCTGTGAGGCGACCTCTGAATTTAAAATCAGCAAGGGAGAATCCTTCATTGATGTTGAGTAAGCTGTTGGTGTAGGTGGAAAAGGGTAGGATGATGGGCCTGTTTTATACAGTCCCAATTAAGGATTTGAGAATATCCCCTCTAGATCTATATTCAGTCTATATCTATATTCAGTCTGCTTTCAGATTCCAACCAGTTCATCCGGATTCTCATCATTTACTGGGCTGTGAGATTTTGAGCAAGTATTTTGTGGATTTATGTTTACCCATGGGTTGTTCCATTTCATGCTCGTATTTTGAAAAGTTTAGTAAATTTTTGCAAATGGGTACGGTATTTTATGAAAAAAAACAGGCTTACAGTTGGTTGTGCATTACTTCATGTTTCAATCATTTTTATTAACTCACAAGTAAATATATGATAAAACAGAAGGGAATAAAAAAAGCAATATCAAAAACAAGCCATTGTATGTACATTGTTGATATAAAGGATACAAAAAGTATACACATGGCCTGATCATGTACATTAATAATTTACATGTGAGCATCACTACTAACAATTTTTCCGTTTTCAACAATAAAAATATATAACAGAACAAGGGTAAATACTAGGGGAAAGGGAGGGAAAGGAAGGAAAGGTGTTTTAACCTTTAATATATAAAAAAATTTCTTCTTCTTAAATCTAATCACATATATAGTTGTGAGCAGGCGAGCCAGACAGAGCCGTTGCTTTACGTTGTAACGCAAAAAACACCACACAGCAACTGCGACCCTCGCAAACTTTACGTCGCAACGCAAATAACATACAAGACACATTACCACTCATTACGACCTCTCAAAAATCAGACGCAACCCGCGAACATAAAAAAATAAAAAAACTTACACCTTAATTTCACTCAAAATAAAAGAGTTTAGACACTAAAAAATTCTCTAATCGAGAGAAAAAATGGCCGTCGAACAAAACGAAAACGAGGCTACAGCACTCTAAACACGCAAAACACCACAAGAAACTCGCAAAACACCACAAAACACCTACGGATATTCCGCTAAGACGCATACCACACATTACCCGACATTTTACGACAATGCGGAAGTACACGACTACGCTAACGGTTTGCTCTCGCGCACGCACACTATTACACTGCACATATTCATGCTGCACACACACAGCAGCTCCACACCACTAATGCTGCAGCAACATCAAAACAGATTGCCAGCTCTTCAACACAATGTTTCAAAATAGGTAAAGTATATTCATTTATTAATGTATTATATATTTCATTATTATACACCAAACAGCATTAGCTACCTTACAATATCATTGCCGTCATTTTTTGACGGACAATTCTCTAGTCTAACAATAATAAAGAGCGTCAACTCACGGTTCTATCCGGTCTCCATTGAGGATGCCAGGTCCTGCATCTCCAGGTCAGCCCGTCTCCGGTCCACATACGGCAGCGCAATATTTCCCCCTTTTTTTTTTTTAAATATTAGATCTATGCTATGGGTCGATGAAATCCAAGTTTCCCAGATAGACAAAAGGTAGAATATGTGTCAGAAACTATGTGTGTGAGTCTTTCATTGATCAATATGAAATTAATCTTGTTGATTATTTCTTTTAGGCAAAGGGTGGAGTTTTTCCATCTCTTGGCTATATGTTTTTTTAACTGCTAAAAGTTAAAAGTTAAAAAACTGCTAATAAAGTAATTTATTTTGAGATTGAGTTAGGTGGGCTGATTGATGTCTCAATAAACACACTTCAATAGAAGGCATTATCTGGGTACATAAAAGGTTCGAGGCCAATTGAGTTATTTCGGAACATATATTTTGAGTTATTGGGCAGGTCCACCAGGTATGAATAAAGGATCCTATATCTGGGCATCCCCTGAAACAGCTGGCGGATTCCTGGGGGTTCCCTTTGTGGAGACTCTCTTGAGTTACACATGTTCTATGTAGAACATCATTTGTTAGTGGAGCATCTTTGCAGATGCAAGTCATCCAATAATCTGTGAAGAAGCCTAGTGTCCTTTTCAGAATCATTATGAAGTGTCTGAATTTACAGAAGTTAAAATGTTCCTCTAGAGGAAGGTCAGGGTTGTCCCTTAGGTGTTCAAAATTGCTAATTTGGGTTCGATTAATCATGCACCTATTCTGTCTAGGCCTTGTGTAATCCACCAAGCCTTTGAATATGTGGAAAGGTTGTTAGAAAAGGGGGGAGAAGTAGTAATGGAGAGAAGGGGAGATAAATCGGGTGTTAATTGATGCTTGGTATTGGCCCAGGACCAGCATGCTAGGGACAATCTAATCATGGGGTTAGGACTGTATTGGTGGACGTTGCAATTTTGGGAGCCAAAATATCTTATCCCGCCCTCGGGGCTGTATCTGGTGATTTTCTATTTATACCCAGATAGGTTGGTGGTCAATGGAATGTGTTAGATTTGGAACTCTAGGAAGTTTATTACGCCAAATAAATCTCATAAATTATTTTTAAAAATTATGTAGGTTTGCAATGGGAACCTTGATAGGTAAGGATCTGAAATAGTACAAGATTCTGGGAAGAATATTCATTTTGACCTTGTTTATTCAACCAGACCATGATTTTTGAAACTTGTTCCATTTCTTCAGGTCAGCTGACAGTTCATTGAAAAGAGCTAGATAATTATATTTGTAAAGGTACAAGATATTTGGGGTAACTTTTATTCCTAAATATTTTAGGTGAGTCTTGGGCCAAGAAAAGTTAAGTGAGTTCTTTAAAACTTCCCGTTCTGAATTTGGAAGCTGGGAACCTAAGGCCTCTGTCTTATCTACATTAACTTGTAAGCCTGAAATGTATTTGAATGTGGTTGTGCATTACTTAGATGATTTTCTGTTTGTGTGTTTGGCAGACTCTCAGGATTGCTTACATTTACTACACTCTTTTTTGGGTATGGCGGCTGATTTTGGGATTCCCCTAGCCGATGAGAAGTCAAAAGGCCCATGCCATTCTCTGAGTTTTCTAGGAATTCACATTGATATGGAGACATTTGAATGTAGGTTGCCCAAGGAAAGTGTGGTTGAATTACCAACATTGGTTATGTCATCCAAAAAGGTTTCCCTTCGGATTATGCAGTCTTTATTGGGTAAACTCAACTTCGCTTGTTGGATCATCCCAGTGGGCAGAATATTTTCAAGGAGGTTATCGTTAGCCACAGCAGGTGTAAGACAGTCGCATCATCACTACGCATTTGCAGCCTTATTAAATTGCGATTTTTTAACAGACATTTTTAGTAAGTAAACTTCTATACAAAAGCAAGGTCTTCATTAACTAAAAACTTCTATAAAAAAATATGCTATGTGCTTAAATATGGCCCTTTTAAATTTGCTGAATCGCAATTTAATAAGGCTGCAGGTATTTGTTTCTGAAGCATTTTAATGGTTGTACTCTTATTTTGAGGGAGCCAATTTTCAATGAAGTGTTAGAACTGTTTACTGATGCGGCAGGCTCTGTGGATTTTGGTGCTTACTTTAGAGGTAGCTGGTGCTCGGAAACATGGCCGAGTTGTGGAAAAGCAGTAATCTCATAAAGAATTTGTTGTTCCTGGAGTTGTTTCCGATAGTGGCAGCTATATTGCTATGGAGGCATAGGCTAAGAAATCGCCACATGGTTTTTCATGTGTGGTTCAAGCAATCAATTCAACAACCGCTTCTTCGCCTCCAGCGGTCAGACTACTAAGGCAATTGAAATTAAAATGTTTGCAATTTAATATTCTGGTCATGGCTTCCCAAAAAGCCGGGGTAAAAAATATCATTGCAGATGCGTTATCAAGATTTAATTGGAAGAAGTTCAGGGAAGCGGCACCATTAGCAGCAACAGAGCCAACGCCATTCCAACCTCATTTGTGGAATCTGGGATTCTAATTAAGCATTGTAAGCAGTCACTGGGTATCAGGGTTACTGCCCAAGTGATTGTACAGAAGTATTATGTATATGTACGTGCATTAAATGTGGTTGGTTCTTGCCTTATGTCAATGTCTCATTTCAGGGTCACAGCTGCAGCTGTGTTTGGTGGTTCATTCATTTATATATTGGGCCAGAAGTTCGGCAGCGATAAAAGAGCATGGACGCCAAATGGATTTTCTGGAGCATGTAGTGGTTTGGAATCCATGGGATGAAGTGGAAAAAGTTCTATTGACAGTGGTTGGTTATACTGGACCTTTGCCCAACCAGACTTATTATTAATTCATGCAGGAGGAAACGATTTGGGTTTCATGCCGATGAAGGAATTGATTCCATGAATGAAGAGAGATGTGCTAAGATTAAGAGAGTTGTTCCCAGGTTTATTTATTATATGGTCGCAGATAACACCTAGGACGAGATAGAAAGGGGCGTCTGACCATAAGAAACTAGAAAAGGCGAGGCTTAGGCTGAATACAGTTATGTCATCTTTCATCAGGAGGTTGGTTGGTTTTTCAATTAGCCATAGGGACCTGGAAATCCCAGATGCCAAGACATGCTTTCTAGGTGATAGGGTACACCTTAATGAGGTAGGCATTTAATTATTTAACTATTCCTTGAAGGAGGGTATTATTCAGGCCATGGTGAGTTTTGACGGTGCTTAAGCCATGTGGCTAGCGGGTGGTGGGTGGTGCTGCATCACCTTAGGTTTGAGCACAGTATTTGCTATGGTATACGGTGGTCTTTGGTGCCAGAAGGCTCTTGGACACAGTGGTCCATGGCCTCTGTGTGGGGTAAGCTCCTTCCAAAGGTAAGGTGTACAGCAACCTCTTGTTAATATGTTTTCTTGTTATGATAATGAAGCTGTGGCCTGTTAATACCCAAACTTATATTGTGTCTGTCATTATTTGCTCAGTGGGAGTTGTTAGATATTTACTTGGATAAGCGGACCAAGTCACGAATGCTTAGGTCAAGGCAGCCCCTGGAAACAACATAGGTGAAGGGGCATTTGACTGGGCCTAGTAAAGGGGAGTGTTTATATGGTTCAATTGGGGAGGAGTCAGAAGAAGGTGTTAAATAAGGGATGTTTCCAACCATTTTGTCAGTCAGTAATTTGAAGAAGCAGTAAAAGCATTCCGCCCTCCCTCTGTGAGGAATTGACTCTGCTGGGTTTTGAACCCTGGTCCCCAGGCTGCTATACCTATTCCCTACCACTGCGCCAGCCTGCCTCTTGCAGATTTGCCTGAGATCTGATACCTTGCCTCTAAAAGCAATGCAATCAGTGACAACTCTCTTTAGCTGTGTCTGGTCAGCTGTCTGATTCATGGCCTATATAAGGCACTTCCTGTCTCTGTATCCTTGCCAGATTATTGTGTGGTTTCTGATCACTTCAATAAAGCTTGTTCCTGTTTCACCTACAAATTGCTGAACTGGATTATTGCTGAACTTGGCTGCTGGTCTCCACAACCTTGTGATTCCATATCATTACAGAATAATCTGGCCCTTTCATGGAGACCGCCGGGTCAGATTCTGCATTGGCCCAGCAGGTTGCTTTATTTGCAAGAACTGTGCAGACCCAGGCACAGACCATTCAAGTGCTGCAGGACAAGGTAGCTGAACTGCAGGCCCAACAGGTTGCTTTTACTGCAAGAAATGTGCAGACCCAGGCACAGACCATTCAAGTGCTGCAGGACCAGATAGCTGAACTGCAAAATAAAATTCAGTCAATGCACAGTGAGTATACCAGCTACAGGGCACGAGATGTTACACCTGCACAAGATGCCCGCTTGCCCCTACCAGAAAAGTTTGGAGGAGATCGCAAAAAATGTAGGGGTTTCCTAAATCAATGCCGTTTGCACTTCATGATGTTACCTCACCAATTTCCATCTGAAAGAGAGAAGGTGGGATTTATTTTTTCCTTATTCAAAGATGAAGCCCTGGCTTGGGGCTCCCCTCTTCTGGAACAAGACAGTCCAGTCTTGGGTAATCTAAATGACTTTCTTGAGGCCATGTGCCTAGTTTTTGATGACCCCAATCGATGTGCTACAGCAGAAGCCACTCTCCTTCATTTGCATCAAGGGAGGCGCTCTGTGGCTGAATATGCTGCTGAATTCAGACAGTGGGTTGCTGATACTACCTGGAACCAATCAGCCCAGAAGTTCCACTTCAGAAAAGGTAGACAGAAGCTATAAAAGATGAGCTGACTCGTGTTGATCTTCCTGCTGACTTTGATGCATTTGTGCGTTTGGCTATCCGTATTGATCGGAGACTTTCTGAAAGAAGATTGGAAAGACAGGGCTCTTTTAGACCAAGTACTACTCCAATTTCCTATTCAAGAACTTCTACTCCGATCCCACAAACACCTACAGACTCTGAGCCAGAGGCTATGCAGGTAAATCTAAAAGGAGGGCCATTATCCAACGAAGAAAAACAGTGGCGACGCACTCACAATTTATGCCTGTATTGTGGTAGTGCAGGGCACTATGCCATCAATTTCCCTAGCAAATCCAAAAGAACAATAGCTATGGCAGCTGAGGGTGCACAGATTCAACACCAATCCCAGATTTCAGATCAACTGAATTCCGTCACACAACCCTTGTTTTCTCTGGCTCATGGTGAAGAGGGTATGTTGACTCAACATCCTCATTTTGTGGTGCCTATCACTTTGCAATGTGGTGATCGTAAAATTTCAACTACAGCTATGATCAATTCTGGAGCAGGCGGAAACTTTATGGACATTAAATTTGCAGCAGGAAATAGAATTCAGTCTATCCCTAATTCTTCACCTGTGTTAATGGAGACAGTTGACGTTTCTCCACTTACGTCAGGCCCGGTTACACATGAGACTGTGCCCTTAATGTTGACTCTGGAAGTGAATCACCATGAGGCTATCTCTTTCCACCTAATTTCCTCAACACAGTTTCCAGTGATTTTGGGGGTACCTTGGCTTGCTCTGCATAACCTACAGATTGATTGGAAGATCAGAACTTTGTCCTTTCCTTCAGAACACTGCTTAATGAATTGTCAACCCTCTAAGGTAACACCTGTTGCCACAACAATTAATGAAATGGTTGCTACAAACTTGACTAAGCTTCCTTTACAATATCGGGATTTTTCAGATGTCTGCAATAAGAAGAATGCTGATCAGCTTCCACCACACAGGCCTTATGATTGCCCAATAGAGCTGTTGCCTGGGGCTGCTATCCCATTTGGCCGTATATAATCCCTTTCTGAGCCTGAATTGAAAGCTCTTCGTGAATACCTACAAGAAAATCTTGCCAAAGGCTTTATTCGACCATCTACTTCTCCAGCAGGAGCTCCTATTTTCTTTGTAGAAAAGAAAGATGGCAGCCTACGGCCATGCGTTGATTACAGGGACATTAATAACATCACTGTTAAAAACCGCTACCCCTTGCCTCGGATTCCTGAACTTTTGGAGAGACTTCGCTCAGCTAAAATATTTACGAAGCTTGATCTTCGGGGGGCATATAATCTGGTTCGCATAAGACCCAATGATGAATGGAAAACATCTTTCAGAACCAGGTACGGGCATTACGAATATCTAGTAATGCCTTTTGGGCTGTGTAATGCCCCTGCAACTTTCCAGCATCTTATCAATGATGTACTACGAGATCTCCTGGATCAGTTTGTTGTGGCATATTTGGATGATATCCTAATATTCTCTGATAATCTTGAAAACCACAGAAAACAGGTCCGTATAGTTCTAGAGCGCCTTCGTACCCACCGCCTATACATTAAACTAGAAAAATGTGAGTTTGAACAAACAGAAATTCAATTCCTGGGGTATGTAATAACTCCCAAAGGTTTAAGTATGGACGCAAGTAAAATTAAAGCTGTGCTGGACTGGCCCATCCCCAAGAATGAAAAAGATGTTCAGAGATTTGTGGGGTTTGCCAATTTTTACAGGCGTTTCATTAAGAATTTCTCTGCCGTTATTACACCGATCACTGAACTCACACGTAAAGGGACTCCTTTTCAGTGGTCCGATAAGGCGGATACCGCATTTTCCCGATTGAAGACTCTGTTTACCTCTGCCCCTGTCCTGGTACATCCTCAGCCGGAATTACCATTTATTGTGGAAGTTGATGCTTCTGATTCAGCTGTTGATGCTATACTGTCTCAAAGGACTGGACCTAAGATGCTGTTACATCCGTGTGCCTTCTATTCCCGCCAGATGGTGCCAGTAGAAAGAAACTATGACATAGGGAATAAAGAACTTTTGGCTATAAAAGCTGCCTTCACCGAATGGAGACATCTCTTGGAGGGAGCTACCCATCCAATTACTGTCCTCACAGATCACAAAAATCTGGAATGTATTCGATCAGCAAATAGACTGTCAGCCAGACAAGCACGCTGGTCCCTATTCTTCTCGAGGTTTAATTTTTTGGTTACATACCGTCCTGGCTCCAAGAATGGTAAGGCGGATGCCTTGTCTAGAATAGCTGACCCCCTCCATAGTACCGTAACCAAGACCACCATCTTGCCGGAGGATATATTGACAGGAGTTACATTTCCTTCTGATCTGATGTCTCGCATTAAAAAAGGCTACGCTGAAGACCCAGTTCTTCGTGATCCTCCTTGTGACCTCCATATGACGATGCTTAATGGGTTTTGGATTTTTCAACAACGTCTGTTTGCTCCCGAGTCAGTGCGACTGGACCTTTTACGTCTCTACCATGATTTAAAACCAGCAGGTCATCCAGGAATCCGAAAGACGCAAGACCTACTTGCCCGATCCTTTTGGTGGCCGAAGTATCATGAGGATGTTAAGAAGTATGTGTCCTCTTGTGATGTATGTGCCAGACATAAGACTCCTCGCTCATCCCCTGTTGGCTTGCTTCAGCCTCTTCCGATTCCTCATCGTCCCTGGGGATCTATATCCATGGACTTTATTGTGGAACTACCTCCCTCTAATGAACACACTACCATTATTGTTGTTGTGGACAGGTTAACTAAGATGGGTCATTTCATACCAGCTCGTGGTCTCCCTTCAGCTAAACAGACGGCTGACCTGGTTATTCGGGAAATATTTCGCTTGCATGGAGTGCCTGATGAAGTAGTTTCTGACAGGGGAGTGCAGTTTACATCTCGTTTTTGGAAACATTTTTGTTCTAATCTAGGTATTAATGTAAATCTGTCGTCAGCTTTTCATCCGCAAAGTAATGGACAGACTGAGCGAACCAACCAGACTTTGGAGCAATATTTGCGGTGCTATATTAGTTACCTGCAGGATGACTGGCTGGATTTTCTACCCACGGCGGAGTTTGCCTATAACAATGCCCAACACTGCTCCACTTCTTTGAGCCCATTTTTTGCCAACTATGGTTACCATCCGACCTTTCTAGTCAGTCTCCCAATTACTACTTCCATCCCTGCTGTCACTGACCGGCTAACCGCCTTACGTGATTCCCAAGCACTGTTGAAGGAGACTCTTTTAGAGGCTCAGGAATGTTACAAAAGAGCTGATGATAGGCATAGAAAGGAGGCCCCAGTCTATCACGTTGGTGACAAGGTGTGGCTGTCAACAAAGAATCTTAAGCTTTGGATTCCTTCTCATAAATTGGTTCAAAGGTTCATGGGACCTTTTGAGATCATTGCTCAGATCAATGCTGTCACTTTCCGTTTGCAACTCCCGAATTCCATGAAAATACATCCAGTGTTTCACGTTGCACTGCTTAAACCTTTTCATGAAAATACTTTTCCTGGCCGAGCCCTGCCTGCCCCACCTCCAGTCCTCGTGGATGGTGAGGATGAGTATGAAGTGGAAAAAATTCTTGACTCCAGGATCTTCCGTAACAAGCTTCAGTATCTGGTTCGCTGGAAAGGCTATGATGAGTAGGAGAGTTTGTGGGAACCAGTGGACAATATTCACGCTCCTGATCTCCTTCGGTCTTTTCATGTGCACCTATAGAGGCGGGGATAATGTGAGGAATTGACTCTGCTGGGTTTTGAACCCTGGTCCCCAGGCTGCTATACCTCTTCCCTACCACTGCGCCAGCCTGCCTCTTGCAGATTTGCCTGAGATCTGATACCTTGACTCTAAAAGCAATGCAATCAGTGACAACTCTCTTTAGCTGTGTCTGGTCAGCTGTCTGGTTCTTGGCCTATATAAGGCACTTCCTGTCTCTTGCCAGATTATTGTGTGGTTTCTGATCACTTCAATAAAGCTTGTTCCTGTTTCACCTACAAATTGCTGAACTGGATTATTGCTGACCTTTGCTGCTGGTCTCCACAACCTTGTGATTCCATATCATTACACCCTCTCTATGTTTAATAATTGTTTGTCACAGCAATAGGCAGGGGGTGCTGCGTCACCTTAGGTTGGAGCTCACTATTTGTTAAGGTATACGGTGGTGGTTGGTTCCAGAAGGCTCTTTGACATGGGGTTCCATTGGGCCTCTGGGTGGTGTGAGCTCCTTCCAACGTTAAGGTGTACAGCAACCTCTTGTTATTATGTTTTAATGTTATAATAATAAAGCTGTGGCCTGGTAATACCCACACTTATATTGTGTCTGTCATTATTTGCTCAGTGGGGGTTGTTTGATATTTAGTTGGATAAGTGGACCAAGTCACGAATGCTTAGGTCAAAGCCAAATTTTGTCATACAACACAAGATCTGACATCTATTCTGGCACAGAATGGTCTGTAAGTGCCGTCTTCAAATTAAAGTCCCCTTATCTAAAATAAATACACCCCTGAATGGGGTAAAAACTGTCCACAGCCCATTTATTGATAAACATATTAATTAGGTAAAACATCCAGAAAGGAGGAGGAGCTCGGACCAAGGCGGAAAAACACTACGTACCCTAAGCACGCGCTTAGGGCCCAACTCCCCAGGCGCACACCCTCCTAGGCTAGGGACGCCCCCTTTTTTTTGCCACTGGGCCTGGCAACTCCCCCTTCCACCAACTGCTGTGACAAAACAAACCAATAATGAAAATGTATAGACAACTGTAATACAAATATAATTTGTAAAATCCCTTTTTTATTTTATTCTTTTTTTAAACTTAATTTTACGATTTTTTTCCTTTTTTATTTATTTTTTTATATATGCATAATCTACAATTTAACACCCGAAAACAAATCTTCTTTACAACAAATACGAAACAACCCACACTAATACCCATTACCAACTATGCACTTTAATTCAGGGAGGGAGGGAGTTAGTCTCAATGCTGTCCCAGCCATTTCAAGGCCCACCCTCAGTTAAGGACCTGCAGATCCTGCTTACGTGGGGCTTCAGAAACACTGGCAGGGAAAGTCTGGACACCCGTCTTTGTTAGTTAAGAATTACTGGACTTACCTGGATAGATAATATTAAGAGCAGGTCTCCTGCATGTTCACAAAATTGCCATTAGCACAGACCTAAGAATGCAACAATGTAATATTGTACACAAAAAGCACCTCCCCTCAGGCCTAATTATTAAGCCTTCACTTATACACTGCTTATGGGAGTATGGACCGATTTAAAAATATTGGAAACTTGTCCTTAAATGGATTTATCAAATGGCCACTTCTGAAGTGGAACGTTCATGCATGACTTATACATTTGGTAACTAAAATATAACAAACAATCTGAAAGATGATAGAATGGGTACTTCCCCGCTTATCGCACTGGCTGTTTTTTGTCTCCTGGTGGCCAGTAAAAACAGCCATTTTATTAAAATGAACCTAAAAAATGCAAATGAGATGCTTTTAAAGACATACTGAGCATCCAAAGGGTTGGATATTCCTAAACATGTCATATTTATCTGACTTACAACTTGTTCTATATGTGCTTAACTCAATAAACATAAATAATAATGTTTCTCAGTTTCTGTAATTCCTAACAATTCTATAGAGTTGCATTAGTGGCATATGATGTAACTATTTTGGTGCAAAAGGTGCCAAATGAGTATAGGAATTTTGATTTTGTTACATTGTTACACCTGAAGCCCTATATGAAGATGCAGACTGCTTTGTGAATATAAAATGATGAGCTGATTTTCCATTTGAGCTGATACGTATAAACTTTAGAAGTAAAGCTTAAATCATAAAGTCACCAGCAATAGCAGGCAAACCCATTTTACATCACTTACATCCCCATTAAATTCCACCAACTGAAGAATTTGTAGCCCGTAAAGAGCTATAAAGACTTACAACTATTAAAACGATCTGCGGGTTACAGGTGGAAAAACCCTTAGGGCTGTCAAAATCTGAACCCCGTCTCAGCTAAGCCTTTGATCTGTCAAGCCCGTAAATGTGACGATCGTAAATTGCCATCAAATGGAGCCAAAAACCCTACGGGTACTAGAGAGGACCTGCAAGGGGATTAAAGTCCTGCCCGTAGCACTGTAAATGCAAATATAAACATAATACTGTATTTTAAATTAAAGGGAAAGTAATGTGAGGTATTAACATTAATAGCACAACTTTCTCAAGCTGGAAAATCTGCAATAAAAACTATTTTATTTTATGTTCAATTTTCTTGTTATATTGATCCCAGCAATCAATGTATTAATACATGTAATAGAACTCACATGGACTAGAATAGCATATTTATTGATTTATTAATATTGCATTATTTCTGGAACGCGGGTCCGATCGCAAATCATACTTTAAACCAATAAGTGATTGAAATCTAACCTTCTTTTCAGTGACATAATGATGACAATTTCTTTTACTATTGGCTCCATCTAAACCCGTAACCACGGGTTTGACTAGTTGATCATGTTCACAGACACAAATGCAACGTGTGGAAGCATGGTCTACGGATTTGGATGTCGGCCACGTCTGTTGTGGGCTTGTCTAATTTTATCGCTCCACCGAATTTCAAGCCTGCAGGCTTTGTACGTGTACAAGGGCCACTGAGGGCTTGGAATTTAATGAGGCTGTTAGTGTTTAGCCCTTTTATTATAGAAGAACTAGGGGTAAAAAATGGATTGTTAGCCTAGGGTCATCGGAAAGCCCACCACAAGCATGTGAACTGCCAGAGTGAACATCATGCCTCCATTTCATGCTGATACAGTTGTGCAGAAACCAAGATGCTGATGAACTTGTATTGCTGAGCTGTCATGTGCTGTAACCTGAATTCATGACATAATCCAAGCTGTGTAGACCTGTATTATTTCTAGGTTGTATGTGCATTTACTTCCTTTCATTTACTGCCTACGCAAATCCTGAACTATTGAGTACAGGGGACTGGTTGTAATGTAAGCGCTCATCATTTCTATAACAAGTAGTATCACATTATCGCAAGCAGCAGTAATAAGTAGCAGGTAAAAGAAGCACTAGGAAAGAAACATTCCCAGAATCCCTGTCAAAGAAGTATATCTTTTGTCATTAGCCAGAACAGTGATCCCTGTCTTGAAGAGTTCTCTGTACAATATACCTGCACACAGGGTGTTATTGTCACATTTCAATGTCTCCTTTCAGGATGTCAGTTTAATGGGTATTAGAATATTACACATACTATAGAAGCTGTATACATAAACATAGGTGGTAACATTACTGTGTAATTCATTGTCATTCAAAATAGTTGTTTTTGATTTCACCTCTGAAACACTTAATAAATATTTTTAATCTCCTTAAGCAACCAAGATTGTCTTGCGTACATTTCTTAATAAAAATACTAAAAGGAAAATTCCAACCATTCTTTCCAATTTCCACAAGAGAACCTACAATAGATGCAGGAATAAGGAGCTGTTATTTTTCTTTCTATAAATAAGACCAGAGCCTTGGCAACACAAGCAATGAATGAAAAGCTTGATTGCTCTGCATGACATGTTATTTCATTTAAACATAACTAATCATTGTCCAAAAACTGGGTTAGGATGAGACATTTTCTGGCAGTTGTAGATTCATTGTATATGTTTCTGTCAATATACTGTATAGTATATCTATTTGTCTGTTTTATGTGTATCTATCCACAGGTTTTTTTATATTGTGTAGAATGAATGAAGGACCATATATGCTTTTGAGTACTTTATGTCAACAAATATATATATATTTTTTTTTTTCGCTTTTTTTTTCCATCTAATGCCAGTGTGTATTTAGATTTTATACTGTCATAGATTGTTCAGATTTGTGCATACTCGCCCCTCCTTTCCCAATGCTGTATTCCAAATCATAGGTGTATGTGTTTATGTATATATTTAGTTTGTAAGAAAGTGCCAGGTACACTAACAGACAGAGATATCATTGCATATAGATATTTATGTTTGTATGTACGCACTCTTCCATGGCATTGCACTGGCATCTTTAGGCACCCCACTGTCCTCCAACATGTACTGCCATAGACCTAATTTATTGACATCTTGTATATTTGTTTATTTTAAGCTATTCTGTGGCCCTTTAAGGAGTTCAGCCAGTGATGAGGCTTAAATTATGGAACTTAGCTTGTGTTGTAAAAAAGAAAAAATGTAGCAAAAATAGCTCAGACTGAATAAATCAAATAAAATGTAATTTACAATGTATAATTATACAAAATACTTATCTCATATATAGTAATGAGGAAGTCTTTGTATGCAATATGTGTATGTGGTTGTCTTCTTCCACCTTTTAAAATCCAAGGTCACTGGTTGGTGCTGTTAAATTTAAATGGGAGGAAACTCAACCTCACACTACCTCTGTTCAAAAAATCAAAAGGTGTAAAATTAGTATTAGTGTAGTATTTAAAATGACCATGTATCTATTAAAACAGTCAAATGTGCACTCACTAAGGTAATAGTAAATTCAGGCTCTGTTGCTGAATTTCAGAGATAGGTGTTATGCTTAGTATATGAACATTGATCTACACCCAGTTCAATAATTAATGCCTTAAAAGAACCTACACCTTACATACTAAGTGCACTTCGAAACCCTTTCATTCCAAGTGCATACCTATCCATTTCAAGTGTGGCACATATTGTAACATTATTTTGCTATTGTTACCCTCATTCTATATGATATATAAATGTAAGTGTTAGTGATATACATACTTAATATGTGAACAATGATCCATACAAATATATACATATGATGGGGAATGCCATGGGTACCAAAATGGTTCCACAACATGCCAATCTATTTTTGTCCAATCTGGAGGAAATATTCTCAGAGACTTTCACAGTTCATTCAACACTTTCCACCCAACTATAAAACAAGATGGATTTGTCAACAGAAAAGGTAAGTGTTGGGGTCTCCTTTTTCGTATACTTGGTGGCTCGGAACTCAGGGCCCCTCAGTATTCTGAGGAACTGCGCCAATAAAGGTACACACACACAAGGTAGTATGTAAGCACAGTTCGTTTATTGCCTGTCAGAACATAGATTATATAGTAACAAAAAAAAGGTGGTTATGGAGGCGGTTGGTTTCTGTGGGGAAACAGTTCCAAGAGCAAGCTGAAGCAATCTGTGGTTTTCTAAGTATAAAACAGGAACCCCCTGCGAGTCAGCAGTGTCGCCATATGTCCCAGGCATGTTATTGAGGTTGGTCTGTTTCTTCATAGATAGTTTAGCACAAAACATTAACTTCTTCATGTGATATTAACCCCTTCATTCCCCTCTTAGATCACAACGTGATCTTTATAAAAATAAAATAATGCAAGCTGACTGGTTCGTATTAGGGCTCAAGACCCAAGATACGAACAGTACGTGAATTTCCTGCAAAGTGGAGATTGGCATATCACAGGGAGTCCTTTGCACGTTTAGATAGTAGTGTTATGGATGATAATTAGGAAAATGTCTTCTCATGTTATTATGTTTGTCTGCATTCCTTACTCACTTATATATAAGTAGGTCACTTAAGATGGAGGATGAACTACAAAACAACATGGCGACAGAACTACAAATGGGAGTGGCCTGATGATGCATACATCCGTGACCAAATAAGGACAAATGAACGGTTCCTCCCTAAACTGACCAGTATGATGACGACACACTGCAGCAATTTTGAACCAATCAAGAAAGCTATTAATTCCTAGACAAAGGAATCATGTGACGTTTGATCAGATAACGTTTTCTACATATAAACGTGTAAACTGCCATTTTAATACAGAGCGCTTTGAGAACTACTATACAGAAACACCGTGTCTGTGTCTTATTTCTCTGGAATGTGCACATTCCACACTAATTGGAAAAGCAACAGATATTTAATACAGACTTTGAAGTCTTATCTAATTCAGTAGCGGGTAGTCTATCGTAGAATCCTTTTAAGTAGTGCCCTACAACATGCGATAAGTGTACAGAGGAATAAATTATACACTCTTATTATATTTTTATGGGAAATACGGGCATATGAGGTGTTGCATCCATATAGAGTTAAGTGGTGTGGCTGAATCTACATAAGTAAAGAAGTTCCATTTTATAGCTTTTGTACTGCCATTGTAATATATGTGGTTTTGGGTGAAATTCTCGGCTGGGAGACCAAATAGGGGTATTCCCATTTCCCCATGTGTAGATACGTGGGCACATATCCAACAATTAACAATTAGAGAGGTTAAAGGAGTGGGCATATCCT
Source organism: Discoglossus pictus (assembly GCA_027410445.1). NCBI lineage: Eukaryota > Metazoa > Chordata > Amphibia > Anura > Alytidae > Discoglossus > Discoglossus pictus. The sequence goes on along the minus strand of CM050163.1, from coordinate 433,125,161 downwards.
TGTAACATTACAGAAAATGTATTAAGTTCCCAGGGATGATTTTGTATAATGGTATTATCGTGTGTGGATCTCTTGTACCTATGAGGTGAACTAGTATTGGTGTGAGTGTTATTGTGTTTACCACAAACAGACTTTAATGGTCCCAGTTCGTCTTGGGTCATAATGACAATTAAGAACTGCCCACAAGGGTAAATAAATCAGGAGCATAATGCCCATCAACAGGAGAAAGTTCTTCCATGCATTTTGTGGATGCAGGAGTAGGTTTGACATTTTTATTATCGCTGTCTTCAATCACTTTCACAGGGACTTTGTCACCTGCTTCACCCCTCTTTGGACAACGCTTCAGATGAGATGTGTGGATCCAGATGTCCTGTGAGTCAGTGAGGGCGGCAGTCCTGGTTACTGCTACAACGGTAGTCGGTTGTTCCGAATGGGAAGCCTCCCTTCTTTGCTCTGTTCAGTTGTTGGACACAGACGAGGTCACCTGGCTGGAACGGATGTGTTGGTTCCTGTGAGGGTAAAGGAAAGCGAGAAGACACATCACCATAGATGCCATTCAATTTATCAATCAATTGTTGCACATATTGTTCTCTTATAAGATCAAGATCACCAGACATAATTACAAGTGGGCCTTTTACCCAAGGAGTTGGAAATGGTCTTCCCATTAGAATCTTAAAAGGGGACAATTTGGTAGACTTCATCCTAATTTCTGCTAGAATGGCAGGTAAGTATTTCTGCCAGTTCACCCATGTACCTGCAGTGGCCTTTGTAAGTGCGGTTCATTCTTTCCACTATGCCTGAACTCTGAGGATGGTAAGGGATATGGAATTTCCAGGTTATCTGTAGCCATTGTACCAGTTCCTTAATTACCGCACTAATAAAGGCTGGTCCATTATCAGAGTTAATTTGCAATGGGCATCCATATCTCGGTATTACCTCGGTAGTTAATATTTTAGCTACCGTCTTAGCATCCTCTCTTTGTGTTACAAATGCCTCAGGCCACCGTGAGAACTGGTCCACTATCTCCAACAGGTACAATTGCTTTGATCCTGTCTTTGGGATATGAGTAAAATCAATTTGTAAATGGGTGAATGGATCTGTGGGTGGAGGCAAATGATCATGTAATGCTTTGTTAGGTACTGTAGAATTATTCTGTAGACACTGTATACATCTTTGTATGTATGTCTGGCAGTGTGATTGTAAGTTTCTGATGCAAAAAGACAGTTGTAACTGTTGCATGGTTGCTTTAATTCCTTTGTGTCCCACCCCGTGTGCCTGTCCTATGAATATTGGGGCACTACTCTCAGGTATCCCTATCTTCCCCTCTTTTGAGAAAAGGCCATTTATGTCCTTTTCTAAACCATGTGACTGCCAATATGATAAATCATCAGGTGTTGCAAAACCTTGTAATTCATGAAGCAGGATATCTGGTGGGCACGATGGGGGCTGTAGAAGGGAAAAAGTATGGGGGGGTGTAGGAATTACGGCGGACTCTACGGCCATTGCACAAGCAGCTAATGCTCTGAGACATGCCGGCCTCCCCTGGACCGGAGTAGGGACTACTTTGGAAAAGAATGCTACGGGACGCATACTACCTCTGTGATCTTGAGCACAGACCGCGGCCATGGTTTTACAGTTGTCCCTTGAATACAAATGAAAAGGTTTACAATAATCAGGTAGTCCTAAAATGGGGGCCTGCATAATGCTAACTTTTAAGGTCACATAAGCTTCAGTCATGCCTGGAGTCCACTGAATATGTTTTGGGCTGTCCCCCTTAGCAGCCATACGTAAAATGGAGTCATAGTGAGCATTCAGGGATCCATTGCCTGCAATACATGTGTTGCCCCCATTTGTATTTTGGTTTTATTTACCTTGTGACCTTCAGCTGCTAGGTGCTGTAGCAAACTGAGTGAATCCTGTCTATTGGCTTCCCCGGTAGCAGTACATACCAACAGTAGGTCATTTGACGTACTGAATGGGGACAGAACCATGACACAGGTCCATGACCGCAAGGTATTGTTGGAGCACCAGTGAGTAAGCAGCTGGTGAATCCACATAGCCTTAGGGGAAGACGGGTCCATGTTAATTGGCGCCCATCAAAAATGAAAGCCATAAGTAGTTGTGTCTCAAAGTCCAATGGGACCAAAAATAATGCGTTTGATAAATCAATAATAATAAATATAGTGGCGTCATGGGAAATGGCTGTAATGAGAGCAGTGATATCAGGGACAATCGGGGCAATTGGGATGACTAAGTAATTAATTGCCCTTAAATCCTGGACAAACCTAAAGTCATTGTCACACAATGGAAGGGACGTTAGTCCAATTCCATCCTGACTCTGTATCAGAGTCTAAAAGTCTATATAACAAGTCTGATGTCAGTCTGAGTCATGGTGTCCTTGACACATTCACTTCAGATACATCATATTTGTAGAAGGATTAATTCGGGGGTTAAGGGCTGCCTGTTTTCTCTTTCCGTATTTACCACTTGTAATCTGTTCAAAAACAAACTCCATTTTGGATCAAATTCACATACAAAATCTCTCTTTCAAATCACTTGCTATTTCCCTTTTTTATATATATATGCCGGCTTTAGAAATATATTTCAGTGGTGGACACGATCTCTACAGCCTTAAAGATACAGAGGAAAATTCTCTAACCTGCATTTCTCAATTGTATTGCAAAGAAAAGAAAGCACAGCAAACACTTACAAATTTATTTGCAGCAAAACACAAGACAATCCATCTACTTTATAACTCCTTCATGTGATATTAACCCCTTCAGTAAGCTCTTTGATCGGGACTCCCGCTGCATTTAAAAATTCCTTAAAGGACCTTAAAGGTCCTTAAAGGACCCACACTAAGTAACCATGCCACAGGGATACTATAAGTACCCCCCGGCACCTGAAAATGCCCTCATCACTCATGGGCGTCTATATAGACCCTCATGAGCCTCTAATTAACCCCATCAGTCACAAAAGGTTCTATACAGACCCTTATGGGACAATACTTATGTTTTGGATGGATAAAAATAATCCCATTATGTAATATCTGTTCCTGTCCAAATCATCCGTCTGTTGGCCATGTGTGCACACAGAGACAAGAATTTACACAGACCCAAAAGTTCTGGTATAAAACTTATTGTATTCTTCCCAACGAACGAACCCCCCCAAATACAACATAGGAACTTATATAATATAAGTTGATCAGATATAACAATCGTACGATTCATTGTTAGACAGTGAGTGAGTTATTGATTGGTTGACAAGGTAGGAAGGGTCTTTCCATATTTGGTCTCGGATGTTGATGTCATTATGGTCAGTTTATGTGAAGCTTCTGATTGAATCTGGAAGGTGGCGGGGCTCATATCCTTATTTCATCACGGATATGAATGTCATCTGGGAGTTCCTGGATATGATTCAGTAGCCATCTTAGGACTCCCAGGATACAGCTCAGTAGCCATCTTTGGACTCTCAGGAAATAAAGAATAAAAGCAATTAGTGCCTTATCTTATGATATATTGTAAGGAAAGGAAAGCAGCATGGACATAATATACATTTTCATGAATTTCGTCCACAACAGTCCCCCCTAAAATGTCATATTATGTTACATACTACACTTATATTTTATTCTTGTAGATATGACAGGTTAGATGTATTATATCTTCCTCTTCTAGAGAGTACTACATAAAAAGATATAGTTTTCTTCTTAGTAAAACGTATTAATTAAGGTATGAAGTCATATAAACAGCATATAAATAGTAACAGTCCCCCCTAGCGACTATGTGTACAACTGTCCCTGTGGATGAGATGTATGAATGTAAGAAAGCCCTAGTACATCTGCACCAATGAACGCCCGTTCTTCTTTGTATGTTAGAGTTGCCATGGCTTGTCCATGACCCCTCTTGCCACTGTCATAGGCGAGTCAGATGCTATCCCTGACCCCTTGTTTCAGGAACATGTGGGACAAGGGGTTTATGTAGAACTTTCATTTCTAGACACAATAGACCGTAACATCTTATGTGACTCCTCACAGTCATCTTCATAAATTTCTTGGTGCACAAAGGTTGGTGTGACTGTGACTCCAGTAACTGACTTCTTTAAATATGTTCGGACACAGGGGATAATACAACAGGTAACAAATGCAAGAATTATCAGTATTGAAAGAAAGACAATTCCAACCTGTGACAATACCTTCTGCCAGTTGTTTATAAACCCAAACCATCTATCCCAATAGTCTGTGGTTCCAGAACTCTCCTTCAATTCTTGTGCCAAGTTGTTTAGTTCTTTAATGGCTAAAGTAATGTTACCGTTTGGACCCATATTATCAGGTATGTAGGTGCAGCAGTTGCCAGTGTCAGGGAGCATTTTACACTCCCCCCTTTTTAGCAAGGATCATGTCTAGTGCCATTCTATTCTGGAAGGCCATGTGTGATGTGGCCTTCAATTGTTTTGCAACTCCTTGCAGAGCATCTCTTGTGTAATCCACAAACCTTTGTTGGTTATAATATATATATTGATTCAAGCAACATTTTTATTTACACCAATCATTGGTATCAGGGATTCAAATCTTGCTGCTATCTGGTTTCGGGCCTTAAACTCATTAGGCACCCCCCTTGGGACTCCAATAGAGTCTATGTATACATGGGGGTCAAAGCTACCTTGTGGGGAAGACACCTTTCTTTTGTGTCTAGATGTTGTCAGTAGGGTGTGTGGTGAGATATCAGCTTGGATGGGCACTATGTGCACTGGCATTATGACCTTTGCCAGGGTACACTCACCATAGCATATACCCTCTAGTCTTGATCTGAGCTTCGTGTCCCCACATATCCAATATATGTCTCCCAATGTTTGTGTCTGTTCTGTAAACTGTGAAGCCAATACAATATATAATGCAGAACCCTTGCTTAAACCTCTTTAGGTTTCTCCCTTGAGGTGTACTCCTTGTTAAGCATGTGTAATTACCTGGGTATATGGTTATACCTTCACCTGGATGTAGATTGTCAGTTATAATGGGATACCTGTTCTCCCATTGTTCACAATTTAGATCTTTTAGTCTGGGTAGTTTTACAAAGACTTAAGAAACACTTTTCTTCCTTCATAGATACCATAAGTGGAACAGTGCCTAAGTGAGGTCTGGCAGTTGCACAAACATAACAATTAGTCTTATTATGTGACTCTACGTTATATTTCATCCATTCCAGCCATAAGTTGAGGTCTGTGAACCCAGTTTCATTTGTTTGGGTTCCTTCGTACGTAGGTTCACTGATATCAGTCGTTTGGGGTAATGCCTGAGTGTGTTGTACTTGCATTAGTCCTTCTGATATGAGTGGTGCATTTAGATCTCTGAGCATAAATTTACCAATCCGTCCTTTTGCTTCTCCTCTAACCCAGCCACCCATTAGGTATGTACCTGCGTCTGTGGGTCTGGGGTTCCTGATAGTCAGAGTAAGTCGCATGTTAGCTCCAGTCTTGCCATTTGGCGAGCATTTGCCTGGCTTTATTAGAGTCATACGTTCAAGTAAAGGGCTTCCACTCAAATCTGTTCTATCTAAGGCACTCTGTGGTCTGTAGCCCCAAGCTGTCCCAGTGTTCCATCCTACAGCTTCCCAATGACTACAATCTTTTCCCCAAGTCTGGTCTGTAACACATATCTATATAGATGTGCTGTGAGTGTCTTCGGACAAGTTACATTGTTGAGTCACGCTTAGCTGTTGGCAACATACAACATGACAATAATCAAAGGACAATGTGATCATATGTGTTTCAGATGAATTGTACCAAAATGTAATACCATCTTTCTTCTCACTAATGAATGCAGAAGGTTCTACTTTAGTTAAAAACAGACAGAAAAGGATATGTGTTATGATCATCATAATGTTGGCTGCTATGGGTCTGGTGCTGAAACTTTATTTTTGCAATGAGATGCGTGGATGCAAGTAGGCCGTCCTTCAAGTTTAACTGACGGTGCAGCAATTAGAAGAACTTGAAAGGGACCATCATATCTGGATTCCAGAGGATTCTTTCTCACAAATCTCTTGACCAGGAAGTAGTTGATGAGTACCAGTGTCTACTTCCGGATCTGGAATAGAAGAAAACACTTGTGCGTGTATTTTAGTCAGTGCTTGAGATAAAGCAATCACATAATCAACAAATACATCAGATTTACATTTCAATTGCTGAGGATAATAACACCCTAATCTAGAAGCAGACCCAAATAGGATCTCGTGAGGGGACAGAGAAAACTTCCCTCCAGGGGTGTACCCCACGCTTAACAGTGCTATAGGGAGACTTTCTGGCCATGAGATACCAGTTTCTTGTGCTATTTCAGCTACTGGTTTTAACTTCATCATAACTGGTGAAACCCTAAGGTGTCCAACTTTGTTACAATTAAAACACTTTCTTGTTCTTGTTGGCTCTGTCTCCTCCTGCTCAGAAGACACCATAATGTGTGTAGACTTCTTATTACTTTGTGAGAACTCACGCCCTTTTTAGCAACTAATAACAAAGTCTCTAATGGCAACACCTTGTATTCAGGACGAGATGTTAATAAATCTTTCCTGATGGATTCTCTTCAATCCCTCCACAAAGGCTGCTCCTAGCATCTGAGACTCGTGTCTGGAATGATATATTACCACTGACTGTTTTATCCTGTGTAATATCTGACAAATTAATAGCCTGATTTTCTATTTCAACCGTAGCGCATGCTATTAATAACTCACAGAATTCTGTATCAGCGTTGCAGACAGGCATGTAGGAGTTAACTACATGAGAACAGAGGCTAGCAGGGGCTAGCAGGGGGAGCTGCTTCACAGAGAATCTAAAAATAACAGTATATGAAACAAATTGTCTAAGAGTAAAAACATCCTAAAGTAACGTTGCGTTTACTTTTTCTTTCGTATACTTCTTGTTCCATAGTAAAGCTTAATGAAACATTAAATGTCTCCTATATCTTCCTTTTAATAAAGATTAATATTGCCAAGGAGTAGTGGATACAGGGCACTGACTCCAGCAGCGGTGGTATAGTAGATGTTGTTTACCTTTAAGATGGAATATAGGGGCGTGTCATGTTTTTGTTCCACAAAGCAACCTTTGGTTCCCACCCAGAACCAGCCACCATTCTTCTGCCTGCAACCTCCCTTCTTCTCATTTCCCCTCAATGATACAGACAGACATATTTCCACATAAAAACTAACACACACACAGAGAAGGTGGGATTAGAAAGGGGAGTGGTCTGCTATGCTTAACCATGAGGGGGGTGGGCCAGTCCCTCCCACACGTCTTCTCAAAATGCAGACCAATCACCTCCCCCTCCAAAGAGTACAGTATCGAGTAAAGAAAGAATACACGCATATACATACATATATACATATATATATACTCACAAACACACAGAAATATGCAAACTGTTACATGCAATGCATTCAAACAAAATAATCTCCTATTACATTGCAGATCTTATGGAGATTCCTTTCTTGGTTCAATAATCAGAAAACCCAACATACCTGTCTAAGGTGTGTTCATTGACACCCCTGATGATTGTTAACTTTTTAAATCAATCTCCTCCCAGGACACACTTACTTTCACACAAACATTATTTCACGTACTGTAAGCAAAATCTGAAAACATCATGAAAACATGAATAGAAATATGACAGTTATTTCATACGACCATAAGCATTAGCATAGAAAGAATTCTCTTAACTAAGATACGTCCTTAAAAGAATTAACGAGATGGGAGGGGGAGGAATTTCTCCTTTCCGCTGTGTGTATTTTGACCTTGAATCACACACAGTTACAGATAAATCAGCTTTTAGCTTCAGCTTCAGCGTACAGGGAGAGAAATTCTAAGCTACATTTCTCATTAAAATATGCATCACAACCAGCAATAACAGATCACAGTAATATTTATCAATTTCTGCAGAACATTTCTGACTATTAAAATATTGCAGTTCAAAATCTCACACCGTCGTGTGTTAAAATTGACGCCTTCAGAGAGTTATCGTGTTATTCAGACACAATAAATCCGTCCCTGAAGTCTGCATCCCACATACATGCTTTTACACCTAAGTGTGTGATAGATATCTTCCGGGTTCATTACGCTACCAAAGCACGAACATAATGACCTCCAAGAGATACTCGGCTATCCAACATGCATAGACCCCCCCTAGGAATTGTCAAATGACACCGATCCCCAGAGTACATATATATATGCAAGTTTGTACGTACGGCCATTTCAGGGCTATAGTGTTATTCGGACACTATCCAATCCGTCCCTGAACACATACACATGTATGTCCTTGACCACAATATCCAAGAAATCACAATCACTCGACCCACACTCTCAACAGTCATAAATAGGTAACAGATATTATTCAGTACAGATATTTCTTCAAGGTAGACCCTGGGCAAGCAATTTATCTGTACTTTTGGTGCCTTCAGTAGCAGCCCAAGACAAAGTGGCAGATCTATAGCAGCATTATTCATATATATGAAAGGTTTTAAAAACATTAAACCTTACCATATATCAGAGTTGAGTTGATCAGGCTCCTTTATGCCACCACAGACCGTCCCAAAGTCTTCCTTGTCTGCTATCTGTTGGTCACAACCCAGGGCCTCACGTTGGAGCGCCAATTGTTTTGGATGGATAAAAATAATCCCATTATGTAATATCTGTTCCTGTCCAAATCATCTGTCTATTGGCCATGTGTGCACACAGAGACAAGAATTTACATAGACCCAAAAGTTCTGGTATAAAACTTATTGTATTCTTCCCAACGAACGAACCCCCCCAAATACAACATAGGAACTTATATAATATAAGTTGATCAGATATAACAATCGTACGACTCATTGTTAGACAGAGTTATTGATTGGTTGACAAGGTAGGAAGGGTCTTTCCATATTTGGTCTCGGATGTTGATGTCATTATGGTCAGTTTATGTGAAACTTCTGATTGGCTCTGGAAGGTGGCGGGGCTCATATCCTTATTTGGTCACGGATATGAATGTCATCTGGGAGTTCCCGGATATGATTCAGTAGCCATCTTAGGACTCCCAGGATACAGCTCAGTAGCCATCTTAGGACTCTCAGGAAATAAAGAATAAAAGCAATTAGTGCCTTATCTTATGATATATTGTAAGGAAAGGAATGCAGCATGGACAAAATATACATTTTCATGAATTTCGTCCACAACACTTAACCCTCACCAGTAACACTATAAGTGCCATGAGGGTCCTCCTGGACCCTCATGAAACAAAGTCTAAACACTACACTAATAACCCTTTCTACCCTATCCCATTCTATTAACCACCCTCTAACTAATGAACACCCCCTCTACCCTATCATATTAACCCCCCTCTACCCTATACTATTAACCCCCCACCTACCCTATTAACCCCTACACTACCTACCTATCCCCCTAATAAAATCCCCAGCACCCCAATAATTACACAAACTAAGAAACATTACAGTTAATACAAACATACATACAATGTGTAATATAATAAATTATGAATAGTCCACTTATCTGTCCAGAATGCCGCTCCAGGGATGCCCCGGTCTTTATCCGGTGGTCGCAGGTAGGACCCTCCGAAAACTATCCAGACTTTCTAAAAAATACAAATTAAATAACGGAGCTACTCCCTTGAGGAGCTCCCCACCGCAAATGGAGGTTCCCGAGCATGCTCCTCTCAAAAAATAGAAATGGTGCCTTCCGATTGGCTGAAATCAATGTCAATCATATTTCAGCCAATCAGAAGGCACAAATGTGTGAGCCACTCAAAATGGGATACACCCCATATATCCCATTCCGATTGGCTCCAAGCACCTCTGTGTTCTGGCTGTAATCTGATTGACAGTTACATTAGCCAATCAGAAGGTGCAGATGCTTGTAGCCAATCAGAATGGCATACACAACTATATCCCATTCTTACTGGCTGATGTAACTATCAATCATATTTAATCCAATCTGAAGTAGCTATTTCCTTCAGCCAATCAGAATGGGATACACCCCTGTGGGTATCGGTCAGGACCCCTGCAGCATGGGGATTTGTTTAGGAAGCAGGGGAGAGCTTTAGGGGCTGGAGGGAGGTTTAGGGGCCTGAGCGGGGGTCTCCCCAGCACTAGATTGGCTTTGGCCTTCATTTGCATGTTACAGGCTAGCTCGCGGGGGACTTTGTTGCAATTTAATAGCAGGATTGGAACTTAGCGAGTACGGGCTTGACAGATCAAAGGGTAACGGGCTGCGAAGTTCCACGTTCCACGTCCCGTAGGCATTTTTCGTCCGTCCTGAGTTTTAACCCGCAAGTTGTCTGTGGGGAGGTTTATGAGGCTGATTTAATAAATGATGCTGATAGTGAGGTGTTTGTCCAACAGGAAGGATATCACTGTGGACTACATTGCTCTGGTTTTTCATGTATTTATATATATATATATATATATATATATATATATATATATATATATATTTGTGTACATTTTATGTATATATATGGTTCCTATACTATGTTATGTTGATTCCCCCTATATGTATTTACCTGATGATGTCAGATGCTGTCTCCACTCTCTCTGCATCTGTCTTTTATATTCAAACTGAGGGTTGCATTTCATGTCAGTATTGCTTCAGGCTTGATCAGAGAGGTCAAACCTCTCGAAAGCTCATCAACATAAATAAGACTTTTGTCCAATACAAAATGTATCACAGTATACTGCAATACTCATTATTATTCTTGATTACTGGACATTCACGGCTACTTCACTCTTAAGATGCATATATATGTTATAGGTCTTGTTGTGTATAGCGTGTAGGACTGAACACCAGGCGTCTGTCTTTTTCCTACACTTTGACAGGAAAAAATCAATAGCAACTGGTGAAAGTGATACATGACCAGAACCAGAAAAACATGATTTTTCAAATGTGGAATTACTTTCAACAGAGGGACATTTGGGGGCTAAGATAGTCAGGGGGATGCCCTATTTCCAGTATGTCCTATTTTTATTTTCATTCTCTTTCCTTTTCCATATCCCACTTCTTGTTCTTTCTGCTATATCCATCTCCCCATGTCTCTCAGCCTAGCACAGTATTTCTCAATTATCTTTCAGGAGCCTTCTCTAATCACTAGCAAGGACTCTCTTGAACTGGGGTAGAATGTAAGGGAATTCTAAGAGCACTTCCGCCCCTCCCTGGTTCTAACCCACCTGCCCCTGTTTAGACTTTATTTATGGAGACATGGAAATCACTTTCATCTGACCAATTAGCAGCATATGCTATCCTAATATGTAACCACTCCACCTACAAAGCCCCTGTTTAGCGCTATGAATATGTTGGCATGTTACAAATAATGCATGATAATAATAATAATTATAATAATAATAATAATAATAATAATAATTATTATTATTATTATTATTATTATAAAGACAGTATTTAATCATTCTACAGTATACAGATAGGTGCATACACCTCCATTGTGATATATCCGTGTTACAAGCAACTGTATTAACTAGAAAATAAACATTTACAGCATATTTTTCTTACAGAAGTTTTTAGTTAGTGAATTTCTATCCAAAAGCAAGGTCTTCACTAACTAAAAACTTCTGTAAAAAAATATGCTGTCTGCTTAAATAGAGCCCTTTTAAATTTACTGAATCGCTATTTAATAAGGCTGTTAATTTTACCCAGTGAGATACTGCAGAAGAACAGAACAGCATTAACCCATCTTATTGAATCAACTTCTAAAAACACATACTAAACAAAACTATTACATGATACCCTATAATTTTGACTGCATATTTGTTTGATGATTATATTATTTTTATTTTTTTCTTAGATAGATGGTTGAATCGAGTGGTAGCAAATTTATATCACAAGTGCTTGTTTGAATACAATTATCAACTTTTACCACCTGTGTGGTAAAATTAATATTAGTTCCTTAGTTCCTTAATTTGTGGTCTATTAGTGGTGCTTGAGAACTGAAGTCTGTTAACACTCATCTAAAGTATCTTCCACAGTCTTCAATAAGAAGGCATTATAAGAAAATTGTTTTTGAAATAAAAACTTCTTAATATAATTCTTACAAAGGAGAAGGTCATCTTTCAAATGTGCTCCAGAGATATCAACTACAAAGGGTTATGATAGCAATTATTGTCATATAATTGCCTGCTCAAGTGAGATCAGTGCAGAATTCTCTTGATTCTCCAAACTCTTTTTACCAATAGTAATCACCTCAGACAGGGTCTTCTTACACTGAAGAATTAATAAGCATATATTAAGCTTTCTATTATGCCATTGTTGAAATGGTACTTCTACGTAGACAAAATAATCCAGCGGCTGTGTCATACAGAGACATTGACCTAAGCAGAAGAGGAAGTTGTAATAAAACTAGTAAGCTACAGAGGATTTTCTAACTAACAAAAATCAAATTGATTAAAGGAAGTGTGACATCATAGACTAATTTACTAAGCTTCTTACGGGCCCCAAATCACCACAAAACAGCAACATCAGGCTACAAAGCCCCACCATACCCTCAATATTCACTAGGCTATGTTCTCCATTAAATTAGTGATCCATCCATCATTACCTGTCTCTGAGATCCCATTCTTGGGCAATATTGTATGGTTGGCAGAGGAGGGGGATGTAAAATGCTTTACTTTCCCTATATTTATTAAGCATTTTTACTTATAGGAACATTCCTCATCCAAATCATCTATCAGGAGTACCACGTCAGGTCCCGCTTACAGACTGAGTAGGGCACAAGGGAGACCTATGAAAGATGGGTCTGCTCCTGTAGATTATAACTCTGCCCCCTGTTCATTGACAGGTGGTGGGGCTAAGCCACTCTGCACCAACTTCTGCTGTGAGTCCGTATCCTGCCTGATTAGCTGCTGCAGCTGTTTTGTCCTGCTGCTTCTGTTCCTGTCTGGCAGAAGTTCTCTCTGTACCTTCAGCTCTGCTCTGTTCCAGCTACCACCTCCACCTGTGCGCTAGTTCCTGCCTCCAGTCTGCTTTTGATGACTACTATTTCCAGTTTCTGCTGCTGTATAGGTGATTGCAGCATTGCCAGAAGTGAGAAAAAGAAGTAAGAATATCTTTACTCTGCTACTTCTATTGTATTTTAAATGACAGGCAGTGGGGTGAAAACCTGGAAAGCTATTTCGGTGCATTACAAATTGGAAAGATTTATAGGATGAACTTTTAGTTTAATTTCACGAGCATTCTTAGAATATTTTCTTGATTTCGGAAGAATCACGTTTTTATACTGCCTTAGGCCTATTCAGGATTGTCCACCTATACTCCCCAATTGCAACTCCTCCATTTCCCTTGCTATATCCAAAATCAAAAGTGTATGTTTGCTTATGTATATATACAGTATGCCAAAAAGAAAGTGTAAGGTACACTGCATAAAGAAATTTCTGTGCATATGCACTGTCACGATCTGCTTCTTCAAGGAGGCATGATATGAACCTAGTTCAAACCTACCCCACCAGAATCATGTAGTTCCTGATCTCTGTGGCCCAAAGATGGCTTCTAAAGAGGGCAAGGCCCAAAGATACTGTCAGATAATACAGCATACAGGTTTCAAGTTTCCCATGGCAAGACCACTCCCCAAGTCAGGATACAACACACAGAAATAGTCTCACACCTTGTATATGTGAAAACAACATATTTATACTCTCCAATACCACACCCTTGTATACATTTGTGTATGTTTGATGTCAGCCCATCTGGCTTGCAACCTTGGGCTATCAAAGCTCTTAAGATCAAATTCATCAGATATCTAGTGAACAAACCTTTATGTTAAACTCAAGTACATGCATCTGTCTTGACCCAAGGTCTGTATGTGTGAGTGTGCAATGATCTGCAGCGCATTTCTACCAATTCCACATATGTTCTATATAACATTTTCCCTCTTATAATATATTATATTTAGGATCCATAATAACCATGTACAGGCAACATATAACCACACAATAACACATAATCCCAATGCAACAATGTCATTCTCTCTTGGCCATATTCATAAATTACTGGCAATATGAGTCCTTAAACAATTAAATCATGACATGCACAATATTCCATGTCGTGGCACCAGAAACTTCAGATTAGGGTTACTATCATATAACCATATCGTTTAATTTCTGCACTTCAGAAAGCCTGCTGACTTAAGAAAATATGCTGCCAATGTCTTACACAGAAACATACCACTGTGCAGAGTTAGAGGATGCTCCATTCATAATATAGCTGTCCTTGTAAGTGAGGCTACAATTGTTAAACTTTATAAACCTGATAAATAATTCACCTATCTAGTAATAAAAAGGTTGAGTAATATTAGTTATTAATATAATATAATATAATCTGATTGGATCTAATTGTAGAAACTTGAATTTACAGTTTCGTTAAGCAGCTCTGTTGCTGTCATATTATGCCAGCAAAGAAGAGGTTAAACACAGACAGACGATAGCAACTGACGTTTTAATGAGTTCACACTTTACCATGCTGCGCACAAACTCACAGCTGTGTTTTGATTTTCTGCTGATCGAAAAATTTGCCTCTTGCTATGATTGCTGAAAATACAAATACTTAAAATTTGAGCAGGGCACTTCAGATTTCTACTGAGTGGATTATTTACATAAGTAGGAAAATCTGAATTGTTCTACTACACATATGAGGCAGTGTTTCCCGAACTGTGTTCAGTGGAACCTCATGTTTTTTGTGTGATCAGAGGTTCCATGACGCAATTATTACAAAATAATGGTATATTTATGCAAAAAGCATAATTTATGTATGCAGCACATTTCATAAAACATTGTATGTGTATTAATATCTTAAAATCCCTCTAATGATTACGTTGACACCGCTAGGTAACCAATTACACACATTGTGTGTCTTCCTCAACCAATAGGAGATCACTGATGTTAGCCCTGAAATCACAGCTAGGATGTGTTTCCTGCTGCAGTGTCTGCTTTCTGTCTGTGCTTCTCCCAAAACGTTTTGCTAACTTTAAGGTAAGTGCTTACATGTTTTTATTGGTATATTTTCAAAATTTTTTCCTACACTAATAATTCCTCTCTATCAGATGCACTCATAATCCAGCAAACTTAGATATGCCTTAAACAATTATTTTATGTTGCAAGTCATATTGCCTAGTAGAAATTAGCATTATTTTCAGACTTAAGTGTAAATACATGGTAAGCTTGCTCCTTATTGCTTTTCCTTGTTGGAGTGCTGGTGGTAAACCAAGAATAAACAGAGAAACAGGACTTTGGTATAGATGACAGACTATCCCTCAAACTGGATTCGGGATTGGTTTGTAGCAGAAAAGAGTCAAGATCTGCTCTAAAGTCAGGGTCAGGTAGCATTCCTTGGAAATCAAAGTTACAACAGTTAAGGCAGGTGGAAAGCAGGAGGGTTAAAGTCAGAGGCAATGTGTTGGTGAAGGCAGCAGACAAGATGGGAAGTGCTTCACAACACAAGATCATATACGTAAAAACATTTTAAAAAATTCCAAAGGACCAGGGGCAATGGACAAGATAGAATTCTGGGGAGCAAGATCACTGATTGGCACTGAGGTTCAGAAATTACACATCTATAAAAGATCCGGATGCCGATGATAGGTTGTATCTAATTGCCAGCATTAGAACCAATACATCATTACAGTGAGAGAAAGTTGTACAATAAATCATTCATGAAGTCTGGTTGTTCCGTCATGATGCACTGAACAAGTGTTGCTCTAAAATGGCTCACTCATGCTTCAAGATGTCAGATGTCACTCTGAGACTCCATTAGTAAGCTGCCCAAAAACAGCATGGCACACTTGAAATCAACAAGAATACCACTGATGCTGCAGACAAATACACATATTCTTACAAGGTTACAACAAATGTAACAGTAGTGTTGTTTGCAAAATAACTTGCCTAATTTCAGAATCCTGTGCTCTAGATTGCCTATGAGCAGAACCTGTGTGTGGAGGAGATGAAAAAAGGCATATGAGATCAGAATATATTGCAAAAATATTTAAATTAAATTTAAGCACACTTGTCTCAGGCCCCTATTCAATTGAGCAATTGTTATTTACTGGAGCCCGTAAGGTAGCCCGTAAACTAATGTGTTATTCAATTGGCTAGCCGCAAACAATTTGCTGGTTACAAGCTGAAAATCCCTGTGGTTATCAGAATCGTAACTCCCAACCCATCTAAGCCTTTGATCTTTCAAGCCTGTAAATGTTACAATTGCAAATAGCTATTCAATTGCTACAATTCCTCAAGCCCGCAATTGTTTTCACACCTGTAAATGCCAAATGAAGAAGAAAATCCTATGATACCAGACTCGTAGCACTGTAAATGCACTTTAAAAGAGGGGGAAAGCTTTGAAAGGCATTAGAATTAATTGCACAAAAGTCTAAAGCTCACAAATCTGCACTCAAGAATACATTTTTTTACATTTAATTTCCATATTATATCAATCTTGGTAAACAAGGAGTTAATGCATATCAGGCCACCCACATGGATTAGAACATTTTCTTAATTCATCTTTATTATTTTGTACATTGCCGAATTGCGAGTCCAATCACATATCAGACTTCTAAACACTAATTGATTGACGTGTAATCTCCATGTTCTACTGACGTCATGATGACGGTCTCATTTTCTATTGGTTGTTTCTAAATCGGTAGTTACGGCCTTGCTTAATTGATCATGATCATGCTCTGAAACGCTACTTACGGGGTGCATGGTTTAGGCTTTCGGCCAGGTAGCTGCGGGCTTGTTCAAATTAATCGCTCTGTAACTGTTGTAAATTTCAAGCCCGCAGACTTACGGCCGATATAAAGGCCACTGAGGGCAACTGCATTTGAAGAGGGGCCTCAGTATACTGTTTTATATTTTTAAACAGTTGGCTGAATTTACAAAGTTTTGCTGAGCCTGGGAAGTGGTCACATTGGCTATTTTCCATTCACTTTTTTTGAGATTCCAAGTCATAGATTTCCCTTTTAACTGTTATTCCTTTTTTTCTTAAATAAGGATGGTTTTATTGATAACCAACAGAGCATAATATATATACTGTACTGAAAATGGTACTTGGAGACTAGTGCTGGCCTAATTATTTTCAGGGATCTTAGAAGATGTTTCTGTTCTTCCAGATGGGCTAGCACAGCACACATTAGCAGCATACCCTAAAGAATGAAAACGCGTATTCAGTTATTCCAGGATATGGTAAAAAATATTGCATCCTCTTACACCCAGCTAATAATGTATGTCATCACTGTCATGTGTCACAACATTGAGCTTCATTGAATGGAATGAGCTGACTGTTTGCAGCTAAGCTATGTATTTATCTATATCTATCTATATCTATTTATATTGTTACCAGGTAGGACCTAGCAAAAGTCAGTAAAGTTGCTGAAATCCTCTGGAGTCCAACCGCTAGATGGCCCTAAATAACAGACATAAAGAACTCTTGGGCCCCTATTCAACTGAGCAACTGCAAGTTACGGGAGCCCTTGATGGAGCCTGTAAACTAATTTGCTATTTAATTGGTGTCCTTTAGCAAACCGCAAAAAATATACTGGTTACAGGCTGAAAATCCCTGAGATTGTCAAAACCGTAACTTACCGCCCATCAAAACTTTTTATGTTTCAAGCCCGCAAAAGTTAAAATCTCTAAAATCGCAAATCGCTATTCAATTGCTACAATTCCTCAAGCCCGCAAATGTTTTCACACCTGTAAATGGCAAATGTAGAAGAAAATCCTATGGGTACCAGATAGGAATCGCAAGGAGGTTTAACCCCTGTTCGTAACTTGTAAATGCAAATAAATAATCAATACAGTACTTTTAAAGACAGGGAAAGCGATGAAATACATTATATATGATTGCACAACAGTCTCAACCTCGCAAACCTGCAATTAAAAATTTATAATTTTTTATGTTTCATTTTGGTATCAGTCTCGGCAATCAATGAGTTAATACATATCAGGCCACCCACATGGACTAAGGTCCCTATTAAATTCCAAGCCTGCAGCGGCCGTGGTATGTCTGCGGGCTTAAAGTTCGGCTCAGTTACAGAGCGATTGAATTGAACATGGCTGGAGCCGCAAGACCGTAAACTCTTCCCGCACCGGCAAGCTGTTAGTGGGCTGGAATAGATGCAGTCCTCTGATATAACCCAATCCTGTAATTACGGAGTGCGACACAGGCCTCAGAGCCAATGAAAAGCGGGATCCCGGAAAATGATTGATGGGGGAGATAATAAAGCTGTGTTGTAGATTCTTCCTAAGTAGCACTCAGGTTCCGGAGTTGGAGATTACATAGTAATTTGCAATTTAAGTTTGGATAGAGAGAGAGAGGGAGACAGAGTAGGTGATATTGGAGAGCAGGTTCTTAAACTTATATTCTTTTCTATTATCAGCAGAACTATTAACAAATCATATAGAGTAAATAACACCCGTAGATTCACTTAGAGCCAGGTATACAACACCCTATACCCCCACCCTATACCCCAACAGTTAGCAATTGCAAATAAAATATACTTTGTTTTTACATCACATGAATACTTATTTTATGTTATCCTTATTTTATTTTTGGGATTGAAATGGAGAAAGGAGAGAGGTGAGGAGAGGGATGGAGAGGATGGGAGGAGAAGAGGAGGAGAGGTGAGGCGGCGAGACAGGAGAGAGAGGTGGCCACGGGTAGTGTTGGAGAGGAGGAGGTGGAGTACAGGAGGTGGTGGAGGTGGAGTAGAGTGTAGGAGGAGATTGAGGAGGTGGTGGAGAAGGAGTTGGAGGAGGTTGAGGAGGAGATTGAGGAGGAGGCGGTGGGGGAGGAGGAAGGGGTTGAGGAGGAGGAGGCAGTGGAGGTAAAGGAAATGGTAAGTGGAGGAGGAGATGGGAGAAAGTGTAGGAGGGGAGGTGGGCGGACAGTGTCCATATTGATAGGCACATCATCCTCAGAGTCAAAGGGGGAGGGGCCTGATCCCAGGGGGGGCGTTAGCCGGGTTGAGGGACAGGCCCTTGGGACAGTTGAAGGAGGACAGGATCCCCACACACAGTCAGGAGGGCAAGAGGCTGGGGACAGCAACAGGGCCCTAAATTACTCCCCCCAGGAGATGGTGCTATGGAAGGAGGTAGCGTCCGCGGTAACAGCAGTAAGCACGGTGGAAAGGGATGTGAGGTCTGGGAAGCACAGGTTCGATGACATCAGGGTCCTAGTGAGGAGGAAGATGGCCAAGGAGATAGCCGAAGCCTCAGCAACAAGTGGTGGCCCTGGATTGACTGTCCTACATTGAGTGGAGAAGGACCTCAAGGTGGCCCAGCAGGATGCAGTCTACACTTCAGGTGAATATCACATACACCAACATGCCATGTGTACACCACACAGACTACACGTTTACAGGATGACCAACAAGGGCACTGACATGGAATTTACAAGGGATAGATGGATCTTTTATGCATAAGTAAATCCTTCAGTGGACACAACAACAGTAATCAACCAATAGCTAGTCCATGTATGGGTGTGCCCACAGCACTCCACTGTGTATGCAGACACAGACAGCAGCCAGAATCTAGAGAGAGTTAGGAGCCAAGAACTATCAAGAACAAGAACCCAGCAAATATCACAGCTAGCAAATGATAGTTACTCAGAGTTGCAGTCAAAGGGACACTTACCTCACTCTAAGTGAGATTCATTGTGTGAAAGAGCACAGGATTCCATGTTAAAGTGATCTGTTGCCTTATTGTAATTTATTTAAAACAGTTAAACATATGCAATTTAAGGTTTGTCTACAGACAGTGATGATTAACAGCCTCCTCCTCAGTGAATGGAATCTTCTGTTCTGTCACTGATAATGAGGACAATGGCCCTGTAAGTGATTCATCCATGTTCAAGCCTAGATGTCAGATAGTTAGGAAGGAAATTAATAAAATGTTTTCTTCAACATCATTAACACATATCCCTTTCTTTTCTTGTTTCTCCTTCTCAGCTTTACGGAAGTCTGGGTCCACTGGCAAGAGGACACAGAGCAAGCCCCCGCCCAGTAGTTTTCGGTGCAAGGGAAGAGGGACCAGCACAAGCCCTGTGACCTGGTGAGCAGGAGGAGGGCTTCACCTTGGCAGTCAGGCCACTGGCAGGACCGTATGCCACCGCTGTGGCCTTCGACCCCACTACCCCCTCCTCCCTGCAGCCATCACCAGGGCACACATATTGGAGGGATTACAGGGGCATGCCCCCACCTTTTCCTCCCCACTCGGTTCGTCGGCCTGGCTCCCACCACCAAGTCTAACACCACCACCACCAAATTGGAGCCAGGCACCAGCCAGGCTACAGCCCCGCCCCACCAAGCCAACATCATCACTTCCGCCACCTCCTCCACAACCACCAATGGGCCCTGCAGCCAGACCTCCATCCCCACCACCATCAAACCAGGCTGCTCAAGAGGAGATGATGTCTATTTTGAGACAGATCCTGGACTGTCTGCAAGGGATCCAGGCTAGTATCTCCTCCAATCACCGGAGCAGCCTGGCAAGGCACAATAGGGAGTCCGAACTTGACAGGCTGCTCAGTATGGGGGCGGGGTCTGCCTCATCCACCCCGGAGGTGTTCCCCATGCACCAGCAGCCTGGCCCCTCCTCTCCTCCCGCTATGCCTCCACCATCGCCAAGAGATCAGCCACTGCTTGTACCGATGCCTCCCCCCGCTCCCCCAGCACCGGGCAGCTGTACACAGGTCATTGGGGTGCTGATGCTAGGCAGAGGAGGATGTGGGGTCTGTGCATATTTCTGTGCCTTCTCAACAGCACTCCCAATGTTAAACTAATCTAGCCTGGCTACAGAGTCTTGGATCTTGGCCTATGTGAAAGTAATGTTTGGTTAGCAGATGGCTAGCTCCCATCACATGATCCATGATCCCCTTCTCTGTGGACACGTAGGGTTCTGTTGAACATGTCACCAATTGAATGTCACTGAGGAATGCTGTTAAGAAGAGATGTGGCAGTCCGTATATTTTTTAAGGCTTTATTTTGTAGGTGTTATGTTTTTGTTTTGCTTTGTTCTAGGTACAATTCAGGTCCATGAAGGCATCTTCTGCATCTGCAAGCATTGTGAAGGAAATGTATGAGGTTTAAGGTTTTCACAGTGCCTCTCAGGTAGACATTCCTTCGATGACAGCCCCCCACCCCCTCTTAAAATGTAGCTCCTACAATTTTAAAGCTATCATATATCCCAATATCTAAGACATGATTGTTGTTAGCTTAAATGTAGACTAATACCGCTATGGCGGTGGACTTGCAAAGTCTCACAATGGCATGCTAATGACAGCCGGCATTGATATACAGTCAGGTCCGTAAATATTGGGACATGGACACAATTCTAACCTTTTTGGCTCTATACACCACCACAATGGATTTGAAATGAAACGAACAAGATGTGCTTTAACTGCAGACTTTCAGCTTTAATTTGAGGGTATTTACATCCAAATCAGGTGAACGGTGTAGGAATTACAACAGTTTGTATATGTGCCTCCCACTTTTTAAGGGACCAAACGTAATAGGACAATTGGCTGCTCAGCTGTTCCATGGCCAGGGGTGTGTTATTCCCTCATTATCCCATTTACAAGGAGCAGATAAAAGGTCCAGAGTTAATTTCAAGTGTGCTATTTGCATTTAGAATCTGTTGCTGTCAACCCTCAATATGAGATCCAAAGAGCTGTCACTATCAGTGAAGCAAGCCATCATTAGGCTGAAAAAAAACAAAACAAACCCATCAGAGAGATAGCAAAAACATTAGGTGTGACCAAATCAACTGTTTGGAACATCCTTAAAAAGAAAGAACGCACCGGTGACCTCAGCAACACCAAAAGACCCGGAAGACCACGGAAAACAACTGTGGTGGATGACCGAATAATTCTTTCCCTGTTGAAGAAAACACCCTTCACAACAGTTGGCCAGATCAAGCACACTCCCCAGGAGGAAGGTGCATGTGTGTCAAAGTCAACAATCAAGAGAAGACTTCACCAGAGTGAATACAGAGGGTTCACCACAAGATGTAAACCATTGGTGAGCCTCAAAAACAGGAAGACCAGATTAGAGTTTGCCAAACAACATCTAAAAAACCCTTCACAGTTCTGGAACAACATCAATATCGGTCTGAGAACAGATCCTTGGGTCTGATGTAAGTGACATTGAGTCTGGCTGCTGACATTTGTGGCCTCTCCATATTAATGGGTATTTTCTTCTATTGCTGATGTCACGAGTATCCTTTAACACATGCTAACAGTTGTATAGCTGATGGATGTGATATCAATGTTGATTAACAATTTCACATGGAGAAGGTGATAGTACACCTTGACCACTGATGCTGGTCACAGCTAAGCATATATTGTGAGATGACACATCATTATTAATGGTCATGGCCAGTGAGTTCTCCTGAGAATTAGCTGATTGTTAGTAATGCTTGCAGATGGGAATCAGGTGAGTTGGTATACTGTTACAGTATTTAGCACTGTACTGTGCATGCATGTTTTTTATTTTTTAGCCTCCTCCGCCATTTTCTTTTTGACCAGATTTTTGTCTGGTCAACACACTGCATGTGGGAAACTGGATTGAATTACACAGTCCAGAGGTTTAAGCATATGTTGAGCAGATATAGACAAGTTGTAAGTGCTATGCACATTAATGGTTACTTCAATTAAATGGATTGATTTCTGATGATCTTTTTATTCATCAGATTCCGGTTGCAGTGGTGTAGTGACCACATGTGACCCTAAAGCTTTGTTATACCGTTCTCACTGTGTCAGTGTGTTCTCAATGGTTGGAGTTTTGGGACATCCACATACATCACAGTTGTGTCACATCCCGATATCAGTAAACCAATGTGCACTAGTTACTAGGCAATATGTTAATACATATAATAACAATAATAATAACAATAGTAAAATTATCATAAGATACCATATAATAATAAGTATCATATATAATAAGATAGGGTTAATATACATGCAACGTTCAATTTGTAATACTGTGAAGTATCAACATTTCCCTGCAGGCCTGATAAGAATATGACAGGTGACAATGTGAATTGATTGATAGCAAAACAGTTAATGGGATGTTACCAGATGATAATGGGAATACATCTTGGCACATGGCCCCCAGCCATGGCGAGGGACTTTCCAGGATGGGCGTAGTGGAGATTATCCCTGATAGAGCTGATTTGACTGTTGATCCCCGTGCCTCTGCACAGCCTCAATATCTTTTTGCGGCTCTTCATGATGACTTATCGTAGATTAGTGTGGTGTATGCTCCCGTGTTCCCCTTCTGGATCTCTGCCTTGTTGGGGTTAAGGGGCTTGTGTACTTCAATGAAGCTGTGAGCTATACCATGTAGGGTAACTCTAGGTGTGCAGGTCATAGCAGAGAGGTCAGACAAATGGCAGTCCACTGGAGAAGGAACTGTCAGCCCACTCCAGTATCTTTGGCATGCAAACCTTGTGGAACAGCACAGACAGAAACCTAGCTAAATGTGCTGAAGTCCATATTGTCACAGAGAGTCGGACACGACTGAAGGGCTGAACAACAAACAATAAAATGTGCCCCTGGTACTAGATATATGTGATGTGGCGGTGTCATTTGGCCACTATTTATTTTCCCAATGTAG
Source organism: Discoglossus pictus (assembly GCA_027410445.1). Taxonomy (NCBI): domain Eukaryota; kingdom Metazoa; phylum Chordata; class Amphibia; order Anura; family Alytidae; genus Discoglossus; species Discoglossus pictus. The sequence continues at coordinate 433,101,526 of CM050163.1, read as the reverse complement.
ATGTGATGAGCGAGATTTATATGCAATAATATTTATACTTCAGGGTCCACATTAGAGCCTCTGTGAGTGAGAGAGGGTTAATATGGCAGGCAGTTTCATGTTTTTGTGTTGCAATTCAATCAGGCAGTGTGTCTTTATTTGCTTTATGAATGTTGCAGCATGGCTTTTCATATTGGCAATGCATGACCATTCCAACTTATGATAAAACATTTTTTTAAATGACTATTTTCTATTTGTGTATTGTTGTGCAATGAATTGTAATGCCTTTCATTGCTTTCCCCTTATTTTAAAGTCCAGTGTTGTGTTTATATTGTCTTTTACAGTGTTAAAAACTTGTCTGTAAACCCTTTGCCAGTCCTATTTAAAGGTCGTAATATTTATGGCTCTATGGATTTGAATGCCAGTGGGTCCTTGGGGATTCGTAGCAATTTAATAGCGATTTGCGATAGTAACATTAACAGGCTTGACAGATCAATGGCTTAGCTGGGACGGAGTTCAGATTTTCACGTCCCGTAGGTTTTTTTTCCTGAAAGAGGCCAATTTAATAGCAGTAACTCTTGTGGGCTCCTTTACGGGCTGCGATTTCTAAAATTGTAGCCATTTTATAGTGCCCGAAAACAGTATCGCCATTCATTTTTATTATTTTGTACATTGCCGAATTGCAAGTCTGATTGCATATCGGACGTCTAAACACTAATTGATTAATGCGTAACCTCCATGTATTACTGACGTAATGATGACGGTGTCATTTACTATTGGCTGTTTCTAAATCGGTCGATATGGCCTTGCTTAATTGATCATGATCACGCTCTGAAATGCTACTTATGATTGCATGGTTTAGGCTTTCAGCCCATAACTTGCAGGCTTGTTCAATTGAATCACTCTGTAATTGTAGCAAATCCCAAGCCCGCAGACTTGCGGGCTTGCAATTAAATAGGGGCCTTATATTGCATGATTAGGAAAAACGCACCATAAGAAGAAACTAAGAAGGCATTAAAGATGCTTAACAGTTTCCAAAAGAGTTACATTTACCAAACTTATTACCAGTACAATTGGTAGCAGGGATGGAGCAACTGCGGGTGCAGTAGGTGAAGAGCTACAGGTCAGAGCCACACTGCTACCTACCTGCAGCATCATAGAGTATTTTTTTTTATTAAGTTGCATAGTGGCCTCCAAATTAGGCTGCACTGGGGTCTCCTTCACTCATTAGCTCTGCCACTGATTGGTAGTGATAAACTGTAGAACAATTAGGTCATATTGATATATATGTTATATCTATGAGAATCAGTTCTTTTGTATGACCTGTATGTAAAAGACTTGTACAACTCCAGTCCTCAAGGGCTAATACAACACTTGGATATCTTGCGTTTGATCAGTCACTGACTGATATTGATTTTGATTACATTTTAATTTACTTATGTGTGCTAACACAGGGATATCATGCATATGTGACGTAGCTACAACTCTTGAGGAATGGATTTGAACAAGTCTAATAATAAGATGGCTATATAGAGATACCAATTGTAACAGATCGTAAATGGCAGTTATTGATATAAATCCAGATACATCCCACTTCAGAGGATTTCTGTTTAGATCCAGGTCTCTTTATTTTATCACAATTATTAGGATTATTACTAATGATTCCATGCCTTTCATAGTCATTAGCACATGGTATACATGCTAGTTAGATTACAATTTATATCATTGCCACTGGATGGCATTGGTTAGTTGTGAAGCTGAATGAGAAGCCTGTCATTTCATACTTTATTTTCTGTGAATGTTTGTTTTGTCAATACATTTCTCTTGATATCTGATTTAACTGCATTTCTCCTCTTAACTAGGATATACACATCCCCTATGTAGTTATAACACATTCTCACAAACTCTAAACTTTACATATTATATACAGTACCTAAACATACATTGGTCAAATTATAATTAGTCTTGTGAAGAAGTATGTGATATTGTAGTGTACTGATTCCTAGTGGGGATGAGACTTCTATAACCCTCCCATGAATACAGGTCTCATACCTTTATATATATATATATATAGTCAGGGTCAAGATATAATTAGCTTTATGATGTGGACTAGTATTAAGATATTGGTGGTCAATTGTTAAAATATGGGTTATCATTATGGTATGGTTTATCTTTATATTATTGTTTATCGTTAAAGTTTAATTTAAAGTTACAGTATGGATAATTGTGTATGATATTATAATGTAAAATGCCTGATAATGTATAGTATATTGTTGTAATATGTATGGAACGTCATTATGGTATAGTTTAGCATTATGATATGGTAAGGCAGAACATTCTGATATTTCGTGAATTTAGTATGATTTAAAATTATGGTATATCATTATGATAATCAAAACAAATTTGAAGGGAAAACAAGCCTGCTACGAAGGCCAAAACAGAGTTTAAATATAAAACAGATAACTGACATTTGTAGACCTAAAAAGCTACTCTGTACAAAAGGAAGATGCTAACTAAATATTCTAGAATGTATAGAAATAGATAAAAAAAATAACAACATGAAACATTTCAGTTTTTAGAATGAACTGGAGATCTTTTTTATTAATTATGTGGATTTGTACTTTTAAGTTTTGCATAAGTCAAAACCACAATCACAATTGTAAAATTCAAAGTCTAATGTTAAGTTATGCATAAGGCATTAATGTAAGAGGAGGACCTACTTTGCTAAGCTTAAGAGATCAGATGAAAAGTTAGACAATACAGATACTCTGAGGGAAAGAAAATTACATAAGTGGAATGCATTGTACTGATAACAGAAAATAATGGCATAATATTAGGGGATAATAAAAGTAAACATCTAGTGAGATATATTTATTGTGGAGAGTTATATTTGCTTACAAATTAAGCTGTTATAAACGTTCTTTCAATGTCAATAGTTTTACGGAAGTGTAAATCTGAATTGACGTGATATTTTTGTTTGTATATGTCTGAACAGAGGTGATAGTTAGAGCACCCAGTTGAGAAACCCTCTAGTTGAGAAACCCCAAATTGCCTCAAATTGAGGCAACATTATTATTCAGACACCTCTGAAATGAGGTGCTGATTTTAGTACCCCCAAATTGAGGTGATGATTTTATTTGTATATCTCCAATATTTGGTGATAATTTGAGTACCTCGGAATTGAGGCAACATTTTATTTGTGTACTTCCAGATTAAGGCAATCATGTTTATTTGAGTACCTACGAATTGAGGAATTTATCTTGTCTATTTCCGAATTGAGTTGATAATTTGAATATTTCCAAACTGAGAAATATTTCACATTTTAGTACCTCCACATTGAGACAATAATTAGAGTATTTTCAGTTAGAGGCAATTTTTTTATTCAGGTACCTCTGAAGTTATAGTTCTAGTATTTGTCTTGAGGTTAAAATTCATAATCACCTCTAATTTGAGGTGATCATGAATACCTTCAAACTCGGATTACATTTTTTTATATGATGACTTCATAGTGCAGCTGTTTGTACTTAAGAAAAGACATGCTTTCAAAAAGATGGTGGAACTTTTCATCGTAAATTGCAAGATTTGTTTCAGGATAATTTAGGTGCTATGTGCTGTATAAGGAAGCTTATAAAAGAAAATAGGTTGTGCAAATAGATACAGTTACAAATTTGCAGAAATAAAAGATACTTATGATTAGAAATGCCAATAAAAATGTTAAATGATTTGTATGATTAAATAATTTTAAATATATGTAATAACGTATGTTATAGGAAATGAACAAGACTGAGCAAGACAGAATCATGCAATTTAAGGCGTTCTGCTTAGTAATGAATAAAAACTATAATATGGATAATGGTGAAATGAGGTCTTTAGCCTCTATGGATATGAATAATTCTGTCACAAAGTTGTGATGTCATTAATTAGTGTAAATGTTTGTCTATTTTGAACACATGACTTAAATGGATATCTAAGTTTGCTGGATTATGAATGCATCTAATGGAGGATAATCAGTAGTGTGTGTAAAAAATGTTTGCATGAAAAAATACCAAAATATACATTTAAACACTCACTTTGAAGTCAGCTGAATTTTTGGAATTTGGCTTTATTGACATAACAGTCACAGGCAGCATGAAATCCATTTTGTTTTGGAATGATTTGTTTTGGACAATTCACTCTGGTTTCCTGTCTGTGGTGCAAAGCAGCATGGGATATGTAGCAAAGCAGCTGTGAAATGTAGTGTAGCACTGACATGTGACAGGAAGCTGCAAGGAGGAAGCTGCAAGGAGATTGGCTGAGCAAGCAAGAGCATGTAAATAGTGGGTTAATATTGCTCCCTGGATACTGCATGCTGATCGGGGGGGGGGATCAGATGCCTGTTTAGACAGCCCCTGGAGGTGACAACATAATCATTTGAGGGTTTTTTAGATATTAATTAAAATAAAATGTTTTATGATATGTTCTGTATACACAGAGGCTGCTTTTCCCCTATAGAATACAGAAATGTATCAATCCGGCTCACTTAGATATCCCTTTAAACAAAATGCGGAAAATCTTCTAGGTAAGTTGAAACTTCTGTTTAAAAAATATTCAACATAATATTTGTAGTGTTATGCTAGGATAAAAAGCTTCCATGTTAAAAAAAGCTGTGGAAATAAATATGGATATAAAAAAAAGAATAACTTAAATGAAAATGAAAAAAGATGGCTACACTGTCTTGAACCAGTGTTAAGATGATAAATTAAACTTATATAATCAGTATATATCAAGACGATTAAACTTAAATGGAAATTGGAAATTATGCAATTACATAAAGATATAAAACAATGCTTAACATTTATGAAAATCCAAATAGACTTTAGGACCTGTGAATAAAAATATGAAGCATAAGATAACAAAAATAAACATAACTGAAATAATCCTACTAATGCAGGTAAAATTAAAGTTATTTATTTTTTTGTTATGAGTATAAAGACAGTAAACAGTTAAATAAACAAATCAAAGAAAATAATAAATACATCTGACCTTATGAAGTCTGATGAAATTAAATATGAAGCGACAAATCGATGATAAAAGGAGAAAATGTTTGCCACACTAGAGAGAGTCTGAAGAGTGCCTGCAAGACCCTTGGGGTTTGAACACAAACGACATGCTGAGGCCTGACCGGGTGATATATCATAGTCTAGTATGGAATTATGTAATTTACAATGCTTTATTTGTGCTGGTATACATTATTCCAATAAAATAATGCCTCATGTAGTTTAAAAATATTTTCATCTAGCAATCACATAATTATTTTAGATCACCAAACAACTATAGAATTAGACTGACAATGTTTGTTTAGGTGAACAAAAACAAGGCTTTCATATAACACAATGGCAGCTTGTCATACAATGGTGAAGTTCATTCTGTTTATTAATGATAAATCTATTGTCCTACTTTAGTCAGAAGGTTAGAAGACCAGCAAAGTTGATGTCAAACAAAATAATATCATTCTCATACAAAAGTGTCTAATATCTTGTTCAATTCAGGGCCACTGAGCTTGCTCAGCAACAGAGGCTGCTAGCATTGAAGCCAAACCTTACGGATAACACTGAGATAGTCTGCATGCAATTTGAATTTTTTACTGATAAAACATGACTGATCACTTACCCAGGTTGGTGGGTAAATATGTTTTTCTGATAAAGCCTACATTTACTGTTCTTAACACAAATTTGTTTATAGTAGTTCTGAAGATTAAAATTGTTGTGTAGAGATTGGATTGGCTTTTTAAATAAAAATGATGGATCCATTATGCTTTTTTATGGCTAATAACTTTTTAGAGCATAACATGATTCATATTCAGCGCAGCTGAGGTATTTCTTGATGTCCAAAATCAGCTGATTTTTATAAAGCCATGGTACATGTACTTGTTAAAGCAGGTGATTTACATACTGAACTTACACTCAACCATGACAAATTATAACACATTAAAAGTGAGAGAGAATAACTTGGTATAGGCATTTAACCCAGAATGTCAGCTGAAATAGCTTTTGATTAAAATCACTTATCAAAAAAATCACAAAATGACCTTTATAAAGTTCTGTTTTTTTCACAATGTAAAATACATAATCCATCATAAACCAATTGCTAATTCTAAACTATAGAGCATTTTTCAGTGAAGGAAATAAACATTATTGCAAATGTTTTTTTTCTCTTCATTTAAAGGCACACAGCAATTAAATGGACATGGAGGGTTCATGTCTTTAAAATTAAAATAAAACTACCTAAGTGTTTATTTTCATGTTTAAACATAATTTCATTAACAAGCTAGTAACGTACCCTTGTCAGTTCTATCTCTCTCTGTGCCATCTCCCTCTGTGTGCCCTCTGTCTCTCTCTGTGCTCCCCCTCTCTCTCTCTGTGCACCCTCTCCATGCACCCTCTCCCTCTCTGTGCACCCTCTCTTTCTCTGCACCCTCTCTCTGTGCCCTCTTTCTCTCTTTGTGCCCTTTCTCTCTGTGCTTTCTTTCTTTTTTGCTTTAATTTTCCTAGGTACACTATTCATGGATTATATTTGACATGCAGTTTCACATATAGGTAGTAATTAGTTGGATGAAGACTAGGGGCTTGATTTTTGAAGAGGACAGAGGAGAAGGGATAAATCTATACATCATCTGAAAAGGCAAGCCTTTTTGTCTGATCAGGACAAAAACTATTTTTATTTATCGAAACACCTGATCCAGTTGGGTGGGTCTAAAGCAACAATTGATAAGCTAATAACTTACCAATTTGATTTATATGAGAGAAACACATAGGTTGCTGAAAACGCTTGAACACTGTGTGGAGACCAGACTGACAGTTGGAACTCACATTTCCCAACCAGCTAAAAGACTAGAACTCATTACAACTATAAAAGATTTATTTATATAGATACAAAAAGATACCCTGGATCCATGGTTCCGAACATGGTTTAAACTTTAACCCATCACCCAGACACTCTGTCTCTAATATTCATAGTACCCCTGCAACCCCCTGGTGTGCCTAATAAATGACCAGAGGTATCTGACATTTGGAGCCATAGACTAATCATCACCTAGACTGGGAGATAGACAGGCAGGTGCTGTGCGGTGGGTGGAAGTCCCTATCCTCTTCCCTGCTCCTATTCTTGAAAATCCTATAAATTACCTCAAGAGCTGTGTTTCCAGCCAATCACGTTAGGGCTGACAAATAGCTGATTGGATCCTAGCCCATGGGGGTATATTCAAAGTGCCAAAAGATGCTAAGTTGTGTTGACTTATCAAAATACTCATTGTTATACTGTGTAAAAAACTATAAAAATATGAACCACTCTGTTTGCGACATATATATATGATGTGTTTCATTTAGAGGGAAGGCTTTTATTATTTTAATATTCTACAGAGAATTTCTGCAACCTGTCCTGAGAATCTGCAACTTGTTCTTGAATAGTGATAGCCGTCATGTGTGAGGGGATACCAAACTACCGGTGGGGAGGATCTGTAGAGCAACCTTTTCAAGCTCAAAGAATATGTGACAATTGGTGGCAGAGGTGGGATCCCCAAGACATTGCGAGGATATGCCAACCATTGAGCTCCGTGACCACATTAAGGCAATCAAGTGAAATCAAGATGCATGGACACAAGACCCGCACTAATAAAGGATAATACAGAAGCACAGGTGGACGAAATGGTTCAACAATTAGGAAGGCCGGAAAGAGTTTGTCTCACCTCTGGTAGTACCACCTTAGCAGATGGCTAGCTATTTCCACATCTAACTGGGAAGTTGGGCCCTGAGCTGAAGCACAGGTACCAGCCCAACCACCAGCCTTTGCCGGGCCTCTCCCCGGAACCCAGGAAGCTTGTTTCAAGTTGCAGTGCTACAGATACCAACAGCAGGACCATCTATGTACATATTGAGCTAAACAACCCAGGGGAACAGAGCCTGCACAAGCTCCAACTTTGTTTTATTTGTGCAACTGTCCAGGAGGAGGAAGGAGAACTGTTCCATGACTATCCCGAGGCATGGGAGATGTACCTTACCATTCACGCAGTGCAACCCACCCCAGATGACAGTCTGAGGCAGCACCTCTAACCGGTCATGGTGGACGACAGCCGGGACACTGTGGCTGTAATTACGATGATCCACCAGGATCTAGTAAGTGACTCTGCTGTATTGATCGAGGAACAGGGTGTGATGGTAGCTGGGGGACAACGATTCACCATCCCTGTAGCTCGGGTACACATGGATCAGGGAACTGGGAACAACACCAGGGTGGTGAAGGTGATGGCTGGATGTCCTGTTGGGGAACAATCTGGAGTACCTCAACATTGTGACACAGGCAAGCTGCAACTGCAATCTCGGAGAATCCAGAGGACAAGGATGAAGCCACCCTAGAGGAAAACAGGCTAAATACATTACCTGCCGGAGACAACAGGCTAAGAGACAAACTAGTACAGGATGACATATTAGCAGGAGTAAAACAGAAAGCTACATAGAAAGAGCAGGGACCTACAGGGAAACAGTATGTATGGGACCAGGGGTTTTTGTACCAGGCCACCCCCAGTCAAATGGGGTATCCCGGGAAAGTGAAGAGACAGCTTGTTGTCCCTCAGATATCTAGAACCCGTCACTTGGACAGTAAAAGACCCAATATCGCCTCAGCCAAGTGTTCTACTGGCCAGGGGTTAACATTCATAGTACCTCAGCAAACCCCCTAGTGTGCCTAAACAATGACCGGAGAGATAGATCGGTTAGCGCCATGCCCTGTGTGGAAATCCCAAGTTCCTTCCTTGCTCCTGTACTTGTAAATCCTATCAATCGGTGAAAGCTATTTCAAGAGCTGATTGGCCCATAGCTGGCTTTTTTAAGCCAATCCTGTTATCACCGACAAATACTGAGTTGTTTCTTCTAGCCAATGGAGGTAAAGATTTTTGTATGGTTTAAAAAACTGTGTAAAAAATGTGAACAGAGGAATAACAATCATGCTCTATTTGGGACACATATACTTGGTGTGTTACATTTAGAGAGAAGTCTTTTATTATTTTTTTACTATACAAAACATTTCTGTAACTTGTCCTGCGAATCTGCAACTTGTCCTTAAATCCTGATAGCTGTCCTGTGTAAGGGGATACTGAACTGAGTCAACATGTAGGTAGGATCGGTCTAGCATCCTTTTCAAGTCCAAAGAAGAGCAGGTTGTGACATTTCTGTCTAGTGTTCTTCAGGTATTTTATCTATCACGTGTAGTTCCTTAAACCTATTATTTATCTCCACTGCATATTCACAGGAGGTATTATTTATTTTGTGTCTGCTTGGTTTGATAATTTTCCTTTTTTCCTCCATTTGATTCTGAACTCATGATCTCAGAGAGAATTATACTAATCTTGGACCTGCTTTAATATCAAACTTGCCACCTATTCCAGGTGTCTTTTGGTTTCCAATTTCCAAACATGAGAATAATGCATTTTCTTGCTGTTATATCAAAGAGACATGGGTGTAGGAACTGGGGGAGGGGGGACAAGGGGGACAAATCCCCCCCAGATTTTTCAATAAGTGTGTTTAAGTGTAGAGAAGCAGCTGTTTGGTATTGTAGACTCCCCAGGTTTTCTTTGGCTCCTACACCCATGCAAGGAGTCCTTTGAATATCTACATAGAATTGGACAACTTCAGCCTTTTCAGCATTCATTGTTGAAGCATAGACTTGGATCACTATGAGGATAAATGTCTTGCCATGAATTTGAATGGAAATAATTTTATCATTTATTGGATTGTAACCAAGAATTGCATTGGCCATCTTGATTGATTATGAGGGTACGCCATTTCTTCCGAGGGATTCTTGACCATTCCAGTCCATTTGAGTTCACAATTCCCAGGATGTTTAATCTAGTAATCTCATGTTTGACCACATCAGGAGTGAGTCTTCTCGGACTTTGTGCCAACCACTTAATTATATCTGGTGCTAATAATACTCACCATCCATTCTTCCTCATTAATGTGGTAAGCATCTTCTGATATGAGGGGCTCCTATTCCGGTGCCATATTGTTATGTTTCTGGTTGTGCTTATCCATAAGGTTTTCTTGGCAAAGATACTAGATGCCAGTTCCCACTGAACCATTATTTTTCTGACCTCTCTACTATGACCTGCCTATCTAGAGTATTTTTAAAAGCACAATTGTAATTGTCCAGCTTTCATAACTTTCTCATTGCTAAGATCAATATAAAAAAAAATCAATTAATTGTGATGACCAAAAGTTTTATAAGAATTCTTACAATAAAGTAACCATATACCAGATCTCTTCCAGGGCCCTTCTGGCCACTAATGGTATACAGGGCATATGTAGGGATTATAGACTGGCCTGTGAACTGGGATCTGGTTAGCTAAAGGATTGTTGGGGTGCATTTTGATATCAGCAGGTTCAGGTTATAGATAAGGGGTCATGGCAGGTGGCAGACAGGAGTCAAGCAGAAAGCTAGGGTCGGTTGGGATCAAATGGGCAGGCAAGGTCATAAACCAAGGATAGTTCTAAAAAGTCAGAATAAAGTAAGAAATCTACAGCACATACGTTCTTGCTTGGAAATATGTCCAGTTTGCACATAAATATTTGCTCCATTTCCAACACAATTGATGCAGATCAAATCAAACCTCAAAAACTCATAATTTCCTTATTTCCTTATATGACTAAGCTGCTCTGCTTGTTTATTTCACTTAACAGTTACACCTGAAACTGAGGCTTTTCTAAGTAGTGAGTACAAGTTGCAAATGTTAGATTTTCTTAGACCACAGCAACAGGGCATGACTTCCCCATGTTCTTTGTCGCTTCTCCTAACACAACAGTTATTCAAATGGCATGTGCATTAAGTTAAAGACCCTAAAGCAGTTACACAAATGTAAGGCCTTTATAGTAGTAACTCAAATTCATGTAAACGGAGAAACAGTTACAGTTCAAGTAAACAGGAATTGGCCTAATTTATCACCTCAGCCATTAGGCCTAATGTGTTTATTTCTAAGTATAGTATCCTTGTAGGATCTGTTATCCATTTTTTTCTCCAATTTTCTACAAGTTAATTTATTTCAATTTATAATTCAGTGTTCCATTTACCAAATTAATCTCAGTGAAGAGCTGTATCTTTTTTTCATTCTCTTCAGTAATACAATACTCCATGGTCTAGTTCCACTACGCAGCATTTTGCTAAATTACTTCAATATTTTGCATTCCCAGAAGTGAAAAGGTTGAAGACAAAATGCAGGATATCTTGTTAGACACAAGCCCATTGAAATTGCTAATGCCATGTGTCATGCCCAGAAGCCCCCATGAAGATTTTGGACTATGGACTGGTATTGCCCTGTTGCCATGAGGTGTTTAATATTGGTTACACAATAATGAGAGTTTGCTGTCAAACATCCTGTCTGTGAGACATGTTATACTTATCTATATGTGATGTATGGATGGTATCCAGCTATGTATAGTATCTAAATGACAGTTTTTCACAGAGGAATATAATAAAGTGTATTTCCTGAATCCTCTGGTGGCAGGGGCAGACTTATGGGGTGACCTGAGTTTGCCAGCAGAAGGAAATATGAGGGCTGGGGGGAGCTTATACGAAGAGGGTTTTAGGCAGACACTAAGGTCCTCATTCAATTGCGATTGGCCAATTGAATAGGGCTCTAAATAAGCACATAACATATATTTTTTAAATAAGTTTTTAGTTAGTGAAAACCTTGCTTTTTGGAAGATGTTTACTAACTAAAAACTTCTTTCAAAAAAATATGTTATGTGCTTATTTAGAGCCCTATTCAATTGGCCAAATTGCAATTGAATGAGGGCCTAAGTCTATAGAATGACAATAGATTTACACTATTCTGCACCTCACCATTTGGCTCTAACCAAGGGAGCAGAGATGACACTAGGTGCTATATCACCTCCAGGGAAAGTATCAGCAGAACAAGGACATGTTAATTATCTCTTCCCAATTAACCTATAATCAGAGGGCAGGAGGGAAGACATATTGTGAAATCTTAGACGTTCAGGTTCCTAAGCTCAGTGGGAGGATGGTAACTGTAGTTAAAGGGTGGGGGGTAAATCTATGTGGTATCTTTATTATTTTGGTTTAAAAATTATCTGAAGCAAGAATAAACTCTCAGTTTGTATCTACACTAACTAAAGGTGTTGTTGGTCCTGTTTCTCCATGAATGATGTTCTGATCTGAAATGGTGGGTGCCAAGATGCATATACAAAGTCACAATCTGCAGATTGCTCCTATAACCTACAGTAGGTTCATGGCATCATGTTAAAATTAATTTCAGGAATAATCTGCTGTTTGATACATAGATACCACAGTAGAATACATGTGTATATGGCCTGGAGAGTGAATCTTCTATATATGCTATTAAAGCTTTACTTCTGATTTTAGGTATCTCTAAAAAAAAGAGAAAATGAATTACAGCCATTTAAAGCATGCCCTAGAAAATCACAATTGTACTACACAAAATACTGAAACCAAGTAGACAATGCTGCTAAAAGTATAGGATTATAGGACCGCCAAAATGTCTTATACAAATCATTACTTGAAAATGGGTAAAATGTTTTTACAACGTTTTTAAATAAATAAATGGAGATCTAATTGTTAACTATTACACTGAATTTTGCTTTAATGGAGGACAATATTTTCTTTCAGACTGTTTGACTGGGAGGATCCTTGGATATAGATAATTTCTTTTTTCATTTCTATAGCAAGTTTGACACTATAAATAACCATTTGATATTAGGAGTAGAATACCATGTCCTTGTACGATTACCCTGTGACTCAGGCTGCAGGCAAAGGTGGAAGAGCGAATGACATAAGCAAAAGCCTGCTAAATAAAATATTTTCTCTAAAATGTTTTTATGCTTGTGACATATAGCAGACATAATGTTATTAGTTTACTACCAACATACAGTGTTATTTATGTTTCAAGAAAATGTATTTCCAAGAAATACTCTAGTTCTATTTTTGGATTTGACTCATACATTAGAGAAGAACAAGCCCCTGGTGAAACAGAGATGAGCAATTGTTACCAAACTATACAAGAAGAATGATCATGGGGTCTATGTGGGGGACTAAAGTAAAAGACAGTTCTTTTGGTGACATAGAATATGTACTGTATTCTACTGTACTTTATTATTTCGTATCCTGTGCTGTATACCATGTTACTTCTAACAATTGTATTTGTTAAAAATAATCATGAGTTAGAAGTAATATGTAGAAGATAAATAATTAGTAACAGTTTCCAGTGCATATAATTAGTGGGAAACAAACTTGTGACTTCAATAGTCTGGATAAATTTACATTTGCTATTGCATGTACTTGCAACGTAATGAACACTGTGTGAGACAGGAGCATGCTAAAAATAAGCAGCGTGAAAGACTGGATACACAACATGCTTTGTTGGTTTGTGTTACTTGGCAAACAAAGCTGTTTCCCCATTTTGATAAACTGTGTATTTGTTAAAAGGATACAACACTCCTAAAAGAAAAACAGTCAATGGGTTATTTGTTAACCATCCTATTATTTATAGCCACCTTAAGAATTTCAGCAGAGTCCCAATTAGTGTAATTCATTTTTTTAAACATTTTTCCTTTATGAAGAATTTATAGCATACACAGTAGTTCGAGGTACAATATCACACCATTCAATATGATTTTGCTACATTATGGAAACTTTTTGTTGACGTTTATATCCAGTTTAACTCTTTATAGAACAGTGAAGATAAAATTTCAAGCGTATGTTTCGATACTTTTGAGGCCTAGACCTGTAATTTTACTCTAGTATTTATAAAAGTGGAGTCATAGATCTCTACCTTGTCATGGTGAAGGGGCTTGTGTATTTCAAGATAAGCTGTGAGCTGTACCATGTAGAGTCATCTAAAGTGGGCATGTCATAGCTAAGAGGTCAGACAAATCATGGTCCGCTGAAGAAGGAAATGGCAACCCACTCTAGTATCTTTGCCAAGAAAACTGTATGAATAAACAAAACTGGAGACATAACAATATGACAATTCAGCATATGAACCTGAAACGTTAGAACTATGAATCAAGTCAAACTGGATGTTGTTAAAACAGAGATGACAAGATTAAACATTGATATCCTGGGAATTAGTGAACTTATATGGAATGGAATGGGACATTTCACATTAGACATCCACTAAATGATCTACTGTGATCAACAATTCTGAAGAATAAATAGTATAGCCTTCATAATCATTCAAATTGTGGACAAAGCAGTGTTTGGTTACAAACAATACATGACAAAATTATTTCAATTCCAATTCAAGGCAACCATTTGACATCACAGTGATCCAACTATAAGCTCCAACAAGGGATGTTGAAAAGGCTGTGGTTGTCCAATTCTATGAGGATATTCAACACCTCCTAGATATAACCCCCAAAAAAACTCTCATCATAGGAGATTGGAATCCTAAAGAATAGAACCAAAAGATACCTGGAACAACTGGCAAGTTTTGCTGTGGAGTACAATATAAAGCAAGTCAGAGATTAGAAAAATAATTTCAAGACAATTATCTAGTCATGGGTCTCTCTCTCACTTCCAACAGCCTCTATTAATTATATATATTGCAGCCAAAGATAGAAGAGCTTCATAGAATCAGCAAAAACAAGACCTGGAGCTTACTGTGGCTGGGATCACGAGCTTTTTATTGCAAAGTTAAGAATTAAACTGAAAAAAAAGGGAAGATCATCAAACCAAGCAGATAAAAAAATAATAATATCCCCTTCCCCTATGAATATGTTATGCGGGTTAATAATACATGTAAGGGACTAGATATGGAATATAGAATGCTTAAAGAAGTTTGTGGCATTGATCAGAAAAGATCAAGAAAGAATATCCCCCCAAAAAGAAAACTAAGAATACACACTGTCTGATAAGGCTTTGAAAGTACCACAGGAAAGAAGAAAAGCGAAGTAGGTAGTGGAGATAGGAAAAGTTTTGTCCAACTGAATGCAAAATTCCAGAGGCTATCAAGAAGGAGACAATCTATAATGAGCGATGAAAAGAGATAGAAGAAGATAACAGAATAGGAAAAGTCAAAAATAGGGAATTTGGGAGTGATAAGACAAAAATTGTAGGGATTTACAGTAGCAAATGTGATATAGTAGAGGTAGCAGTAATACACAGAAGATCTATACAGGAAGGCCCTCAACAGCATTTATAACCTCAATAGTTTGTCCAATGAGCTGGAGCAAGACAAAGTGAAATGAGGTGGGCCCTAGGAACCCCTGCCTTGATGGAATCCCAGCAGAACTGTTTGAAATCCTAAAAGATAATGTAGTAAAATTGTTGCATGCATTATGCCAACAAATATGAAAAACTCAACAGTGCCAAGTAGACTGGAAAAGGTCAATCTATATACCAAACAAAAACAAAGGCAGTACCAAAGAGTGCTTAAGTTATTCAAACAATTGCACTAATTTCACATGCCAGCACCCTAATGCTAAAGATCCTGCAAGCTCAGCTCCAGCAATATATGGATCGAGAAGAACCAGATGTGGAAGCTGGATTTCACCGAGGCACTAGAGATCAAATTGTCAATATCTGGTGTATAATAGAGAAAGCAAGGGAGTTCCAGAAAAAACATTTACCTCTGCTTCATAGACTGTTCTAAAGCTTTTGACTGTGTGGATCACAATAAAATGTGGCAAGTTCTTAAAAGATACCAGACCATCTCATCTGCTTTCTGTGGAATATGTATAGAGACAAAAAAGTATAGAGACCAAGAATGATTCAAGATCCAGAAGGAGTGTATCAAGGTTGTATATTGTCACCTTATTTATGCAACTTTTAAATGGAATGCACCATGCGTTAATTAATATTGCTGGTAGAAATATCAACAATTAGTAGGGACTGTAACCCTTCAATTAGATAATTTCAAGAGTAGAATAGTAGAATAGTAATACTGATTAGTTGCTTATGAGTTTTTGTAGCAACTTAAAATTTATGTTTAATGAAAATCAATTAAAAAGTATAGTGCAAGGGAAATTGTGAATAATACCCCCTTAGTAATATCAAACCGAATAAAGATGTAGCCACAGTAAAAAGACTACACTTCAAAAGTAAGGTTGCTCATTAGTAATAGGTTACAGTGTTGGTAAGCTTAGTCACAGCACATGCTGTGTACTCACCCATATATAAATAAAGAAGCAGCTCCGATGCGTGTCCTGTATGTAGTCTTTTCACTGTTGCTACATCTTTATTCGGTTTGATATTACTAAGGGGTATTATGGAAGTGATAAGTCAATATTTTGCATGGACATGTTAATGGGGTAATCCAGATAAGCTAAGTATCTTATCTTTTGCCTAGACTAAGGTACTATTCTGAAACCAATTATTAACTTTAACTGTGGGGAAGCCCGTTTGGCAGCCTTGTACAGTATATTCACAATTTCCCTTGCACTATACTTTTTAATAGATTTTCGAGAAATATCAACAACCTCAGATACACAGATGATACTGCTCTAAAGGGCCAATTCATGAGAATCAAAGAAGAAAGACCAAAATGTGGTTTGTTGCTCAACAGTAAAAACCCAAAGATCATGGCAAATAGCAATCTCAGTTCCTGACAAATAGATCAGGAAGAAGTGGAGGCAGTGGCATATTTTATTTTCATTGACTCCAAGATCTATTTAGACGGCGACAACAGCCATGAAATAAAAAAAAAATGTTTATGGGGAGGAAAGCTATGGCAAGACTGGATAAGCTATTAAAAAAAGATATCACAATCTACAAAAGTCAGTATCACAACCTGTATGTTGAATGGGGTATGATAAGAGTCTATTGCCCAAACCTCTACCCATAGAATTGATATTGTTAAATTGTGGAAGATCCAATCAATCAATATACAGGAAATGAAGCCCCTCTGTTCACTTGAAGATGTGATCATGAGTTTAAAGTTCAAATCTTTTGCTCCTATCAAGGCACACAAAGAAGGGGGCGGCAGAGGTGTAGATTGTCCATCAAGATCCACCAAGCTCATGTATATTACTTTATTGCAGTCATTGAAGTAATATACATGAGCTTGATGGATCTCAGAGGGGCAGTAGCTAACCTATAAGCCTAGAGAGCTAAGTTCCATAGGGTCACAGAGAGTTGGATATGATTGAATGACTAAACAATAACAAAATATGTGGAACAGCCCTCCGGTGGAAGTGTTATAGTCAAACAAGGAATTTAAACATGGCCAGGATATTATGGCAACATAGACAGAATAGATAAACAAGTTTGTCCTTTTTGGTTCCTATCTGCTGTCAAATCTATGTTCCTATGTTTAATTTTAGTGATAATACATGACAAACATTACCATGTGTTCTATATAGTGTCCATTAACAGCACAATGTTTTGCTCATAGATCTAACACAATCCATGCATTCTTCCACTGTAATAAATCAACCTAATAGATAGGATGTATATTATTTAAAAACATGAAAAAAGTAAATGTAAAACGTGTGCATTAATCAATTGGTAAAAGAGTTCCAATTATAACAGAAGCCAATTCTTTTTTCAAACTAAAAATGCATTATCATAGCATAGATTTTAAAATCAGACCACAGAGTGTTGAAAAACAATAGAAAGAGTTACAATTCCATGCAGAATGTGTGAGTTGATAATGAGATATTGTTTGTAGATTGATTCAATTTCTACATAATTATGTTTTACTTGGAAGGACAAAAAAAATCCTTTGATTTTGGTAAATTTCTGATTTCACACATTAATTAACAATTATTTTGTTATTGCCATAAAGCCTTGTGCATTTTCAGTTTTGTTAACTATTATAATTTGACTATCACCTATTGAAAATTAACCTTTTAGTTATCTAGAAGAGATTTCTGGTTGCCATAAAAGAACAATAACAAAATGTATGATATCTATTTTCCTCCTAGGAGATGAAAATGAATTTAGTGGTTTAGCTAAAGTCTTAGGGGAATATATATATATATATATATATATATATATATATATATATATATATATATATATATATATATATATGTGTGTATATATATATATGTATATACATACACAGGGACAGAGGAACTGGGGGGATGGGGGGGGGACAAATCCCCCCCAAATTTAATAAATGAGGGACACAAAAAATAGCACTAGAGGGCACTAGAGGGCACTAGAGAGCCCATGAAAGCTTTGACCCATAATTTATTATAAATATAATATATATACCTATATATATTGTGGCAGAGCGCCCCCTTCTGGCGGGATCAACGCTCTGTTTATGCAACTTTTTTATGCTCTTTATGGAGGACTCTGGAGCCTTTGTATGCTTTTTACAGGCTTTAATAAGTGGTTGGCATAATCTAAATAAACATAGCTTGTGGTCAGCATGAAATAAACATCTACTCAAACAGGCTTACTTACTTGCAGGAACGCCACTGACTAGCCCTGGGACCGCTAATCGGCCTGCAGGTAAAAACAGTACCTTTTGTATCACAGAGGGGTGGTACCTTTAAGTCCAGTCACTTAGCTGCAATGGATCCTCTTCTGCTTGCAGCGAATGTTCTCCTTTAAATCAGGTGTAGTCACACAGCCTGATCCCACAATGGCAGCTTCACTTGCTGCTCTGGCACACTTGCTTCTCAGTCTCTGGTGCTCTGTCTCTCTCTGGAGCAGTCTCTGGTGCTCTGTCTCTCTCTGGAGCAGTCTCTGGTGCTCTGTCTCTCTCTGGAGCAGTCTCTGGTGCTCTGTCTCTCTCTGGAGCAGTCTCTGGTGCTCTGTCTCTCTCTGGAGCACTGTGGGTCCACACCCAGCCTGAAACCCCCCTGCTGGTTGCTTCAGGAGGCCTTTTAAAGAAACTTCCAGCTGGGCCTGATTACACCTCAAGCTTAACTCCTTAGCTCCTGGTGTAAATAATAACGTCTCAGGGATTAGTCCTCTTCCTAACGCTGCGTCCACACTGGCCTCTGTGGGCAAACCATCACAATATATATATATATATATATATATATATATATATATATATTGTGATGGTCTGCCCCCCAGAGGCCGGTGTGCACATCAGCACTAGGGAGAGAGCTAATCTCTGGAGCAGTACTCACACCAAGAGGTGTGGAGTTACACCTGAGGAGCAATCAGGTCCAGCTGGGAGCTACTTTAAAATGTCTACTAAGCAGACAGCAGTGGGTCAGTCTGGGCCAGGATAGAGGGCCTGAGATAGCTCTAGGGAGCTGCATCCAGAAGAACGAATGTTTGGGGTGTTGGATTCAAAGAGAGAGAGGACTGCTGAGCACCAAGCAGGGAGCTCAGGCTGAGCTTGGGCCTCAGACAGCTCTGTGTGAGGAAGGCGGTAAGAGATACTGCCTCAAGCATACAGACAGTAAAATTGTGAGACTCTGAGAAGAGTGTTCAGTGTCACCTCAGAAGTTCAGTCTGGACTGAGAGTCAAGAGAGACAGCACCTCTACACCCTAAAGCAGTACCCACAGACTGTTAGAGCAGACAAGTATTCAGGCCTGTGTATTGGAGGACTTTATTTTGTATTCGTTTTGTCAGTGAGGGAACTGCAGCTACTGTTTAGTCAGTGCTTCAAAGAAGCTAGGTTTTTGTTTTGCATTTATTTCTGTTGTTTGCTGACAAGTTATCCAGTACAATTCTTATAAAACATAAAAATGGCTCCAGAGTACTCCATTGTGGTGCTGGAAACTAAGGCACTGAATCCCTGTCGTGGCAGTGACTCATCACAATACATATTAAGTGGGCATATACACATACATTATATATATATATATATATATATATATATATATATATATATATATAGGCATATACAGATATTTATCATATATATATATATATATATATATATATATATATATATATATATGATAAATATGACCATCTGTGTATCCTGTCGACATATTGATAACATTTTAATTTAGGATATTAAAATTCTTTAAAAATGCTGCTATTTATAAAAACTATAATAAAATAATTATATAATGGTGCAGTGAAACATAGGGACCATATAAATAGATCAAAAGCTCTGGAAGCATTTTATTTTATAAGTGCCCACTTAACCTCATTGGGAGAGATTTAATGTCAAAGTTGAAGATAAAAAAAAATGCCCACGCCAAAAGGAATGAGAGCATTTAGGAATGAGGTACCCCAAGGGATGTTTGTGCAGCAAGGACTTGGGGAACCGTATTATGTCTATTCCCTGGATCTAATAAACTCAGGTCCAGAAGAGACAGTGACTGCTTTAATAGACTGGATAGAAAAGGATGGTAGTCTGGGTGTTGTAGTACAACTTCCCTACACTGTACCATGAATTTTAAAGCAAGAAAAGAAATACATCTCCAAGAGGGCAGGTGGGAACAGGTTTTCATGCATGAAGCAGAACTAAATTAATGACACCAGGATCTTCTCCTTAAACCTGAGGATGAGCAAGATCTGCAGGGGTTGCCTGATACCCTGTGGCCAAAAGGTCCTGCGGACTTGGGCCTCATAAAAGGTCCACTTTCTATAACTGTAACTCCCAAATCCACTTACCGCCCGCACCAGAGACAGTACCCATTGAGACCAGAGGCAGAAAAGGGGATAGAACCAATTATAACAGATATGTTAAAAAGGGCATTATAATTGAGTGTCCCGACTTGCCTTGTAATACCCCTCTATACCCGGTTAAGAAAGCAGCCCCCTCTACAGGTTGGAGGCTGGTACAGGATTTACAAGCCATAAATAAAGCAATCATTCCACGGGCCCCCACTGTACCTGACCCCCATGTGCTACTCAATGATCTAAGACCCAAACAGAAATACTTTTCTGTGATAGACCTTGCAAATGCATTCTTTTCTCCGATAGACCCAGAAAGTAAGTTCTGGTTCACCTTTACATATAGATAAAAAAAGTACACATATACTAGATTGCCACAGGGATACACTGAGAGTCCAACAATATTCTCCTAAGCAATGTCTTCTAACCTGGCACAGTTCAACCCCCTGGAGGGTAGCCAGATACTCCTATATGTGGATGACATATTGTTGGCCTCCCCCATGAGGGAAAGTTGTAGAAAAAAATACACTCTCCTTGCTCCAATACCTAGCAGGACAAGGTAACAAGCAAGCAAAAATAAACTAAAACTCAGGCAGACCAGAGTTAAGTACTTGGTATATATTCTCTCACAGGAGAAAAAGACCTTGATAAAGCAAGCAATTCTTGAGGTTCCAAAATGTTTAACTAAAAGGAAAATTATGTCATTTTTGGGCATGGTTAACTTCTGTTGGATTCCAAATTATGCAGAGATAACTGCCCCATTACTGGCACTCATTTACACCACTCCCCTTGCTACCCAAGACAAGATTAACTGGTCAGAAGATTTAGAACAGGCTTTTGTGCTAATAAAGCAAACAATCACCGGGTCATCGGTGCTAGGACTCCCAGACTATAGTAAGCCCTTTGTGCAGACTGTTGATTGTAGAAAGGGGTATATGACCTACTCCAGAAGCATGGCCAAAATGGCAGGCCACTATCGTATTACTCTTCTAGGTTGAATGCAGTAGCAAGGGGCCTACCGCCATGTGTACAATCAGTAATAGCAGCGTCCATGGCTGTACCGGCATCCACCACACTGGTTTTGTTCCACCCACTGGTGCTGAAAGTGCCACATGCAGTATCAGTGATATTGTTACAAAATAAACTGCCATATCTATCACCATCAAGGCAACTCTCTTGTATGACCAATTTGCTCTCCCAACCACATCTCACCATAGAATGGTGCTCTACTCTGAACCCCTCCACATTATTCCCCGTTCCTGGAGAAGTCACAGAGCATAGTTGCATGGAGGCAATTGAGACTGTAGTATCACCTAGACTTGGTCTAAAAGGTATTCCATATAACAAATCATATATCACTATATTTGTAGACGGGTCCTGTAAAAAGAACCCAGAAGGTCCAAATGCATCAGGGTATGCTATAGTGACAGAAGCAGAGAAGCTGCCTTCAAACCTCTCAGCACAGGCAGCTTTGCTAATAGCACTTACAGAAGCATGCAAAATATCTGAAGGGAAAACCGTGAACATATACACTGACACTCAATATGCATTTTTCCAAAGTCCATGTGTTTGCTCAGTTGTGGAAAAATAGAGGAATTGTTACCTCAATTGGTAAGCCAATCCAACATAAAGATATAATCCTCACCTTACTGGATGCAATAAACTTGCCTAAGCGTTTAGCAATATGTGAGTGCACAGCACACACCACAGTCACTGATCCCATTTCAAAAGGAAACAGAAAAGCAGATGTGGAAGCAAAGATGGTAGCGCAGAAACCAAAAATAGCTGCTTCCACTGTGTGTCTGTCTCAAGACAAACACACACACACCAACCATGACATTCTTAAACAAATGCAGGAAAGCTCACCAGAATCTGAAAAAGCCTACTGGCTTACACAAGGGGTTAAGCAAAACAAAGAAGGGGTCTACGTATGAACTCTGGGGAAACCTGTCCTCCCCCGCAACCTACACAAATATGCAACAATATTGAGCCACGGGTTAAACATTGTCCTGTGGATCCTATTTAGGAATCCTTGAACAACCAACCAAGGTTGTACAGAAACACCTTTTATGCAGCCTTTATTTTAATTATTATTGCCACATACTAATTTTAAAAAATTCAATCTTTATTTGTACATTTAAAATGTTGTTAAAAATGCAACGATTAAAAAAATCATGTTAAACCCAAGGTGTTTAATCCTTTGGGTTTTTTGACGTCCAGCAAATTATTAGAGGTTTATTTAAGTTTTATTTTTGTTGTTATTATATTCTTTGCTTTGATAACAGCTTTTTTATTTAATTACTTTATTATGCTCAAGTCAATAAAAGATTTGGTTTTTCAATTCAATTGTATTTGTGTATTTTTGGGTATGTTTCCTTAGTCAAATCCTTATCAGGTACCCTGGATTTTAATTTACATAAGATTCAATTTTTTTTACATAAGATTAAGATAAGGTTTTATAATCCTTTTGTCTGTTGTATAGTTTTGTTTATTCATACAGCACTTCACTGGAGTATATGTTTTAAGTGCCTTTGCATTTCTTTTGTGTTCATCTTTTGTCCTGTTTATTTATGTTAATTCGGAATTCTATTTCTTAAAATGCATTATAATTCAAGTTGTGTTATTCAAAAATTCTTATCTTAAAGTGCTTGTGCTATTTGACTTAGTGCTTATTTCTTCTTATATTACCTTTTTACCTCGTGACTGTTAGTCTGTCACAGTCACTACTTTACCTTATTCATTTATAGTGCTAATACTGTGCTATTTTTAAACAATGTATACACTCCTGATTATGCTGTTTCTTAAACTATATATTTCCTAAATGCTTTTGTCTATTGTTTTTTAGAAGGAGGTTGTGTCCTCCTTTTTCTTCAGTTTTTTTGCTTTAATTATGCTTTTACTCCTTTTTCCTTTTTCTTGCTTTTCTATTTCCTTATTCTTGTATATTACTCTATTGTTACTATATTGAGACTTTATGGTGAAGGAATTGGCTTTCTATCTTTCTTTTTAGTTAGTAGTGGACCTGGAGCTTTTGAGCTGTATCTATCATGCTCCACGCTATATTGGCGTAGTCTGCGCTGTGATCGCGCTTACTGATGACGTCACAAATTAAAATCCAGGGTACCTGATAAGGATTTGACTAAGGAAACATACCCAAAAATACACAAATACAATTGAATTGAAAAACCAAATCTTTTATTGACTTGAGCATAATAAAGTAATTAAATAAAAAAGCTGTGATCAAAGCAAAGAATATAATAACAACAAAAATAAAACTTAAATAAACCTCTAATAATTTGCTGGACGTCAAAAAACCCAAAGGATTAAACACCTTGGGTTTAACATGATTTTTTTAATCGTTGCATTTTTAACAACATTTTAAATGTACAAATAAAGATTGAATTTTTTAAAATTAGTATGTGGCAATAATAATTAAAATAAAGGCTGCATAAAAGGTGTTTCTGTACAACCTTGGTTGGTTGTTCAAGGATTCCTAAATAGGATCCACAGGACAATATTTTGGTACGCATTTAAGTAATAACACCTAGGCCCCAAAAAATAAACTAAGATCATTTTTTTGAGTATTAACATGGGTTAAACATGTCTCAAAAGGGGGATGGTAGCAATGATAGATAGATAATAAATGATAGAAAGTATTTACAGCATATGGTTTCACAAACTATTCAATTTTTTTTTATATGGGATGCATAGTATGTGCAAAGCATTAATCACAAGGAAATGTGAGTAATCCACAAGGAAAAGTCATTTGCATGGACTTCATTGAACTAAATAAATGTGCAGGGAAAAAGTATTGTTTAGCGATAATTAACATGTTTTCCAGGTGGGTGGAAAGGACACCATGCACACACCCAGATGCTCTTACAATAGCAAAAGCCCTAATAACCAAAATAATACCTAGATTTGGGGTACCAGAAAAGATCCATAGTGATAATGGGACACAGTTTGTTAACAGTGTAATAACGCATCTGGGAAAAGCATTACACCTACGACTGAAATACCATTGCTCATATCACCCACAATCTGCAGGATTGGTAGAAAGAACAAATGGCACCATAAAATCCAAACTAAGAAAGACAATGGCAGAAACAAGAAAACATTATCCTGTCTACCTTTGGTAATGATGAATATGCATATTATACATACAAAAAATAACCCAACACCTTTTGAAATACTGTATGGTAAACTTTTTATTTACTTGAATGAAAACCTCTTGTGAGCCAAGACGAGGGAATGAGTGAAAATTTTGCAGATTACATGCAAAAGAATGCTGACTAAAATATAAATTACCTATGTTACTCTTTCTCCTAGTCAGGAACATCACAAGCTGCCCACATTAATAAAATCTGGAGAGTGGATCCTCATTAAAATCATCAAGAGAAAAAACTGGGCAGATGCCAGGTGGGAAGGTCCATACCAGGTCCTACTAGCAAGCCCTACAGCAGTAAAGCTCACAGAAAGGATCCCGTGGATAAATGTGACCTGCTGTAAAAAGGTCCCACTGTCAGCATTTTCAGGGGAACCTGATTGCCCAACTGAGTAACCCCACCGCAAAGTCTGGGCTACAAAGGGGAGAGTGATCAATAGGGACACTAATCTCAAACCCAGTAAAGAAATCAAGACAGGTTAGAGGGGACTCAGAAGGGTAAAAGGGAACTCTTGTTAGAATGCCTGCACATAGGCCTTGGCATCCCTTCAGAGAAACCTGGAGGGTGTGGACTGTTAGGCTCTATATTATGCCTGACCCTCATGGCCACTATCATAGTGGTATCCCTCTTGATTTGGGAAAACACACTGAGAAAGACCTTTAGGGGGTATGAGTCCAATTCTACAACAAATGGAACTGCATAAACTTACCAGTGGTACAAGTCCAATTCTACAAGAAATGGAGGTGCAAAAACGTACCAGATGAAATATCCAGGTTACCACCACATCCTATCTAAAAGTAAAACAGACATTTGAATGGGGACAAGGTTATCGAGTACCAGGAGCTGTCGACCCGGTATTCACAAGAGGAGAGACAAAAACAGCCCAGATTGACTTCTGCAAAGTTGTAAATTGTGGTTTCTTTGGAGGAGGACACAACAAAAGATTGAGACTATCACTCAGATTATGGCTACCATCAGAAGCCGAGTGGGCATTGCCCAGATATAAAAGCAAGGATGAGTATAACTAAGGGCAGTAGTAAAACTGGATGCAAAAAAGACCAAGGCTGCAACCCTATCCACCTGACTCTTAAAACTCTAAAGCACTGTGATTCAGGACTCTATGTCTGGGGAGCTGTCATAGGTTGAAGGGATCCAATTGGATGGAGTTGAATACGAGTTTTGAATCCAAAGCCAGGAGAAGATCCTGATGTTCACAGAACCACAAATCCACCTAAAGAACCACTGCTAAAATGATCAGTAGTGACCTATCTGAACGTCACTAGTATATAAGTCCGACACATTTGAAATTGAGACTGGATATGCTGAAACCCGGAGCCTTAAACCCGGAGCACTTTTAGTGGGACTTAGCAAAACAAAATACAAGACAAAACAAATATGAGACAAATTACGAGATTAGCGGCCGAACCAAAAACCAGAAAAAAACACTAACTATACCTAAACAAAAATTACAGAAACATCACAGACAGCATTGGCAACAGCCAAGACGTCTGTGAGTGAGCTGGAACGCGAATTTAACTTGATTTAGACGATTTTTGTCACCCGAAAATAACCTAAGCAAGGAAAAAATGGGCTGCGAAAAAAATGAAAACGAGGCTACACGACCCTGGACCACGCAAAACACTGCAAAACGTGTAGCACTTTACACAACACACTATGAACTACAAAATACACTATTACAAAAGCCGGAAAATGCTAAAGAGACGCGTAACACATTAATAACATTACGACTGTACAACGCCGCTTTACACAATAAACCAAAGGCAGACACAGCCTATTTAGAATGCACAGTTCAAACATTCATTACACTTCATAAGTGGGGAACTAACACTCAATATGTATATTCTATGCAGACGCAAAATACAAACAGATTGTTAGCTCTTCAGCCTATTGCTCGATGCATATATCAAATATCAATAATTAAAGTATATTTATTTATTGCAGAAATAATTAATTGTTGCTTAACTGCATATACATAGAAATATATTTATCTCAAAAGTCCACGACATGAGAGGCTTGCAATGAGCTCCGAAGGCACTCATTGCGATACATGCAATGAGCACGAAGACGCTCAGCGCAAGCCTCGCAATGAGCGCCGAATGTCCGAACAAAATAAAACGGTTTCAATTATATCTCAAACAGCATTCCCATGGCTTCAAATTTTATTGACCATCATTTTTTGACGGGCAAGTCGCTAGTATATATATAGTTTATGCTAGCTACATACATATAAATATATATATATTCAAAATTCATGTTCTATAGGCCTTATTTGCCAGGTGTAAAGGATTCCATGCGTTATTGAATCTCCACATAGTAGGGACCTAACCCCACCTTTCCAATAAGTGTCGGCAAATTGTTAAATACACATACTGTATATATCTATCACATATATAGTTGTCAGCATGCGGGTTGTTGCTAACGGGTTGTTGCTAATGCGAAGCGATGGCCCCAGTTGCTGGCAAGGATCACCAAAGGCGCTCCTTGCGCTGGTGGAGATGAGCGCCATAGGCGCTCATCCCTACAACCTCCTACGACTAAGGCAGGGAGCGCCAAAGACCCCCATAAGCCAATAATTAACTCTATCAGTCCAATAGTGGTCTATACAGACCCCTATAGGACACTAATTAATCCATGTAATAACATTATAAGTGCCATGACGGTCATCCAGGACCCTCATTACACAAAGTGTAACCTCTACACTATTAACCCTAACTATACCCCATTAACCCAACCCTGCAACTATTTAATCCTAACACTACACATTTAACCCTAAATGTACCTAAGTAATCATAACTGATCCTATTTAAACCAATCTAAGCCTATTTAGCCCTGTCTGGTATGTGGGTCCCACATGACACTAACACTAGCACTACACTGCACTATACCCTCCAATAAACCATTAAACCTAAACTAACCACCCTCTACACTAACCTATTAACATGTACACTACCTATCTACACTACCTACCTACCCCCTAATAAACCACCCACCCCAATAATTACATCAAATAATATAACCTAACTTACAAAAAATAATAAAACCTAAGTTACAGAAAATAAAAAAAACACACAAACATTAAGGCCTGCAGCGGGGGTACTGCAAGTACCACCACCGCCACCTAACATTAACTCCCCAGTGCTGGGGATCCCCATTGGGACCCCCGGAGGGTTCCCACATTAACCCTCGCAGTGAGGGTCCCTGAACACATGCGATCGGGAACCTCCGCTGAAATAAAAATTTGAATGTCCCGCCTTGCTGGTCCTTAAAGGACCGTTAAGGTCCTTAAAGGACACGAGAAAAATAACTAATAACCCTATCACTCATGGGGCACCATACAGAGCCCCATGAGCCTGTAAATAACCATGTCACTCATGGGGTCAATACAGACCCCCATAATCCATTAATTAACCCTGTCAGGACTACCCTAACCCCTGAATTAACCCTGTCACTCATGAGGGTTACCCATACCCCTTAATAAACCCGGTAGCTCATGCAGCTCAATACAGACCCCCTTAAGACCTTAATTAACACAGACACTCATGGGGTCAAACACAGACCCCACATAAACCCTTCAGTAGCCCTGTCACTCATGGAGGTTAATTAAGACCCCCATAACCCCTTCATTATCCCTGACACTCATGGGGGTCAATACAGACACCCATAATCCCTTAATTAACCCTGTCACTCATGGGGGTCAACACAGACCCCCCATAACCACTTCATTAACCCTGACACTCATGGGGGTCAATACAGACACCCATAATCCCTTAATAACCCTGTCACTCATTGGGGTTATTCAGGACACCCATAACCCCTTAATTAATGCTGTCACTCATGGGGGTCAATGCAGACCCCCATAAGCCCTTCAATAAGCCTGTCATTCTTGAGGGTCAATCAAGACCCCCTATAACCCCTTAATTAACACTGTAACTCATGGGGGTCAATACAGATCCCCATAAGCTAATAATTAACCCTGTCACTCATGGGGGTCAAAACAGACCCCCATAAGCCAATAATTAACCCAATAACTCATGGGGGTCAATACAGACCCCCATAAGGCCTGAATTAATCTTATAACTCGTGGGGGTCAGTGCAGACCCCCATAAGCACTTAATTAACCCTATAACTCATGTGGGTCAATACAGACCCCCATAAGCAAATAATTAACCCTCTCACTCATAGGGGTCAATACAGACCCCCATGAGCACTTAATTAACCCTGTCACTCGTGGGGGTCAATCATGACCCCCCATCACCCATTAATTAACCCTGTCACTCATGGGGGGCAATACAGACTCCCATTAGCCCTTCATTAACCCTGTCACTCATGGAGGTAAATACAGACCCCTATAAGAACCCTATAGGACACTAATTAATCCATGTAATAACACTATAAGTGCCATGAGGGTCATGCAGGACCCTCATTACACAAAGTGTAACCTCTACACTATTAACCCTAACTATACCCCATTAACCCAACCCTGGAACTATTTAATCCTAACACTACACATTTAATCCTAATAGTACCTAAGTAATCATAATTGCTCCTATTTAAACCCATCTAAGCCTATTTAGCCCTGTCTGGTATGTGGGTCTATACAGACCCTCATAAGCCTATATTTAACCCTATCAGTCCCATAAGGGTATATAAAGACCCTCATGGGCCAGTTACAACCCTAACTTTGACCCCATAAGTGCCATGAGGGTCCTAGAGCACCCGCATGACACTAACTGCAAACACTACCCTGCACTATACGCCCCCAATAAACCATTAAACCTAAACTAACCACCCTCTACACTAACCTATTAGCACGTACACTACCTATCTACACTACCTACCTACCCCCTAATAAACCCCCCACCCCAATAATTACAAAAAAAAATATAACCTAACTCACAAAAAATAATAAAACCTAAGTTACAGAAAATACTAAATCTACATTACAGAAAATAAAAAAACCTAAGTCACAAAAAATAATAAAACCAAAATTACAGAAAAGAAAAAAACCTGTCACAAAAAAACATTACAGAAAACAAAACAAAAAAACATTACAACCCCACCCCCCAACACTACAGAAGATAAAAAAAAATTACACACCTGAAAAGGAAAGGCATACAATATATATATATATATATATATATATATAAATACATTATAATACAATACAAACAAAAAAAATACAATACCTACCTATCTAAAATACAATAAATACTATCTAACATACATACATCCCCCTCTATATAAAATATAATAAATCCTAACATAAATAGATCGCCACTATCAAAAAGAAAATAAATCCTATCTAGCATACATACACCCTCTCTATCTAAAATACAATAAAACCTAACATACATACATCCTTTCTATTTAAAATAAAAAAAAAATCCTATCTACATACCCAAACCCTAAATCTAACCTAAAATACAAAAAATAAGACCACTTACCTTTGCAGATCTACCTTCAGATCAGCAACCTAGGAAAAAAGGGGAAAAACAATTACTACAACAAATTTACATATAATAAAGATTTTAAATATTCTACATATTCTCACCTTTCCAGCATGTCCCTGTCTTTCTTAATTTCGTCTAAGACGCAGCCCCTGTTAAAAAAATTAATTACATTAATAATAAATACATACACAAAAAATAAAAAAATAAATAAACATAATATGAATTGTACTTACCTCCCCGCAATGTCCCCGGCCTCCTCTTCTTTTGTCCCGGCTGGGCCCTGGAAAAATCCATGCTCTAAAAAATAAATAAATATCAGAAGTCCAAACTCGCTGACCTTCCCGACGCTAATGAGCCACCTACAGCATTTTCAGGAAGAAAATTGCTAATGGCGCCTTCTGATTGCCTGAAAGCGCTGTCAATCAAATTTCAGCCAATCAGAAGATGCCAAGGTGTGAGCCAATCAGAATGGGATAAACCCCCATATCCCATTTTCATTGGCTAATGCACCTGTCATTTTTTAAAAACCAATCACAATGCTGTATTGCCTTCAGCTAATCACAATGGGATACACCCCACGATGTCATTGGCTGGTGGCATCTGAGCATTCTGATTAGCTGTAGTCTAATTGACAATGACAACAGCCAATTAGAAGCCATGATTCCATTCAGCCAATCACAAAGGGATATACCCCTGCGCGGTGATTGACTGAAAGCATCTGTGCCTTGTGATTGGCTGATGTCAGTGTCAATCAGATAACAGCCAATCAGAAAGCGCAGATCTCTGGGAGTGTATCCCATTGTGATTGGCTGAGGGGAACAGCCCCTTCTGATTGGCTGTTGTCATTGGCAATCACATTACAGCCAATCAGAAGGTGTAGATGCCAATCATCATGTTGCGGTGTATCCCATTGTGATTGGCTGAAGACAAGAGAGCCTTCTGATTGGTTGAAAAATAGATTGACAGGTGCATTACACAATCACAATGAGATATAGGGGTGTATCCCATTCTGATTGGCTTACACCTTGGCGCCTTCTGATTGGCTGAAATTTGATTGACAGCATTTTCAGCCAATCAGAATCCGCCATTGCTGATTTTATTCCGGAAAAGCCTCTAGAGGCCTCATTAGCGTCGGAGAGAGGTCCGCGAGTGTGGACCCCCGTTCGTTTTTTTTTTCACAACGCAGATTGTTCTCGGGCCCAGCCGGGGCAGAAGAGGACGAGGCCGGGGACATTGTGCAGAGGTAAGTTAAATGTATATTATGTTTCTTTTATTTCACTTTATGTGTGTATGTATTTAATATTAATGTTATGTGTTTTTTTTTAAGAGGGCCTGCACCGGACAAGAAATGAAGCAGGACAGTGACATGCTGGAAAGGTGAGTAGCATATGTAGAATATTTAAAATCTTCATTTATTATATGTAAATGTTTTGTACTAATAATTTTTTTTCTTTTTTCCTAGGTTGCTGATCTGAAGGTAGATCTGCAAAGGTAAGTGGTCTTAATTATTGTATTTTAGGTTAGATTTAGGGTTTGGGTATGTAGATAGCATTTATTATATTTTACATAGAGAGGATGTATGTATGGTAGGCTTTTTTGGTCTCTTACATAGAATGGGTGTATGTATGCTACATAGGATTTATTTTATTTTATATAGAGGGGATGTATGTATTTTAGATAAGATTTATTTTATTTTACATAGAGGGGATGTATTTATGTTAGGATTTATTTATTTTTTCCTGGATGACCCTCATTCCACTTATAGTGTTATTACATGGGTTTATTAGTGTGCTATAGCGGTCCATATAGTTGAGCCACCCAGTACACTCACATTGTGTCACAAACAGTATTCCCAGCTTTACAATATTATTGCCGTCATCTTTTGACAGGCAAGTTGCTAGTGTTTTATAATAATGTGTTTTTAATTATAAAAAGAAGGGAATGTGAGGGAAAATGTCATATATGCCTCGAGTTTTATCACCTGCTAATACATTAAATCTGCAGAATGTTCTGCAGTTGCCTTTCTTGGATTATATCCACATGTTAAAAGAAACTTTTGTCCATGTCATTGCTGGGATTGCAAAAATAATTTGTTTCTTTGCAAAATATAATGTTGGATCACATCTGTGACAGACCACCGCAGTTTCCATTTTTGTGTCCTGATTGCTGGCTAACAGGACGGTAAAGGCAAGCTTGCACGTACACTTATGATATAAAACTGAGTGAGAAATTATTATTAAATAGAGACCATTTTAATTACTATACCCGTGTGTTTTATTTTGTGTCTCTCACTCGTACCAGGTAAACCCTTTGTGTGCTATTTTCTTTTCTTCTGCAGGGTAATATTTCCCTAACAAATACTGATTGTTCCTTGATCAACTGAGCCAGTGTCTGCTCAGTTTTGCTACTAGCTTCAAGTGAACATTAATTTGTCTGTTTCCCTTTTCTTGTTTTCATTAGGTTTGGGAGTAAATTGTATTTCTTCCTTTCATGATTTGCAAGTCGTGAACAACCCCTCATAAGTGGGTATTGTTTAAGTGTTTTGTGATTCTGGAAAGCTATAGCAAGAAGATCCCTTGTACTGTTAATGTTGTGCATTTTATGCCAAATTGGCAAACTCTGTAACAAAAAATATGTGTTCAGTTGTTTGGCAGTTAAAGGACCACTGTGGCCAATTGTTTTCTATATTTACTTTTAGGTGGCTAAACTTTATAATAGGCAAATGTTTTTAGAAAGCATTAAAATAAAATAAACACAACATTACCATTTAATTGCAATTTTCACTTACTGCAGGATTATATTTTCTCTTCTGTCCTGAATCTGCCCTTTATTCTCTCAGGAGACTGTGTCCTTGTATACTAATGAGCTTTCCAATAGCTCTACTGAAAGCACTGGTAGTTGTAGATGTCACATTCCCACTGTGTTAATATAAACTTCCTCTTCATTGAAAGACTCCTTCTACATTACAAATTTAACCTGTAAAAACAAAATGGAAGTTTACAATGCAGCATACCCATATATATACTTAAATAAATTAGTGGCTATCATTATTTTTTGCCTGTTTTCAGGTGTAGTTTATTCAAATAATATATTTTAAATATATGAGTAATGTGTTAATTTAATGGAACTGCCTTCTAGCAGAAGTAGCAGGGTGAAAAGAGTAAAAGGCATCAAGTACCGTATATACTTGAGTATAAGCCGAGTTTTTCAGCTCTTTTTTTAAGGCAAAAAATGGCCCCCTCGGCTTATACTCGAGTCACTCTCCCCCCGTGTCTCTCTAACCCCCCCGTGTCTCTCTAACCCCCTGTGTGTCTCTAACCCCCTCATGTGTCTCTAACCCCCCGTGTGTCTCTCTACCCCCTCATGTCTCTTTCCCTCCGCCCTCCTCAACCTAAATCCCCCTCAACCGCACGCCTCCACCTAAACCCGGAATCCTCATCGTACACCTACATTTCATCTGTGCAAAGTTTATTTTCATCATGTCCATTTGCCAAACTATCTCCCGAGCTAAGCAGATAGATTAAAGGAACAAGCACGTGCACACAATCTCTATATTGTTATTATATATATAAGAGAGAGATAGGGAGAGATAATTTAATCAATCTGCATCCATATTAATAACTTTTTTTTCTTGCCTCTTTCACATAATTGCTTAGAATATTTCATATCGTTTAAGTGTATGTAGTTGTACAATTTTAAAATATATATCCATGCAATCTGTTTGCACCCATACTTATAATCTTATATTCTTTGAACATCTATATGAGCATGCACATATGTTAATTTAAATATGTTAATATATATTATATTATTATTACACTACTAGCGACTTGCCCTTCAAAAATGACGGCAATAAAATTTGAAGCCTGGCAATGCTGTTTGCCACACAATGCGATGTTCTGCCCCCTCTGAGCACCTAGGCGATCATCGCGAGCCCCGCACTGACCACCTCTCGTTACTCGCAATGAGCGCCTTTGGTGCTCATTGCGAGCCTCTCCTCCCATCTATTTCACCGCTCATTACATGCCTTGGCAACTTGCAATTTCTGTGCTTGGGAATGCCATGTGTCTCTTTCCACCATCTCCCCCCTGTCCCTTTCATGTGTCTTTCTCCTCTGCGTTTATTTTTAAAGTCTAGCATGCCTGGCGTTGTTGGTGTAAGTGTTACTGTCTTTGCCGTCATATATTTTCTAAGTCCTGCGTGTCTGGCATCGTTGGTGTAAGTATTACTGTCTATTCCTTTATGTATTTTCTAAGTTCCATGTGCCTGGCGTTGTTCGTCTGTGTCCCGCGTGCCTGGTGTTGTTGGTGTTACTGTCTTTGCCAGCGGCACCGTCACACATGCAAGCCAAAAGAAAAAAAAAACATGTAAAAACAATTAGAAAACACTCTCAGACAGCACAGGGGGAGACACATGTAGCCTGGGAGTGAGATTGCAAGCGAATTACACCCATATTTGGCGTTTTCCGTCACTCCAACATCACCTAAGCGAGGAAAAAAATGGTGGACGAAAACAGCATGAAAACGATGCTCAGCAACGCCAGGCTTACAAAACACAGTGACACTTACACGAATATCGCCAGGCATGGGGGACTTTGAAAATAAAACCAATGGCAATCAAAGCGTGCCACGCAAACATTCACCACACACACAGAGGAGAAAGACACAGGGAAGGGACTGGGGGTGCTCAGAGGACCAAAACAATTGTCAGCCTTACAATTTTAGTCCCGTCATTGTTGACGAGCAAGTTACTAGTGTACATATATTACTTAGACATCTGGATATAAACATCTGCATATATTCAGTAAAATATTTCTAATTACAAATGTGTGCATATTCACTAGAATGTAAAATTTTAGGCATGTACCTATGATTACTCACATTTAAATATTGACATAGTAGTTAGTACATTTGTTTTTATTAGGATATTGGATAAAAACAGGTATATATTTATTAGAATATTGACATCTATACATGGTTAGTGAAGGTATAAGGATAATCAATTATGTTTCTGAAACCTAGGAAATATACTCATATCCAATGTTGTTTGTTAGGTCATTAAAACTAGGATGACTTTTGTTGTAAGTACACAAAGGAAATGAACCTTAAGAAGTGAGGTGGTTTATATTCAGTCCTGAGAATTGTTTTCCTGTGTGCTCATGAATTTGGGCTTTGTTTTCTAGCTAGCTTAGAATTTCATATTCCATCGAATGCCTGTTTATCCCTTGGTATATTCATTAAAGCTTCTTTTTTCTATTATTTTTTTGACACATCTTAGTCTCAGCTTCTTATTAACCACTTTCATTGTGCAGGTTTGCAAGATGATTGCCAGCCGAACCCAGCTATAAGTTAAATTATTAATGCAGTGATTCCTTCCACAAAGTATTCTACATACCATAAAGTCAATCAACTTATTTTCCTTTTTTTCACAATTTGAGAGCTGTTATTTTAAACAAAATGATTACAATAAAGTTCTACCTGTTTCTAAATTCTCTTTCCATATAGCAAAACTTGCGCTTTCTTATGCTTTAGGAATTGCCCCATAAAAGCAGACTCTTTAATGGGGATTTCCTCATTTAACAAACATTTTATTATTAAATTCAATACTCCATTAAACACATTTCTTCATTAAAGTTGGTTCCAATACTAG
Organism: Discoglossus pictus; assembly: GCA_027410445.1. Lineage (NCBI taxonomy): Eukaryota > Metazoa > Chordata > Amphibia > Anura > Alytidae > Discoglossus > Discoglossus pictus. The sequence goes on along the minus strand of CM050163.1, from coordinate 433,065,715 downwards.
AAATACTTCAACTAAATATAATATTACATATCTTATTATTAAATATAGACCTCCACATTAAACAGAAACTAGAAGATTAAATAGAAGCTCAACGTTGTTTAATAAATAGAAAATACACCATAAATATTGATTACAGATCCCTAGAAAATAGACAACACATCAAAAATAGATCACCCCTTCAATATTGTTAAATAGTATACATTAAATGAAGGTTCAATAGTTACATTATAACATAATTTTATTATTTGACACATATTTAAAATATGCATTAGTTATTTTAATCAAATTATAGTGAATCCCTGAACGAAAAGTTACCTTCCTAAATATTTTACAAACTCTCAGCATTATATATATATCAAATGTGATGTCATGAATGATGTCAATAATGTCATTGATTGCATCATCAATTATGTCATCAGAGTGGAAGAGAGAGACATTAACAGCTTTATTAAATTGCGATTCGGCAAATTTAAAATGGCTCTATTCAAGCACATAGCATATTGTTTTTCAGACGTTTTTAGTTAGTGAACTTCTATCCAAAAGCATGGTCTTCACTACTAAAAGCTTCTGTAAAAAAAAAATGCTATGTGCTTAAATAGAGCCCTTTTAAATTTGCTGAATCACAGTTTAATAAGGCTGTTAATGTCTCTCTCTCCCACTCTGATGACATCATTGATGATGCAAAGTATGACATTATTACAAGTTTGCATACATCCTTAACGCCCCAATTTCCTGTGTTTTTCCAGCTTGAAGATGTTCCACTCTACTCTGCAACCTTAACAATACTTAAATGCAGTTTTTGCCAAAACATGTTCAGCTTTTTTCTTAATTTCATTATAATGAAAATATTTTTAAGTAGGTAACTTATTCTCTTTATTTGTAATATTTGAAGGCAAACAAAAATATAAAACTACTGACACATCAACATAATTGCTTACACATATAAGTCAACACCATTAAAATCCTACAGAGACAGTACCAACAGCTCTGTTTTTTGTTTTTCTAGCAACATCAAAGCTTATTCATAGTAGGTATGGCTGGCTACCAAGAATAGCAAAATGAAATGCAGAATTTGTTAAACAAATCTATCATACAGTTGTTTTTAATGAAAACTACACTTGCGTAAGGGGAGTGTCTGCAAGATATCCCTCAGCAGAACCGCAGACATATTTTCTTTAGGCACTCAGACAATTGTAAAAGCAATCACATGAAATGCTTCTTATCAGGATAAACATGAGCAGAATAAGTTTATTTCTGTATAATTTTGTTCATAAACCTCCAGTGCACTTTTATACTTTTGTATAATTTTGTAACTGTTTGGGTTTGTTTTATTTGTTAAAAGCTGACTTTTCCAAAATTACTATTTGCCAACAGGTATTTTTTAAGTATTAAACAGAGCAACTATAATTTAATTTTTTTAATGAGTTTATTAACTTTTACTGTATGCTTTCAATTTAGTTCTATAAGTTAAAAGTGTTTTCTTTGTTAAGGCAGAAAAGCACCCATATTAATGCATGTGTTTCTGACATTTAAAAGCTAAGCATTGTCCTTTGAACAATTTAATTGTTACAAATTGCAGTATTTTTAAATAAATCATCACACTCTGAAAAAAGAGTTGTGTCAATGTATGTATTAAGTAATATGCGTTGTTACAAAAGTGAAATGTGTTGTTTAACTAAACTTGTTGAAAATAAATGTGAGTCTGTTTTATTTTTCAAAATTAGTTGGTCGTAATTATTCCCTAATGAATGTGCATATTTAGTTTTATTTAACATTGAAAAATATGAAAAGTAGATAAGTAACAAAATGCCCATCTGATGTTTGGCTTAATTTAGCCTGAGTATAGCCATTTGCCCAGCAGTGTTAATTTCCTAAAATGTGTTTCACCCTAACACTTGTACTGGAAACTGTGGCAGTTATGTACTACTGTTTTATAAAGTATAACTTTCTCACATTAGCACCACATGTTCCAATTCCAATGCTAAAATTAAGACCTCTTGTTCTTGCATACCTCTTTATGTGGAAGATATTCCCCCGCTGAACTGTTTGATATGATCACATTTTTTCTGACCTTTAAATTACAATCATTAAGATCATGAAGTATTTTCTTTTAGTTTTCTCTGTATAATGTAAAAGTGGATATTTAATTATAAAGGTAAAAAAGTTTAATAATGTATACCTTTGCTTGCCCATAATGGTGAACGTTTACCAGAAATGGTGAGCAAATATTAATTAACAATAATGAAATTGCAGTTTTTACATTTAAATTTGTTTAAAAGTATACTTAGTAAACCGTAATGGCAACTGTTCGCAGAAAGGAAGGAGAGTAAATGTTTATTTCCAATTATAACATTTTAATTTTGACATTTTAAATTGTGCTAAAGTACGTTCATTCACTCCATTTGGTAAATGTTTGCCATTAGTGGTGAGAAATTGTTAAATAGTATTTATATACATTTACTGTTTCTAGTTACAGTCACGCGCTACTAGCTGTGATATAATGTTATTTAGAATCTGAGGAACTCCATACTTAGGGCCTCATTCAATTTGCAAGTAACTTTCCAATTTGCTACTTTTGTGCTACTTGCTCCAGTAGCTCTACTTTAACTTAGCTATTCAATTGGCCGGGCGCGCAAGTTAATCCCCCTTCCCGATAATCACAAACCCTGCCGTTGGAAGTAAGCATCTACGGGCCTGAACATAAATCCTGTAACGACCCCTATGGAAACAGCCAATGGAAACAGAGATCGTCATTATGACATCAATGTTTCCAACCTCCAAGCCTGTAGGACTTGGTAAAATGCAGCCTGCAACCCTGCTGCAGTGTCTACACATTACCCTCATGCTGCGGGGGTCACGATCGGGACTCCGCAGGGTCCCCGCATCAACCCCATGCTGCATGGGACCCCTGCAGATTTATAAATGTTAAATTCCCCGCCTTGGTTCCTTAAAGGGCCTGTGGCACACTAATGGTTACCCCCATGCTGCGGGGGTACAGTAAGTACCCCCACAGCAACTAACATTAACCCCCCCATGCTGCAGGATCCCCATTGGTTTCCCTGGAGGGACCCACATTAACCATTGCAGCTGGGAATCAGGACCCCCGCTGCATTAAAGAAATGCCAATGTCCCGCAGCAGGTCCTTAAAGGGCCCGCGACACACCAATGGCAATCCCGGCCGCAGGGATACTGTAAGTACCACAGCGGCACCTGAAATTAATTTCTCCATAGGCATATGGAATGTGTAGGCTTGAAGCATATTCATAACTGTATTTCTATAGGAGCATGTCACTGTGACAGTCATTGTCTTCAGCTCCAGTGTGCACTGGCATGTGACAACATCAAAGATGTCACATGATTCTGCATGGTTTGAGTGTGAGGCTTGTGAACAGGTAAAATGGTTACCCCTAGATGGGAACAAAGAGGTAATATAAAAAGTTAAAATATGAAAGTCTCTTTTTTTCTATATTATTTATGGAAATTTAATGTTTATATGTTTAACTTTGACCAGGACATTATTTTGTTTTGCAAAGTGGTCCATTAAGTCATATTCATCTGAATGTCAGCAGGGCTCAAATTTAGGAATGTCAATGAAGATCAAAGACTTACTGAAAATGTTAGTTGTTTTACTCCACATAAGCATATACTGATCTTTCAAATCTTTTCAAATAAAGGATGACATACAAGTCTAAGGTAGAGAAGTATGACTGTCCTTTGAACTGGGGTCCTGGTACAGTGGGTATAAGAGTAGTTTTAAATATTTCAGAAAGCAGTGGTAAGGGACAATGAGAGTGGTCATGGGTGACAATCAGAAGGTCATGGCAGGTGGCGATCAGTATGGCAGGATTACGAATCAAACGGTTGAGGGGTATGGCAATCAGAACAGAGTTAGGGAGATGAAGATCAATCAGAATAAAAGCACTCCTTGGGAACCTGCTGAAACTTGCTTAAGCACTATATGCTCAGACTGATGCATTTGTATCCCATTATCTTGGAATAATGAACTCCACATTGGTAGTTGAGCCACTTTGGGGTGATGCATAGTGTTACAACCGTGAGTTGAAGGGCCATGTGCACTTCAGGTTTCTCCCTCTAGGTCTTGGCTTTTGTGTTCAATATATGAGCGCCCAGCAAACACCTCTTAGGGGAACTCTGGAAATCACAGGTTGCAAGCTCAGCCCTAAGATTACTGACTTATTTACATCCCTTTGCTTAGGACAATACAAGAAAGACACATGTAGACATTCCTTTGGTTAGAATGTCAAATGTTTATTCTTGCTTCAGACACATTTAAAATCCAAAACCAATACACATGAAAAACAAAAAACAAAACACATGATCCCTTCCTCACAGTTACTAAGGTTACCAACCTCCTTCTTCATTTCTTCCTCTGAGATATATCTGATCTGGTATTTTCTGCTGGCATTAAGTCAGGGCAATTAACTAACCTCAAACATTCTGACTATGTTTGAAAATATACCAGCATGTAAAGTAATATCTGGGGCCATATAGACATTCAAATTCCTGCAAAACTAACTCTTAGTTGTCACATTACAAACATAAAAAAGTGTATCTGTAACATAACATTACTACAGTGCACATGACACAATATAGCAACCGCAACATTAATTATTGTAGCCCACATGACACTACATATAAAAACAGTCCTTACAACAAGTCTCATGACCATTTTAATAACTTTGGATATTAGTAACCCAATGTGCCAAAATAGCAGTTTTGTTTGTGGGCTCAAGGGATTCCTAAAATCAGTCATGCCACTTAGTATAACCAGATCACCCAATCCATACAAGGAAGTAGAGAATGGCATTTAGTGATGGTAAGGGCAAGGGCACATACACTCATAAGCACATCATATCCTACTGCTCAACTTGGGTTTGTAATATCATAACAGTGCTTAGTGATGCTTTCTATCAAGTTATTAGCTCTTTATGTGGGGTCAAAACTATAGTTTTCTTACGTCAAAGGGGAGCTTGTAGCTTATTCCCACATTGTAAATACTGATTATCTCATAGTACATAAATTGTCATAAGATATTAACATAATGTAGTAAAGTTACAAAGCAAAGTAAATAAATTCAAGTTATGTATTTTTTTTTTACTTCCACTTTTATTGTCAACCATCTGTGCCAACTGGTGTTGTTTCTTACTTGAGAATTATTATGCTCTCGGCTTCAGTTCCATCGACAAGTTATCAGTTACATCCGTGTTCAACCCTCCCACACCTAACTCAAACTGTCAGTGATATTCCAATCTTATTTCTATTTCTATGTAAATACTGCTGAAGTGACCCTCGTGTAGAGAGATAGTCTTTCGTTTAAGGTTAAATCTCCCTAATTCTCCCAGTCCCCTTGTGTTTATCACATTTAAGTATACAGTATATCTCTCCATTCCAGGCCTAAATATGTCTCACTCTCTTTTTTTCTTTTCTTCCAGTTTCTCTCTATCAAAGCCCATTAGAAACAGAATGTGCCTGTTCTAAAGTACATACAGCCCCATTAAATTGCTACAATTTTATGAATCATAGCTAGTAAAGTTGCATCAAAATCACTGGAGTTCAAACTCGTAACTCGCAAATGGAGCCACAAAGCCAACGAGTGCTAGAGAGGACCCGCAAGGGGGGTAAAGTCCAATCAGTTGCACCTGAAATGCAAATAAAAACACACTACTGTACTAATATTAAAAGGGAAAGTGATGTTAGGTCTTAGAATTAATAGCACAACATTTTCAAGCTCGCAAATCGGGCCAAAAAATACTTTATTTCATGTTTAATTTTTCTGTTATATCAATCCCGGCAATCAATGTGTTAATACATATACTGTAACTCACATGTAATAGAATATCATATTTACGGTTTTATCAATATTGCATTATATCCGGAATGTGGATCTGATTGTAACTCGTAATTGAACTCCTTAGGGCTTTGAAAATCCCACCTCTCTTTTGCCATTGGCTCCATCCCAACTCGTAACTACGAGTTAGACTAATTGATCACGTCCATGGCCACACATCCAACGAGCAAAAGATGGTTTACGGATTTGCCTCTCAAGCCCGTAACTTGCAGCCTGTTCTAATCTAATAGGACTGTAAATCCCAAATCTTCACACTTGCTGCAGTTGAGGGTCTCACGTTGCAGATACAAGATTGCAATTTAATGTGGCTGATAGTTGGTATATAGAACAATGTGCACAAATTAAGTATATGTTTCTCTAAAACATAGATGCTCATATTACAATATGTGCCAGCTTTCAGCCAGAATGTCACCTAAGATCTGAGTACACTTCACTCTTCCTCCACCAACTGAAATATACTGTAAACATATTTACTTTTCAATTCCCTGAAGACTGGTACAAAAAAAATGAGGGAAATTTTCCTATGGCTGTTTGACTTTTACATTCCCTAAGTGGTAGGTAGCAGAGAAGCAATACCAAGACGCAGAGTGCAAGGTTAACTAGGTTAACTGGCTGTCAAAGAGATATCTGAGGCAGTAGTGGCAATGAGTCATCACTGGATCAGAAACCATATCATAGCACCTGAAGTTTTTAGTCAATCTGGTCCACATGAGAATAACTCTCAGGAAAATCACCTTTATATCACACAAAATGATGAGAATGTATGCATAGCCTGCAAAACCATGTCCCTGACTTTTCAGACAAAACCCTTCATCTGTCCATAGAAACTATTCCTCACAGTTCCTAGTATTACATATTATGTACTAAACAGTATAATGTTTTGTAAATTGATGGAATGCATAAGTTGCTTCAGAATGTAAGTGGTGTTGTATAGAATCAGAGCTATTCAACATATTATTGATTTTATGTCTGATAAAGTGAAAAACTATACCCGCGTAACAGAACAGACTGCATAATAGAAATGCATTGATTACCTATGATGTGACCTCGGCCAGTATGTAGTATCAAAGGTGATGTAAGGCAAGGGTCAGAATTACTACTTCCTATTTCATGTTTATTAGAAGACACTGGCAGATATGATGTTGATTGTAAATTTATTTATGTAAAATGGGAATAAAACATAACCTTTAATAGGATCATTAAAAATACATGCACAATAACATCATTGCCATACATAAATATTATACATACCTGGTTGAAGTGGCAGTCTGAAAGCCCACAGTGTGCAAAAATCCTGCACTACAATAGATTGGCTAGAACCTCAGTGGGTTCCTCCTTCCTGGAAGGTTGCCCTAGCGGTCCTAGCAATAGCTTTTCCAATCTAACTAAATAAAGATACACACTTACCCCCAAACAATGGAGAAGAGCAACAGACAGGAATGTAAACTGCACAGGAAGCTAAGCCCTGACACACGTTTCGTCAGTGGATTCTGACATCATCAGGGGCGCCCTTCTCTGCCCCCGTCCCTTGTGAGTTTAAAAATGAATGTAGAAGTCACGATGGTTAGCTAATTAAATTATGTGATTTACACATGTCAGCATGTGAGATGTATTGCAAAACTTAAATAATTAAATAAATAAAGCTTATATTATACTTACGCCATATGGTACAAGCCCAATTAATCTCCCAGTATTGGTAAAATACCGGATGGTGTTAATCTCCCATTGTAGGGATAATTATAGGCTGCTCTAATGTTGATAAAGCTGGTCACAGCAATATCCAGTGTGGGTTAAATTATTCAAATGTAGGTTTAAGTATGGCAGTGACTAATTCAACTCACAAGAGCATTATAGACATACCACTGTCCATTATCACTATACTGCTGGAGATAGTTAGATCAATGGTAAATTATTAAACTTACAAAACACTTCTCAAAAGCATGACTGGAATGTTAACATCAGCCCTACCACTTTTAGTGAAATAGTAAGTGAGGCAATACAGGGTAGTTCATTAAAGAGACAGGGCTGACAGTTATCCACATATACTATTAATTCAGCCTAATTGTAATCACAGTCAGTAAATCAAGATAAATTATTGGTACAAAACTCATGCCCCAAATTCTTAGCAATAGAAAACACCATAGACACATGAATATGCACATAGAAATTCATAAGAAATTTTTGAATTGCAGTAACTTTAACTGCATTTTTTGCAAAGAAAATATCCACCTAATAAATACAATGATTTTATGTGGATGTTTAATGAATATTTAAGACCAATGGAATGCTCACTTGTGAAGACAAAAGCCATATTACTAGCAACTGAAATTCACTTCCAGCAAATACAGTTTGCGTATGAGAAACACAGCCCAGACAACAAACCCTGAACTAGCTTGGCTGATGCTTATATAATTAAAGTATTATTATAGAATAAAAAAATATACAAATTCACTATATTAATGCTAAAAAAATTACCTAGCTGAAAATCTTATTTAATACATTAATACACATTCGTACTGACATGGCCAAGTATTGGATACAAATAGTACTCCAAGTAAAACATGTTTTATTATACAAATAACAAACTTTTCAAGCCAACAGAATAAGGCTTAGAGATAGTAACTAAACACTGTTCTTATTGAAAGAAATGTAGAGACATATTGTTGATAGCAGTCTATAAAAACAATGGCTGCTAAAATAAAAGTACATGCATAAGTATACTTCATTGATAATGTTTAAATGTTCCTAATGCTAGTAGTTATACTTTAAAGTGTGTACTTTTATAGGTTTGCGGCCGATGTGCTGTGCTGCACTGCTTTTGCATAAGTAGGGGCATGGCAGCTGTAGCAGACTTCCTGCTGTGTGTTCCAATGTCTGACTGCTATAGATCTGCCGTCTGACCATACAGCACATTGGCCAGAAATCTATAAACGTAAGATCTTTAAAGTATAACTAGTAGCATTACAAAGTTTAAACATTATAATACTTTCATTTTAACAGCCATTATCATTATAGTACATCCACTCAATCTGCCTAGAAAGTATTGGCTGAAATCATGACTGAATTCATGCATGACTGAATTCCTTTACTAAATGTGTCTCACCTCTAACTTTAAATCCTAACCTCATATTCCTTCTTTTCTGAAACATACTTCCTTCTTCAAATGTATTACATCATGTAATAAACGTGTTTGATTCTATCAAGAGACCTTCCCCCTTACTTACTTCAATGTATACTTATAAAGTCACAAAAGTATTTCCTTGTAGTCTGATTTTTATTTCTTACTATATGTACAGTATATATGCAACATATATTCTACTTCATATTTACTCCCTAGTACATCTAGGTAGTAAAATCTCATTATCTGGGTCCCTAGCACCTTATTACCTCCTGTCTGCATTTGCTTTATGTCGTAATGGCTACGTGCCTTAATTGTCCATCTCTGTAGAACAGGCTGAATCATAAATCACATATTATAATTGTCAAACTACGAGACGTTGTCACGCTTTGCGTGGTGAGTACGACTTAGGTGATGACCATTAACTCGGAGCACTTAGACGATGAGCGCCAAAGACTCTCATAGCCTGCAAGCCTTACGTAGCGAGGCGAGCCGTTAACTCGCAACACCTAGGCGATAAGCGCCAAAGGCGCTCATAGCCTGCGAGCCTCGCGTAGTGAGGCAAGCCGTTAAGGCACTAAAACTCGCAGAACTTGGGCGATGAGCGCAAAAGGCACTCATTGCCTGCGAGCCTCAAAGTGAGGCGAGCAGTGGAGGCAATGAAAAACACGGAACTTAGCCAGAAAGGAGTGCCAAAGGTGCTCCTGTGGGTCTCGCAAAGCGGGACTTAGCCTCGAAACACTTAGGAAACGCGGGATCGCCTTAGGCTGCAAGAAGTTGACGAACGTGGGACTTAGAAAAAAAAAACGAGATAGGAAAAATGCGAAGTTAACGGCCAAACCGTGCAAAGCAAAAAACACACAAAAAATGTAAATACAAAAAATAAAATACAACAAAAACTTCACACACAGCACGGGGGGGCAGCCAGGAAGTCTGGGAGGGAGGTGGAATGCAAATTAAAGTTGATTTTGCGGAGTTTCGGCACTCGAAAATCGGCTAAGCGACAAAAAAATGTCAGCCAAACAAAATGAAAACGAGGCTACACGACCCTGGACCCCGCAAAACACCTCCAACCGCGTACCACTTTCACCCTGGAACGTACGTGGTACAAAATACACTATTACAAAGAACGTCAAATGCTCATTAACTGCGTAGCACATAGACGCTATTTTACAACCCTAACTTGCAACTAACAACATTACACAAATAAACCAACGGTTTGCCCTCGCGCACACAGCCTATTTCTAATGCACAGTTGGGACAATCATAAAACTATCTCCTCAGGCCAGCAACGGTCCCACTGGACATTATATGCTGCAGAAAAATAAAAGGAGATTGTTACCTCTTCAGGCTATTGATTGTTACATATATTAATTAGAAAAAGGTAAACTACATTAATTTATTCTTCAATTAATTCATTAATTAGTATTTAGAAAAATATAGAGAGGAGCCAAAGGACACTAGAAGAGAGGTTTGCAAGGAGCGCCAAAGGCGCTCATGGCGAGCCACGCGATGAGCACCAAAGGCGCTCAGCATGAAGCTTGCAATGAGCGAAGAAGGTACTTAGAGTATAAAAAGCTTAACATTGTGTGCCAATCAGCATTGCAATGGCTTCAAATTGTATTGACCATAATTTTTTAAAGGGCAAGTCGCTAGTAACATATAAAATTCATAGTAATAGGTATTCTTTCAATTTGAATGTGGTAAGTTTGATGTTCAGCAGTCATGATTTCATACATTTCTTTGTATATCATCCCGTCAATATTAATGACACGAAATGTCATGGGAGTAATGTTCAGAAGATGGAAGTAGCATTCTAATGAGTAATAGCTTTTATCACAAAATCTTGCAATCCCTGGGTGAGACTAACTGATTTTCTAAGATAAAAATATTTGTTGAAATCCAAGGGGACAGCAAATATCCTATATATCTCCTGTAACAACCAATTATGCGAACAGAAACATGTATCCTGTATATGATATTGACAAGTACTGTGAGACTGCCTCTTACATCTTCCTCCCATACTCTGGGTCCAACAGAGCTCTCCACTGATCTCCTTTGTTTGCTTAATAACACATTTGAGCAATCCAGTTCCCCAAGGCTCTTTTTATTTCTGACCTGTTTAGCCTTATTGATCACAAACAACAATTGTAAAAATAAGAGAGCACAATATTGTGATCATTTGAACTCTGAATTGCCTGTAAATGCAAGTTAGAGATAAATAAATCTGAAATAATTTTATATTAAGCTCTAGAAAAGAAAAATGTTTGATTTCCGTCAGCCTTTTTATCCAGGTTAATGCATTGGCCTATGAGTTCTCTCCCACATGAGAGGAGTATTTCTAAGTCCAAGAGCTCTCAGAAGTATATACATAATATGGCTCCAATTGAACTACAAGTCTGCAGTCTGGGCATGAGATTTGCTATAATTACAGAGCGATTCAATTGAGAAAGTCCGCAATTTACGGGCCGAAGGTGGAAACCATAAACCATACAATCTTAAGTAGCATTTCAGAGCGTGATCATGAATAATTAAGCAAGGCTGTAACTATTACTTTAGATATAGCCAATAGTAAATGAGACCGTCATCATTACATCAGTAAAGCATAGAGGTTACATGACAACCAATTAGAGTTTAGAGGGCCCATATGCAATCAGACTCGCAATTCGGCAATGTACAAAATATTAGTAATGAATGGCAATACTGTTTTAGTCCATGTGGGTGGCCTGATATGTATTAACTTATTGATTCCCGAGATTGATATGACACCGAAAATTAAACATAAAAACAAATATTTAGCAAGCTTGAGACTGTTGTGCAATTAATTCTAATGTCTTTCATCGTTTTCCCCTTTTGCAAGTCCTTTCTGGTACTTTTCTTCTACTTTTGCCATTTGCAGGTGTGAAAACATTTGCTGGCTTGAGGAATTGTAGCAATTGAATAGCAATTTGTGATTTTAGCTATTGTAACTTTTGCGGGCTTGAAAGATCAAAGGCTTAGATGGGCTGTAAGTTCCGATTTTGACAACCAAACGGATGTTCAGCCTGTAACTCTTAGATCGTTTGTGGCTTGCTAAAAGATGTCAATTGAATAGCAAATTAGTTTACAGGCTCCATTACAGGCTCCAGTAACTTACGTGCCTATGTATATAATGAGCCTCATTCAATTGAGCTTTCTGGAGATCGTGGCTTCTGAAATGTAGCCCGCAAATTATCTTGCTATTCATTTGGTGTCTTTTTTTTGGTGTCTTTTTGCGGGCTCCGATTGGGTTACGGGCTCCTGCCCCCAAATCACTGCGATGGTTCACATTGCAAGTTAATGCCCCACCAAGCCTTTGATCTTTGACGTCCGCAAGAGTTGCGAACGCTAAAATCGAAAATCGATATTCAATTGCTCTAATTCCCCCTCGCTAAGCAGCCGGTAAGCCCACAAATGGCAAAAGTCGAACCACAAGTCACGGGTACCAAGGAGGACTCACAAGGGGCTTAATGACATGTCCGGAGCACTTTAAATGCACAATTACACATGTACTTTTATTAAAAGTTAAGTGATGTTAGGTATTAGAATTAATAGCACAACATTCTCGCAAATCGGCCACATAAAATACTTTATTTCATGTTTTTAATTTCCGTGTTATATCGTTATCAATGTGTTAATACATATAATGGAACTCGCATGTAATAGAATATCATATTTACGGTTTTATCAGTATTTCATTATATCTGGAATGTGGTTCTGATCGTAACTCGTAATTCAAGCCCGTAGGACTTAGAAATGGCACCTCCATTTTTCATTGACGTCATGATGATGATCTCTGTTTCCCTTGGCTGTTTCTAACTCTAACAATTACAGCCTTGTGTAATTGATCATGTTCAAGCTCGCAAAAGTCACATACGATAACATGGTGTATGGTGTGCGCTATCAGGCCGTGACTTGCGGGCTCGGCCAATTGAATAGCACCATAAATTGCAAACGCTGCAGACTCGCAGACTTACAGCCTACAGGCTTGCAATTGAATGAGGCTCAATATGACCAAGCTTCAGTACAGTGGAATTACAGAAATATTAGAGTCAATAAAATCCTCCAGCAATGTGAAATGTAAGAATAAACACCTTTTAAATTCTCTGTAGAAGTCCTTTAGTGAGAAAATGTACAGGATAATAATGCACATTAAGAGCTTGCTGTCGGTGGTAAAGTCTTATAACATTAAATTTGTTAATTCAAGAATGCTATTATCATTTAGCACTAACAATAGTATTTTGATGAGGAATTTGAGAAGAGACCAGGCAATCACAAAATTGTGGATAAGCAGTTCATTCAGCCTAGACCAGAGGTTTTGTCATAAAGTAACTAAAATCAAACAATAACAGATTGCAACATAATTCAATTTATTAACCACTCATTTAAAAACATATAATATTGCCCTCACATTTCTTTAAACAAACCAGAATGTGTATAAAATACAGTCCAGTGAGGTCCTTTTATTTTAAGCCTCTGATCACTTCCAGCTAGTCCTTGCTTTTCTCCGATAGGATTTCGCACAAATTCATGAACTCTCATGGGATAAAGAAATTCTAAAGTTAGAGACTACTAATCTAACATACCTGACAGTGGACAAGATAGAACCTCTAATCTCAACACATTTCAAGAACTCAAAGAGATAGTCCCCCTCACTTCCTCCTTATTTGTAGTCCCATCAATTAATCAATTAAATAATCATATAATTGATTTCAGATAATAAAATCACAATCAATACATTTCACACTGTAAAACAGTGTACACATGACTCAATAATCATGCCCGCTATAACGCAGTTTTTTCCTCATGGAGCCCCGTTTAACGATCCAGACTAAAACGAGACACATTGACTTGAGCATAATAAAGTAATTAAATAAAAAAGCTGTGATCAAAGCAAAGAATATAATAACAGCAGAAATAAAACCTAAATAAACCTTTAATAATTTGCTGAACATCGAAAATCCCAAAGAATTAAAAACCTTGGGTTTAACATGAATTTTTTAATCATTGCATTTTTAACAATATTTTAAATGTACAAATTAAGATTGAATTTTTTTAAATTTGTATTTGGCAATAATATTTTAAAAAAAGGCTGCATAAAAGGTGTTTCTGTACAACCTTGGTTGGTTGTTCAAGGATTCCTAAATAGGATCCATAGGACAATTTTTTGGTACGCATCTAAGTAATAAGACCCAGGCCTAAAAAACAAACTAAGATCATTTTTTGAGCATTATAAAACAAGACACAGCATCAGAAAAATCAAAGAGCACACGTGCCAGCCTGGACGAAGAGCCACAAAAGAACACCATTCCTACCTCCACCAACCAGAGAGAAGTTACAGAATATTTTTATGTTCCCTTGTCACTTGTCTAATAAAATCTACATTAATTGTATTTTTTTGCAGTGTTTTACTGACAATGAGCAAGCACACAGAAGACCAGGCAAAATTGAAAAGCCAAAGCATTCCTCCGGAAATCAAGGTGCAGGCGCTGGACCAATTAGAAAAAGGAGAATGCCAAGTGGATATTGAAGCAGATTTAAAGTTGCCAACCTCCACAATCCACATCATCCTGAAAAATAAGGAGAAGATCAAGTTTTCGGCAACCACCAGCACTACATCTTCAGTCAAGAAGATTACCCATTCCAAGTTCTACATGCTACGTTATGGTGGTAATGGAAAAGTTGCTTTCCACTGGATCTATGACGAAATAGAGCACAACATGCCTCTTAGCCAAGCCATCATCACGGAGTAGGCCAGAAACATCTATGGTCATATCCAAAGCCAAGCACCAGATGTGACCGAAAGCTTCTTAGCCAGCAGGGGTTAGTTTGACCGCTTCAAGAAGAGAAACAACCTGTATAACATCAAATCACAGGAGAAGCTAACAACGAAGCTGCTGCAACCTTTCCAACCACTTTGAAGGACATCATAGAAAGAGGCAATTATGCTCCAGAACTGGTATTCACTGTTGATGAGACTAGACTGTTCTGGAAGCGAATGACGACCCTAACCTGTATTTCACATGAGCAGAAACGAGCACCTGAGCTAAAGCAGCTAAAGACGGGCTAACCCTTCTTCTGGGTGGGAACGCCAGTGAGGTTTTCAAGATCAAGCCATTGCTGGAGTACCATTCAAAAACAACTAAAGCTTTGAAGTGGATTCTAAAATCCACTTTGCCGGTCATTTGGCAATTCAACTGTAAAGCTTTGATCACCATGGACATCTTCAAAAACTGGTTCAGCAAACATTGGTGAAATGCTCCTTCTGGTTACCAAACAATACTTCACTCATCCAGCCAATGGATCAGGGGGTCATTGCGACCTTCAAGGCCTATTATCTTCCCTACACATTCCGTCAGCTTATTGACCAAACCGACAGCAAGGACAAAGAATCCATGATGTATTTTTGGAAAAAGTATTGCATCATGCAAGCAATAACTAATATTGATTTGTCCTGAAAGGAAGTGACACAGCAATGTCTGAAAGCAGTGTGAAGAAAAATATAGCCAGAGCTGTGTGCAGATGTGGAACCAGAACAGCCCATCATTGCGGACATACCATGTTAATACAGCTGGACTGGGAGCTGCAGACACCTAGGACATTGAGAAGTTGGTGCAAGCTTCAGGCGAGAGCCTGACAAACGGGGACCTCCAACAACTGACAAAACAGGGCATTCAGGAAGCCCAGGAAAGCAGTGACTCTGAGCAACCAAAAGAACTTTCCACCAAGAATTTACTGTTCATCCATGGCCTTATGGATGATCTTGTGGTCGATGATCCAGACAGTGTCAGTAGCGGAAGTGTGAGATGCAGCGTTCTTGGGGAATTGTATTGCTACCAGCATCTGCTGATTGGCCTACAAAGCCAGATATCCTTGGACTAGTTTTGCTTAACATTACTGTTGCACATATCCTATCTGCAAGTATCCCTGTATGTATGTATAAATATATATATATATAGTGATTAAACAGTTCCACCTGTGACTACCAAAGCAGGAAACAGAATCACAGCACGTGGAGGGCTGATGCTGCTGACCTGTGGAGGTACAGACACAGAGGACTGAAGGAAGTTATCTTCCATTTGTGGACATTACTAAACCTAATGTAAGCTTTTTATATCATTTTTCACTTTGTATTAAAACTTTATTGACTATACCTCTCTCTCCCTGATGACTCCATGCATAAAGCTGACTGCACATATAACCCTGCACAAGGAGAGCAGTGACAGGATCTGAGGGCCTGAATAATCTGACATAAATGTAAGGAGATTACCTATTTTTTAAAGAACTTTCCTCATTTGCAAAACCTACTACCTTAGAGGAGCCTCTTTTCTCCTTGTCTATTTTTCAGCACTAAGGAAAAAGAAACTGAAGATAAGCGCCAAGCATCTAAAGACACAATAGAAATATAAATATATATATATATATATATATATATATATACCATATAAATATGTGTGTGTGTATATATATATATATATATATATATATGTGTATATATATATATATATATATATATATATATCACATATTATAATTGTCTAACTGCGATTCGTCGTCACGCTTCAGACGAATCGCAGTTAGACAATTCTAAACTGCTGCGCATTGCGCAGAGCGCAGCGTGAGCCGCGCATGCGCAGAGCGCGGCGCGAGCCGCGCTTGCGCGCAGCGCGGCCTGAGAGCAGATGAAAGAGTGGGGAAGAGGGGGGTAGAGGCACAGAGGGAGAGTGGGGAAGAGGGGAGGGAGAGTGGGGAAGAGGGGGGGGGGAGAGTGGGGAAGAGGGGGGGGGAGAGTGGGGAAGAGGGGGGGGAGAGGCACAGAGGGAGAGTGGGGAAGAGGGAGAGTGGGGAAGAGGGGGGGGAGAGGCACGGCACAGAGGGAGAGTGGGGAAGAGGCACAGAGGGAGAGTGGGGAAGAGACACAGAGGGAGGGGGGAGAGACACAGAGGGATAGGTGGGAAAGAGACACAGGGGAGGTAGAGGAGGGGGAAAAGACACACGGGAGGGAGAACAAGGGGAAGATACACATGGGAGGGAAATGGGGGGGGGGAGGGCAACAGACACAGGGGAAGGGGGAAAGAGACACAGGCCAGGGGGGAACAGGCACAGAGGGAGAGGGGGAAGAGGCACAGAGGGAGAGGGGGGAAGAGACACAGGGGGGAGAGATACAGAGGGTGAGGGAGGAAGAGACACAGAGGGAAGGGGGGGAAGAGGTACAGAGAGAGGGGGAAAGAGGCACAGAGGGGGGGGAACAGAGGAAGGGGTGAAGAGACACAGTGGCGAGACACACAGAGAGAGGCGGGGGAAGAGGCACAGAGGGAGAGGGTGGAAGACACAGAGTGGGGAGAGACACAGAGGGTGAGGGGGAAGAGACAGGGAGGAAGAGGCACAGAAAGAGGAGGGGGAAGAGACACAAAGGAGTGAGAGGAGGGGGAAGAGACACAGGGGAGAGAGTGCAGGGGGGAAGATACACAAGGGAGGGAAATGGAGACACGAGGAAGGCCGTAACAGACACAGGGGGAGGGGGAAAGAGACACAGGCCAGGGGGGAACAGACACAGGGGAGGGTTGGGGGAGACACAGGGGGGGGAAGAGATGCATGGGAGGGAGAAGGGGGAAAGAGACACAGGGGAGGGGTTTAGAGACACGGGAGGGAGAGGGAGGTAAAAACACAGGGGGGCAGGAGATACAAAGGAGGTAGACGAGGTGGAAGGAGACACAAGGGAGGGAGAGGAGGGGGAAATAAGACACGAGGGAGGAAGTAGACAGAGGGAGAGACTCGCAATGAGCTCCAAAGGGGCTCATTGCAAGGCCTGTGATGACCGCCAAAGGCGCTCATCACAAGGCCAGTAAAGTAGAGGGGGAGAGGCTTACATTGTGTGGCAAACAGCATTGCCAGGCTTCAGTTTTTATTGCCGTCATTTTTGACGGGCAAGTCGCTAGTATATATATAAATATGTGTGTGTATATATATATATATATATATATATATATATATATATATATATATTGTAACAGAGTCAAGCAAGGAGTATATAAAAGCATGAGATTAAGCACAGCTGTATATCCAGTTTTGAATAGATATGGTTAATAGGAACTGCAGCTCAATCAAGTCAGTGCACCTGATCTTAATCAGGATGTTTTAAAAGCCCTACAGACAGAACTGGGGTATGTGTGATTTGGACTTAGAGAGTAAAGATTGTTTTCCTGAAAGCTGGTTTGCACAGCAAAAGCTCTCCACAAGAGCAAAGCTAATTTGCAGAGTAAAGCAAAGCTGGTTTGCAGAGCAAAGCTGTACATGAGAGCAAAGCTGGTTTGCAGAGTAAAGCAAAGTCGGTTTGCAGAGCAAAGCTGTTCACAAGAGCAAAGCTGGTTTGCAGAGCAAAGCTGTCCACGAGAGCACAGCTGGTTTGCAGAGAAAAAGCTGTCCACAGAGCAAAGTCGGTTTGCAGAGCAAAGCTGTCCTCAAGATTAAAGCTGGTGGCAAAGCCAAGTCGGTGTGCAGAGGAAAGCTGTTTAAAGGTAAAAACTGTTTTGCCTTGAAGCTGTTCACAGAGAAAGCGGTTTTCAAGTTTAAAGACTGTGTAAATTAACCCCAGGGAGAAGGCAGCAGTATAACTGTGGATTGGACATTGTTTTTTTTTAAAGGCTTATTAAGGGTCACTGGAGGTTGGAGCATTTAGGAGAGATGGGCGGGCCGAATGCTCCCCTTTTCTGTTGATGAAGATATTATCAAGAGAACTGTGTATGATTTGGTATAACTTTGACTGACGTAAGCTATTGTGTGGTGTAAACTGTGTGGTGTAAATATATATTTACTATACTTCACAATTTGCAAATATAAGGTTTTGTAGTGACAGCTTCACTAGAAACCCAGGCAGAGAGCTGAGCATCTTCCTTACAGATAGCAAAATCCTTCATGTGGTGACCTCAGCATACGTGCCTGTTAGCTCCATAAAAAGGAGATAAGAAGTGTGCTCAGAATAAATATTCAAAGTGTTTTAATTGACAATCCATCCCTTGGAAGAGAAAAAGAACTGTCACTGCCTGTGCAGGTGAGACCAATTAAATTTGGGCTGTGAGCTACTCCTGCAAACTCAGCACAAAACACAACAACAAACAGTCATTAGTGTTATTTCTTGACAAAAAAGCCAAACAGAGGCTGAGATTTAATACCACCCAGAATATGTTGAATAAGTGAAAACTCTTAACCTACTTTATTTTTTATCTCCTAGAGCCTAATGTATCTCATTAATATAGATGGCTTCACACAAAAGCTTATTTTGTTTCAAAAGCAATTGTTATTCACTTTAAACATCAATTACTGCGATTTTCAATGGTGATTATGAAATTGTTTTTGAAACAGTATTTAAAAGGACAATAATGTTCATTTGTATGAATGTCTGATAATGTGTTGCATTGTACATGCTGAATTGCATATATTAAATATTGCAAAAGGGGAAAAAATACAAAATTAGTATATTAAAATCCAGGATTCTTATATTTTATCCTGCAACAGGTATGAATTTGCCATCTTGGAAAGAGAGTACTTCACACTCCTTCACTCTTATTATAGTTGTTTTACTGCAAGGAATACAGTAACCCTCTAGTATTAAGATAAAGTGATGATTTAATCTTCATTTTGGATGTCTATTCTACTTGAAATAATAATAATAATAATAATAATAATGTTACCTTTATAAGTTAAGGGTCTATACACAGTTTTTCTTTTTTTTATAAATTCTTGAAAAGAAAAACACTTATTTTTTGAATATGTTAACACTTAGGTGCAGGATGTATTTTCATCAGTATTTCCACAAGTTTCCAATATTAAATCTAGAAGATGAAAAATAAAACTTAGCTTTTATTATTCCTTAATAAAAAGATACCCTTTTCTGAAACAATAAATTACAGAATGCAGTGTAATAACTGTTTTTCTTGGAATTCTGAGCTGGAAGCAGGGTTTTTAACTTGCTTTAGACATTCAAATGTGAACATAGGTGTACTTTTTATTTACAGTACTACTGTACGGTGGAGGGCTTCTAATGCTCTTTTGCCCACCATATTATAAATGATTGTTGTGTTGAACCTACTCATAAGGTCCACAACACAGGCTGAAATCCCGCTCCATGCATATATATATATATTGTATTTTTTTAATATTTTGAAATTTATTAGGAAATTAATCTAAACATATTTGTTGTACCTTTACATCATTTAACAATTCCCTTTTTGTAAAATCTGCATGGTGATTTTTTGCAGATTCAATCTTATCATCCAAATGAAATGAATGCTGTAAAGGTAAACTCTTCATTCAATCCATTTGGATTTAAACTGGTCAGTATCACCCCTTTTGATCAATCCCCCAAAAAATCCAAAACGTTTGGATTCCCAGAATGAATTTTTTTCACATGTCTGGTAACTGGCATCTCCTCTCTATTAATTAGAGTTCACTTGCTTTAATATTCTAAACTTAAACTGTTTCTTAGTTTTTCCAACATAGATCTTACCACAAACACATTCTATCCTATAGATTACTCCAAAACTCAGTTTACATACCCATCAAATTAACTCTAGTATTTAATGTATAATTATATCTTGTGTATATACATTTTCAATGAGTCACAGGGTTCACTTTTTTTTTTCTTTTTATGCTGTAGTAAGTTTTTTTTGTTGGTAAAATGGCTTTGAAGATTCTTATATTTTATCCTGCAACAGGTATGATTTTGCCGTCTTGGAAAGAGAGTACTTCACACTCCTTCATTGTTATTATAGTTGTGGTACTGCAAGGAATACAGTAACTCTCTAGTATTAAGATAAATTTAAGATTTGATCTTCAGTTTGGATGTTTATGCTACTTGAAATAATAATAATAATAATAATAATAATAATAATAATAATAATAAGCTACCTTTATAAGTTAAGGGTCAATACACAGTTTTTCTTTTTTTAAATAAATTTTTGAAAAGAAAACCACTTTTTGCCAGGGAGGTTTTGCTCTATAACAATACAGATGGTATTACATAGACTGCACCATAAGCATTTATTTTACACACATGTAGAGTATATGAATATGATATGACTAGTGTTAAAAAACAGAATATGTGAACACTTACAGTGGATATAAAAAGGCTAAACACCCCTGTTAAAATGTCAGGTTTCTGTGCTGTAAAAAAAATGAGACAACACCCCTCTAGGGAGACATGCTTACTGGGAATGCCAGTACTGAACGTTAATAAGAACCATAACAAGTGGATACAAATGGTCATGCTGGCAACCAAAAGCCACATTGCAAAGAATTGGAAATCACCCCATTTAGACGGCCAAGAGGTTATAAAAAAATTAAACCACATCATGATTTATGAAAAAATGACGCATTCAATAAACAACTCCCTCTCCACTTTTAGTCAAATTTGGGACAGATGGGTGGAGACAAAGCTATTTTAATTTAACAAAAACTTGATTTAGAGTGGAAATTAGTACACTAGGAAGGGAAGGCGTAATTGGATGAGGCAGAGACTCCAGGCCGGGGTGACGGGTGTCTTGGGCGTTGACAACTACTGGCGAATTGAGTAAACTGAAGAAGATAGACAAGAAGAAAGAGGAAAAAAAAAAAAGCAAGGAAGATACAGGTAATAAGTTCATTGACTTGTTTATTCATTGTTTGTTCGATGTTATACTTCCCATATACTAGGTGAATAATGTAATTCTCGAGCTATGCAAAATTGAACATCTATATATATCTACATGGAAATACAACAAGTTAGCTGACATGTAAGAATTTGACAAGTTTAGTATTGAGAAGTCAATTGCTAGGGAAGGAATAGCTAGCAGGCGTTTCCTGCAAATTTGAGAAAACGGAAAAAGGTTATGGTGGACACATAAAGCAGACACCCAAAATTGTCAGGACAGGATAATCATTATTGACAACAAAGTTGTACAAGATATCTAAAACGATGTTAAAAAATCCTGTTTATGCAAAATTGTGTTGGACCTGCGAGTCCAACAATATTGTGTTATTGAGCACTGCTTATGTGTCAATAAAAAGATTTTGAAAAAAAAAAAAAAAAAATGAGACAAAGATAAATAATTTCAGAACTTTTTCCACCTTTAATGTGACATATAAATTGTACAACTCAATTGAAAAACAAACTGAAATATTTTAGGTGGAGGTAAGAAAAAAATAAAATAAATGTGGTTGCATAAGTCTGCACACCCTTCTATAACTGGGGATGTACCTGTGTTGGGAATTAAGCTATCACATTCCAAATCATGTTAAATAGGAGTCAGCATACACCTGCCATCATTTAAAGTGCCTCTGATTAACCCCAAATAAAGTTCAGCTGCTCTAGTTGGTCTTTCCTGAAATGTTCTTAGTCGCATCCCACAGCAAAAGCCACGGTCCACAGAGAGCTTCCAAAGCATCAGAGGGATCTCATTGTTAAAAGGTATCAGTCAGGAGAAGGGTACAAAAGAATGTCCAAGGCATTAGATATACCATGGAACACAGTGAAGACAGTCATCATCAAGTGGAGAAAATATGGCACAACAGTGACATTATCAAGAACTGGAGCTCCCTCCAAAATTTATGAAAAGACGAGAAGAAAACTGGTCTGGGAGTCTACCAAGAGGCCTACAGCAACATTAAAGGAGCTGAATGAATATCTGGCAAGTACTGGCTGTGTGGTACATGTGACAACAATCTCCTGTATTCTTCATATGTCTGGGCTATGGGGTAGAGTGGCAAGACGAAAGCCTTTTCTTACGAAGAAAAACATCCAAGCCAGGCTACATTTTGCAAAAACACATCTGAAGTCTCCCAAAAGCATGTGGGAAAAGGTGTTATGGTCTGATGGAACCAAGGTTGAACTTTTTGGCCATGATTCCAAAAGATATGTTAGGCGCAAAAACAACACTGCACATCACCACATCATGCTTTGGGGCTGTTTTTCTTCAACTGGAAATGGGGCCTTAGTTAAGATAGAGGGAATTATGAACAGTTCCAAATACCAGTCAATATTGGCACAAAACCTTCAGGCTTCTGCTAGAAAGCTGAACATGAAGAGGAACTTCATCTTTCAGCATGACAACGACCCAAAGCATACAACCAAATCATCAAAGGAATGGCTTCACCAGAAAAAGATTAAAGTTTTGGAATGGCCCAGCCAGAGCCCAGACCTGAACCCGATTGAAAATCTGTGGGGTGATCTGAAGAGGGCTGTGCACAGGAGATGCCCTTGCAATCCGATAGATTTGGAGTGTTTTTGCAAAGAAGAGTGGGCAAATCTTGCCAAGTCAAAATGTGCCATGCTGATAGACTCATACCCAAATAGACTGAGTGCTGTAATAAAATCAAAAGGTGCTTCAACAAAGTATTAGTTTAAGGGTGTGCATACTTATGCAACCATATTATTTTATTTATAGATTTTTTCTTCCCTCTACCTAAAAGATTTCAGATTGTTTTTCAATTGAGTTGTACAGTTTATAGGTCACATTAAAGGTGGAAAAAGTTCTGAAATGATTTATCTTTGTCTCATTTTTTACAGCACAGAAACCTGACATTTTAACAGGGCTGTGTAGACTTTTTATATTCACTGTAGGTCCAGGATGTATTTTCATTGGTATTTCCACTAGTTTCTAATATTAAATCTAGAAGAGGAAAAATAAAACTTAGCTTTTATTATTCTTTTTCTGAAACAATAATATATATATATATATATATATATATATATATACATATATATATATATATATATACTGTATTTTTTATTATTTTGAAATTTATTAGGAAATGTATCTAAATATATTTGTCGTCCTTTTACATAATTTAACAATTCCCTTTTTGTAAATTTTGCATGGTGACTTTTTGCAGATTCATTGTTATCATCCAAATTAAATGAATGCTGTACAGTGTTATCCAATACAAATCATAAAAGAACGCCAGATGAAGCAGAAAACTACCAACCGTGAAATATATAGGAGTGGAGCCTAAGTGGCTCTGTATTGCAACTATTCTACTCATTACTTTCAAATGCCATAGCAAACTAATTATCAGCCACAATGTGTAAAATTGTAGCTCGTAATGTAGCTCGCAAGACTTACGTCTAATAAATTGGCCTATTAAACAAGCCCGCCAACGACTTGTGGGGTAGGAGTGAGAAACCCCTACAGGACGTGAGATTTCGACTTGTGAGCCGTCAAATCCTTTGATCTGTCAAGCCCGTAACCGCTACATTCCAATTGCGCTATTACATTGTATAAAATTCACTGGCGCTCAACCTCGTAACTTGCAAATGGAGCCAAGAAGCCAAGTGCTATTGAGGACCCACAAGGGGGGTAAAATCCAATCTGTAGCACTTTAAATGCACATATGCATATATACACATACTACTGTACTTTTATTAACAGAGAAAGTGATGTTAGGTCTTAGAATTAATAGCACAACATTTTCACGCTAGTAAATCGGCCAAATAAAATACTTTATTTCATGTTTAATTCCGTGTTATATCGATCCCAGCAATCAATGTGTTAATACATATAATGGAACTTGCATGTAATAGAATATCATATTTACAGCTTTATCAATATTGCATTATATCTGGACTGTGGGTCTGATCGTAACTCGTAATTGAACCCCGTAAGACTTTGAAATCCAACCTCCATTTTTCAGTGACATAATTCTGTCGATCTCTGTTTCCATTGGTTCCATCTCAACTCATAACTACAAGTTTGACTAATTGATCATGTTCCCGGCCGCACATCTGACGAGCAAAAAATGGTTTATGACTTTGTCTCTCAAACCCGTAATTTGCAGCGTGTTCTAATTTAATAGCTCCATAAATCTGCAAAATGTCAAGCTTGCAGCCATTGCGGTCTCACGTTGCACATACAGGCTTGGAATTTAATGTGGCTACATATCATGACTTATACTTTTAATAATACCATACATTTCCCTTGTAAACATTGCCTGTCTTTTTTGTTTTATAAGTTGAACAAGACACCAGAGTAGTTACTGGATAGGTTTTGGCAGCAACCTTACTTAATCTACTTGTAGAAGTTTAATCGCGATTGGATATGTATATTTTTTTATCTAAATTGTTTGACAACATATATTTCTTTATTTGTGCGTTTGTATTCATTTTGGTTATTTTGCTAAAGTGGTTTGCAAATTAGCTTCTGTGGTGATCAAATGTGATCTACCCCTATGACATTGTGCCTTTCATATAGCAGAGCAGTGATTCCCAATCCTCGCCTCAGTGACCCTAGACAGGTCATGATTTAGGTTATCCCACATGTTGGGGTTCCTCTTGAAGAGAGGGTCGGGAATCAATGAGTTATGGTTTCTAAACCAACATCCACCAAGCATACCGTGCCACAAATTACAATATTATGTCATACACAGAAAAAGATGCATATCATAAGAAATATTTAGCTTAAAAAGTAGTGCTAGTATAATGTATAGCCATTTTTATGCATTGCATAAGTATTTACCCCTTGGACTGTTCCACATTTTGTAGTGTTACAATCTGAAATTAAAATTAATTTGAGTTTTTAACAACATACTCTTAATGAGGCAAAATATTTTATTGTAATACAAAAGGTAATCAACAAACAAAAAAACAAGACAATTACTAGTTGTGTTAGTATTCAGCCCCCTGAGTCAATATTTGTAGGTCCACCTTTGGTTGCAATTACAATTCTGATAGTTTTGCGTTAGTTCCTGCAAATTTTGCACATCAAAAGCCTGTAATTTTTACCTGTTCTTCTTAGCAAAATTGCCAAGTTGGATAGGGACCGTTCTTAATCAGACTAACCCCAGAGCTTTGGCATTCAGATTGATACTTAGTTTAAACCACTTCAACATGACCGTAACTTCTGTTTTAGCTTCTGTTTAGGAACCTGCTAGGATGTGAGCTTCTACTTAGCCTTAGGTCTCTTTCTCTGAAACATGTTTTCCTCTAGAATCTGGCTCCATCCATGATGCCCTCAATCCTGACCAGTTATAACATATATAGTTGTGGATCGTTGCGCTGTTTGTAACGTTTGCAATGTTGGTAACGCAGTTGCGACCTCGCAAAGTGAGGCGAGTCAGCTGCGCCGTCACACATGCGAGCTTTGCAAAGTGAGTCGAAGCAGCCGCGCAGCACTTAGTCTGCAATGAGCGCCGAAGCCAAAGGCAATCATTGCGAGGCACGCGATGAGCGTGCCACACAAACCTGTTTATGCTGACTCATCAGATCAGAGACCCTTCTTTTACATATTTGATGTGTGTTGCATGTGCCTTTTGGCCAAACTCCAAATAGGAGTTTTCAATCATTTGTTTTATGATCTTTTCATCTAATCCATCACTGGGGAGATCTAGCTTAATGTTGTTCTATAGACGGTTTCTCCCATCTAAGCTGTAGACCTCTCCAGCTGCTTAAGCATTACCACTAATGCCCTCCTTTCTGGGTGAATGGAAAGCTCATTGCATTGTAGGCAAGTCCTCTATTGTTCTGTCTCCGCCACCCTGTAGCCCTGTGACCCTTATCTGTGTCCCTGAAGGCCCCTCTCGTGCCTGCCTCCTTCCCTGTTGTGTTGCCTCTATCTGGCCTCTAATGCACAACTCCTTTTTCTTTCTTTCTTCCCTCCCTTTCTCTCTCTATCCCCCTATTCCCTCTCCCCCTTCACTCTTCTGACCCTCTCCTTCTCATCTCTCTCCTCTCTTCAACAATTTCTCTCTTTTTATTCCCTTTCCCTTATTTTCTCTTCCCTCCTCTCTCATCTCCCTTCTCTCTCCCCATAATTAACTCTCCCCTTTTCTACCCTTCCTTCCCTAATTTTGTTTTTTCTCTTATCTCTCCACCATCTCTTCTATCCTCCACCTCTCTATCCCCTTGTCTTTTTCCATCTGTTTTTTCTTTCCCACTTCTGTCTCTGCCACTGAATCTTTCCCCCCTCTCTCTGCCCTCTTATCACTACTCCCTTCTCTCATACCTCCCCTACTTAATCCACTACTCTTTCTCCCTTTCCTCTCTTCTCCCTTCCCTTTCTCACTCCACACTACATTTTCTCTCTCACTTTCTCTTTCTTCACCATACAATAATGATAGATTAACATTTTACTCATACACCAGGCCTCTACGCTTATTGTATTGAACATCGCATTGTATATTAAAGTTATAGTATATAATGTAATTCTAGCCATATAATCTTGATATATTAACAATTTACTATTACTCAAGTCCTCCCAGTTTAAAATGGACACAATATGAACAGATCATATTCTTACCGCTACCTAAATAATGCACTACTTTTCACACAAAATGACAAATAGCAAATGATGCAATTATCAAGAAATTACAGTATTTTTGTTTTGTTAACTTTGAAAAGACAAGAGTAGCTGAAGCCACAAAATAGACACATTTGCAAGTACGTAGTTTGTTCATTTCAGCCATGTGGGGACCTAGGACATATCAATACAAACAAGCTGCAGTAAGAAGACTTCAGGTGTTTATGATGTAATTGTGCAATGGCTTCGGAAGGGAATATGGTCAAGCAAAAAGCTTTTATTGATGAGGGCACATAAATAGCAGGAACACCCAATTATTTTAAAAGCTTTCACAAGGATACCGCACTGCTTTCCAATCCCAATATGGAAATGAGCGTGTTATCTTTATATTACCATCTCTGATCACTGTCTGAAGTCTGTAGCTCAGAAGCTTACTAGCACTTTGGCCCAGCGCTAATCTTTTGTGACACCGACCTCCAACAGATTTTTTTTTTGTGCAGAAACAGGATTGAGATCAAAGGACAACATAAAGTCTCTTAATCATTCTAAGTGCAAGTCCATCTTAATCTTGCATTTTGTCTGGCAAATCTCTGCAAATATGCTTTCAACTTGAGCTTCAATGTCCCGATTTTACACCCAAAAATACTTTGCAATTTTTGGGAAAGCATTTGGACTTGTAAATGATATGTAACCCCTTCATTGTGATAAATGTTAACTGATGATAATGATATGTTACAGTAATATTATCAGCAATTTGGAATCCTACATTAAAACTTTCATGCATCGCCATGTGATTCCATTAGAAAGTTGCTAAATAACACAACTGGAAAATGGTGTTAACATGAAAAATGTAATTATATATAATATGAGGAATAATTATGGTATTCATTAGGAAAAGCGATTGTGCTAATACACATGTTTTGTAATTCAAAGTATGTGTGCAAGTAAGATATAATATACTAATATAATCTGACTTTTTAATACATTAGGAAATGTATGGATTAAACTAAATAAGCAATTGTGTTTAGAGGTGTTGAAGTTGTAATACAGTCTAAAAGTAGGCAAGCCATGTTTGACATGAAAAAAGGAGGGCAAAAATAATGCTTGCTCCTGGTGGGAGGAGATTTTCATCACAGAAAATTAAAAATTTAGATTCAAGGTGATATGAATTGTTATAGCAATGTCATCTAGATTATTCATTTGTTTTCATTAAAATATCAGATGGCATTTAATGGCAGAAGGTTTTAATTTTTATCTATATACTATTATTATTATTATTATTAGTAGTAGTAGTAGTAGTAGTAGAATTATTAGTATTAATATTATCATTTCATGTATGTATTTCCTTAGTGCTAGGGGCACAATAATTACAATAATAATAGTGCTCTATACAATAAATATAGTAAATTCTCGATTATCCGGAACTCAAGCATCCAGAACTCTCAACCAACCGGCACAACAGTGATTCCCCATGTCCCGGAAACTCTCAACCAACCAGCAAATGACCCCGCACAACCGGAATCTGAAGCAACCGGAAATTACTCTGCCCGACCGGAACCTCAATCAACCAGCAAAAGGAGCAGCCTGGAAGTAACCCTGGATATGGATCAAGTGGATCCTGACCCTGTAGGAGCCCATCAGAACCCTCTGCCTGGAAGTGCCAATCTGCAGCATCAAACTGTTAGTGCCAATCTGATGTATGTAATGTATAATAAAATGCTTTTTTAAATGAACTTTGTCTCTGTCTGTTCTTTTAGCTTTTAATGAATGTATTTAATTATTAATAGAAATTAAATATATTGTGGGTATAGTTTTAGTTAGGCCTATTTTTATAGTGTCTCTCAAGCAACTGGAGACTACAGTCATATGGCAATCCCTGTGGGTGCCGGATAACTGAGAGTTTACTATAAAAGGATAACAGAAGACAGAAGAAAAAAGACAAAACGGAACATTTTTATATACACATTGGTACATGAGGAAATTAAATAAAGTAAGATCTCTCCAACTTGAACAAGGAACTTCATACAATTTTATTTTGTGTGGATATATCTCCATGTTCTTCATCATTCACATGTCTATTATATTGATTTTTGCCAGTTACAAAGATACAAAACATTTTTGTTGCTGGTTTGTGTCTGTACATTTCACATTCAGGTAGTTTGAGGGTTTGCAGAGTTTCCTAATGTGTGGTTAATAATATAATGGAAAAGCTTTTATGTGGCTTAGAAATCTAGAGTTGTTTAATTGCTTGTCTCTCTAATGGAAACTAATGGAAACAGTGTAGGATTTAGCAATTTATGTTTGTGTATCCCACTGTTTAAAAATAAAGACAGAATTTCAAATTCTATATGAAACATAATAGGTTTAAACTTCCCAGTGTTTTAGGAATCCTTAACAGCTAAGGAAGTATTTATAGCAGAACTTCTTGGCAGTGAAGAAGCATTTAGCTTAGACTTGGAGTTTTGTAGTGCTTGTGTTTAATATTTATTTGATGATCTGTCTTTGGCATTTTTGGGTCTGTGTGGCTGCCGGTGTATTTCTCTGTGCGTATCTGACTCTTTCTGTCTACTCGGCTCATCGTCTGTATGTTCTTTTCACTCTCTCTCTCTTTGCCTTTGTCTGTCTGTCTATCTATATACTGTATGTCTTATTCTTTCTGTAGTTCTCTGCGTCCTTACCTCTCTTTCTGACTTTTGTTTTATACATAGTAATACAGAACAAACTGTTAGGTATAAAACCATGCTGAGAACAAGTAAATACAACCTGGTCAAAGGTAAAATAGGAATCGAATACACACAATAGCGTGACCAAAAAAGCAACCACAGGGAGGCAGCAGAATGTGTGACAACTTCACAACTTTCTTTGCACCTTTACCTATCTCTCTATGGCACTCTAGGGGCCATATTAAATTAGAAGCCGATAGAAGAACCAGTACACCCGGAGACGCAAACCCGTAAACCATTCTTGCGCACATTGCATGTGTGGCCGTGAACATGATCAATTAGTTAAACCCGTAGATATGGGTTTAGACAGAGCCAATGGCAAAAGAGATTGTCGTCATTACATCACTGAAAAATGGAGGTTAGATTTCAAAGCCTTAGGGGTTTCAATTACAAGTTTCGATCGGACCCTCATTCCAGAAATAATGCAATATTAATAAATCAGTAAACATGATATTCTTGTCCATGCAAATTCCATTATATGTATTAACACAGTATTTTATATTGTATTTTATATTGCAGATTTGCGAGCATGAGAATATTGTGCTATTAATTTTATTAATACCTAACATCGCTTTCCCTTTAATTATAAGTACAGTAGTTAATATTTGCATTTACAGTGCTGCGGATAGGAATTTAACCCCCTTGCAGGTTCTCTCTTGTAGCCGTTGGCTTTTTGGCTCGATTTGCGGGTTATGGGTTTGAGCGCCAGTGGATTCATAGCAATTTAATAGATATTTTTGAACGTAACAGTTACGGGCTTGACAGATCAAAGCATTTGCGGCAACAGAGTTCAGATTACGATGTCCCACAGGGTTTTCCTGCATGTAAACCGCAGGTCATTTGTGGGTAGCTTTACAAGGGCAATTTAATAGCCGTAAGTCTTGCGGGCTACGTTACGGGCTATGGCTTTACCAATTGGGGGAATTTAATAGGGCTGTAGGTCTCATTTGACTGTATGGTTAGCACTCTTTATTGCTAGATCTCTGTTTTTCTGGCTTTCTTATGCGTCTTTAGTTTGAAAGTTTGGGGGTTTTCAATCTTGGTGAGTGCTTTAAGGAGATCACTGAGTACTTTTGATTTTAAACTCAAAGACAGATCCTTAATTAGTTAGCATTGTGTTAATATTGTTATTGTTTTTGACTTGAACTTAACCTTGTATAGCGCTACTGAATATGTTGGTGCGTTATAAAAAAAAGGAATAATAATAACAGTGTATGTAATTCTATTGGCTCAATTTAAAATAATTATTTAGACTTTTTTATTTTATAAATGTTTTAACTAGGTAACTTCTTTAATGTTCTCATTATTGTAACTTTTATATAAGTTGTTTATGTCACCCCTTTCTGTCTGTACACTTTCATGCAGGAAGCCATCTTTAATATTTATTATTTAGATATTTTTCAGAGCATGACAAATTTTCAATGCATGTATATTCTATTTGTTACAATATTTCACATGTCACCTGATTTTTAATGTTTTATTTGTACAGTTACAATACACAAGGAAGTATACCTGATGTATTGTACTGTATATGTATTTCAAGTACCACAGTTGTCCTATATTTAAAATATACTCTTTTGAAGAGCTAAAGTACGCAAAATGTTTCTAGAAGATAAAAAAAATTATTCGGAGGACACTTTTTTCTGCGCAATGGGGATGTGGTAGCTAACAATGCTAGTGCTTTCAATATGACTAATGGAATGCTAAAAAGGAGTGGAATCTGTACTAATCAATAATTGTATATTAAAGATACTCCTCTAAAAGTGATAACAGTATATTGCATATATTACTGGAAGTCCCTCTGCAGATGGTGACTGCAACCATAAAATTAGAAGATTTTTGCTTCTGGAGAGGAAAGCTATGGCAAGCTTGGACAAGCTAGTAAAAAGTAAATATATTACATTAATAACAAAGGGCTGCATAGTTAGAACTATGGTTTTGCCAGTAGTAATTTACGGATGTGAGAGCTGGACCAAAAAGAATGAGGAGCACCCGTAAAATTGTTGCTTTTGAATTGTGGACTGCAAGAAGATATGATAAATCGGTACTTCAGAAAACTAAGAGACACTGTTCACTGGAAAGTATAATGATGAGGCTGAAGCTCAAATATTTTTGCCATATCATGAGAAAACAGAATCTCTGAAAACTGATGCTGATAAAGATTGAAGGAGCACAAAGTAGGGGAGGTCATTGAAGTAATGAAAATGAGCTTGATGGACCTCAGAGGGTAGTGGCTGACGATATGCCTGGCGTGCTGCGATCCTTAGGGTCATGGAGAGTCAACGCAACTGAACGACTAAACAACAAAATAGAATACTATGTTTGTCTTGGATTATTGTATTATTCTTGCATTTCAACTATTACAGAAGATTATAGCTAACATTGTTTTTCGAGCTCTACTACACAGTTTTGTTTTGAAGATGAACAATTGAAGTCTTAATGTAATGCCATTCATAACAAGCTAATAAAGAAGATGCTAGTTGGAAATTAAAATAAGGAACTTTTATTATATTTTATTTTCAACCTAGGAGTTACATTGTTTTGATATCAAGTGATTACTATGAAATTAATTGAAAACAGCTGTAACACATATAGTTCCCTCGATTATTTAGATTTAATTATGATTGTTGGTTAAAATACAAATAGGATGTTTCTAGTAAACATTCATTACTCAGTATAAAATGTCTTAATGCAGTTAATCTTTATCCCACACATTGGAAATACACATCAATATTCTATTTACAATTCTCAGCATGGGTAAACGTATTGATTAGGACATGTGCAGTTAATGGCATGAAAATGAGACACAGTCATTTTATAGTTAACTTGCATCTATTATCACCCCACTTCACTCCATCTTTGTCTCATTTTCTCTTCAGCTGGATTTATTGCAACCCTATACTATAATGTTGTTTTCACTTTATATTTGGGTATTATTATCCTGTGTTATTAAAGATAAATGGTAAAGTAATGTTTAAAACTCTATTATTTATTTCTAACTAGTAACTTGCCTGGCATAAATGACGGTATCATATGTTATGTTTGTCTGTTCTGACTCTCTCTCTGCGCTATCACTCTCTTTGCTGTCTCTCTCTGCGCGCCCTCTGCCTTTCTCTGTGCTCTTTTGGCATGCGCCCTCTGTCTCTCTGTGTGCCCTGTCTCTTTGTGCACTCTCGCTTTGTGTGTGCATTCTCTCTCTCTCTATCTGTGCACTGTGTCTCTCTCTACGTTCTGTGTGCTTTCTGTCTCTCTCTCTCCTCGCTCCCTCTCTCACTGTCCTCTCCCTCCCCCACTCTTTCTCTTTCTCCCTCTCTCCCTCCCTTCCTTTTTCTCTGTCTCCATTCCTCCCTCTCTCCTTCCTCTCCCTCCCTCCCTGCCTCTCTCCCCATCACTCTCTATCCCTACCTCTCTCCCTCCCTCTTTCTCTGCCTCCATCCCTCTCTTCCTTCCTCACTCTCATCCTCCCTCTCCCTCCTTCTCTCTGCCTCCTCTCTCTCCCTCCTCTCTCAAACCTCCCTCCCTCTCTCTCACCCTCTCCCTCTCTATCCGCCCCCCCCTCTCTTCCTCTCCCTCCCACTCTCTGTCTCCCTCTCTCTCTGTCTCCCTACCATCATACATGCGCAGTTGCCACGGCAAGATTTAGACGCAACTGCTTATTTCCAATTAGGTGTGTAATTGTTTTCCAACCTAAAGTGATATGGAAGGTTCTATTTACTTTGGTGTACTTTATTTTATTAAGAAGTGCTTATAAACTCTGTTTTTAAAACCTAAAATAAAACAAATAGTCCCTGTATGAGTCTGCCCACTGAATAGTATGCAGACACCGACTCTGTAGAGCTTGATTTGCAGTGTAGTGTTCTAGCCTCTCAGGTATCACTATTCAGCTGCATGTAGCAAAATGTTGCTGAGAGATGGTCACTAATTGGTTAGTATGAGACACTGCAGAGCCAAAGTCTGTTTTCATGAGTTGTAGATGGCAGACCCATTCATGGATTATTTTATTGATTTTAGGCAGTAAAACAGAGCTTATAAGCACTTTTTAATAAATAAGTACATACATAAAAGTAAATAGATACAAAGGTATATTATATAGCATGTAAATCAAGAAACCTTCAATATCCCTTTAATTATACTGAGTCAGATAATTATAGTAAAGTGCCACTGTACTACAAAGGCAATGATATAAAAATGAAAGTACATGCATAAGTATACTTTATTTTAATGCTAGTAGTTATACATTAAAGCTCTTACTTTTATACATTTGTGTCTGACATGCTGTGCGGCTTAACTCCTCTTGTCCATAATTAGGGTCTGTATGCACTGGTGTCTGACTGGTGTAGATCTGAGGTCTGATCTACACAGCACAAAGGCCAAAAACCTATAAAAGTAAGCTCATAAAGTAAGAGCATTACAAAGTTTAAAAATTATAAATCAAATACTAGCGACTTACACTAAAATTGTAAGGCTGGGAATGCTGTTTGCCACACAATGTGAGTCTCGGACACTCTTAACCTTTTTGCTATCTACAAAGAAGTAGAACAATTATAATTTATTTTTTTTATTTTTTTAACATTCAACTTGTATTTCAACAACTGTTAAACCATATTAACCTTTTTAATTGTCATGTATGCAGTAATAATAAAACAATGAAATTTGTATGAATACGTATTGTGAACCATTACATAAAGCTTTGTAACATGCAACTTATATTGGAAACAGTGGTCAACCAATTAGGTTAAACAATTCTAACATTTTTAATTCTGAGCTATGCATGAGTAACATAACAATAGGTCAACTTTGTATGAATAAGTATTTTAAACCATTACAGAATGCTTCTTAACATGCAACTTGTAGTTGAACTACTGGTAAAGCACATAGGTATTGAATCCAGAGGAAGGCAAACTGTAAAAAAACACATTGAAACTTAGCTAATTGTGTCAAAGGCAGAAAAAAGAAATTCCTTTCTGACCCCATTAACTGGCGATTGCATTACTCCCTGGATGAATCCTGTCTATTTAATTATACATATAAATTGTAAACAAATTGATTAAACTTTTTTTGAAACCTTGTAAAATACAATGTTAACAATGCAAACATTAGCAAACAATAACATTTAAAGTACAAATGTCAAAAAATACAGTGATCTTGAATATTGAATCCAGAGGAAGGAAAACCAAGAAAACCTCAGTGAAACTTGATCAAATGTTTCAAAGTGATGACAAAAATTAATTCCTTCCAGACCCCATTAACTGACGAACAGATTACTCCCAGGATCAATACTCTCTATGGGCCTCATTCTATTATCGGCCGCAGCCGTTGCGGGGCCGCAAGGACCGGCCGCAAGCTATTCGGCTATTCTATTCCCTTACGGCCGGGGATTCCGGCAGGCTTGCGGCCGGTGCCTTGCTATCTCTTGCGGCCGATCGCGCCGGAGGAAAGCCTTTGATCTAAAACGGCCGCAAGAGATTTGCAATTCAATTGCTCCGGGAAACCTCTCTGCAAGGCTAAAAACGAGCCGCAGTTACTTGCAGGAAAAAGGTCTCGCTAGCACCAATTAAGCACATAAAATAGCTCAAATAAAGCCATCCTGCACTTTGAGAAGACTATAAAGTGATTTTAGGTGTTAGAAAAAATAGCACATAATTATCCTGTACTCAAATCCGTAAAATATTTAATTTTTAATATCCGTAAAATATCCATGTAAAAAGTCCAGAGTGCTTGGAGCACCTCAGACACACCCCCGCCGCAGCCGGCAAATAAACAGTTAATTTGAACTCGGGTTTGGGCTGATGTGCAAGCTTGAGAGGGGGTTACTTTTAATCCTCATGTCCCCCAATATGATCCCTAGCATTTACAGAGCTGTACAGTGCAGGCTTGAATTTATTTTTCAGTTTTTATATTTCACAGATTACGGCCGGTTCCAAGATATGCGGCCGGCCGTAAAAGGAGATCCTTGCGGGGCCGTATAATAGAATCGCGAGTTAACTGAACCCCCGCAAGGAATCGCAGCCTTACGGCCGATTTACGGCCGATAATAGAATGAGGCCCTATGTATTTAAACATGTAAATTTAAAAAGAAATGGTCATCATTGTATTAACATGAACTCTTAATTATATACAATGAAACAACTTTCTCCACCATTTAAAATACAATTTTAACATTACAAACAGTAACTTGTAGTAACATGTAACCTTGAATTTTAAGAAAATGCAACATAACTGTTTTGTAGGGCCAATCATGCGAAAAGGCCTCTTCCAAGACATTGCAAATTGATTATTTGTTTGTATGTCCAAGTGGTTCCCTTGAGACTACCCCATGAGACTCAAGTAAGTTTGTCTATGAGATATAACCACTTTTTATTCTACTTTTAGTATTTCTTAGTTTTTTTGTTTTTTTTTGTTATTCTTGTGGTTCTGGAAAATGGCAGAAAGAGTTTCCTAAGTGAAATAGTGGTCCTCTAAAAAGTGTCCCAGTGACATTCTAGTTCGTCCTGGAAGTAAAACCACTCTTCTCTATGATTTTTGCCATTTTATAAAGCTTCTTAGTGAAATAGTGGTCCTCTAAAAAGAGCCTGAATGACATCAAGTTTCGTCCTCAAAATAAAACCACTGTTCTCTATATTTACAGAACCTCATAGTACACAATGTTTTTTGTAAACATGCGTCCATCCTCTTATAAATCACCCTGACTTTGGTTTTATTCAACATGAACTTTAATTTCCTCTGGATTGTAGCGTTGGGAAAAAGCAACATAGAGTTGTCCATGGGCAAATACAGGTTCCTGTAAAGAAATACCCACAGACTTAAAAGTTTGTCCTTGTGATTTATTAATGGTCATGGCAAATGCCATGATAATGGGAAATTGTCTCCTTTGAAGGACAAAAAGGTAAACCACTCTCACTTGGAGCCAAATCAATTAGTGATATAAAAACTTGATAACATTTATGGGTACCAGTCATAATTTCTGTATGTATAAAATGATCTTTTAAATCCTGCACAATTAATCTGGTCCCATTACAAAGTCCTTTTTTGGTATTCATATTTCTCAGTAGCATGTCAATTGCCCCTTTTTTAAGTTGCAAAACATGTGGTGGCATTCCAGAGGGAGTTAAAGAATCGATAAATTCGATTGAAAAGTTGGATTCACTGTCTTGGTCATCAGAACCGAATCTGCACTATAGTACAATTTTGTTGGTGCATTGATGAATTTTAAAATTTCATTATTCAAGTCATCTATATTTTTTGATGTTAATATCACTTTGTTTGCCATGTCTGAGTAATCGTCCTTATTGATTGTATTCAGAAAGATTGCCAATATTAGTGATTCTTTGCAAATCATTTGTGGTGGAATTTCTACAGTGTCATCAGGTAGATTATATATTTGTGGATGTTTTCCTTTTACAATTTGAATTAGCCAATTATTGAATTGATTTTTGCCTTCAAATTTGTTTCTAATTTTAGGCGAGTAAATATTTTCCACACTTTACTTGTTTTTATACATGTTTCAGCAATGTCAGTCCTATTTGCATGTGGCACAACAGGTAATGTTTGCCTAAATTCTCCTCCTAATAACATGACCTTTCCACCAAATGGCAAATCATTATCCATAACTTCTTTTAATAATCGATCAATACATTGCAGGGCATGACATGACATCATTGTAGCCTCATCTATTATAATCAATTTGTTTTTGTTTTTTTTTGGCTTGTAATGAATTAATTTGAATATCCGACACTGATGTTTCTAAAATGGGAACCGGCAGTTTAAATCCACTATGCACAGTTCTGCCACCTTCTAACAAAAGTGCGGCAATTCCAGTTGTTGCCAATGGCATTGCTATTTCACCCTGTGCTCGAATGTAACTCATCAAACAATTATACAGATACGTTTTCCCTGAGCCACCAGGACCATCTAAATAGAAATAACAGTCTCTGACCATTTCATCATCTGTTGCATTTGTAACAGCGTTAAATGCTTGCAATTGTAATGTATTTAAAGTTGCAAGTTTTTCTTGTGTTTTTTGTTGTTGAAGCTCAGTATCATAGTCATCAAAGTTAGATTCATCTATAAGTCCTGGATCAGTCAAATTGAAACGTGCGCAATTTAATCCATGAACCAGAAATATTTGAATGCCATTAATAGTGCAATGGGTTCATTGTAACATTTCAAATAGTCTTCACACATATTTAATTTAAATGTTTCAGGTACATTGCAAAAGATGCACATTAATGCAAAATGTTCTCTCATTTGCTTTGGCATTTGACATAGTGCTGCTTCTTCCAAACACCTCTACCATTCGGTATCATCTGCTATGAAGTTTTGATGCCTTGCAGCTAATTGGAAAGTATCATAAACTATGTAATTTACTGTGCATAAATGTTTATAACTTTGTGCACCGGGAACATGTAAAAGAAGTAATCTTAAACTGAAACGTTCAATGTCTCTTGGACTGACGGTATAAATTCTTGAGATAATTTTATGAGTATGTTTTTTTCATTGCCGACATTGGCCATTTACAAATACACAGTGATATGGAATCTCAATGTATATAAATTGTCTGGTCTCAGTGTCCTGACAATTTAATTGAAACCAAGCAGTAAGTGCTGCTGCTCTATGTTCATTTTTCTTTCATTCCCTGCAGTAAAGCAAACAAATTGATCTTGTGGCAACTGTACAGCTAGCTGATACACAGCATGTGACTGATCATGCATCTCAAATTTGAGAAGACGACACTTTGCTTCTGGAGCAATGACATAGTGAGCATCTAAATAAGATGAAAGTTCATCATGTAAAATTGGATTGTCTTGTTCATTTTGTGCACCTTGCACAACAACAGTTGCTGCATCATATCCTTTGTATATATATTTATACACATATTTTATGTATTTGATAGAAGTGCAAGCTTCCACATTTATGTGTGCATTGTACTTCATCAGCAAATGTGGATAGTATGGAACTACATATCTATTATCGACCTTCTGGCCACGAATAATAGCAGTTTGTCCTTCTCTTCTTTTATACAAAGGGTATCCATCACAATTTGCATAAGTCTGCATTTGAAATTGTTTTTGGGAATTATTTTGTGCATTTTTTATTATCCTTCTATGGTGAATTTGGATTGATATCTCCACATGGACCATGAATCATTTCGTGTGTTACAATGTCATAAAGTTTTGAATATTTTTCTGAATAGTAATTACTGAATCCACTCTCTCTGCAGTATTCAATTTATCTTTTTCTTGCAGGATTAAAAGTATGTGTGCATGTGGGAGGCCTCTTTTTGAGATTCAATGGTATAAACAAAAGCCACACATTTCCAAATAACTCTAGCTTTAGTTATATCATGTATTAATGAATTGAGTTTTATTTTGAATATGCTTGCCACTAAATCTGTTCGGTCAGAAGTATTTTGGCCAAGTTTAAAATTTTCCTCGATCTCTGGCCATTGTGGATTACATGTGAATGTAATGAATACATCACATTTTCTAAATTTAGTCACAAAAGCCATGGCATCATTGTATCTTTCTCGCATATTGCAAGGAGATCCTTGGAAAGTGGATGTCAAAATGATTGCTCTTTCAGCTGGAAGGTCTCTGTTGGTAGCCAATTCAGTGACATAATTCATCAATCCACAATATTGTTCTATGCAAAGCTTGTTTTGTTGAAATTTGATAAAATGTAGATTATTTGCTTCGACTTGTAGATATGAATCAATAATTCATTGTTGTGTGAGTTTCCCCCCACATAAAATTGGAATAAAATGATTGCGAATAGCAGTTTGTGCCACTTTATATTCCAGCAAAAGTGACAAACCACATTCATGAATCCACAATAATGAGTGTCTACTGTTAGTGATGTAAATAAAGGACTATCCTGTGCTTCCTGAACATAGCTATCAGTACCAGTGTGTATATCAACATTTTGTCATGTGTATCAACATTGGTGTCATGAGGCAATATTGGGTCATTAGGCAATGTTTCACAGACATGTTTTTGTTTACTTTTTTTTTTTTTTTTTTTTTTTAAGGTCCAGCACAGTTTGTCCTTTTGCACTAATATTTTCTTTTACTGGCAAGTCTCTGTTGGTCTTCTTCTCTTAGTCTTTGGGAAGTCTCTTCTCTTCTCTTAGTCTTTGGGAAGTCTCTCCATTTTTGCTTTCATTCCCTTGCCGCTCTTCTTTTCCGTTCTTTCTATGTTTCTGCTTTGGCCGCCATTTTAATCTGGAATTGTAAATACAGGCGTTTTAGTTTCAATTGTAAATTTTTCTTGTATAGCAAACAACATGAATCAGCACATTCTTAACATTTGTTCTTAGTTACCTGAAGTATTATTATTATTATTATTATTATTATTATTATTATTTACTTCCTTTCCACTTTCTGATGGTGTTGAAGTTGTGTTCTTTTCTGTCTTCAAATCTGTAAGATATATAATGTATATTAATGTAATTAATCAATAACTTTCATCAATGCAAAAGCAAAAGACTTAATCATGTTTTGATAAAGAAGGTCATAATTAAATCATATACCTGTAATGGTGATGTAATTGCAGATGAAATGCTACAGCCTGAGCAATACTGTAATGCGCTGCTGAATATATGAAATGTATTAGGTGTCAGAGCATAATAAACTGATTTAATTATGTAACTGTTTTGAGGGTCCCATACTTGTCAGGCAATGAGCATTAATACAAATAGATAAGTGCAGTGTAAAATAGATAGTTTTTTTTACTGCAGTGTAAAATATCCATTTTTTGTAGGTCTAGAGCATAATAAAGTAATTTAAGTAAAATCAGTGCTAAATATAATTTTTTTGAGGTCTTAGAGCATAACAAACTGATTGAAGTAAGTGCACTACAAAATGTCCTTCTTTGTAACAGCAGTGTAAAATATCCATTTATTTTATTTCAGGGTCCTACTGATGTCATGCAATGAGCATTAACACAGATATGTAAGTGTAGTGTAAACTATTGTAATTATTAATCAATTATTTATTTGACATTAATTAATAAGGGCCTCATTCTATTATCGGCCGTAGGAGATGCGGGGCCGCAAGGACCGGCCGCAAGCTATTTGCCTATTCTATTCCCTTCCGGCCGGGGACTCCGGCAGGCTTGCTGCCGGCGCCTTGTTATCCCTTGCGGCCGCACGCACCACTGAAAGCCTTTGATCTCAAACGGCCGCAAGAGTTTCGGCTGCAAGAAAATCCTGGTTGCTATTCAATTGCTCCGGGAACCCTCTATGCAAGGCTAAAACCGAGCTGCAGCTTACTTGCAGAAAAAAGGTCCAGCAGGCACACAATTAAGCACATAAAAAAGCCATCCTGCACTCTGAGGAGACTATAAAGTGTTTGTAGGTGTTAGCATTCATAGCACAACATTCCCCTACACTCAAATCCGTAAATAATTTTTTTTTTAAATTATGACAAATATCCGTGGAAAAAGTCCAGAGGGCTTGGAGCACCTCAGACCCGCCCACGCTGCGGCCGGAAAATAAACAGTTAATGAAATCTCGGATTTGGGCTGATGTGCAAGCTTGAGAGGGGGTTGCTATTAATCCTCATGTCCCCCATTATGATCCCTAGCATTTACAGAGCTTTACAGTGCCGTCTTGAATTTATTTTTGCTTTAAAAGATTTCTGAGCTTACGGCCGGTTGCAAGATATGCGGCCGGCCGTAAGGGGATATCCTTGCGGCGCCGTCTATTTGAATTGCAAGGTAACGGGAGCCCCGCAAGGAATCGCAGCTTTGCGGACGATTTATAATAGATAATAGAATGAGGGCCTAAGTGTATTAGGAAGACTTAAACATAATACAAATATCTAACTGCAGTGTAAAAGAGCTTTTTTTTTTGTGCAGTGGACTTTTTTGTTTGTAATTAGCAATTAATAAACTAATTCGAGATTATTAATTAATTAATTATTTAATAAATGTATGATAAAGAGCTAATCATAATACAGATATATAACTGCAGTGTAAAATATACATTTTTGTTCCTGCAGTATAAACATATTTCAGGGTTGTATTGCTGTCAGGAGGCAATGAGCATTAATACAGATGTATAAGTGTAGTGTAATATATTGTAATTCTTAATTAATTAATTAATTGATGTTAATGAATAAGTGTATTAGGAAGACTTAAGCATAATACAGACATATAACTGCAGTGTAAAATACATCTTTTTTTTAGTGCAGTGGGCAAAAAAATTTTTTTTTCGAATTAGCAATTAATAAATGACTTTGACATTATTAATAAAATAATTAATGAACAAATGCGTGATAAAGAGGTAAGTATAATACATATATAAAACTGCAGTATAAAATATACATTTTTCTTCCTGCAGTATCATTTTTTTAACTGTACATTAATAATTAAGTAATACATGAATAAATGTATTAGAAAGAGCTAACAATACTAAAGATATATTAATACAGTGTAAACTATGGGAGAAAAATAGTGCAGTGGAAAATATCTTTTAGATTTTTGTTTATTTATATTAATAATTAATTAATAAATACATTAATATACTTTATCTATTTATAATTAATAGCCAGCAATCAATATCCTGATGAGCTAACAATCTCTTAGAATTTTCCAGCAGCAGAATATGTCAAGTTAGACTGTCATCACCTGAGGAGAAAGTGTCAGCAATGTATCAAGTGTGCAGTATATATAGGCTACGTGCGCGAGACCAAACCATTGTTTTAGGCATGAAAGCCTCCATTTCAGAATCGTAATGTTTTGATTTGCAAGTTAGTGCTGTAAAATGGCAGCAATATTCTATGTCTTATGCGCCTCGCAAGCATTTTCTGTCCTTCCTAATAGTGTATTTTCTACCTCGTACGTGCCTGGGTAAAAGTCGTACGACCCTGGTGTTGTTTTGTGCGCCTCTGGGTAGTGTAGCCTGGTTTTAATTTTTTCTACCGCAATTTTTTTTCTTGCTTAATCGATTTTCAAGTGCCAAAACTGCTTAAATTCAACATAAATTTGCGTGTAACCTCACTCCCAGATGTGCAGGCTGCCATCCCCCCCGTGCTGTGTATGATGTTTGTTTTTAGGTTTAGGTTAACTTCATGATTTTGTGACCTCTTATTTTTTTTCCTAAGTCCCGATTTATTTTTCTAAGTCCCGTCGTATTTTTTTTTTCTAAGTCCCAATTTCCTCATCCCTAAGTCCCGCTTTTCTGGATTGTTTTTTACCGAGATTGAGGCGCCGTAGAGCCTCCACCTCCGCAAATGGGAACACTCGCTTCGCGAGGTCCGCATTTGCGACCTGCAATGAGCCTTCAGCTTATTGCAGTTTATGTCCACCTCTCCCCCTGTGA
Organism: Discoglossus pictus; assembly: GCA_027410445.1. NCBI lineage: Eukaryota > Metazoa > Chordata > Amphibia > Anura > Alytidae > Discoglossus > Discoglossus pictus. The sequence goes on along the minus strand of CM050163.1, from coordinate 433,022,401 downwards.
TTTATCCTTTTCGGCAGTGTTTCTCTAACAATGTTCTGTAGAACCCTGGGGTTCCATAAGACAAAAGTCTACATTCTGTGGAAAGATTCGTGGTAATATTGAAAGAGTCCTAGAAAGAAGTTATAAAAAGTTATGAGGTTCTGGTGAGGAGTGCTTGGACCTGTTTTGGATTCCTGTGGGAAGTTTTGGACACAAAGCTATTTTTGAATACACTGGAGCAATTTTCTGACATTGAGTTTTTGTCAATAGTTTTAGAGACCAAAAAGGATTCTGTGGCTGAAATAGATTGACAAACACTGCTTACAGTAAGATTTGATTATTTTTTCAGATAATAAGGTCATATTTTAGCCCATGCTTAGCTATGAATGACTTTTGCTGTGAGGTAGCATATATACTGTACTGGCAATATAAAAGTACTGCCAATACTGTAAAACATAGGTTGCCATTAAAGCTATTTTAATTTAAACTTCTAAATGATTCTGCCAATTATCAGTTCTGGTTATTCAGAAAATATGTAAATATATGGGTTTTAATAGACCATTTATTCACTCTATCCTTGTTACATGAGTTCTGAGGCAGAAGAGGTTCGGAGGTAAAAGCAAATACAGTATCTAATGATTTATCTATGCTAGGGTTTATTATGTATGGCTTTCATTATGGCATCAGCTATTTTTAAATAATGATTCTTTTCTTAAATTATAAAATTGTTGAGGCAACATATATAACCAAATGAAATTGATTAGGTCTAAGCTGAATAGAAACAAAAATGCTAATTGTTATGTTTCATCAATAAATCATAATGTATCTTAAACTGATTTCCCAAGTATAATTTATAATTATACAAGTATGGCATTTCAATAGACACTAGACATATTAGCAATATATGAAAAACATATGTAATTAAATGTGATAGACACATAGTGAAATTTTGTCAATTATTAACATATAATTTTTCATAGCAGTGTTTGCTGTCTCAGTTCTACATTCCCAAGTTCATTCACTAGTGTTGCTGATCCAGTGAGTAGCAGAGGGAGTACTTTGGGTTCACAACATTTGGCAACTCACAAATCACAGATCTTTGTCACTTTTTTTCCAAGATGTTATCTCCAAGTAAAATTTTTTTAAATTAAGGTATTTTCATTTTTTCCTAGTTTGATGCTAGACACGTTTTTTCTGACCAGAGATCCTTGTAACGTTTTTCCCATACAACATTAAAGGGTTTCTCATAATTTTTAAGAACATTTGAAAAGTTTAAATAATTCTATGTTGCTTTTTATTTCATATATTTACAGTATAAGTCCAAAATCAATTTGCTAAAAATGTTACAATATCACAACCATGGAACATGCATACCCAGAGCTTACTTAGAATAACCTACTTACTGACCCGGTCAACAAATTTGGGCATTGACAATAAAATTACCTTGTCTCCGAATCCAAAAATTAACTTGTGCTCAACTGTTATTCTTCCATAACAATAACTCCACAAACACTATACATAGCAGTAATTTGACTTCTGGGCTTACTGTATTACAAACCCCCATCATTAACCAAATCTTTGTTATCCAACTCACTCCCTATGTATATTTGTTATTAATGCTGTAATCAAGGTCTTGTACTTTATGCTTGTTTGCTAATACATTACATACTAATAATCCCAGAGTAAATGGTCGGGACCTCACTCCTACAGTATATGCAGATGACACTCAAGATCAGCCTCTTAAAACCAGCACTATTCCTGTTTTTTCTAGCTCAAGTTGCCAAATACCTCTCAAACCACATCCTCCCATGAACTCAAACTCAACATGTCAAAGACAGAGCTCCTAATCTTCCCTTCCTCTTCCACCGCTTCCACTCTGCACATATCTCTCACAGACAATGACATCATGGCTCCCACCTACCAGGCCTGTTGTCTTGTGGTTCTACTAGTTTCTGCCCTCTTTTTCATTCCTCACATAAATCAATTACATAATATTGTCAATCCATATTGAACACATTCCCTAAACTCATATACCAAGCTCAATGCTCAGTAACTGCAGTCACTCCACTGGCTTCCCATAGCCTCCAGAATAAATCTTAAAATTATGACCCCAATGTATAAAGCCCTCAGCAATACTGCACTCACTTATATCTCTGCTCTTGTCTCTCTCAACCGCCATCTTCACTCTGCTAATGACGTCTATCCACCACTCGTATCACCTCCTCTCACTCCCACCCTTTTTGTGCTGCCTCTATTCTTTGGAACTCCTTGCCTTCCACTAGACTATCATCCTGCTTCAAATCCTCACTCAAAATGCATCTGTTTAAAGAAGTTTATCACCTTCACCTTAATATTCCCAAAATCACCTTAATATTCCCAAAGCATCTATCATTCCCTGTACCTCATCCATACCCTTTAAACAGTAAGTTTGCAAGTTTTCAATTTTTTTTAGACGCTTTAGGGAAAGCACTATGTAGGTTTCATTTAAGCTCAATAACAAGGCCCTCAATTCTTTTAAAAAACAGGATGCCTCAAATAGTGTAAAACTATTTATTTATTATAAAAACAAAAATAAGTGAATCAGTATACACTCACACAAGATGACCTAAAAAGAATATGAGTCTCTGGTCTCTCTCTTGGCTTGTCCTTGGTTTATGTTTTTTTTCCACTGGTGTTAAAAGAAAGACAAGCTTAAATGACCACTGTAGTGCATTTACAAGTAAAGATCATATGTTTTTTTGCTGTGCATAAACTATTCAAAACAGTATTTAGGTTAAAATAAATAAATGTTAACTTTTTTCTTAACTTTTTAACTGTTAGTTTTCTCCTGAACAGGGGTATGCCCAGCTCTGTCCGAGTGCTGTATTATCATGAAGCTTGGAAATAGGATGGGCTGATGTCACTGGCCCTGCACCATGACATTATTAGCTCTACCCCCACTGCCTACACAGAGGTAGCAGCTAAATTGTAACATGATTGATGCTTCCTCATAGGCCCTGTAAAGTGACAATGCATAAGCCACCACAGCCCTGCGCTTCTTTACTGAGCATGCTCAGTCTGAAGCAGAGCCTAAATTGGCCAGACCTTAGTTGTAGACCAGGACTCAGAGAGAGATGGCTACATCCCTAATAGTCACGAGTAGGTGGAAATATGCAACTCTACCTGAGGAGAAAACTCAGCTAATAAAAAAAGCTCTTATTTATTTTAAATTACATAATGTTTCTAATAGCATATACACAGAAAATAACCATATAAGCTTTATTTGTAATTACACTTCAGTCGTCCTATAAGATCTTCCTCAGATTAGCTACAAAGGCTCCAGTTTCTAATGGCTGATATTGAGTTGTGAGGCCTGATGTCCCTTAACCACTTAATCAGGCAATGTGTTCTGATATACTGAAAAATAGAGCAAGAGGTAGGAGACAAAGGAGGAGGATGGGAGAGTCTTTGATATTTGACACGTACACCTCCCCCACAGATACCCAGAAGCAGGCAGCTTACAATAATAACTGTAAGCCTTGTCCTGTATCAATGTAAGGGACTCTATTACACACACATACCTGCACTAAGGTGTTATAGATCCATCCAGTGACCAGCTGAGGCACAAAATGTATTCCTGATTAAAAAAAAAGCTTTATGACACTTTTCCTGCCTAATTGTGCCATTTGTCAGACTATTTTTTCCAACATATATATGTATTCATCATGCAGAAAAGGCCTGGGAGAGTGAGATGAGTAGCATGAAGGAAAGCGAATGAAGCAGACAGGGTAAAAAGGAAATAACTATGCATTCGTACAATAAATATTTGTAATAATATTTGAATAGGTTTCTAAAGTCTGATTTAAGGACTCCCAAAAATTATTTTGCATGGTATTACAGTATGTATTAGGACACTGACTATATTTTGTATAATTATGTGCGTGTGCCACAGTTTTGGAGTAAGTATTGGGTGGGTAATCATAACAATTGTGTGCTATGTCTGCTCATAAAACACTCAGGTTTGTTTATTGTAATAAAATAGAACCTAGTCTCTTTCAGAATGGTCTGTTTTGCAGCAAGGGTATTCAATTCATTCAGACAGTATCAAATTACCTGGTATCTATAAACTCAGAGAATATGAAATTACCTCTTCAGTGCTTGCGTAAAATAACAAATAGCTTATCATATAATATGCCAATGAGCGCTTTAGAGAATTAGCACTAGAGATAAAAACTGCAGGAGAGATGCTGATGAACACAATAACTGTCTGTATCTGATCAACAATATAATTGTCAAATGTTATAAAGTGTTCCTATGCCTTCATTATCATATTCTGAGTCTACAGATCTTACCAACACTCTGTATGCCAAGCACAGTCTTGTACTAAATGTAAGCAGAAATACATTACCATACTGTTGCCTTGAAGAGGTAAAAAGCTATATACCTTTTTATTTACAGACAATGCTGTTGTGATTACAATTTATTATGCATGAGTGATACCCTAACTGAGCTCATGTGTCCACGCACTGCGCAAAAGGGAAAAAGCAAGAAATTAAATGCAATTTACATTAAATTTCCATTAGGATGATATGCTTGGTGAAAATAAATTAACCTGTTTTGACAACTTTTCTGTGCTACGCATATAAAATCCTGTTATGTATTAACACCCATCTTAATATAGAATACCTCTGCTAAACAAAGAAAAAATACTGACTGGCCTTTATGAAAATTCTAATACTTTGTCCTAAAGAGTCAGGATCTCAGTGTCGAGTAGCTAGCAGAAGCCCCAGGATAGCATGGGTGTAGGAGCCTAAGAAAATATAGGGGGGGGGGGGTGGGGGGTACCATATATAGTATAAAAGTACCATACCACTGCTTCTCTACACATAAACACACACATTAAAACATCTGGGGGGATTTGTCCCCCTCGTCCCCCCAGTTACTACTCCCATACTCCAATGTGGCAAACTATGTATATAATCATCCCATATTCCTTTGGTAATGGCTGCTAATCCCTAAAACAATTTACATAATTCTGTGAAATGTCACATTTCTATAGATCCACTACTATAATATTTACAGGATCAAGTACTAGAAGTCTTAGAAAACTAATTTAAACACAACCCCAACCCTATGTCCCTCACCCTACAGACTAAAGGAATACAAATATTATTTACCAGGCACATAAATAAGCACCTTGATAACTGCAATTTTAAGTTTAGAGACGCGAGAATATTGAAATCTGAATTAAAAGTACAGTTTTGTGCTGATTTTAGATTATAGTATGACAGTAAAATATTAAAGTAGGTAGTGAAGTAGTACTATGTTAGCTTTGGGGGGAAAAAAACAGCAAAAAGGTGGAGTAGAACGTGATACCTTTAACAAAGAGAAATTAAAGGGCAAACTTTCAGGATATCATAATGCCTCCATCCAGCAAGATATGAAGGGATTTCTCAAAGTCTTTCACTGTAATCCCTTTTAGGTAATTATTAGATTCCCATTTTTCCATGTGAAGAACATGTTTGAGAGGTATGCAACAAACCAACAACATTAGCACCAAAGCATCAACAAATCTCCCTCCCTCCTCTCTCCCACACTTCCACATCAGAAGGAAGTGTGGAAAACACAAACAAAGCAATGTCTACAAAATTAAAGATTTTACCTAAAAATATTTTATGGTCACAGTTTACACAGCTGCTAATCTTGTATAATAAAGTTTTTTCCCAATTTACAGTAATCTTTTAATATAAGATTACCACACACAGAGCTACATTGCCTAATGTTTAATCATTCAGTTATTTCCAACTTTCCATGGTCCTACGGGCTGCAGAATGCCAGAAACATCTATGGTTATCTCTCCCGCAGCGCATATTTATAAGGTTATCTTGGCAAGTAACAGGAGTGGGTTGCCATTTCCTTCTCCACTGGACTGCCATCTGTCTGATCTCTCTGCTATGACCTGTCCATCTTGCGTGACCCTACATGGTTTAGATCACCGCTTTATTGAGGTACACAAGCCCAATCCCCATGACAAGGTAACAATCCAGACATTGCCTATAGTTGGTACAAATTGCAGTAACATATTCATTATTAACAAATCAGCCTTGCTCCTGGCACCTAACATGTGTCCTCTACAATGGTCCTCATGAGATACTGCTGATATAAAAGTCTCTGTATGATCTAAGGCAGAGGTCCTCAAACTACGGCCCGCGGGCCAGATCCGGCCCACCAGGGTCCTGAAACCGGCCCCCACCTGCCCCTCCCCCGACCCCTGCGTCTCTCTTTCTCTACAGCCGCAGCCCCTGCTATCACTTCCTATTCATCTGACTAGGCAGAGCAGGGGCTGACCCAGGGAGGAGCCGCCAAGGGGAGGAGCCACCCACCGGCAGCATGAAGGCAAGGTAAGGGAGCAGTGAGGGAGAGAGAGACAAACAGGCAGACAAGGGGGGGGGGGGTTGTAAGGTAAAGAGACAAGGGGGAGTGAGGTAGAGAGGCAAGGGGAGTGAGGGAGAGAGACACAGACATACATACATACATACAGACAAGGGGGAGTGAGGTAGAGAGACAAGGGGAGTGAGGTAGAGAGACAAGGGGAGTGAGGGAGAGAGATAAGGGGAGTGAGGTAGAGAGACAAGGGGAGTGAGGGAGAGAGACAAGGGGAGTGAGGGAGAGAGACAAGGGGAGTGAGGCAGAGAGACAAGGGGAGTGAGGCAGAGAGACAAGGAGAGTGAGGCAGAGAGACAAGAGGAGTGAGGTAGAGAGGCAAGGGGAGCGAGGGAGCGAGACAAGGGGAGTGAGGCAGAGAGACAAGGGGAGTGAGGCAGAGAGACAAGGAGAGTGAGGCAGAGAGACAAGGAGAGTGAGGTAGAGAGACAAGGGGAGTGAGGTAGAGAGACAAGGGGAGTGAGGCAGAGAGACAAGGGGAGTGAGGGAGAGAGACAAGGGGAGTGAGGTAGAGAAACAAGGAGAGTGAGGTAGAGAAACAAGGGGAGTGAGGCAGAGAGACAAGGGGAGTGAGGGAGAGAGACACAGACGTACATACATACATACAGACAAGGGGGAGTGAGGTAGAGAGACGAGGGGAGTGAGGTAGAGAGACAAGGGGAGTGAGGTAAAGAGGCAAGGGGAGTGAGTTAGAGAGACAAGGAGAGTGAGGTAGAGAGACAAGGGGAGTGAGGGAGAGAGAGTAAAAAAAGACAGAAAACGGGGAGTGAGGGAGAGAGACAAGGGGCGAGAGAGACTGACAGACAGACAAGGGGGAGTGAGGTAGAGAGGCAAGGGGAGTGAGGGAGAGAGAGAGAGAGATAGATAGAAAGACAAGGGTGAGTGTGGGAGGGAGAGACAGACAGACAAGGGGAGTAAGGGAGGGAGAGACAGACAGACAAGGGGAGTAAGGGAGAGACAGACAGACAAGGGGAGTAAGGGAGAGACAGACAGACAAGGGGGAGTGAGGTAGAGACAAAGGGAGAGAGAGATGGGGAGAGAGGGAGGAAAAGATAGAAAGGAGAGAGAGGAGGGAGGGAGATGGTCAGAGAGAGAAAGGATAGATAGTGAGAGAGAGAGAGAGAAAGGAGGGAGAGAGAGAAATGGAAGAGGGAGGGAGAGAGTATGAGAGAGAGAGAGGAAGAGAGAGACATGGGACAGAGAGAGACAGTGAGGATGAGATAGAAAGGAGAGAGGAAAGGAGGGAGGGAGCTGGACAGAGAGAGAGGAAGGAGAGAGAGATAGAGAGGGAGAGAGGAAGAGAGAGAGGGGGTGAGGTAAGGGATAAAGAAAAAAAGGAGAGGGAGAGAGGGAGGGAGAGGAAGAAAGAAAAAAAGGAGAGAGAGAGACATGGGGAGAGAGTGAGGAGGAAATAAAAAGGAGGGGGGATGAACAGAGAGAGAGAGAGACAGAGAGAAAGGAGAGATAGGGATGGAGAGAGAGAGAGACAGAAAAAAAAAAAGAGAGAGACATGGAAAGAGAGAGGGAGGAAGAGATAGAAAGAAGAGAGAGAGGAAAAAGGGAGAGAGAGAAGTAGGGAGAGGAAGGGAGAAGTAGCGAGAGGGAGAAATAGAAGAGAGGCAGAAGGGGAGAGGGAAGAGGGAGAATGGATGGATAAGGAGTGAGAGGGAAGAGGGAAAGGGAGGGGTATGTTTATATAATACACACATATATATATATATAGTAGGCATTTGTTCATATTTTTTTCAAACTACAGTCTGGCCCCCAACAGTGTCTGAGGGGAAGTAAACTGGCCCCCTGTTTAAAAAGTTTGAGGACCCCTGATCTAAGGCCTAGCTAAGTGAAGGTGCTCTTCATCATATGTTCCAACCTGTGTGCAGAGGTATGTAAAAATTTCCTGAACTCTATGGCCTCCATTCAACTGACCAAATCGTAATTACAGGAGCCCATAATATAGCCCGTAAATTGTTTGTTATTCAGTTGACCTCTTCTAGCTAGCCGCAAATGAGTTGCAGGTTACAGACTGAAAATCCCTAAGGGCTATCAAAATTGTAACTCCGACCCATCTAAGCCTTTGATCTTTCAAGCTAGCAAATGTTACAATCACTAAAATCGTAAATCGATATTCAATTACTATAATTCCCAAAGGACGCAATTGCCTTCAAACCCGTAAATGACAAATGTATCAAAAAATATTACAGGTTACAAATAGGTCTAAAATGGTTTACAAGCTAGTTCTTAACACTGCAAAAGACAATAAAAACACACTACTGGACTTTCAAATATGGGGAAAGTAATGGTAGGCATTAGAATTCATTGCACAACAATCCCAACAAATAGGAGTTAAAATAATATTTTATTTTCTTATATGTTGGAATGGTCATGCCTATGCCAATATGAAAAGTGTTGCTGCAAGATGCATAAAGCAAAGACACACTACTAGATTAATTTGCAACACAAATCATGAAACTACCTGGCATATTATCCCTTTCTCACTTTACAGAAGCTCTAATGTGGACCCTTAACATAAAAAGATAATCATATATACATCTCACTCATCAGATCTAGATTGGGAAAAATAAATAGTGGCCAAATGACACTGCTACATGACACATATCAAGTAGTAGGGGAACATACACCACACTAATCTAGTCTAACCCATCAGGAAGGGCTGCAGAACACACATAGAGGCTGTGCAGAGGCACGTGGAGCAAAAGCCAACTCACCTCCATCAGGGACAATCTCTGCTACACCCATCCTGGAATGTTACATGCAATTGCTGGTGGCCATGTGCCAAGAGGTATACCCATTATCATTTGGTGGAATCACATCAAGTTTTCTGGTATCAATCAATTCACATTATCACCTGTCATATTGTTGTCAGCTCTTCAGGGGAATGTTGATACTCCACAGTATCACAAATTGGACTTCTCATGTGTATTAACCATATATTATTATATTAGTAGCATTATTATTATATGAAATAATCTATTGCACAGTAACTAGGGCTCATTGGTTTACAGATATAGTAATGTGACACAAATGTGATGTATATGGATGTCCCAAAACCCCAACCATTCAAAACACACTGACACAGTAATAATGGTATAACAAAGCTTTATTTCATACACAGATCACTCTCAGAAATGTACAAGAGTGTGCATTAATATTATGGGTGTGGTGTGGGCAGATCCCGGAGGGCCAAGAGTCTTTTTTTGGAAAAAGGGGATACCTAAAGTGGGTAATGTCATCGTCTAGAATAAGCATGATGCATAGCACCTACCAGGGTCACATGTGGTCACTACACCACTGCAACCGGAATCTGATGAAAAAAAAGGATCATCAGAAATCACTCCATTTAATCGAAGGACCCAGTAATGCGCATGGCACTTACTTCTGGTTATCATCTGCTCCATTCAATAGACGCATAGACATCTGGACTATCTCATCCAAAACAGTTTCACACATACAGTGTGTTTCTAAAAAAAAATCTGAAAAAGATGGTCATAATAAAAAAAGGTGGAGGAGTATAAAAAAAAAAAACATGCATGTAATGTACATTGATAAATACTATAACTGTAGCAATATGCCAACTTACCCGATTTCCATCTGCAAGCATTACTAACCATTAGCTAGTTCTCAGGACATCTCTCTGGCCATGACCATTAATAAATGTTTAGCTGTGACCAGTGTCAGTGATACAGGTGTACTATCACCTTCTTCATCTGATATTGTTAATCAGCTATATAGGTGTTATCACATGTTAAAGGATACTCATGATATCAACAATACAGGAAAATACCCATTGATACGGAGAGGACACAAAGGTTAGCAGCCAGATTCACTGTTACTTATATCAGACGCAAGGATCTGTTCTTATACTTATATTGAGGTCAGGATCACATGCTTCACTAGTGCATATATGAATGCTGGCTGTCATTAACATGCCATTGTGAGACTTTGCAAGTCCCCGGCCATAGCGGTATTAGTCTACATTTAAGCTAACAACAACCATGTCTTAGATATCTGGATATATGATAGTTTTAATATTGTGGGAGCTACATGTTAAGGGGGGCTGTCATAGAAGGAATGTCTACCTTCGAGGCACTGGGAATATCTTACAATTACTTAATTTCCTTGACAATGCTTGCAGATGCAGAAGATGCCTTTTATGGACCTAAATTGTGTCTAAAAAGAAAACAATAACCTGCAAAATAAGGCCTTAAATGATAGGGACTGCAGCATCTCTTCTTAAAAGCATTCCTCAGTGAGCATCAATTGGTGAAATGTTAAACAGAGCCCTACGTGTCCACAGAGAAGAGGATCATATCACCATCACGTAGGTCATGATCCTATACTATGTAGACAGGTTAGATTACATTAACATTTGGAGCAATAGATTTTACTGAGGAGTCTTGTTGAGAAGGCACAAAAATATGTGCAGCCCCTACATCCTCCTCCGCCTTGCACCAGGGCCCCAATCCACTGTGGGCAGCCACAGTCTCCCTGGTAGTGGGGGGGGGGGGGCAGGGAAGGCATCCCCCCAGAGGCAAATGCAGTGGCGGTGCTGCTGGTGGAAGTTGTGGTGGAGGAAAGGGGGGAGAGGAGTTCAGGCCCTTCTCCCTCTGTCTCTGAACTCAATGTGCCTATCACTATGGGAATCTGGCCACCCCCACCTCCTCCACTCTCCTCCTCCTCTCCTCCACTCCCCCCTCCTCTCCTCCACTCTCTTCCTCCTCTCCTTTACTCCCCACCTCCTCTCCTCCACTCCCCACCTCCTCTCTTCCACTCCCTGCCTCCTCTCCTCCACTCCCCACATCCTCTCCTCCACTCCCCGCCTCCTCTCCTTCACTCTCCTCCTCCTTTCCTACTTTCCTACTTTCTCCCCTCTTCTCTCCTCCCTCCATAATAATCCCCAAAGTAAAATAGGGATAAATCTAATTATTTGTGTTAAAATATCCTTTATAAACCCCCACCTACTCAATCAGGTACACATGCTTTCAGCGCCGCCCCCTTGCCATGCTGCGTTTGTGTTACATGCACAGACAGTAGCTGCTCCTGATACCTGATACCTGATTCCTGATTCCTGGTCATGCAGAGTTGTTCTGGATTACCGTCTTGCTACTTAAGTTAAGTTATTCAAGTTTCATGTATATCTATCTTGGGTTTCATTCATTGAAACCTACAGCATGCCAATTCACAAAATTATCATGTATTAGTTACAAATTAATTATTCTCAGGAAGCATCATTCTTTGCTGCCTCACATCTCACTCTCATTCAATTAATTTTATCATCAAGTAACTTCATTTCATTCATGTTGCACATTATATGTCAGTATTTCCTCGTTTTCATTAAGATCTCGCTTCTCGTGAGACCTTCAGCTTGTTTTCATGATCCTGAGCTTGATATCAAATCTCGCAAGATTACACCAAGAAGGTAATTTTCACCTAAGATCTAGTGTATCGCGAGATTTCGGCCATTTTAAGAAGGGCATTTCGGCCGGATCTTGTGTATCACAGTATCATAAGCTTTATAAGGTCTTTATCAGAATATAATAATTTTTGTTAATCCACTTCATATTTATACTAAATAAACCACACTTGTGAATTTGTGTTTTACTCAATGCTTCTCACATACAGGAATGTTTATTTAGAGAGGTTTTTTTGTGAAAACAGTGCACCGTCGCTTGTAATTATGTACACGTTATTTTTTATCCTAAAGCTGCCTCACTCGCCTGCTTCAAGATTTAAATACTTGTGGTATTTCCTTTTCCAGCAACAGCAAGGTGAGATGCTTGAAAACTATCTTGGTACCCGATCAGTTCCGGCAGCTACAAAGAATGATAGCCAAAGTGGCTACTTCTTTAAACGAGCTGAAAGATCGAGTTGTAAGGATTGAGAGTCCTACATCACAATCTTAGTTTCTTGCTTACTAGCTACAGGTTGAATTTGAGAGACCAGTCAGCCTCCTCTGATTATTATGCCATTACATTATTTATCACCGAATAGAGGAGAAACATGGTAGAGGGTAAAGAGATTAGTTTGTTTTTACTCTATGTCCTCTTCTGATTCATCAGAGCCCTGCACACTTACTCAAAGGTATATTTCTTTTACGATTAGGTCTAAAGACTCAAGGTTGCAAACATAAAATTAGTTACATAATTTGTGTTAGTTTTGGCATTTACAGGGATGTAATATGTTCAGTTTTCAAAAATGTCGTTAAGAAATGGATGACCACTTGCATTAGGTAGTGGATTTGGCTTACAGATATGGCGTTTATGCCTTTTATGACTGTGATAGATCATCTGCTGCTAAGGCAGCAGCCGTTTGGCACCAATTCCACTACAGAGTAAACTGGTCTTTACTAGATCATGATTTATTCTGCAGGCACTTTGAGGGGCTGAGAGCTCCAGTCTGTCTACATTGCCATTCCCCCCTTCTGCTTAATTCATTCTTTTGTTCAGTTATACACCACCCCTTTTGCAATCCTTCCAGTTCATCAGCCACGGTAGTGTAATTCCCTACTCCTTCACGTCCAATTTCTTGACGATTTCTCTATCTCTGTTACTAATTACGTTCTATGTTATTGTCACAGGGCATATTGTTTTGTTATCATGTAAAAGTTATCCTTTATACTCAAGATTTGGCACAGAGAATCACTTAATTCAATTCAGTCGAATCAGTATGAACCTTCACGATTGTAATCAATTACTTTCAACCCATCGAGGGCTTCACCTTCCTAATAAATATAGCATGACGCTCTCACGATTAGCTTTGCACAACACCTTAGCTATTCAAGTGTCAACACCATTTTAAGCCTATTTAGGGCATCAATCTATAAACTACATATTTTTGCTTTCTTACTAGCAGCCCATCGAGGGATTCCTTGTATCCTCAAGCCCAATAAAGGGCATCATAGAAACACTCAAAATCGTTCATCTCATTTTCAACCACAATCGATCATTATATGCCCATTGAGGGCCTCACTCCCCCCCTGCCCCTAAATGTCTTTCCCTTTATTTAATCATTTTCAGTTCATATAGTCAGTTATTCAGTCCTAATTGCCATATTTTAGGTCATATTGATTCACGTTTTATCTTGTCTACCTATAGCACGTTACGTTCTATTCCCCCACGTTACGTTCTATTACCATTTAAAGCCCATCGAGGGCTTCACGGCATATACATTTCAGCCTCATGTTTATTTATCTTCTTATAATTAAACTATTACTCACAGTCCATCGAGGGCTTCTTGTATGTTAAACTTTAGTCTTTTTGATTTACCTTCTCAGCATCATCACCAAGCTATTAGGTACAATTACATGTCTGGCATTAAGCCAATACTTTTCATCGCAAACACTAGTAATCATACTCTAGTATACGCTACGTATCACGGCCTATCGTGGGCATCACAACGCTAATTCAGTTGCTCTTAAAGGGAGTGCTCCTAATCTCAGCTTTTTTTCTGTATAAAAGACACCTGTCCACAAAAGCAATCAGGAAGTCAGATTCCAAACTCTCCACCATGGCAAAGACCAAAGAGCTGTCCAAGGATTTCAGGGACAAGATTGCAGACCTACACAAGGCTGGAATGGGCTGCAAAATGGGCTACAAAACCATTGCCAAGCAGCTTGGTGAGAAGGGGACAACAGTAGGTACCAATACTTGCAAATGGAAGAAACACAAAATAACTTCTCCCTCGGTCTGATGCTCCATGCAAGATCTCACCTTGTGGAGTTTCAATGATCATGAGAACGGTGAGGAATCAGCCCAGAACTACACGGGAGGATCTTGTTAATGATCTCAAGGCAGCTGAGACCATATTCACCAAGAAAACAATGGGTAACACACTACGCCGTGAAGGACTGAAATCCTTCAGCGCTCGCAAGGCCCCCTTCTCAATAAAGCACAATAAAGCAATAAGGCCCGTCTGAGGTTTGCCAATGAACATCTGAATGATTCAGAGGAGAACTGGATGAAAGTGTTGTGGTCAGATGAGACCAATATCAAGCTCTTTGGCATCAACTCAACTCGCCGTGTTTGGATGAGGAAGAATGCTGCCTATAACAACAAGAACACCATCATTATGGAACATTATGCTTTTGGGGTGCTTTTCTGCTAAGGGGACAGGACAACGGCACTGCATCAAAGGGACTATGGACGGGGCCATGTACCATCAAATCTTGAGTGAGAACCTCCTTCGCTCAGCCAGGGCATTGAAAATGGGTCGTGGATGGGTATTCCAGCATGACAATGACCCAAAAACATACAGCCAAGGCAACAAAGGAGTAGCTCAAGAAGAAGCAAATTAAGGTCCTGGAGTGGCCTAGCCAGTCTCCAGACCTTAATCCCATAGAAAATCTGTGGAGGTAGCTGAATGTTCAAGTTGCCAAACATCAGCCTCAAAACCTTTTTTGACATGCATTTTTCTTGATTTTTTTAAAAAAATGTTTTGGTTATTTTCTTAAAATACACCTACCATTAACATTATAGACTGATCGTTTCATTGTCAGTGGACAAACGTTCAAAATCATCAGGGGATCAAATAATTTGTTTCCCCACTGTACTTCAAAATACAACTAAGTCTTAAAATGGTATACTCCATTCCTCTATCACATATTATAATTGTCTAACTACGAGACGTCGTCACTCTCCGTTGCGCAGTGCGTCCGACTTTGCGATGAGCGCCGCAGGCGCTCATCGCCCGGCTCGCCTCGCATAGCGAGGCGAGCCGTTAAACTGCTCTGTTGCGTAGTGCGTACGACTTAGCGATGAGCGCCACAGGCGCTCATCGCCCGGCGAGCCTTGCGTAGCGAGGCGAGCCGTTACTTCGTAGCACTTTGGCAATGAGCGCCGCAGGCGCTCATTGCAGGCGAGCCTCGCGTAGCGAGGCGAGCCGTAACTTCGTAGCACTTACGACATAAGCGGCGGAAACAAAACACTAAAAAAAACACTAAATACACACTAAAAAATAAAATAAAGGTCACTTACAGCATGGGGAAGCAGGCAGGACGTCTGGAAGTGAGTTGGAACTCCAATTTACAGCGATTTTGCCGAGTTACAAACATCGAAAATCGGCTAAGCGAGAAAAAAATGGCTGCCGAAAAAAATGAAAACGAGGCTATACTACTACGAACTGCGTAAAACACAGCCATAGACGTACGTGTTAGAAAAAATACGAGATAAAGGATGCGGATTAACCGCGCAATGAGTAAAAAGACAGTAGCGAGTACATTTTACGATCAGAAATTACAGATTTACGCATTAACACAGATTTAACGACTTTGTCTCGCGCAACATCGGATTTCCCGCCTAAACCAACGCATTTGATGAAATATAAGTTGCAAATTACAAAAATATTAATTTTATTAAAAAAAAATTGTATTTATTTGAAGAAAAAAAAAAAGGGACAAATGTAGTGTCATGTTGTGTGGCAAACAAATTTAATGTTAAACCGTAGTACTTTAGCGGGCTTAGCGATGAGCGCCGCAGGCGATCATCGCCTGGCGAGCCTCGCGCAGCGAGGCGAGCCGTTAAACCGTTAAACCGTTAAACCGTAGTACTTTGGCAATGAGCGACGCAGAAAAAATGACGGACGAAGAAAACGAAAACCAGGCTACAGCACTATAACCACGCAAAACACGTACCGATAATCTGCGAAGACGCATAAAACACATTATCCGCCATTTTAGGATAATGCGGAACTACACAACTACGCTAACGGTTTGGTCTCGCGCACGCACACCATTACACTGCACACATTCAGCACGCTTACACAGCAGCTCCACACCACTAATGCTGCAGCAACATCAACTCAGATTGCCAGCTCTTCAACACAATGCATAAAAATATGTAAATTCATTTATTAATTTGAATTCAATATTTCAGTAGTACACAAAAAAAAACATTAGCTACCTTACAGTTCCATGTGTATATTAATAACTAAACAACTTTTAAAACATACACATCTGATTGCCGTCATTTTTTGACGGGCAATACGCTAGTAATATAATAAATATATAAAGTCCTCATATGTCTGGAATAGAAATCATAGGACTTAGGAAGGGGACACAATGAATAAAGTAAAAGGATAAATACATCACTCTATATACATATCACATATAATAGTTGTGAGCAGGGGGGTTGTTGCTAACGCTGCGGGCTTGCGTAGCGAGCCTGCGGCCCTCGCAAAGCGAGGGCCTCAGTTGCTGGCATAGAGCTCGGAAGGCGCTCCTTGCCAGCAACTGCAAACTTGGCCAAATTTACGGATTTACGAGAAAAAAATACGAGACGCAGAAAAAACATTACGACCTTGCAAAAATACGACATTACCGCCCGAAACCTACGCATATGAAAACATTAAAAACACAATAAATACACACAACAAACCTACAGCAAGGGGGGGCACCGAGGACCTCGAAAAGTGAAGTTACAGCTCAATTAAACTCGAAATAAGAGAGTTTAGACACTTGAAAATCACCTAAGCGAGAGAAAAAATGGCCGCCGGATGAAACGAAAACTAGGTTAAGGACGCAAAACTATTACACTTACTTCCCAATTTACAACTTCACAATCTGCAAATTCCAACTGAGAGGTAAGCTATAATATATTTAATTTATTAAGAAAGACCCAAAAAAAAACTTTAAAAAAAAAGAAACATTTCAAACATTCCCAACCAAGACGTCATTCATGTATAGTGACATGTGAAATGCACATATATGTATATAGGCCCTACAACAAGCTAATCTTAATTCAAACTAATCAAAGAAGTATATTCAACTGACATTAATTCACAGGAACTAATGCCACACAAAAAATGCCACCAATACATATTTAACCTGCAGCTCAATCTTTTCCATTTTTTTCACTATTCACACAGACTCTGCACCAACGGCGTCACTCAAGAATTTGCAGCGTGGACTGTGAAAGTGGATTACTTTTAAAGAACAGAAAGAAAGAAGAAGAGGTAAGATACAAAAATACATTACATGCAGAAAAAGACCATGCTTTGCAAAAACCAAAACAATGAATATACAATTAACCATTTCCCTTTCTCTTTCAAACAGACACTACAAGAAGACTGACGGATTAACATTGGCAGTAGGGGACCCTCTGTCATTCAGACAAGAAAAATACTTCAATCAAGGTATAGTATAACAAGTACAAAAAGAAACACATATCCCATGTTTAGTGCCTGCCAATATCATAAGTCAAACAAAAAAATACAAGCCTCAATACAAATTACAGCAACACAAAAACACTACAGTTCAAGAAACTTTGCAAACACATATACAATTCACAAATAAACACACTTGCATAGAAAAAACAATTGTTAACACAACGCAAGACTAAAAAACAGGTGGCGGAAACAAAACAGGATAGCATACCAAACATTAGCAACATAGAGAAAACAAAAGTATTCTTCCTGTTTACTCTAGAACAACCTCTAACCATTACTCAGAAGCCAAATGGAGCATCACAAAAGTGGTGGACACAAAACAGGATAGTACAAAAAATCCCCACAACATATAGAAAAGTAACTAAACATCCCTGTTTACTGTCCAACAATCTCTAAACCTCACAAAAGAAGCCAAATTAAGCATACCAAAAGTGGCGGACGCTAAACAGGATACTACTGGAAAAAGTTCCAACATAGAGAAAATACAATTCATAGTCAGCTTTACTCTACAACAACCTTTAACCCTCAGCCACAAGCCAAATACAGCATCCCAAAAGTGGTGGACACAAAACAGGATAGTTTGTATATTAACATATACAAAATGGAAATAACATTAATGATTACTGTACAAAAAACTATAACTGTAACCCAGAACTAAAATCAAACAATTTTGAGGAGGCGCACAAAAAAAAGCATAGCATAACAAATCAGGATAACAGATACACTATAAAAAAAAAAAATCCTGTTTCATGCCAAACCAACTACTACAGTAAAAGAATAATACAATTACAACAGTGGTCTACACAAAACACCATACTAATCAATTACAGCCAGCGCTGTACACTTTCTCACACACTCTCAAATCAATAACATTTTACACACAAGAAACAAAACTAATATCAGAACACATTGCTTTGCAAAAAAATAAACTATGCTATTCATAAAAAATACATTATAATCAAATAACATTTATCTTTTTCTTTTACAACAGACACTGCGTCAAGACTCTCGCGCAAAGATTTCCAACAGCGGATCCAGGGATATTTATCTTGAAATCTCACTTCCAACAAGGTACAGTATAACAAGTATAAAAAGTGAAAACAAAATTAACATGTTTACTGTGCAACAATGTCAAGAGAAAAAACTAAATAAAACAACAACACACCAACAACAATAAGCCCCACAAATCACAAGCTTTCACAAAATATTACTGACACATTTCTCATTTACCTACTAATTAGCTTTTACCTACAACAACCTTTAACAGTAAACCCTAACTTCAATCTATCAAACAAAATGTGCCCAAGATAAAACAGCATAGTACAAGAAATAGTGAAAACACATCAAAAATTAAAATATAAATTCTCAGTTCAGAGCCCTAATGTACAATACTAAGCACAAAACCTAAATAGACACATAAAATAGAATACTACAACAAATACTACTAACACCTAACAAAGAACAATACAAACCTTCTTTTCACACCCACACACCATATAAGCCTCTAAGTAAAATAGAAGGGTACTATTACAACAATCACCTGCAGTACAAATTTCAAAGAGCAATATATTACTACCATTTTTTAGCCTCTACTATGCCTCTAAGCCAACCCTACAAACCTAAAAGATAAAAACTTGCGAACGACCAAAAAAAATAAAAAAAATAACACATACTCATTTAACACTATAAAGCTACTACATCTACAATGACCTATAATGCAATTACCTTGGTTCTGCTACGCCTCTAAGCCAAAAATTATAACCTACAAGATAAAAAGTAACAGCCAAAAAATAACACAGACTAATTTAACAATAGAAAGCAAGTTCATCTACAATGACCTATAATCACATACAAACAAAGTTAATTTAGAATCACAACAGTTTTGCAACAAAAACATTTTATAAACCAACATAACATCACAAACTAAACTAATGACACATTCTTTTCATTTCCAGATTAAGATGGCTGATAACGAGACCAAACAGGAAAAAATAAGACGTTAAGCTAGAGAACGAAACGAAAGATGGGCAAACCAGCAGACGCCGGAGCAGAAGCAAATTCGACGAGAAAAAGAACGGAAAAGACTTGCCACCAAAAGACTATCAGCTGAAAAAATAAAAACTACACCCAAAATAGCTACTTAAAAACAAAAGCATTTAGAACCTGTTCCTGAAACATCACATATCATTTCAAATGATGAATTACAAACTGAAACTGATATATGCTCTTCAAATTGTCCTTTACTCAAGTCTTTAGAAGTAGAGGTTCATAATTGTGGTGACATGAATATTCTCTGTCAGTTTTGTGAGGCTTATCATTTTATACAGGAAAGACCCAGAGATGGACAGTTCATTAGTTGCTGTCAAAAAGGCAAGGTAAAACTTCCAGAAAGACAACAATTCCCAACATATTTACAAAACATTATGACTGAACCTACTTTTCCAAACTACAAAAATTTCAAAACAAACATAAGATCATACAATAGTGCCATATCCTTTGCATCTATGGGGGCAACATTAGCTGCTAATGTACCAGGACATGGTCCTTACTGCTTTAAAGTCCAAGGCCAAATTTACCATCGTAATTCCCATTTACATCCAGAGGAAGGAGAGCAAAGAAAATTTGCTCAACTATATGTACTAGATACAATGGAAGCTGTTGACCAACGTATGCAGCTGCAAGAAAATCAAAAATGCTTACCCAGTATTTTTATAGAGCTAGAAAAAATTATGGCCAATAACCCCTACACTCAAGCTTATAAAAAATTGGCAGAAGTAGAAAAGGAACAACAACTTCATGCAGAAAGACATCAATTACCAAGCCCAAAGGTCAATATGGTGCTTAAAAGAGATAGACATACTGATAAACGCTGTTATAATTTGCCAACATCAAATGAGGTTGCAATGGTGTTTCAAAATGATGAAGGAGAACCACCATTTCGAAGAGACATTAGAATATATCCCAGAAATGAGGAGCAACCATTCATTAATATCAGTATCTTAAGTACTAATTTAGGTCCAATGACATATCCCATATTTTTCCCACACAGAGAAGCAGGCTGGCAAACAAAATTAACCCTTCCCAGTCTGAATGCGAAATAATTTTTCCATGCTTGAATTTAAAGTAGCTCAAATTGCCATTCGAAATACATGTAATCCAATTTTATGTGGTGGAAAACTAGCACAACAATGGATTATTGATTCCTATTTGAAAGTTGAGGCCAATAATTTAAACTTCATAAAATATCAACAAGATAAACTACGTGTAGAACAGTATTGTGGATTAATGGATTATGTCACTGAGGTTGCTACAAGCAGAGACATGACAGCTGGCAAAGCCATCATTTTACCATCTTCTTTCCAGGGATCTCCTTGCAATATGCGACAAAGATACAATGATGCCATGGCTATTGTCACCAAATTTGGGAAAACAGATTTATTTATTACATTTACATGTAATCCCCAATGGCCAGAGATTACACAAAATTTACTTCTTGGCCAAACTGCTTCCGATAGACCAGATATAGTAGCCAGAGTTTTCAAAATTAAATTAAATGAATTAATACGTGACATCACTATAACTCAGTTATTTGGCATATGTCTTGCTTATGTTTATACAATTGAATTTAAAAAAAGAGGCCTTCCACATGCACATCTTCAGATAATTCTTCAAGAAAAAGATAAATTAGATACTGGTGACAAAGTGGATTCAGTAATTGTTGCTGAACTACCAGATCCAGAACTGGTAGACTATATGAGATGGTAATTCATAGGATGATTCATGGACCCTGGAGATCTTAATCCACAATCACCATGTGTGGAAAATAAGAAATGTACAAAAGAATTTCCAAAAGATTGTAGAGACAAAACTTATGCCAATTGTGATGGCTATCCATTATATAGAAGAAGAGAGCGAGATAGTACCATTATTCAGGGCAAAAACATCGACAATAGATATGTAGTACCATACAATCCACATTTACTTATGAAGTATAATGCACACATTAATGTAGAAGCCTGCACTTCCATCAAATCCATTAATTATGTCTACAAATATATTTACAAAGGCTATGATGCAGCTACTGTAGTTGTCAAAAGTGCAGACAACACCGAAAGCACTGAGTTACTACATGATGAACTTACATCTCATGTATATGCTCACTATGTCAGTGTGCCAGAAGCTATATGGCGGCTTTTAAAATTTAAAATGCACGATAGATCACATGCAGTATATAGATTAGCAGTACATTTGCCACAAAGACATTTTGTGTATTTCCATGCTGGAAATGAAACTAATGCATTGGCACAAAGTGAGCATAGTCACACTACACTAACTGCATGGGTTCAATTAAATTCTACAGATTCACAGGCAACACAATTCTTATATATTGAAATTCCATATCATTATGTTTTTGTTAATGGATTATGGAGACCAAGAAAAAACAGAGGAAATAAAATAATACCAAGAATTTACACGGTCAGTCCAAGAGACCTTGAACGTTTCTGCTTACGACTACTACTTTTAAATGTTATTGGTGCACAAAGTTTTGAACACTTAAGAACTGTTAATGACATAGTATATGAATCCTTTCATTTAGCTGCCAGACATAGAAACTTACCAGCTGATGATACAGAATGGGAAAGATGTATAGAAGAAGCAGCACTATGTAAAATGCCACGGCAGATGAGGGAACAATTTGCATTCATTTGGATCTTCTCAAATGCTCCAAATGCATTAGCTTTGTGGGACACATTTAAAAGTAATATCAACTCAAGCACAATATAAAAATTAAGAAAAATTACAGACAACCGTCCGTTTCTTTCAAAAAATCATTATTACGCCACCAAAATTAGTTTTACACCACCAATATTTCCATATTAAACTCCATATAATGGCAAAACACATAGAGAACAGTGGTTACACATCGCGGACCAACTTTAAGGTCTTGCGTTCTCTTTTTAGAGAACTACTTTTCCACAGAGGAAACTCTATGTGCCATTTTAAACAATTACTACACCAACAAGGTCGACCATTGAAAAATAACAATAAATAAATAATTCAGTCATAATCCATGGAAGTACTGTTTATTGATGATTAGCCCCACAAAACATTTTCCTTGCATTATTTGAAAAAATTCTGTTCAAAGGTTAATTAACTATATTATTGTTTATAACGTTACAAGTTTGACAAAAAATACTTTAGAGTTCCTTACTTAGACATATTACAAAGTTCATGTTAAGAGCACAAGCCCGTTTTCAGGCACAATGTAAATATTGTCTTTCATGTTAAACATTGATCCAGGGAGTAATCCGATCGCCAGTTAATGGGATCAGGAAGGAAATATTTTTTTTCCCGCTTTGATACAATTGGCTACGTTTCAAAGAAGGGTTTTACTGTTTGCCTTCCTCTGGATTAAATGTATATTTAAGTTAACAGTTCTTGAGCTACAAGTTCCATGTTAAAAAAACATTACCTCAAGTTTACAATACTGATTAGTCTAAAGTTCAGCTGTTCTTACATTCAAATGTTAACACTTTTACTACAAACTCTTTAACAGTTACTCAACAAGAAAAGAAAATGTTACAAAAATAAACATGTTTAATATAAGAATTGTACTTATTTCGACATAACTAAAAGCTTACAAGTCTCAAATACGTATATTACTAACTAAACAAATTTACAAACATACACATCTCATTTCTGTCATTTTTTGATGGACAAGTCGCTAGTAATACATATAATGCTGAGGTGAGCACCTATACCAAAAAGCCTCATATATTGTAAGCATTATAGTAACACTCATACTAGCTCATATATGGAATCATGCAGGAGGAAACTAAAAAATCCTCGACTCTTGAGGCTTACCTTTGTGTAGGTCAAGGTGATATATGTGCTTGTTATAATAGGTGCCCACTCTTCTGCAGAAGTAGAAAAAATTTAAAAGGCTTTTATTTTATTTCTTTTTTTCTTCTATTATTTAGCTGAAAGATTGAGTTGTCAGAATTCAGAGTCCTACATCACAACCTCAGTTACTTGCTTTACCAGCCCACAGGTTGAACATGGGGAGACCAGTTAGCCTCCTCTGATTTTATGCCATTGCATTATTTGTCCTCGAATTTGAGGAAAGACATAGTAGAGGGTAAAGAGTTTAAGTTTTTTTTAGTTTGTTTGGTCTACACCTGTTCAACTGTTACTTAAAGTTTTTTTTTTTTTTTTTTATCTGGCTCATGTTGTTCACAGACTCCCATCACTGGTGATATCTTTTTCATGAATATTTGCCTTTTTAGCTTCTGATCCCTGTAACCCAAAATCTCACATACAATTCAAAAGCAGCAGCAACTTTGGCTTTCTTTGGGTTCCTTTGGCCTTCAGAATTCACCACATCACAATCATAACCTATTTTCCTTACTAAGAATGTTATCAGATTACTCACACTACGTTCAACCACACTAGCGCCACAGTGTTCATATGACTTACTTTCCTATTAGCATGCCTATAGGGGCGTAGTACCCGGCACACCACCACACCACTGCTACTAAGGTGAGAGGCCCGAGCACACTACACACACGTATATACAGTATATATATATATATATATATATATATATATATATATATATATTTATACACACCACACACACACACATTTATATATATACAACACACACAGTACCAAAGGAATAAAGTTTTATTGTGCAATATTAATACGTCCCCTACAGATGAGCGCCTGTAGGCACCTGCCTAACATCCCTAATGAGTGATCCGGCCCTGTCTGCTTTAAAAGCCAAAAATGCAATTTGCTATGCTATTTTATATATGAAGATTTTTTTTTGTTGCTCCAAAAAAAAAAAAAGTATTACCAATCCAACTTGATTTTCATTTGCAGATGGAAAGCAATTGTTTACAGACACTCAGGATAAAAATCCCATCTTGTGTGGCAGTAATTCACGCTTGAGGGACCCTTGTTGTAGAAGAGCATGTTCATGTGATTTGTACCCAGCTGTTTAGAATTGACTGCAAGGATGGGATTTGCCTACATGCCGAGTGACATCTATCAAGGTAAAACTGGGCTCAGGCTGTGTTGTATTGTTTTATAGTTGCCACTAATTAGTTCAGGTGGCACAAGTACAAGTTATCCCATGAGACAAAATTACAAAAGCAGAAAATCAATGTAGTGTCAAGCTGTGTATTTGCTCTGTGGAAGGTTGTATGCTCTAAGGACTAGGGACTTCCTTGTGATTCAGTATGTACAATAGCATTTTGTTGTATTTACTGTACCCCTAGTATAGAGAACAGTGAGAAGTGTTGGCACAATATAAAAATATTAAAAATACAAAGACCTAAATCTTTTGTTTTCTTATTGTAATGCAGTCTGTGGCATAAATTCAGCCATATTAGCAAATATTAAAATGTGACCCTAGCAGAGGTTTAAAATGGCCTTTCCTGCATGTACCTTCTGATTAGGTCAACAGAGTCCAGGCCTAGGGTAGGCCATTTTTAGGAGCAACAAATTGCTGGTGCAGTTCCATAGAATAGTGTGTTCATATGCACAAACATGATCATGGCAAACAGCAGTCTCAGTTCCTGACAAATAGATGGAGAGTAAGTGGAAGAGACAGGGAAGATGTGGAAGTGTCTCCAAGACATCTGCAGATGGTGACTACAGCCATGAAATTAAAAGTTGCTGGGAAAGTAGGCTATGGCAAGTCTGTACAAGCTATTCAACAGTAAAGATATTACACTGCCAACAAAAGGTCAGCATAGATAGAACTATGGTATTCCTGGTCATAACATATGGATGTAAAAGCTGGACAATACAGAAGGCTGAACGCCAGAGAATTGACATCTTTGAATTTGGGAGCTGGAGAAAACTGTTTAGAGTGATTTGGGCTGCAAGAAGATCCAATCAATTAATATTACAGGAAATCAAGTCAAACTGTCAACTGCAAGGTTTGATCAGGAGGCTAAGCTCAAGTATACTGGCCATACAATTAAAAGGCATTTGCTTGTGGGAAGGCAATCTAGGGCAAGTCTGTACAAGCTATTAAAAAGTAAAGATATTACACTGCCATCAAAGGTCAGCATAGTTAGAACTATGGTATTTCCAGTAATAACATATGGATGTGAGAGCTGGACAATACAGAAGGCCGAACGCCAGAGAATTGTCGCCTTTGAATTGTGATGCTGGAGAAAACTGTTTAGAGTCATTTGGGCTGTAAGAAGATCCAATCAATGAATACTACAGGAAACTGAGTCAAACTGTGAACAGGAGGCTAAAGATCAAGTTTCTGGCCATATCATAAGAAGACATGATTCCCTAGTGAATAGCGGAAAGATTGAAGGCACACAAAGAAGGGAATGATAGAGGCAGAGATGGATAGATGAGATCACCGAAGCATTGAACATGACCTTGAGGGAGCTCAGAGGGGCAGTGGCTGGCATGCTGTGGTACATAAGTTTACTGAGAGTTGGATACAACTGAACAACAATAATGCATAAACATGTTTATGTGCATGGCATTTGTCTGTAACACAATCTAAATAGCAGAAGGCCCCTATTAGCTACTTTCTGTGTTGCCTGTGCTGAATCTGCAATTGACCTGCCCTGTGTCTTGAGCAAAAACAAGATTTTAAAGGATCACTGTATGGCTATATTAATAGGATGCTCTTATAAAGAAGCTGACTTAATAATGTAAAATTAATTTTATTTTTTAGCTTTTGCATTAAATTTTGCAGTTGGCAGCAGACCTTGTCCCTTTGTGACTTTCAGGAATGGGAGCTCTTATTGATCCAGACAACATCTTCTATTTAACACTGTAAATAATCAAAAAGGCAGATCTTCTAAATCTAAAGTTTAAAAACGCATTAATTGCATTCATAGCTGCTAATATTTTTACTGTGTTGCATATTATACAAGCTTTTTCCAATACTACAATGGTCATTTAAGCCCACAGAAACGTAATGTGCATGCAAGCAAATAAATGTAGCACACAATGTATATGGTTGACCATATGTAGGAATCAAAATATTACTATTAATGTAGTCAAGAAGAAGGTGGTATTCTTATTGTAAATTTGACATCCAAGATACAACAAAGGGTTATATATCCATAGAGGTGAAGAGGTTATTAGAACATATTTACTAGGAAAAGGCATAAGACTAAGCCAATGATAAAATAAATACATGAAATATATAAATATCTTTAGAATAAATAGTGTTGATAGGAAATGGACAGAGAGCAAACAGAGCTCAGAGGGAGGACAGAGAGAGAGAGAGAGAGAGAGGGTGCACACAGAGAGACACAGTGAACAGAGACAAGATTTATTTTGTGTGTCTAATCCTTTAATAACAAAAAAACATGACTGCTTCCATTAAAGCTACATTGAATATAATAGTTCAACATTAAAGGTTGTATTTACATATTTTAAATGTTTTCCATGCAGCCCATTATCAAGTGATGCTCTTCATGAGAGCATACAGTATCAGAGCTAGTGAATGGATGACCCCAATGCAAAAAAAAATGTTAGCCCAACGCCCAGATGCTAAGTCCCTCAATTATATCTTTGTGCCTCCCCTAATGCCACTTGGAAAAGTCGCATGCCAAAAGAGGCTCCGTTCCCCCCAAGATCTCCCTCCATCAGGATCTGGCCCCGCCAAGACCGCTTCTAAAGCAACCACCTCTCCCAGCCATTGGCCCATCTAAATAGTGCCAAGAGCCCTTCCCAAAGCAGCTCTACCCCAAGACTTCTTCCCAAAGTATATCCCCCCCCCCGACACCATCCCAAAGCAGTTTCCTCTCCCCCTGATTATTCCCAAAACAGATTCCCCTCCCTTTCCCAAAGCAAATTGCTTTTCCCAGATCCCTTCACAAAGCAGACTCCTGCACTGCCCCAGATTCCCTTCCCCCAAAGTACTTCCTAAAGCAGATACCCTTTCTCCATGACCCAATCCACAGTCATTTCTACCCCCCCTGACATTTTGCCAATGCATATTCCCCTCCCCAGACAGCTTCCCAAAATAGATTCCACTCTCTCAGACCCCTTGCCAAAGCAGATCCACTATTACGTTCTTCCTACTTCTCCTGCATTTCCCATGGTCTTGTAGATACATCCCCCATTTCTGGAACCTGCAGCCTATTAGGCTCTACTTTACCAAAAAAATAAAAAAGACTGGAAGTCTAAGGGGCACCAGCAGTGAATGACCTTGGTGTATTGCACCACCTGCACCGGTGGTAGCTCTTCCCCTGAGAGCATACTATAAATATGACACATCAGTGGTTCTATAACTACTCTTTGGAGATAATGCAGTATATCATTATATACATTTAACACTATGTTCACTAGGAAATAGAGCATTATATTTTTTAACTAAAAAGCTTCTGAACTAGGGCTCAATTACATGGAAATCTTAAAAGGTATAAAGCTCACATAGGTCCAGATGAAGCTATTATTTGCTGCCCATAACAAACCCATTATGATTAAACTCTAACAAGTCATCACTACGTGTGAACTGTTCCCTGCAGTTAAAACTTTACATGCAAAGAGAACACTTACAAAACACTTAAGAAGTTAAAAGTTTTCGTAGAAACCCAGTAGCAGAATAAAACAGCCTCAAGAAGCATTTTGCATAACCCTAACACAATCCTACACATCTTAAAGCACTAAAGAAATATTTCTAATGGTTAACCCAGCCCTCTACCACAATAAATACTAAAGAACAATGAACTACATCACATTATCTATTATAGATACATGCTCACACAATTAAACACTGATAACCAATGAATGCTATATCACACCTGGTTAGTACAGAGCCCCAGGGGTTATTGCCTACCCACCTGCCCTAAAAATATATTTACAAACCTCCTCAACATCAATTTTGTCTTAGCTATCACAGCACGGCATAGCCAACATTTGCGCAGGAAGCACATAACTTCATAGACTCCATGCTTTTTTAACTTTACTGTGTTGATTGACTCTAACTAACTGCTTCATACTCATATAGCCATTTACATGTACATGTGAGGGCAATTGTGAGTCTTGTAAGCTATTTTTCCTAACGTACAACCCCCCTGGCCTGCGTGACCCAGCGGAGCCTGTGCACTCGTGATTGGTGGGAGGCAGGACAAGGGACTTCCGCCCGTTTCGCGGGCTTCCTCCTCACTCTGCGTTGGCCATTGCACAGATTCCCTACCTCCCTCCCCTTTTAGTTGGTAGTTAATTTGAAAAAAAAAAAATATATATATACATACATAATAATATTGTATAGTGGAAGAGGGTAAGGTTGGTAGAGCTCAGTTCAGGGTGTTAAGCTATTAAAAAAGCGGATAAAGGGAATTTAGGGATTCTAGGACAGGACGTATGTTATGTGAATGCTTTTAGTCGGCGAGAGGTGAGCCGCCCGGCCCACGGGCTTAAGTGGACGTTGCCCTGCCTCATGGGCGTGCTTAGAAAAGCACTGAGAGTCTCTGGGCGCTGGCCCAGGGCGTGAGGTTACTGACCGGACCGGGCTCCTCCTCCAGGATGTTTAATTAAGCTGTGATGTAATAATGTTAATTATGTTAATTGGTTGTTGGAATTTGGTTGCTTTAATAAAGCTGTGGCCCATAACTTTTCCCAAGAAACATTTGGTCAGTGTGCTTATTTAACTAAACGCCTAATGGATCTTGCTGGGGTCATGGTTATGAATGTTTAAGTTCCTACTTGAGTTAACCTGTTGTAACAATATAATAGCTTAGTAAGTTCTGCATGTAATCAATCCACTAGTCTGTTGCACTGAAGTTTTCCCTCTACCCTGCAACAGATCTCGTAGCATTAGCTATGTCACTAACTAGCTCTGCCTAGGAAAATGACATGCAAATTTGATTCAGTGCAGTCTTTCACACCTCATACAGTATGTATTGAAGCAAAACTTTGCATAAACATTTATTCATGGCTCACCATAGCACTTAACCAACGTAAGCAAATGAAGCACCTTCTGTGTCCCATGCTAATCCTGAATAGGATGCACATTATTGATCTATAGTTCCTGGCAGTGATCTATCACTAGGAAATTGAGTTAAATCATTGCTGTTGAAAAGAAGCATTACTAATTAGCTGATATCTCCAAATAGCTCTTGAGCTGAATTAATTCTTGCTCTTAGATTTCATGTTTTATTAATGTTGTGGTCCAATTTGCAATAAAGTCAGTGTGTAATGAGGACTTATGCATTTAATATTGATTGTAATACCAACTGGTGACAGTTATATGGCGCTTTGCAAGACAGTAAGACAAGTCATAAATAGAACATATGAAAAGGTATGTATAATTGATATCATTATTTGGGAGAAAAATATAGAGGTAAAAAATTGCAGATTGTAGCATTTGAATAGGAGATTAAAATTATTTCATTGTTCCCATGGAGATAAATATGAGTATTCTTCTTGGAACGCTCCTTAATATGACATGTTATGTCATTTTTCATACCAGATGATGAGATTTAAATGGAGAATACAGGTTCTTGATTGCTATGAGGATTGCATGTTGGGTTCATTTTTAATGTTTTTTTTTTTTCTGTATTGTAGGATTACAGGCTGCAGTTTAATGAAGTGAGTAGAACAGATTTACAAACCGATCAGAAAAACTGTGAGTCCTTAAAGCTGCATTTCAGGGATTAGAAGGGGTTGGTAATGGGAACTGGGATCAGAAATTCCTGGCTTAAAAGCAGAATCAGATATAGCAAGTGGAAATACCCAATTTATAGCCATTATGTTTAACTTTATCACCCTGTTTTATTTACTAGCATCCCTGTATGTATATTTTTAACTGTACATTTCCATAACTAAAAGTGTTGAATTATCATCTGCACATAGGTTCTTGAAAATATTTTCCTCATAGAAGTAGTGATATATAAACACTTCTATTAGCATCTCCAGCAAAGGCACCAAGAGGAACTGGGAGGGTAGGGGCGACAAATCCACATAAAGTCTCAAAAATCAAAGTTTTAAATCACATTGCATTTGTGTTTTCCATTCTGTTAAATTAAATCCTAAAAAAATGGAAAATTGTGATCATGTAAAAGAAGCCTTTGCTAGTTCTCCTATAAAATCCATCTGTACTGTTGCCAGACAGTTACAGCTACCACGTTCAACAGTGCACATAGCCCTATGCAAGAAACAAAACTTCAATATCTGCTCCTCATTGTGTAATAATTACCACAGATTTATCTTTTCATTTGCTTTTGTAATACATATATTAAATTGTAAAGAGACTTTATGGACGCCCAGTATAAAGGCAGTACAATGCAAAAGAAGATATAATTTGGTGTATTTGTAATTTGCTAGAGTGACTACAATTCACTAGTAGTGGCAGGAGGAGCTTGAGTAAAATGTGTAAATATTTTTTATATATATTTTTTTTTTTCTTCTTCTATGTATATATATATATATATATATATATATATATATATATATAGTAAATAAATACTACATCTGCGTTCACATTTAAATGTCTAAAACAAGTTAAAAAACCAGCTCAGAGTTCCGAGAAAAGCAGTTATTACACTGCATTCTGGGAAACTGAGCTGGGACATGCAAACGTGCCCATAAATGCCTCGGTCCTCAATCCATAGCCATTATCAAACATGGCTTCCTTTAAGCTTATGCATGCTGTATTACACAGCTTTAATGCAAAGCCAATGTTGGATTAAACACAAGCTGAGTATCCTATCCATGTACAGCTGTTTCAAGCTTACTGGCTATCATCAGCATGGAGTGGGATCTCAGCCTGTGTTGTGAACCTTATAAGTAGTTAGTTCACCACAACAATCATTTATAATATGGTGGGCAAAAGAGCAATAGAAGCCCTCCACCGTACAGTAGTACAGTAAATAAATAGTACATCTGTATTCACATTTGAATGTCTAAAACAAGTTAAAAAACATGCTTACATATATATATATATATATATATATATATATATATATATATATATATATATATATATATATATATATTAGTGGGACCTTGGTTCACGTCCTTAATGACACAGGCTGCACTTGGGCTCTAGTACAGACTATTCCTGGGCTCTTGTAGGCAATGTTACACAATGGTTCTGACCTTTATTCCACTTCCTGAGCGGCGTCACGTCTGGTTCTGGATTTAAATAGATCTCTATATAAACTAAATTTTGGGTATTTAATATCATGCAGCATAAAAGCATACAAAAAATAAATAATAAACAGATTCTCAATTATTAAGTTGCTT
Source organism: Discoglossus pictus (assembly GCA_027410445.1). NCBI lineage: Eukaryota > Metazoa > Chordata > Amphibia > Anura > Alytidae > Discoglossus > Discoglossus pictus. The sequence goes on along the minus strand of CM050163.1, from coordinate 432,990,580 downwards.
TATTAAAATTTTATAAAGATATATGAAATTAAAAATGCATTCTTTGATCAGTTTCATACCAAATAACATTAGTGTGTATGTATTTTAGTAGTGTTCCTTTTGAGTTGCCTATTTTCTATTAACAAAAAATAAATTTAATTCAAGCTTTTTTTGTTACTTTTTCTATAAAATAGGGGCCTCAATATATATATCTATTAAAATAGGGTATGCTTGTAAAATACAGTGCACTGAGGAAGAAAGTTGGAAAAAATGAGAATTCAGGGCTGAGTGTAAAAAAGAAATGACTGAAGTCACTGAAGTATGGATTAGTCTTCCAGAAAAAGTATTAGGGATTTATCAATAATTGTCGGATTTGTCAGGCTGGAAATGTATTGGGCTCCCTTGCAGCATCCAACCACATGATGGAAAATCATGGCCTGAATGCTAAAGCTTCCATGTCACATCTGTGAAGGGTGTTTGAATGTTGGTTTTACTGCTTTCATAATCATTTTAGTTTTCAAGCCAGCAGCACGTATAGGTTTTGTGCTGCTCTAGGCTTTTTCATAGATTAGAAAAACCAAACCTCCATCCCTCCGCAACACATGCACAGACACCCCAGTTACTACTTCCATTCTCCCTATTTTGTCTTCATCCGAAGATATTCACAAACATATTTACAAAAGAACAAACATATATTTGTTTATTTATACATACAAGAATTTGTGTACAGTTACATATAGAAATGACACTGCTTATAGACATGCTATGGCAAGTTATGGCAACTTGAGGACAATTAGTTGCCCAAGACCATTGGTCTAGGCAGAAAGATACCACTGGCCCCAATTTAGATGAACAAAATACAATTTTTAGTTTGTGGCAGTGCTAGATCACATACAAAGCACTGTTGCCATCCTGTACTTTTTATGTAAACCCTCCACAGCCCCAAACTTTACAGTGTATTGTGTTTATCATAATTACAAACAAAGGGCCTCATTCAATTGCGATTTGACCAACTGAACAGGGCTCTTTTTTTACAGAAGTTTTTAGTTAGTGAACTTCTATCCAAAAGCAAGGTCTTCACTAACTAAAAACTTCTGTAAAAAATATATTCTCTGTGCTTATATAGAGCTCTATTCAATTGACCAAATCGCAATTGAATGAGGCCCATATTCTGCAAAAAAATTTCTCCCATCTGTCTTGCTTTTTCTTCCATTGCTCTCACTTTCTTAATCTTGCTTAGTGCCCTCTACCTGTTCCTTCAACACACCTGCCATACTGTTATTTTTCAGCTCACTGTAACTCAGCAAATATTCATTGCATTAAGGAATCTTGTCACTTAGGAAGTCTGATATCTGATAATCAGTAGCAACAATGTTCTCATTAATAGTGTGCTTTATTTAAATATATAATTTGTTTGAGTAATACTATTTCTGAAATGTGGCCCCTCTTGTGAAAAGATTGGGTATCCATGTTTTAAAACCATGATTGTATATAGATAGATAGATAGATAGATAGATAAATAGATAGATACAGTGGCGGCTCGTGACTTTCCAACATGGTGGGGCGGAAAACAGAAACCTGGCCCCTCCCCTTACTTTGACTCCACCCAACAGTATGAACCCCTACCCATCACACCATGTTACCACAACATGTATAGACCCTGCCTAGTGACATAGTCTCCACCCACAAATGTGATCCCATAGAGAAAGACAGGGATAGAGATGGAGAGGGGGGATAGTGAGAGAGGTGGATAGAGAGGTAAAGAGAGGGATAGAGAGAGAAGGATAGAGAGAGAGGAAGGGATATAGAGAGGGGAAGGGATAGAAAGTTAGAAAGATAGATTATATGCCTCTTTTTCTATCCATCTCTATCCATCTCTCCTTCTATCGCTCTCCTCCCTCCCTCAATAGCCCCCCCCCCCCCCCTCCATCTCCATACCTCTCCATCTATCACTCTGAGCCTAGGTCAGGTATTTTATGACTAAGCCAATAATGATACAAGTAGATACGATGATAGCAGCAAATATACTGAGTCAATATTTTGTAGAGCCACCTTTTGCAGCAATCACAGCTCCAAGTCACTTTGGATAAGTCTCTATGAGCTTGCCATATCTTACCACTGGGATTTTTACCCATTCCTCCTTGCAAAACTGCTCCAGCTCCTTAAAGTTACCTTAGGTCAGGGTTACCTTAGGTCCCTATGCTGCCTCTCTGATTAATGCCCTCCTTGCCCGGTGCGTGAGTTTTGGTGGGCGGCCGTCTCTTGGCCGGTTTGCTGTTGTGCCACGTTCTTTCCATTTGGTTATGATAGATTTGATGGTGCTCCTGAGGATCATCAAAGATTTGGATATTTTTTTATAACCCAACCCTGACTTGTACTTCTCAACAACATTGTCCCTTACTTGTTTGGAGAGTTCCTTGGTCTTCATGGCGGGTGTTGTAGCCTTTGGGGCTTTTCAAAAAAGGTGTGTATATGTAATGAAGGATCATGTGACACTTAGATTGCACACAGGTGGACATCATTTCACTAATTATGTGACTTAACAAAACATTAAACATAAGGCTGTAATGTAACAAAATAGGTAAAAAGTCAAGGGGGTGAATACTTTTGATATATATATATATATATTGTGATATCTCTGCTGTCACACTCAGGGTTTGTGCCCCTTGTATCCAGCACCACAATGTAATACTCAGGAGCCCTTTTTAAAAAAACAAAGGTTGTATTTATTTTCTTCCAACAAAATAACATAAACGTTGCAAAACAAAAGTCTAGCTTCAACTAGCGGCAGTTCCCTCACTGTCCAAAATAATGTCCCAACAAAATAAAGTATTTAAAACGTGATGGATTTGAAGTATCCCTTGTTGCAGGAGAATTCCATAGATGACTCTGGAGCCCTATGTCCAGCTCAGACTGAGCTCTCTGTGCTGGGGGCTAATCAGATCTTTAAAGGTAGTACCCAGCTGGTCCTGATTAGACAGTTGTGTTAACCCTGTCATCCCCTGGTGGACACTGGGCTTGGCTCAGCCTGTCTCCAACGCATACATTATCTATGACTCTGTTACAATATACACACATTATAAATATCTTACACATCCAAAAAGAGATCTCCCCCAAAAGTAAGTATACCCTCTCCTTATAAATACATATGGACATAGAGACTAAGAAACAGGACCCCTTCTGGATCGCTACCTTGTCATGGCTTCTTACTTCAATGAAGCTGTGAGCTATATCATGAAGGGTCACCCAAGTTGGGCAGGTCATTTTAAAGAGGTCAGACAAAATGCAGTCCACTGGAGTAGAAACTGGCAACCTAAGATACTGATCTTTGCCATGAAAACCATATGGATAAGCACAACCAGAAACACAGACAGATGTACCTGGTGTGCTCCATCCATATGGTCACTGAGAGTCAGACACGACTGAAGGACAGAACAACAACAACAAGACACAGAAAGGGATATGGACTCACCTGAGCTCAGCAGCTGTGTCTGTCTGGAATAGGTCAGGGTGGTGACAGACAGTTCACAAGCTTGGTGAGTGGAGCATGGTAATCAAAATCAATAAGACCAGAAAATTGAGAAAACTGAAGCTTTACATGCAGCTCCCTCTATCTGCATGCACTGTGAGCTGGGAGTTTTTTTTTCATAAATCTTTATTGAGATTGCACCAATGTATTCACTTCCAGGGGGACTGTGAGCGCTGCAGTCCCTGTATGATACAGGACTTTTCCTTCCCGGACATTATGATTGGGTGATGCTGTGTTTGACAGACAGGATCAGTACTATCAGTTTAGAGCACAGTTTGGGAATAGACAGCATTGTGACTGTATTACTAGGCAAGTCACCAGCAGGGGGCTAGATGTTATAAGTCAGTGTGTTTAACTACAGCACAGAGGGTTTTGAAATTTAAAGTGACAGCAACAGCTATTAAAAAACAGAATATTGAACATGATAAAACATTTTTTTATTTTTTTATTATATAAATTATACTATTAAGTAAGTGATGGAGGATTAAGTCAGTGCATTAATTTTGGGAGGGCGGTTGCCCATTTGCACCAGCCCCTAGATAGATATATAAATACAGTATATTGTTTATATTTCATTATTTCATGATTTGAGGAGTCAAGTTGTACTCAAGTTCATTGTCTTTATTACAATTCTAGAAAAAAAACAGTGAAGCCTCACCCTAAATGGCAGACATTACTACAAATTGGCCACCTATCGACCAGTGTCTGTCTTAACAGCACATTAGCTATTATCACATATTGGGTATTATGTATCAACATTCTCCAGCTGTACAGTTAAGTTAAAAGTGTTAAAATTAGAAGGAAATTAATCAAAGGGAAAAAAAATTCTTATTGCAAACAGTTTTGTGTGTTCTGTTTATTTTCAGATACACAGTTGTAATGCTATCTCGCACAGTCCTATTAAAAACCCGCCATATAAATTGTAAATACTCTTCTGATTTATATTGTTTATGCATCTCTTGATTAGTTTTTACAGTTGCTGTGCAGTACGGTCTACTTATGTATGCAAATATATTCAAATGACTGACATCCTGCTAAACTGCACAATTCTCATTACAACCATTCATATATGACAAAACCGCTGTGCATCACCATCACTGAACTCTGAAAATAGTAAAGTCAAGGCACTTGCACAGATGCATGCGGCATATTAAAACATACAAAACAGAAAATTCAGGGGAATGACAAAGACACTTATACTGTATTAGCCAAAATGGAAGATTTGGTGAGATGGGTGCAGGTAGCTATTTAAAAACCATGGTAGTAAAAAATCAGAGATGTTATATTGGTATTTATTGTACATTTGGAAGCCCCCCAGAAATGCTCCACTCATTTGCGGCACTCTACATAACATATAACATTTGTAATATACAGTACTTTGTTTAAAAAGTGTGTAAAATAAAGAATTTTAAGCTTTTAAAGGACTTCTGTAGCCAGGTTCTTTGTACATGATATTTTGAATAACTAAACGTGATAATGGGCATATTGTAATCAGAAATGTAAAAAAATAAGCATACATTTTTTTACTTTTATTCATTACTGCAGGCTTCCATTTTCTTTACCAATCTTGTTTCTGGCTAGTTCTGTCTCAACAGGATGTGCCAATGTAAACTAATGGCGTTTGCAGTTGTTACTGCCATATTCCTATTGGGCAGATAGAGATTCCACTCTATTTTTAAACTCTCCTCCCAGCTCGGGAAGTAGGATTTGTTGTTTCTGTTTAGTAGTTGTCACGATCTGCTACTTCAATTGGACTTGGTAAGAACCTAGTTCAAACCTATCCAGCAGAATCGTGCAGTCCTTGTACATCTCTGATAGCAGAAGATGAACCATACACAGGAACCACTCCCAGGCGATTGCTTCCACAGAACAGGATATCAGGAACACCATATAATCCCTTAGAATTAGGATTAATTCACAGACTGACACTTACACCTTGTTTATGTAAATACACACACAACTGTCATACATTTATTAATTATCAAATGTTATACAATTTTCTGGCACAAAGGCTGGCCAATCACAGTAAGCCCATCCCTAAATAACTGCCGGACCCTGCTTACTAGGAAACCCTGTACATCTGGTGAAGTCAGGCCTTAATCTCATCATGGTGATTGTAGTAATGATAACCCTTTGTTGTAATATTGAAGTGTGTGTACAAAGATTATCTATGAGACTACTGTCTTGGGCGTTTGCAATAGCCTGCAGAATATCTAATATGTTTTTTACAACAATTCCTATAACATGAAACATAATACATAAACCAACATACATACAGTATAACAGTAATCATATTTTACCCATAATCACTAAGAAATACATAACCATAATAATAAAAACAGGGTAACTCTGGCCAGTCAGGCCCAGGCAATGGTGTAAAACAGTCCAGTCAGGCCCTGGACATGACAGTAGTTCAGTAGTGTTCGACTATCCGTAACCTTATGGACCAAATAATGCCAGGCACATCTGTTAGGAAGTAGGATAATGGAAAAAAATAGAATTTCCACAGCAACATAATTGTTTAATACAGTGATACATTTTACATGTTGCCTATTTTCAAGTGAAGCATTTCAAAAGAGCATATTTTAAATATAAGAACACAGTGGATCTTTTATAGTTATGATTTATTTTGGGGGAGGGGATGCTTTTGAAGACCTAGGGAAGTTTTGATAACTCCCTGTGGCAGTGCTGGGCAACTCTGTTCTCTATATAAATATATATATATATATATATATATATATATATATATATATATATATATATATATATATACCGTATATACTCGAGTATAAGCCGAGTTTTTCAGCTTTTTTTAAGGCTAAAAAGGGCCCCCTGGGCTTATACTCGAGTCACTCTCCCCCCTGTCTCTCTAACCCCCCCGTGTCTCTCTACCCCCCCCGTGTCTCTCTACCCCCTGTGTCTCTCTAACCCCCCCGTGTCTCTTTCCCTCCCCCCTCCTTATCCTCAACCCCCCTCCTCATTCTAAACCCCCCTCCTCATTCTCAACCTCCCTCCTCATCCTAAACCCCCCTAAATACCTCCCCCTCTCCCTTTACCCTCACTTACCTGCTTCTGCTCCGGCCTCCGCTCCTTATTATCCCGGCGCGCATGTGACGTCACATGCGTGCCACGTCATTAGCAAATACTGGGTGGCGGCCCCCAGTATATGCTAATGACGTGACGTCACATGCGCGCCACTTCCTTAGCATATACCAGGTGCCGGCACCCAGTATATGCTAATGACGTGGCGCGCATGTGACGTCACGTCATTAGTATATAACAGGTGCCGGCACCCGGTATATGCTAATGACGTGGCGCGCATGTGACATCACGTCATTAGCATATAACAGGTGCCGGCACCCGGTATATGCTAATGACGTGGCGTGCATGTGACGTCACATGAGCACGGGTCAAGAAGGAGAGGAGGCGGGAGCAGAAGCAGGTAAGTGAGGGGAAAGGGAGAGGGGGAGGTATTTAGGGGGGTTTAGAATGAGGAGGGTGGTTTAGAATGAGGAGGGGGGTTGAGGAGGGGGGTTGAGGAGGGAGGTTGAGGAGGGGGGTTGAGGTTGAGGAGGGAGGTTGAGGAGGGGGTTGAGGAGGGGGTTTGAGGAGGGAGGTTGAGGAGGGGGGGTTGAGGTTGAGGAGGGAGGTTGAGGAGGGGTTGAGAATGGGGGGGGTTGAGGATGAGGATGGGGGGTTGAGGAGGGAGGATGAGGATGGGGGGTTTAGGAGGGAGGTTGAGGGGGGTTGTGGAGGGGGTTGAGGATGGGGGGTTGAGGAGGGAGGATGAGGAGGGAGGTTGAAGATGAGGAGGGAGGTTTAGGAGGGGGTTAAGGATGAGGAGGGGGTTGAGGATGAGGAGGGAGGTTGAGGATGAGGAGGGAGGTTGAGGAGGGGGGTTGAGGTTAAGGAGGGGGGTTGAGGAGGAGGTTGAGGATGGGGCTGAGGATGAGGAGGGAGGTTGAGGATGAGGAGGGAGGTTGAGGAGGGGGGTTGAGGCTGAGGAGGGAGGTTGAAGAGGGGGTTGAGGAGGGGGGGTTTAGGAGGGCGTTGAGGATGGGAGGGTTGAGGAGGGAGGATGAGGATGGGGGGGATGAGGAGGGAGGTTGAGGAGGGAGGATGAGGAGGGAGGTTGACAATGAGGAGGGAGGTTGAGGAGGGGGTTGAGGATGAGGAGGGAGGTTGAGGATGAGGAGGGGGTTGAGGATGAGGAGGGGGGTTGAGGTTGAGGAGGGGGGTTGAGGATGGGGAGTTTGAGGAGGGGGTTGAGGATGAGGGGGTTGAGGAGGGAGGTTGAGGATGAAGAGGGAGGATGAGGAGTGAGGTTGAGGGTGAGGAGGGGGGTTGAGGAGGGGGTTGAGGATGAGGAGGGTGGTTGAGGTTGAGGAGGGGGTTGAGGAGAGGGGGTTGAGGATGGGGGGTTAAGGACTGGGTTAAGGATGAGGGGGTTGAGGAGGAAGGTTGAGGATGAGGAGGGAGGATGAGGAGGGAGGTTGAGGATGAGGAGGGGGGTTGAGAAGGGTGATAAGGGAGGGGGGAAGAGACACAGGGAAGGGAGAGGGAGGAAGAGACAAAGGGAAGGGAGAGGGGAGAAGAGACAAGGGAGAGAGAGGGGGACACAGAGGGCTCAAGAGGGACACAGGGGGCAGCACATTTCCCACCCTCGGCTTATACTCGAGTCACTCATTTTACCCAGTATTTTGTGGTAAAATAGGTGCCTCTGCTTATACTCGGGACGGCTTATAGTCGAGTATATACGGTACATATATATATATATATATATATATATATATATATATATTTATATAGGTTGGCTGTTGTAGGTCTAGAGGGGCAAGAACTACAAGGGTGGGAATAAAAGTGGGAATCATTCTATAAAAATAATTAGTTTTTACCTAATTTCTTGGCAATAAGCATTTTAAAATTATGAAACCAAACCAGTATATATATATATATATATATATATATATATAAGGTCGTTGTGATTGTCCCGTATTCAAGTTGAATAATCAAAGTATTGTAGTATATGATGATACCTTTTTTATTGGACAAACATAATCATTTATTGTGACAAGCTTTCGCGAATTTACTTCTCTTTATCAAGTCTTGAGCAGTAAAGCTTGTCATAATAAATGAAAATGTTTGTCCAATAAAAAATGTATCACAATATACTGCAATACTCTGATTATTCAAGTAGATTACTGGACAATCACAAAGACCTCATATATATATATATATATATATATATATATATATATACTGGTTTGGTTTCATAATTTTGAAATGCTTATTGCCAAGATATGAAGTAAAAACAAATTATTTTGATAGAATGATTTCCACTTTTATTCCCACCCTTGTAGTTCTTGCCCCTCTAGACCTACAACAGCCAGCCTGTGAATTTGCTGGGAGGGGTGGGAGCAGAAAGAAACAAGGAACAACATAACTGAAAGCCCCTAGAGGCAACCTGAAAGCAGAAGAAAAAAAAGTGAGTACAATATAAAACCCTCTTCCTATGGGATGTCACACATTTCATTTCGCTCCATTTGTACTGTATAATTCTCCAGGATGGTGAAAAAGGTTACAGTGTACCTATAAATAAGATATAATGGTGTATATCAGGCAAAATAAATAGCTTCCCAATTCATCAAATGGCTGGTTTAGTGAAGAAGGGGAACCATTTAAACTCATCCATTAATATTTATTTTTGAGAGTTTGACAAAATATAGCTCAAATGAAAGTCCCCCTAATAATACTTTTTTGGTGTAATCATAGACTACATTTTTAATAACAGATCCATCATCTAGCTTTATCCTAACAAATACAAATCAAATAATCAGATACAGAAAAAGGTTATTGAAAGGTTTTCTTAACTGACATGACCCAATTTGAATAAATTATACACTTTTTCATGATCACTTAACATGAAGTGCTGACATCTTGTCGTTGTGGGCTTTGAATTACATAAATCAAATTTCCACATTAATTTGTTGTGTCTCCTTGATGACAAATAAGGTCAAGTTGTGGTAGATATGCTTAGTGTGGATTTCTGAAGGATGATTCCAGTCTATGATGTGACAGCAAAATTCCCATAATCAAACAATGTGGAAATCTCTGCATTATATTCCCCTGATACACAGTATAGAGTGCGTCCCACTGCATTATCAGCAGAAGTGAGCAGAGCGCTAGATATAAAAAAACAGGTTGTATTTGGTAGCCTCTATGATTGAAAAGATTACTTAGTAAAGTTGATTTGGTAATTAGACATCTGAATATCTGCAGGTTGAAAAGATGGCCTGGAAAACTACAGGAAAAACAAGTATGTTGTGAAGTTTTACAGTAAAGTTTATTTTTATAAACTTGTCCTTTCAAGCTAAAATGGTATAAAATGATAAAAGCTATTTCTTATTCTAAAAACTTGGCAAGAGGGATTATTAAAAGAAAGGTAACGTGCCTGGAATATTTGGGGTACAACTATTCATACAATATTCAGTTATCACCAAGAAATCATGTTATCTTAAGGGAAATATACCATGAAATTCACCTTGCCACAATTGTAAGTAGACTGGTAAAATGGTTACACCCACAAGAAAAAAATAGATATAAGTTATAGTAAATTCATGAGTATCTATTTGGAGGGTAACTTTCCAAATTGCCCAAAAATTATATTTTGATGTGTGTGGTAACCATTGATTTTGACATTGCCACAGTACCTGGAAAAAATCCTGCAGATGCCCATGACCATGGTTTAAGCAAGCTAATGATTGTCCAGTGTATATTAATGGTAAATTGATTGTTTGCAATGTACAGATACCGGAATGTAAAAAAATACTCTCTTGTTCCTAGAAGATTGGGTTAATCAATTTTGTTGAGTCTACCCAACATAGTGATAAATTAAGTTCCTGGTGTTTTTAAAGCTTTTCTAATAGGGAATGCTGATCCTTGTGTTTGTCCCTATTATCCACCTATTGACTTTCTCTAGGTAAATATGACACATTAGTGTGCTAAGCACAAACAAATACAATGAATCTATCACAATTAGATACACAACTCTTGCCAACTGTACTAGAGTTGTCAGCTGGTTATATAATTACATGTTTCCCCACTCAGGATTACATCTGACAACATCCTACAATTACAGAGAGTAGGGAAGGCAACTTCAGGGCCTTAAAAGCCATAGTACTAATGTAAAGCATGCCGGTTTCAACACAGATCGCAATTTCCATCCAACTGTGAATAAAAAGGGTTTGTCTATACTTTTACCTGCTTCTAATTTCCCTGCTTAGTTTTGATACCACCATTACCATGTTCAGATACACTAAATGAAATATGCTTGCACAATTAACACTAACAACATTAACAGAACACAACTAAAGAACATATTAAATAATATAAACAGAGCTCCTGATGATTAGTTATTGGGTTACTTCCAAGTACATTATGAAAGTTGCATACCTTCTACCCTTGACCCTTATCATAATGATTCCACAAATATACCTAAACTAAATGGATAATTTGTCGTAAACCCTGACTCACATCTAAGCTCAACATGCCTTTTAATGTAGTTGGTTGATTGTATTGAATCAGTCAAGATTTCCTCCATCTATGATATATTAACTGTGTAATCACTTGATGACTTCATTAGGCTCAATGCATAATCACTTCTTCTCATCTACACTATCAGTATCCTCACTTGTTGAGTTCATCTAGATTCTCTGTGTAATCACTTTAGTTATGAAGCTATTAAATAAGGGAGTGAGGTGCAAAATAATTAATTTGTTGACTTCGCCTAGACTTTCAATACAATCACTTGCTGATATTTTCAAAATGATCTGTATTATGATTTGCTGACTTCATCCAGACTGTATGTTATTATTCACTGATCTCACAAAGACTAACAATTATTGTGTCATCACTAGATTCCTTGCCTCCATAGTCATTCAAACTGCACTCATATTCACTTCATCCATAATTAATGTCCTCCCGTTCTCTTGTTTCATCACCTATGCATCCTTATTGCTCCCTTCATTTTAATGTCATGCATATGTACTTACTGATATCATCTAGATTTGGTGTACTCCAACTTGCTTCCCTCGTCATTACTTGCTACATTCCCACATGCTAGCTTCTAGATGTTCTCACCTCACATACTTGTGTATCACAGTACCTCACGTTATTTTATTGCTAAAGAGCTTACTTCATCTTGATTTACTCCTTCACTTTCACTTTATGTACTCCTAAAAAGATCCAATGGAGTACCGTGATGACCCCAAGATTTGGGAAACCACATGCATCACAATTGTGTTCAAGATCTCAGCACCCAGCCAAAACAGGGGCATCAGTCACAGAGAAGCAGGAAGGCAGGCCACACTACTGTTTAGTGCATAGAAAGACTGGCTTTTTATTCATTTTCTTTGACCTAGTTCTACTCCATCCTCTTTTGGGCTATAGCTTGTTTCACCCCCTATCCAAATTCCTTCCTCCCCCTCTGAAAAATCATTGATCTGGTATATAGAGGTTGTCAATAGAGGGGGGAGTTACATTTTCATTGCTATTTTTTTCATTCCAGAGGGGCAATAAACTATCTTCAAACTTTATGGCTGTTCTTTTGCTCAGACATAAGGGACTCGGCAGGGTGTGGAGTTATTTCTGGGCATTGGTATTCCTGCACCAAATGCATCAAAATATCACGTAAACCATTTCTGCCCCCTTGCATCAATATACATTGTAAACAAGAAACTGTAACAGTAACTGTATGTACACATTAATTCTTTAAACATGACACATAAATGAAAGACAAATTGTTATAATCATTAAAACACATCCCATGCCCATTTTGATAGCCTTTGATATTAGCAATTAGATGTTGTTGTTGTTTAGTCGTTTAGTTTCATCCGACTCTCCATGACTCTATGGACCACAGCACGCCAGGTGCATCTCTCAGTCTCTGCCCCTCTGAGCTCCATTAAATTCATGTTCATTGCTTCAGTGACCTCATCTATCCATCTCCGCCTCTGTTGTCCCCTTCTTCTTGTGCCTTCAATCTTTCCCAGCATCAGATACTTTTCTAGGGAATCCTGCCGTCTCATAATATGGCCAAAATATTTTAGCTTCAGACTCATGATCATACCTTCTAGTGAACAGATTGTCTTGATTTCCTGAAGTTAAATGTTATAGAGCCCCAAATAATTTTTATTTATTGGGATGCAGTCATGACAAGTGCCATATTCCTATTATCAACTTTTGAATAACTTTACTTGTTAATTGGAAAATATTCTTCTTTACTGTGGTTGTTTATAAAAGTGTCTGTTTTCCTTAAGTATCAAATAAGAAGGTTATTCTGTTGTGCATTACACGTCAGTTTAATCATGTTGTAGTTTGGGTAACATTGTCTCAACCTTTTTCTAGACCTTAACCAAGGTCTCTCTCAGGTAGTTACTCTGGGTAGGGGGAAAAGGAACTGCCCTCTAAGTAACACAAAGCTGAATACGATAATTACAAATTGCATACTTGTTTACTTTCTAATTAATTTTGAAAATTGTCAAATCAAAAGAGCATACTATAAATACCACAATTCTGCCACCTTTTAATACTTACTCATTTTATTCCCATTTGCTTACTTTACTAGATTTGATCAGGGGCGGCCCGTCCATTGGGGCGTCAGGGCAAACGCCCCCCCAAATATTTTCGTGACCCTGCAATAAAAAAACACAATAATTTATTAGTAATAACCCAAAAACAATTAAATATAATGTGTACATCCTCATTCAAGTGTTATTACAGTAATAAATGAAGCAAACTATTCCCAGGGACACTGTCACTTTAAGATAACCCCTTGCCCTTGTGTGTATATATTAACTAATGCTGTGTATCTATTGTAGCTAGGCTGCATCCCCTGTGTGATCATATTACACTAGTACACTAACCTTTAGACTCTTCAATGAGGCCTGGCCTGGCCCCCTGACCGTTAATGCATTCCGCCCACCAGCACAATGACGATATTCATGGACGGTGATAAATGTATCAATTTCATGACTGAAAGTCTTCCATCATTGACCAATCAATGATGGAAGGCTGTACAGTTGTCAAGAGAACAATGTAAACCCACCCAGACCGTTAGCTCCGAGCGCCCGCCAGCTAATAGGGCCTCGAGTTTACTTTTTGATTGACATCTACAGTCAATAAAACCACCAGTTGCCTGTCCCTTCCCTCTTTCTGTTTCCTGACCCTGCTCACGCTGAGACTAAGAGAGACCTTCCTGACTGAAACTACTCACATCTGCTCTGCCCAACAGTAAGTCTACCTGGCACCTGCCCTGCCCCTGGCCAAACCAAACCCCTAGTGCCCCTAATAAAAGGTAGGGTCCCCCCAGTTACCCCACTATGCCTGCCTGGCCTGCCACCTACCCAGCCACCCACCAACTTACCTACCACCGACGACCGACCTAGGTCTGCAATGCCTGGTACCACCCCCAGTCATCACCCCCATATGGCCTGTGCCACCCCCGATCACCCCGATGTGGCCTGCCCTATGCTATGCCACCGCCCGATTACCCCGATCACGGTGATCGGGGTAATCGGGCGGTGAGCGGGGTGGCACAGGCCACATGGGGGTGATCGGATCACCCCCATGACTCCCCATGACTGAAGCCTGTGCCACTGCCACCCCTGATCACCTCCATCATGTGGCCTGTGCCACCCCCGAGGCCCGATCATCACCATCCCGATGTGGCCTATGCTAAGCCACCGCCCGTTTACCCCGGTGATCAGGGTAATCGGGCGGTGAGCGGGGTTGCACAGGCCACATGGGGGTGGAGGATCACCCCATGAGGCCTGTGCCACCCCTGATCATGGCCTCCATGTGGCCTACGCGGCCACTGACCGACCAATGGCCGCGTGACCCCACCCTGGCCCAACTACCGACCCCCCCCCCTATTTTTATTCCATTTTTAGAAGTAACAGGCACATGCATGTGCCTGTCACTTTTAAAGATAAAATAAAAATAAGGTAAGTGAAAAACAATAATAAATATACAGTAAACAGCACACATACTAAACAAACAATAATAAAAATAAACAGCACATACATACTAAACAAACAATAATAAAAATAAATTAAACAACAGCACATACTTACCTGTCAAATTGACCCCTCCAGCGTTGGCCTTCTACCCTCAGTGCCCTGGATAGTCATAATAATCCAATTTTGATTGAAGCCCATGTCATAAAATCCAATGTTGATTGAATCTGATTGATTTGCTTGTTTTCTTTCAACCCCAGGTGCAAACCCTATGTGGCAGCAGATTTGTTTGTACTCGTTGGTCAACTTACTGAACGTGAATACCCTGAGAAGAAGAGCCGACTAATGGTAGGTGTCACTGCTTTAATTTTTCTGTTAATGCGTATAGGTGCAATTATGATATTGCTTTAGTCTTGCCACGTGAGTTTTTTTTTCAATCTATATTGTATACCAATGAATTTAACACATTGTTACTTTACTTCTTGACATTTCTGCATTGCTGATCATGTATTTCAATGGGCTTTACAAGTAGAAGGTCATTGGTCGGGGCTTATAAAGGTCATTATGATGTCAGGGGGAGGAGTTATAAAAATGGGTGTGGTTTGAAAAAGGGGAGTGGTTATGTTTCGCCCTGGCACCCCTCCAACTTGAAAGTTCACCAGCCGCCACTGGATTTGATGTACCACTCTCTCTCACTTTATCTTGACTATAGCAACCACACTTGCTCATTTCATCTAAACTGCATGTCTTCATTCTAACTTGCATATACAGTCTTGTACTAATTACAACAAAGCATTTATGGAAGTGAAAATATGTCCTGTACAAGAGCTTTAATCGTTATACAATGAATAGCTATGTCTTACACTCTGAGTATTACTCAGAGTATTAATGTAGCAAAATAAATTCAGCGTGATTGAGCCATGCTACATATTTGCATGGAGACATCATGTGAAATGACATCATGCCTCCTGAGAAGCAGAGATAACAGGAAGAGGGCACAACAGTGAATCAACTCTGCATTTGTAAATTAGACAAAAGATTCACATTTGCTATGCTTTTTTACATTCTGAAAAATACTAGTAAATAGGGATGTGCGCATATTGTCTAGTTTGTGTTAAATGACAGCCAACAGTTTTCCCTTCTTTTCTTTATATATGTGAACTTCATGTATGATTAAGGAAATAAAGACAACATTGGGATTTTAACTAGTAGAAACAAATAATGAAATGAGGAGACTCAGCATGTATTATTGTGAAAACTGTACAGTTAATATGTTGTGAATTACTGCATTTGCCCGAGATCCTTTTTCTACAGTTGTTGCACCTGCATTGGTGTTAAAAACATAATGTAGACATTAACAGCAGGTGTAGGAGTATTTGTACATGATACAAAGATGAACATCTGTGCAATTACATTCAGTGGCCCTTATCCAATTAGTATAAATTAATTAATTCAGATTTAAATAAACACCAATAACTCATAACTCTTATCAAATAGTTTCAAATACAAGTGTAGCTTATTTTCGAATGTTTTTGAGCATTACAGTGGTTCTTTAAGGCTGATCTGAGTTTTTTTAGCCAACCTTTATAAGAGCAAGTAAAAGTGTCTCATAGAAGCCTTGCTGGCAAAACATAAGATTTTGAAGGCAACGGAAATAATGTAGTTTTTCTTAGTCAGTACTTATGGCAACAGGTAATGTGCGTGTATATAAAAATAAAGTAGGTCAACAAAGGACGAGCTTCTAAATCCATTCAGTGCATTCAACACCCGCAAAGGTGTGATAAACAGTATTAACACTAGTATTAGGAATACTCTCCAGGGACTCTAAATACATAAAGACCTCACAATGTCACATACACTACAAATTTTAAGTAAGTTTTTTTAAATATATTTAGTTAAATGGAGTCTATAGAAGTGAAACAGTTTATGGCCCTTATAGGATAAGTATATGACGCTAAAAGTTTATTCAAGCATAACTACATCATTATTATACCAGTTTTATAAAATTATGAATTGTTACTATTGTATTGTCACAGATGGGATCTAGAAGCCAGACAGATCCTAAACCATAATGCTTTCATGCAGCATCTAAGCCCTAAACTGGGGTTTTCCCTCAACATGTCTGGATCGGCTGCTGTCCATGGAGTTGCTGCTGGGATGCATCACCATAGGCTGAAGAGGGGTCTTGGAGACCCTCAGCGGTTGGAACTTGTAGTTCTCTCCATATAAGCATGCCATGAGAACTTACAGCTCATTACAAGACTGGCTGTGGGGGGGGGGGGGGGGGGGGAATGTCCCCCACAGATGTTTACTATAAACCCCTTGTTTACCCCCTTCCTTAGATTTGTCTATCAGGGCCACACTTTAGTATAATATAGAATTAAAATAAATATAGTATTATTATAGTATATACTATAGCATATATAGTATTATATATTAAAATATATATAGTATTATAATAAAGTGTATTGGTGTACCACCTGCACCAAGCAAAACACATTTTAGTAAATTATCTTTTTAAGCCTGGGTCCGGGACAGTTCTGAAAGGGACAGTACCCACAAGGGGTAGCGGCTTAAGACTGCTGGCCCTTGGGTCCTTCTAACCCCCCCCCCCCCCCCACACACACACACACACACCCATCACAATTTACTGAAACACAGTGGTAGTGCAGCTGTTGATATGGTGAGTGCAGGGAATCTGGTCCAGTTATAGGGAGTGGGGGGTTTACTTAAAAGTTACCATTAGTTTTAGCTATTCTGTTGACCCATATAGATACCTACCCATGTAAAAGGCTGAAAGGGTCCCAAATTACCTGAGGTCCTTCCTTTTTTCGTTAGCTTCAGTCTGATCTATGAGGTCCGCTGCCCGAGCAAATAGCCCCTGTAGATTTCACAGAGTTAGAGTGAGAGTCCCCCAGCTAAGGCAGAAGCCCATAATCCCCATGCCAAGGTTACTAACCCAACTAGGGGTGTACGTTAGATGGGTGTTAGGTAAATGGGGATAGAGGACCTATTAATACAGGAACCCTTGCCCACCATAGGTCTCTCTACTGGCATTCAGTAGGCAGATGTGTTTAATGGATCAATGGATGCATTTCAACATACTACAGCCTTGCTGCCTAAGGTTTGGAGGGTCAGTTAACAATGTATTATAAGGAGTGAGTATACGCAGTGTGAGGTCTTGACACCATACATTAGGGGATCCACACCGACGCTAATGAGAGGCAGTAACCTCAAAACAGCTGTATGTGGGTATAATCCATCCTGAGCTTTGATCAAGCTGTGTAATATACAGGTAGATGCATAAAGGAAGCCATGTTTAAAATGGTAATGGATTACAAGAGCGGAGCTACAGGCAAGGGTGGGACAGTAGTTGTTCCTCTTGCTTCAGCAGGTCGTCTAGATGCTCAATAAGATGTTGTACCAGGCCAAATGTTATTGCAGCAGTGAGCATTCCGTTGCTGCAATGGGCAGTAGAGTTTGATGGAGGGTAGGCGAGGTGTCCTGCCAAGAAGATTTCTGTCGACCGACTTATGTTTGAATCTACTGCACTAGGATGCCATAGGATGCTACAGTTACAGATGAACAGTATTTTGCACACTTAATGGGGTTTTCAATCTCGGGGCACATGGTGTAGTGGGCCAGCTGAAATAGAGTATTGTCAGTTTGGGACTCATACATTCAGTGGCTTTGTAGTATCAACACAATGTCAGTACAGGGAGTTGGAATTATAATCTTTGGTGGAATAGCAGCTAATTATCCATCCAGGGGAGTGTTTTCTTATGTAGAGGCCTCTGACCCATCTTGGTCAATGATCGTGGTCACTTTTCTGGCTTGGTTCACTGAGGAATCCCATACTTCCACTGTGAGTTTATGGTGTGTGCCTTGAGTTGGGTACTGGTATTAATTTTCACTTGTGGGAGTGGGAGTCTTCGTATGGTAGAAGATGTTGTTATTTATACCGTCTACCCCCCACGTTTTCAAGTTTTGTTGTGTCATTGGCTCTGTTTCCTGTGCATAGCCTTTTCACTGATTATATATTTGATATGGTTTCAATTAGTTATGTCGTATGGTTGGGGTCGTTTTTGTTCCCTGTCGGTGTTAGCGGGTCCCCTTATGTAATGTGTTTTGGGATCTAGACCATTTCGTGCATATTCCGCCTTCAAGGTAGAGTGTTTCTATGAGTGGATGTGTGTGTCTATGCTTTTTCCTCTCTAGTTGCACATGTATGCATGCCAGCCTTGATTGTGGTAAATAATCATGTTTTAGGCAACGCCTCCTGCATCTGGGGGATTCTCCAACATTTTAGAGTCCATTTCCTATAGTTTCTTGGGTCCTTGCAGTTTCTTCTCTTAAGTTTTTCCCAAGGTATCGGTATGCTAAGGCAATTATATCTCTTTTACTTCAAGGGTTCCATCGGTTTGAGATTTTGTTTATCATGCCTCCCTAACTTTTTCCCGGGATCCCCCTCTTTTGGGACATGGTACGTATGTGTTTTTTTATTTATGGATTCTACAATTAGTTCTACCGTGTCATATGTATCTTGTCATCTGCCCCTCGCAGGTTCTTGTACGGGTACGATGTACTTGATATGCTCAGCACTGCTTGAGAACTATCCTAGGTTGTCCTTGCCTTATATTGAGTATTTATATGGTGCCCATTTCATTGCATAGGTTTAGGTATCCTTGGGTGGTTACTTGTTGGTTCGTCTGCCCTATCATTCAGTTTAACATTTCTGAGTTTAAACAGTCTTGTCATACCGCGGTTCTGTTTCTGGGAGTTAGATTCATTATGGTAGATATAGGGTTGTATCCAGCAAATATAATGTTGGTCGTAGTGCAGAGAAGTCCACTCTTGCCCTACAGCAGAGGGTCATTCTGAGTCGGTACTCCCTCTTGGGATTTATCTCCGGGGCTGGTTAAATATTCCCCATAGGATTTAATTGTTACGGCGCTACATTGGTGGTGGTCAATTTTCCCTTACTGATCGCTCTATTAGGTGATGACTCATATGAAGGTAGATTCGTAGGGATGGTTAGCTTTCTGTCATTTGAAGGATCGCTCTTTCACCCTGACTTATAAGGTGAATGGTAGGCTATATTTATGGAAGCGGTTTTTCAGGTTCGGCGTTGGAGGTTGGAGGAATACAAGTGGGTGTCTAGTGTTTCAATGTACTTAGCTTGTGAGATCTTTTTTTATAAGTTTCTGCAGTGTCTGGTTGGTAAACAAACAAGGTATGATGACCTCAGGTTTCAAGATCCATGGTGATCATGTAGCGATGTGGCTGGGACAGACCAAGATTGACCAGGTGTACTGATTGCTCCTCCCTCCCCCCCTTCGGTGGTATTGTTTTGCACCTTTCCTCATTCAAATAGTATTGGTTCTTATATACTTACCATTCTCCAAACATGGGTGACTTGTGGGCAGCGTTTTAGCTTGTTCTGCATCAGAAATTGGTACCCACTCGTTTAAAGAAAGAGCAGCCACTGAAGCAGCCCTATGGGCTTTCCGGAGAATGTGATTTGAAAAATTGTAAGGTCATGTACTTCAGTGATAGATCATTGTATATGTGATAATACAGGCACTTCGCCTCAGTTGCCAATCATGGCTTACAACTGGGGTAGGGCCTTGGTTTCAATGGGAGGTGCAGTCAATTTGTGCCAGGGATATGTAATGACACCAAACGAAGGAGCAGGTAGCGAGGGCACTTCCCACTTCCTATCTTGTATTGATCTAGATGGCAGAAGGATACTGGTAATGCACCCGTCAAGCAACGGGTTCATGGAATGCAAAAGACATCAGGCATGGTTGCAACTTGCCACATCTGGATGTTATCTGGTAGGAAATTGTACAAATTTGTGTTTAGTCTTGCTTAGAAGTTAGTTTTCTCTGCAGCAATGTAAACTCAAGGGCTCAGAGGCTAATAGTTTAATTCTTAAGTATGGGCCCATCTTCATAAGCAGATATTAAGCATATAGCGCTGGTGGAGGGTATGCAGAAGGCCACTGCGTTTTTTGGGGAGATTGAGACCACATAAGGTATTCTGAGATCTTCTCTGTGGCAGATGGTGAGGGGAGTTGCCGGGACAGTGGTAAAGTGGATGAGATCCTACCCTGCAGTGGGACGGCTGTTCCATCATGGTAGGCCCTGGGCGGGGGTTTAGGGCGTAGGGTGTACTGTCTCTGGCCAGGCTCCTCCCCTCACTTGGTCATTGTTAATGTATTATTGTTATTGTTATGTTTATTATGTTATTTCTGTTTACCAATTAACACTGTTGCTCGTTTCCCTCCAATAAGGGGTCTGTCTCTAATCATTATATCCAATAAGTGATTTGTGTCTAATCTTTACATGTACACTAGCGACTTAAATTATGGCAAGAAAATCGTAAGCCAGGGAATGCTGCCACACAATGTAAGGCTTTTGGTCCTCTGAGTACCTTGGGCGATCATTGCGAGCCTCGAGCTGATCGCCTTTGGCGCTCATTGCAAGGCTATCTCCATGGTGTATTTTTGGTCTTGTGAGCTACTTCGTTGCTCATTGCGAGCCTCTCGCCTGGTATAGTTTTGGTGGTCTGAGCACCTTTAGCGCTCATTGCAAGCACTGCACTGAGAGCCTTCTGCGCTCATTGCGAGCCTCTTCCCTTGTGTACTTTTGGCTCTATGCGCATCCTGTGCATTCATTGTGAGCCACGCAATGTGCACCTTCAGTGGCGCTCATTGCGAGGCTCTGCTCTGCTATTTGTTTTTTTTATATATTTTTGTTAATAATATTTAATGAAATAATTAATTAATAAATTAATGTACTTTTAATTAATATATCCAGCAATGAATATCCTGGAGAGCTAAAAACCCCTTTTGATGTTGTTGCAGCATAAAATGTACATTTGGACTGTTGCTGAGCTGAGGAGAAAGTGTCAGCAATGTGTCAAGTGTGCTGTGTAAATAGGCTGCATGCGCGAGGCTAAACCGTTTGTGTAGTTGTGTAAAGCGCCATTTTATAATAGTAATATTATTAGTTTGAAGTTAGTGTTGTAAAATGGCGGCGATTGTCTATGTGTTACATGTATCAGGATAATTTTCCGTCCTTCCTAATAGTGTATTTTGGACCTCGTACGTTCCTGGTTAAAAGTCGTATGTGCCTGGCGGTCTTTTGCGTGGTTAGGGGCCATGTAGCCTCGTTTGGCAAAACTCTTCAAATTCTACTTAAATTTGCATGCAACCTCACTTCCAGACGTCCTGGCTGGCCCCCTGTGCTGTGTGTGATTTTTTTTGTGTGTTTTGTTTTTATTTTTTTGTGTTTTTCGTGTTTTTGGATGTGAGCGGTTTGGCCGTTAACTTCATTTTTGTTGTACCTCTTTTTTTTCTTTTTTTTTTATGTGCAGCTGGTTGTATTTTTTTTGTTCTAAGTGCGGCTTTCCTTTGCAAAGTGTTACGGGTAATTACGGTAATTTTTGTAGGCGATTTTTACAAAGTTTTACAGGTCTCGTACTGTGAATTGTGCAATTGAGCGTTGTGTTGATCTGTAGTCCCGCGGTTCGTAGGTATGATGCTTAAGTCGTTTGTGGGGTCGCATCGCCTACGGTGCTCATCTCCACCAGAGCAAGGAGCGCCTTCGGCGAGCCCCTAGTTTTAACATTGCATTACCAACGGATTTTGGCAAGCCCGCACTGCTGAGAACTATATACGTGATACCAACTGGGCTTTGCTTAGGTCATGTACTGAATAATTTCTACATAGCGGCCCTGGAAGATAGCATTTGCTCAGAAATATTTTGTTCTGATCATAAGTATTGTGCACATGCAGTTTCTATTTTATGGTAGCATATGCTTCATTGCTAAGTCATTGCTAAGTCAAGCAAATAGTACTGCTGCAAAGCCAAACATGCACATCTTCAGGGGTTAGTCATTTTGAAAAACCTATCAGGCAAATAAAGCCATGGTAAACACATCAAGATTTTCTGTGTTACTGACTGATATGATACTCTTAAGAGGTGATAGAAACACATTTCAGGATAATGAATCACTAGAAATTGATTTCCAATCCTGCTCTTTCTTGTTTAACCCCATAGCTGTGAGAAATTGCTGCAGTGCAAGATCTGTGTCACAATAATATTAAATAAAAATTAAGTTTTCTGCTGTTGTATTCATTTATATGAATCTCCAACCAAGAAACAGGATTACTATGTTTCCTCTACCACTATTATTAAAAAACAAATCATACCTGATTAACTTGAAGTAGGGACAGAGCTACTGACTTTGCAGATGTGTATTATTATTATTATTATTATTATTATTATTATTATTATTATTAACCTTATTTTGAAATGTGCCAACATATTCCATAGAGCTATACATGGGTTAAGTGCAAGGCAAAAATAATTTTAACACATTGCAAAAGAATAGAGGACCCTTACTTTGAGCTTAGGGGGTTATGCTTGAGATTCAGTTGGTGGGGGATAGATCTGGTGCTAAGAGATAGATTTGCGTGTCATCAGCATATGGATGATACTAAAATTCAAAACATTTTATTTGGGTACCAAGGGTGGATGTATAGATGGAGAAGAGGAGGGAGCCTAGGACTGAACCTTGAGGTACACCAACAGTCAGAGGGTTATGCGATGAAGAGGTGCCAGAGAAGGCATGATGTAAACTATGAGAGACCTGTATCACAGATGTCAAGAGAGCAGATGATTTGTATTAGAGTGTTCAACTGTGCCAAAGGCAGCAGAGATATCCAGGAGACTTAGATTAGAGAAATTAATCTTTCACTTGGCTTTGAGCAATTCCTCAATGTAGCTGCACTGGGACCAATACTTCTAAGGGGGCTAGCCAGAACTGAAGTTTTTTTTTTCTATAGTTTTTTATTCTATAGTCTAGTTGAAATTGAGCCATGCGGTTAAGAACCTCATAAGGTAGGCCTGCCTCTCTTGCTCCCCCTTATGGCCACCTGCTGCCTCCCTCTACTCTCTCACTTATTGTGTATTTTTTCCCTCTTTCCTCCCTTTTCTCTCTATGTACCTTTCTTCTCTGCATCTCATCTGCCCCCTCTTCTTCTTTCCTCTGATCTCAACACTTTTCACTGTTCTTGTCTGTCATTTCCAGTTCTTCTTTCCTCTCTTCGCTCCCTTCTAATTCAATCATCTCCCTTCCTATTCCATCATCTCTCTCCTCTGACTTCACATCTCTCTTCTCTCTCCTCAGAACAAGTTCCTCTTCCGTTATCAAACCATTTAGCTCACCATTTTACCAGATCCAGACATATGTGTGTGAGCTGGTGTAGGGTCTGGAGCAACTACAGGGACAGGGATTGACTATTTTGCAGAGAAACAGAGAATCAAGGCAGCATAGAAGTGTCTGCAGGTCAATACAAACTAGCTACATAGCTGAAAAGCGGGAGTAAAGTAGACGATATATTGAGTAAGGAAAACAAATGGGGTGCATATATAATTCTCATACAAAGTACAGTGGCTTTTCAGCAGTGTTTGAGTTTTGAAGAGTCACAGGAACTTTGCTAGAGTACTATTGCACCACTTGGCCGTTGGTCTTGATCTTTTGTGTCTTTAAACTTTATCTCCCAAATTCATTCACCATTTCCACCACTGACTGGAATGATTCATAAGGTTGTGAATATTATTAATGTTCTTTACTGTTGTGATGCCTTGTGCCTGTGCCATGTTGAGCAGAAATGACACAACATAAATTATCATTATAATAAATGTATATTTTGTGTGGTTCTTGAAAATGATTGCTTAGCTATTTCCCAGACAAAAAGAAAAAAAGTAAGGCAAATTATTAATATTCTTTAGATATTAAGATGTTTGGTGTAGATGTTTGGTGTAGATGTTAATATTTTCTTAGCTTTAAGGAAAATAAATGAAGAATTGGAAAATATTGTAGCCAACATTACTTGTTTTTGTCTAATTTTACTTTCTTCTTATTTCTTCTAAATTGCTCTATATGATGCAAAATGTATAAATATATATTTTTATGGTATACTTTGTCTTCTTTTCTCTTTTTGTATACACTGCAAAACACAAACCTAAATAAAGCATTTTAAAACAAAACAACTTACTTTTAAGACTTGTATCCAGGTATTTTATTAATGCATTATGCATTACAACTCCTACTGCCTCTTAAAAACCATCTGCATGTAATTATTTTTTTTTTTCTCTTTTATGTTGTTTTTCTTTGGTTCTGTACACTGTAACTGTTGTTCTTTTAATTTTTATAGCTATTTGAGATTGTTATAACAAAGAAGCCAAATTATTACCATTATTACTGCATGGAAATAATACTACACCTTGTTCACTGGATGTTTCCACCTCGCGCTTATATTCACTGCTTTTTTCCAATGCCCTGAGTGTCTCTATAAGAAAAACCTTTATAACTCTGGCCCTGCCAGTGTTAATGCATTTAAGCGGTTAAACAGTGCTCTGCTGTTCTTTGCTTTTCAAGTGTCACTTTTTCAGGATGTTCTGGGGAAGCGGATAAATAGTAGCCTCAGTATTCTGCGTGGAAACTGCACTTTAAGAGTTCATGGCAGAGATTGGTTAAAGGGCCATTGAAGGCATTTTGTATCTTTGTTAAAGCTAAAAGAGGGCATTTGGTAATGTTGAACAGTGTGTCTGAAAATTAAGGGTACATAGAAGTTTCCTGGGTTTTAAATGATTCCTAACAAGCAGTCACATATTAGCAGAAAGAGAGAAAAGAAAAATGTCTCTGAAAAGCAAACAAGCATCAGATCTTGAACAGCTTAAAGGGCCACTTAATTCAGCACAATGTGGAGCACAACAATTGAAAGATCTCTTAACAGTATGTTTAAACACTTTTTGAATTTTTGAAATCAGTTTTTTTATATTTATTGATTAAATGTATGCTTGCATGTGTCACAGGCAAGCTGCAAGACAGAAAGCTCCATGCAGAGAGCAAAGGAAAACTACAGTTAACACTTTATAAATTCATCTGGGCATAGAAAGGAGTGTTAGAATATTTGAAATAAGTCACTTGTGCGTTAACTGCTATGCTGTAGAATTCCTGAATGCCAAGAAAAACATATAAATCATTCTCTGCACCGGAGCTACAATTAAAGTATAATTAAAGGGAAAAAATAGATAATTTTAACATAAAATCTTATGCTCTTTCACACCATGAAGAGCATTTATGGTGATGTAACTGGCCCTTTAATTGAGTCAGATATTAGGCTTGCTTTCTCATATACAACATAATTAAGGAGTTTACATTGCCCACAATACCCCTACCCTCTTTGAGCCCAGGAATTACAATGTGCTGAGAGGAATCCTGAGTAGTCCGTCCTCCTACATGCTAAATCATGATCCCCACCATCTACCTATAATCATGGAGATGTCCATAGACCCCCATGAAAATAAACAGATAACTCCCTGCCATTGAGCCCCTTAAAGGACTTCCATGACAGCTAAAAATTTGCCCCCACCACAAGGATCCTGAAAGGACCCTTGTTGCATGTAAAACTATCCCCTATGCCATGGAGGTCCTGTAAGGACCCCTGTGGCATCTAACATTAACCCCCGCCAAGGAGGTCCTTCAAAGATATCCACAGCACTTATAATGAAGTCCTGGAAGGACCCCCGTGGCACCTAAAATTAACCCCTCCTCCCCATAGAGGACATCCCCTTACAGGAATTCCATGGCTTGTGGTTAACTTTACTTGTCATGGAGGTTCTTCTATATAGGTGCTGGGGGTTAATGTTAGATACGACGGGGGTCTTAGGGAGGGTTACTTTTTAGGTACCACAGAGGTCCTTTAATGACCCCTGTGACAGGCTGTTAACTATCAGTTGACATGGGGTCTATAAAGACCTCCATTGCTATATGTAGATGGTGAGGATCGGAGTTTAGCACGTGGGAGGAGGGAATGCCTGAAGATCGTCTCAGTGGAGATTACCTGTTTAGAGTAGCTTTATTGAGAGAATCCCAGGGGATATCTGGGCTCATAGGGAGTAGAGGGTCAAAGGCAGAGTGTTCATAACCCCCTGCATATATTTTTTGTTATTTATCCCTGGTATAGGAAGGGGTTTATATAGGTAGATTGGGGATAAGGAAGTTATTAGGGCTGTATAATGTTTATGCAGCATTGTTACGGAGACTACTGAGCTTCAGTCTGTGTTCACTACATTGGGCTGAGAGAAACATGAGTACAGCCTAGATGCATGTCAGGGACAGTTTTAGAAGAGCTTGGTTGAAATGGATCCCTAGATAGTGAAGAAAAAGCTCCCATAGTTATGTGAGAGCCATTTCATGCAACTACGTATCAGATTGGAATAACATTAAAAAAATCTGACCTTTAATTCTGATAAATAGTGTATTTACTGTAAAAAGTTGTTTTAACCATTTAACTGCAATGGCGTTTCATTTATTAGTGAAGAGGTTGAACAGATTGTTCTATAAATTGTTTATTAATAAAAATGCTAATATATTTTACAGTTTAAAAGTAAAAGCCTGCTTATTCAAATTTAAAATGCCTATGTGGGTGTCATTTGAAGCTATTGCATATTTTGACTGTCACCTAAGGTTGATTTTTTTTGATATCTAAAACCCTATGGCAATTTGCATGTCTTCTAGACTTTAAAATGCATTTGAGTGCTCCCTGTTGCCAGTGGAAACAGCCCCCACCATTTACATGAAGCTGACAACACAAAGTGCGCCATGCTCCAATGAGCACAAACAATTTGCAGATAGCACACGGTCCTCTCTGTTTGAGGTTAATACAATTGGTTATTAAAAAAAATAAAAACCTTGCAAAGTAAAGCAATTAAGAAAGAGTCATACTTCAGAATGACAGTTATATTTGGTTTGTACCTGCATGTATCAAGCTCATAAGGCGTGTGTATAGATACAAACCAAACTTATATTATTAAATTGTAAGAAACCCGTCGATCAGTGATGCAAATCTGTATGATGTGATGTCTGCTCTCAGGCAGAAGACCGTAGAGTTGAACATTTGCTGTGCTGACCTATCTGCTCAAATTTGAATAATATTGGTACAGATAACACATATATAAGAATAACCAAGTGTTTCACTGCATGTTGAGAATGATAATATACATATAATGGATTAAACACATTCATAAATATAGGTGTATTAATTTGCCACTGTTCAATATTTAAATGTGTTATTTTGAAGAACTGGACATGATAATGGAGAAACTGTCATTTAAATGTCACTGACTGCCCACAGCCAGACCCGTAGCTACATCTCTGTGTAGTGAGCAAGAGAAAAAACAAATTAACCCTTAACAAATTCATCTGTGCAGAGCATGGAATGCTGGAATCACCTAAACAGGTAAGTGATTTCAGGGAAAACTGATATTAATAACTGTCTTCACCCCATGGCTCAGCTATCTGTTTTTACTCATGCAACAGTCAATAGGCAGGAAAATCTTTGTATGCAAACAGACTTAAAACTTTGATGTGTTTGCTAGTCTTGTTGGTGTATGAGTTCATCTTTTAGTAGGTTAATATCTTCCCTCCTCCACTGCACAGTCTCAGAAACAGATAGTCACCCCTGATTTCACTGCTCTGTATCTACCATACCATGCACTGGACAGGAAGGATATCATGTCAGTTTAAATACTATAGCAGACTTTGAAAAAATATGATTCTGTATATAATATATATAATATAAATGTTTTTCTACTCATGGCTTACATTGCAGCTATTATCTGAATTTTTCCTAAATGACAGTGATCCTTTAATTCAAGTTGATATCTCATACTATTTGTTTAATTTTTGCTGTCAGTTTTTCCTATGTCTGCAGTGGTCATTATTTTCCGTATATGCTATTTGAGTGTAATACACTTTACTGACTTCTGACACTTTGTTTGAAAAGGTAAAGAATTTTAAAATAAGCTGGAGTCTCATTCACTTATGAAATTGGTTTGCTGCCTAAAAAAACTGAAGCAGGAGGTTTTTCTCAGTCTGACGTCAAGAGAGTTTTGACACAACAGGATTAAAGACTTTTATCTAATGTGCTGTGTGACCATCCATTAATTTGATGGGTCAGTTAATCTTTCAGATCAAAGCAAGGTAGATTTGACACTCAATAGATTTATATTTGTGCAGCCACAATAGAACTTGCAATCTAAAGTTAGTGAATTGGGCAATTAACCTACTGTATCTCAGACATATTATCAAGGACACTTAGAAGAAGCAGTGCACTACAGGCACCCCAATTTGAATCCTTGCACACTTTACAAACTTTGGGGGCCATCACATTCTTTAAACATCTACCCTCAGCACAATCTACAAACATTAAAGGGCCACTACAAAATTAACAAAATATATGTGTCTGACTAAGAGCATAATTAATCAGGAAAAATGTCATGTAGCTATTTTCTAATTAGAAAAAATAAATGACGATGCCTCTGCAGAACCCTGGAGAGATCCATGACATAGTAGTGCAAGTTGTATGTATGAGGGGTGATAACATTTCTGAAGAGCTGTGCCCCCATCCTTTGATGCAAGGAGTCTGATTCTGGTCAGTGACAGGGAAGCCGTGTGGTGTCAATTCTAGTCTTATCCAGTGAACAGACAAAGACTCTGGACTTCTGCCTGTTCCCTCCTTCCAAACCGTCCCTCCACAAACACAAGTACAATGTATTCCTGTATTCATGGCTGGTATTATCAAAGGGTGACATAGACAGTCACCTAGAAGTGCTCCTTAGTGAAGGGTGCCTCATTTTTGTATGCAACTATGTAATATGAGCACTATTCCCGGCAAACTCCCCCCACACACACACACACACACCCTTCCCCCTGTGTCCTAATTCCAGGAGCATTTGCTGTATGGGAGAGCTTTTCTGCAGTGTGGGCAGTGTGTAGCCAATGCGTGGTGACATCACATAACCTACCACAAGCTTCTGTAGACTCCACCCAGAGGTCAAAGTTGAAGAAGGTAAAGTGCCCCTTGTGTGTCCTTTGCCATGTCCTGTTAAAAAAAATATATTTGACTTGTGTATATAAGTATGTGCGTGTGTGTATGTGTATGTCTTGTGTGTAACTCTGTGTGTGTACCTGTGTGTCTGTGTCTCTATGTGTGTGTATGTGTCTATGTGTGTGTCTGTGTACCTTTATGTGTTTGTGTACCTCTATGTTTCTATGTGTGTGTCTATATGTGTGTATGTATCTGTTTGTGTATGTGTGTATCTGTGTCTTTGTGTGTCTGTTTATGTATTTCAGTGTGTGTGTGTCTATGTCTGTGTATGTATTGGTGTTTGTCTATATCTGTGTATGTGTTTGTGGACTAAGTGAACATGGTGTGTGTCTGGTTGACTGCCCACCTTCAGAAATATAGTACACCACATTAAATCACAAATATTCTTATATTGTAAGGAAGGGCAGGAATCTGGCAAGACACATTATGATCTCACATTCACTGATCACTTATATTAGCAATTAGCAAAGTTTTATCATGAAAATCCCACTGCAGTTAAAAAAAAAAAACATGTACCAAATTAACAATATTAGCAGCTTTGCAAGACATGGACATATCGGTGTGATGTAAAAACAGGAATCCATTTTCTGTTTTTATATTAAATTGCGAAATCTGGATTATGAAAGAATGGAGAAAGGGTTGAAGAAGGTGGGAACAGAAAGCATTTTTTAACTGGATGAAGATTGAAATACTAGCCCAGAAGCAGACTCCTTACTTCAGGAAATGCAACCATATCTCTCACAAACGGACACACAAACAAAGCTTCTAGCTGTGTATCATGGATTTCCCCAGGGCCCAGAGGTATTAACATGTATATTTTTCTAATTAAAAAGTAGCTGTATGACATTTTGCTGATTATTTATGCTCTTAGACAAAAAAAATTAAATCTGCTTTTATTGTGCAGTGGCCCTTTAACTCTCATAATTACTCAGTTTTTATGTGTGATACAAGTTATCAAGATTTGAGTTTGTGTAACATATGCTTGCTACCCACCCACAGAAAACATAAATATTTAATTGTTTTGTGCATTTTTATAGCCCACTCTCAAATGCATTTAATAAATAAGTAACTGCTCAGTGTGTGTATGATTAGTTATGTTGTAAAAATGGATCAGTGTTATTGGGAAATGTCTGTGATGTGTTCAGTCAGCTGAGAGTGCACACCACGTGCATGGACTCACAGTGGCTCTTCCACTTCACTGCCTAGGGTCATCAAGAAGGTAAATCTGACGCTGTCTGAATTTATAGACAGACTATTTTTAAAAATTAAGATTTTCTCAAAAAAATTATATCCATGGCTTACACAGCTGCAAATACTGTTAACTTGGTGCATAGTTGTCAAACAAGTGTTCATTTTCTTGAACTGCAGTGGTTCTTTAAAATTCTTTGGCTCCTGTTCACTCTTCATACTCTACTACAGTTTGCATACACTGCAAAGAATGCCTCCAAACATTGAAGTAGCCACATAACTGCAGATCACAGAGACAGGAGCTCAAGCAATGTGAATTGACACAGATATGTGCACACTTCTTCATTTCTTATATACTGTAGAATATACATTCCTGTCCCTTCCTTTTTGTCTTGAAATCTTGGAGAAAATAACGAGAGGGGATTCTTGGAGAAAACAATACGAGGGGACAGAAAGAAGGAGGATATGGTTAGACTAAAACAGAGTAATTTGTGAAACTTTCTCTTCATAAAGACAGCTGTTTAAGGGTTGAGAAGGACAACAGATTTTTTTATCTTATAAGAGGAATTGTCTCTTCAAAAGAGGGACAGTTGGGAGATCTGTCCGGGACTCTTTAACTTGTAACATTGACTCTTTATAAATACTCTTTCCCCTGATACAAGACTTTTCCAAGACATGCTTATTTTATGTAACTTACATCATTATGATATCGCAATGTGATATGCAATTCCATTGACTTGTTGTTTACTTGTCCAAGTATGATACTGCAGAAACCTTGAGAGTAAACTGAAACCCATCAGGACAACTGACTTGTTCTATTATCAAGAAATTGGTTCAATGTCCACTGTAGTTTTAGTAAAACTTTGTATGTGTGAAGTCTGCAACTGTCGTGCATTTTGAGTGTAAAAGGATACCACAGCATACAATGGAGTAGTCTAGTCTCCCCAAAATAATTTGTGATATAATAAATGTCGAGGACATAATGTTTTATTATGACCAGAGCACTCCCAGGTGGCTTGAAGCCAATATTTACAATATTATATTCTAATAAATTCCTATACATAAAGAGGGGAGTGGCTGATTGTCATTGGTGGAGAGGACATTGGTGAGGGGAAAAACAGAGTTTATCAAAAGCAGGGAGATAATATTCAGGGCGTTTTGTCTTTTGTCTTTGGCTGTTTTTCCAGAGTCCTTCCTGCTATCACCTGAGCCCTACCCTATACCATTTCCAATCTTATCTGACAGTCCTGTTCTGAGAACAAACTGACCGTCATTCTTGGCATAAACTTATTAATTAACTTATATTAATATATCCGAGTAGATCAAATTCTATTCTTTCTCAACTCTCTCTAAACAATCCAATCACACAAAGAGGGATTTCTTCAGTGAGAAGGGATTCTCCAGTGACAGGTGTTATCCTGAAATTCTATACATGGTAATGTATAAAATGGTATTAACTATTTAATTTGTAGTAGAGTTAAACTTAGCCATATATATCACAATCATTCTGTTACTCTTTTGGGAGTGGTCACAGATCCAGACAAATTAGCATCTATATTCTGGACTGTAGATGTTAATCAATATTTTAATCTGTGCCCATATCCCCCAAAACAGACTGATTGATTTTATTCAATAATGTAGATGTTTAGCTCTGTTACAAAGATCAAGATATAATTATCAAACCATCCACACAACAAACCATACTTAGCTATTCTTAACATATACAATCTTGTCACACACAATCAACAAAACTGTCTTACATCGTTATTGATTGAATTTACCGACTTGACATATTAAATTAAATGTAATCAATTCTGATGTTGACCCGCAACCAAATAATCGCTTGCTAATACTTAAATACAAAGTTTAATTAGCTTGCAACCTCACATACAATATAACCAATTCTGATACATATTGCTTCAATATATATTTCTATATACTTACTGCTATATATAGTGTCATTCCATATTTTACTGCTTTAATAGAGTATTAGGTTATATTGCTAATTATTAATATCATATATATATATATATATATCACAAATAGACAGCTGATTGTGTTTATGCATAACATTTTTGTATTGCACTAACCAAATATATAGACAGATTGTAACCAAACTTTATAACCAAACTTTATATATATACACTGTTTATAAACTCCTATATTGAACTAACCAAACATAGATTGTATTAACATAAATTGTCAATCCATATTTGATAAGTTTGTATTCATTGCTTAGTGATTGATATATTGATCTAACCAAATATAAAGTACTTTAAGACTAACTGTTATCCAATCATCCAAAAATATTATAATACACATCATATAGATTGTATTATGATCCAACTAAATATCAAAGCTTACAAGTGTAAACACTTCAAATTGTTGTTCCTTGATATTTACTGTTATACCAATAAAAGCTATTTCTGCACACAGCGTATACTTGTCGATAACTTGATCTTTGAACTTAATCAATCTATACATTTTAATATTTTAAGAAACTATATTAATCTATATGGTGTAATATCTATGTCAGATCAATTGCTCTGACACAACAAACTAATAAGTGCAGGCGAGGGAGAAGAGTGTATGGTCCCTTTGATGAGTCAGTTAAACTTTTAGTATTTGACAAATATCCCACTCCAGTAACACAGACACAGAATCAGGAGCAATAGAAAATATTAAAGGCATGTCAGTCCCTAGACCAGGACTCCATGTGGCGCCCATACACTTCTCATAGACCACAGCCTGTTCGCTATAATGAGGAAGCATGTCTTACTTCAAAAGCACACAGTCCATTTCTCACAAAAACAACTATCAAATAATTTTCTTAAACTCCAAAACACTTCTCATTACTCATATCTCTATTACCAAGTAATCAACTTCTACCTCACTTGACCACTATTATTTTACTATTCTTGCTACTTAATTATTCTTTATCCACACATATAACTCTCGATAGACTAATATAATGGCACTGACCAGAAAAAGTATATTTGTCACAATACAATGAAAGGAGAGGTACCTGCAAAGCCAATATGGAAAGGGTTAATTAAGCAATTAAGAATACTTGCCTACAGAAACCATCTCCTCCTGTGTCTCAGTTCGGCCTCCGTTGAACTAGTGTCAAACACGGCAAAGAATGTAACAACAAGAGGATTGTTTGGCAATTTTTATTGGGTCACCACAAGCTTAACTGTACACTATCTGCTGAGGATATATATTGGCTACCCTACAGGGAATTGGTTATACCTTGCTGAATGCTCAAATTTGTCTAGATTCACAGCTAACACAACTGAGATTGTTCATTGGATTAGATGTTTTGCTGATTCAAGCTAGCAGCCGGCATTACCCGAGTACTGTTTTTTATGCTTTTTAATGTATTTTTAAGAAAAGGAAAATAAAAGAATTGAAAAAAGAAAAAAATTAATGTAATGACAAAAGACATTAAAGAATAGAAAATAAAGAATTCAAATGTATCAAAAAAACGTATTGCACAAATAGTGTGTATTAGTGAAACAATTTTAATGCAGCATAATAAAAGTTAAGTTTTAAATTGTTATATATAGGCATATAGCCTGATTCACTCTCATATTGCAACACTGCACCTACAAATCTAAAAGAGTTAATCTCAATGTTGATAGAACATTAACAATTTCATATATAGATGGGTATATTACAATCTAGTGTATACCTTCATTTGAATGGGCTTAGGACTTAGAGTCATCATTTCAATTAATCACATATTTCTCTCTGAATCGAAGGTAATTATTCCCACAACGTTACAATTGTATTTATTGTAAAGAATTCTCTCTGAATCTAGGGCCATTAAAATTAGATTCTGACAAGTACTTGTAGGACAATAGCTCTTACATTGAAGCTGAGAATATACAGATTTCACAGTACATCACTTTGGTATTAAGGGACTAACAAGTGTACTTCTCTCCTTTCATTGTATTATTGCTACTTAAAAAATAGAAGTGAAATACATTGCACTGTTAAATATATTGCACATTTGGCCCTCCAAGTGAAAGTCAACAGAGCAACAGAGCAACAAAAGAAAATTATAATATAAAATGAATAGAATACATTATAAACTGGTGTGAAAATGCTTAGATACCTGCTACACAGGCAGTAATCCAAAATAGCATAATAATTTGCAATATTCAGGCGGTACATCAAAACAGTCAACAATTTTGAAGTAATCCTTAAGAAAAGCTTGAGGATCACTGATCTAACTATAATTCGTGTAGCTTAATTCTGCATTGCTGGCTGGAAAGAGTTTGTTTATTGGATTGTTTCATGCAGTAGGGTAAGTAGCTTGTTATGCTTACTCTATTCAGGCAATAAACCAGTGTCAGTTATGAAGAGATAGATGTAGAATTCATTAATAGAAGTGCACCTTCTTTGTTTGATCAATGCTTTCCTCTGTGCTCATATAAAGCATGCTCAGTGAGATGAGCGAGTACTGCATTACTGTCAACATCATGATAGCTAATCACCAAGGAAATGAGTTTATGATTTCTTCTAATTTACTTTTCTCCCCGTCCCTGTGTGACAGGATTAGTTCATCACAGGCTTAGTCCTGACAATTTTTCCTCCCTCTGAGGATTAAGCACGTTGGTTATGCAACAAATGTCCGAGACATCAACACTTGTGAAGAGCAGGACTTGAGGTGCTGGAGAGACGCCTAGAGATTCTCTAACGTGGAGTGAGATGTTACAGAATGTGCCTGTAGTGCTTAATATGGCAGGCTATATACTGCTATATATATTAACACGCCATGTGCTGACTTAAGCTGCTGATAGGACTTAATTGTCAAGCAGTACTTTATCTCCAATACATTTATCATTTTACAGAAAGGGAAGAATATGGGAATAATCAGTCTGCAGTCTTACTATGCAGATTATGAATATAATTTAGCTCCCTTGGATAACTATTTATACTGATCATGTACACATCATTATACAGTGTTATTCACTATATGCAGTGTATTCATTCATCTTGGAAAATCCAAATATTCTAAAGATGTATTTGATCATTTTATATTTGTAGTGGGTACATGTATCCACTTATCATAATTTAAATGATCACTGCAGCATAGGAAAAAAAAACTTACATGTGACTATATATCAGACTTACAATATTAGCAGTTACAGTATATAAACCAAGAATGCAAAAATATGAATCTTTCCTATTTCTGTCCGCCAGCAGGCACTAGATCACAAGGCTGAGATTTCTAACTATGACCACTAACCCTAACCCTAGGAAATAGAAGAGAATTTCAGCTGCTCTACCTCGTGGCCTCTGGCCTCCTCTGCTGGCAGGTAGAAAACAGGAAAAGTCAGAAACTATGTTTAGAGAAAATACTCATTTATTTGCAGACTTTGTGTATAGAATGTTCCATCTTTTAATTCTATAACAGTTAATATCAGTTTGGGATCTGATGTTCATTGATCAGAAATAAACTACAGTATAAAGTTCTAATGAGTGATTACAGTATAAAGTTCTATGTATGATTAGCTTCCTTTAAGATGTTCCTTAAATTAATCGGATATGTCTCTTTGTCAGCTAAGCAGAAAAATAGCTGAAAGAGTATGATGATGCTATGTACTATGATATCCTGTAATTCCCACTTTTCATTTTTACTACTTCAGGTGTCAGTGGCCTGATGTAAGGGTACTAAGGATATCTTTCACTATCTATCACCACCTAAAAATGTGAGTAGTGGTAAAATCGGTTATATGTTTAACAAATTATGTGTCATATAAAGTCATTAACTACATAACCAGTGAGGATGTGTCTAAAAGTCTGTCCCACCCTTTGCTATCCTTCTATGTCTTACCCTTCAATGCATCTGTCATGACTGACTTCTTGAGCTAGAGTGGAACCTCCCTGAACCCCACAAACTGGGCTCTGTATGGCCCAAAACTGTATTGTCACAGCCCCATGAATTCATGAGTGACTGATATTGGGATCCTAGCACATCTGATTGCTAACACCAAAATGCTATTAAAATGTACATTCCATGTTATTTTAAAAGCATCTAATGTGAATACTTACTTATTTAATTTGTGCATCTATTTTCTGTCTTTGTTGTTGGGTTAAATGTGGTGGATGGGCTAGTGAACTCTAATGCCAACAGAAAGAATAATTTGCCAGGCATGTGACCTCTGACCTAGGAATAAGAGTGCCATCTACCCCCCTTGCAAACCTCATGTGTGATCAAAGTATAGTCATAAAGTGATATGCTTCCCCTAACAGCAAAACCCAGGACTAGGCCTGGGATCTGAAGACACAGAAAACCTGATCCATGAACTTTGACAGCAGAGCAAAACCAGATGGGGTTTGGCTAAAGGGAGTTTTTTTTTTATGTGTTTGGAAGAAATAATAAATGGGCAGTCTGACTCAGCACGAAACCACGGTGCGTGAGTATTCTGAGGTATCCTAACTAAAGGGATCAGATTTTTCCTGCTTCTCCGTGAATGATGTATTGATCTGAATGAGCTTGCTGGCTCTGGGAGATTGAACCCCAAATTCATAAGCTAGAGGGATGTCTGTAGCAGAACACAGTAGAGTCTTTGGGTGTATGAGGCCCCTCGTCTCTGCGTCAGCAGCACTCATAGGCAATATGTTTTATATTAGTCACATCACACAGTACTTTGCTCCATTTGACTATATAATTGGTAGTCAATGCAGTAGTCTTCCTAGTAACCTGACATAATAAAGTATAGAAGATCTTGACATTGTGGTAAATAAAGGCTTTCCTGAAAATAAAAGAGACTAGTAAATTGCTAATCAATAATGACAGTATGATATATGATCTACTTTGTCTCTCTCTCTCTGCACCCTCTCTCTCCCTCTGCGCCCTCTTCCTCTGAGCGCCCTCTCTATCTCTCTCTGTGCACCCGCTCCCTCCTTGTTCTCTCTTCCCCCTCCTTTCTTTCTTCTCTCTTCCACCCTCCCCTCCTTCTCTCTCCCTCCTCCCCTCCGTCTTCTCTCTCTCCTGTCTCTCCCCCCTCCCCTGTGTCTCGCTTTCACTGCTCCCCCCCCCCCCCCCCCCGCCTACACATGTCTCTCTACCACCCTTTCCCTACTCCATCTCTCTCTCCCACACACATACCACAATTATTATAGTGGATAGCTGATGGCTATACAGTGGTTTATACAAAACCACACAATACTTATTTGTAGAAAATAATTGGTTTCTACTGTAATTAAATTGCATAAATTACTTTACAAAACATTTAACAAAATACATACTGTATTGTACTTACATTAATCAATTACTGCAAGCTATACTGTTGTGTATATATTTTGTTATAATGGAAAGCAAAGAAAAACAATAAAAAGGACATTCTGTGAAATGTGTGGCCCCAGCTAGAAATGTGCTATTTTGCACTGGTAAAACCAATGATTTGTCCTTTAAGGTTTTAAGGACACAGAAACAATTCAGTTGGCTTCTGCTGAGAGGCGAATCATTTCTGCACTGGTTGAACCATCTTTCTCTGGTATCTTGTATCTGGATGTTGCTGCAGCAACAGTAATATTTTACCTAACATTGACTGATCGTTCTGAATGAAAAATTGTTTCACACTTCCTTTAGGCATTAAGAAAGCACAGATCCTCATTAATAATAATTACCAAAATGACTCTATAACTCATTTGCTGCAATGTGCTGCAGAACCCTCCAGCAGTTAATGATTTAATGTAATATTGGTTGTCTTCCTTCAATTATTAGCCCCACTGTATTCTGATAATCTTTGTCCTTGTTAAACACTCAAGTACTGTAAATTACATTTCAATTTGATAATTCATCTTCAGTATACAATCCTTATATATCTATTGCCCATTGCTAACAGTACAAAATATATCTAACTCTATGATACATCCTAGTTTCACTCATCAGGGTTACAATAATAAATCTGTCTCTCTTTTGGAGTGGATAATTCGTAATCGAGGTTACTTTAATAAATAATAGTGATCTCTTTATTCAATAGAACATAAAACATAACTAGAATTTTGTTTAATGGTGCATACAGGTAATTCAATATTGTGCCCTGAATTCACTTACTTTACAAGGTGCCATTTGTTTGATAAAACATGTATAATGTGTAAAGGGTTATAGTGAACACATTCGCTGTTTTACAAGGTACATTTATAAAAAATAAAATAGAATCAAGAACGAAAACTTTTTTTTATGGATAGAAAACAGAAGCTAAATTGCACAATCTTTATCCATTAAGTGCTATGGCAGGTTATGCCACTCCATCATACGCATGGCATCCTGACAGACATGAATAATTGCAACTAGAACATCCTAAATAATATTGTTCTCATCTGACTAATTATTCAGTTGGGACCTACAAAAAAAAAAAGCATAAAAAATATAAACATTGACAATTTTTTCACTGAATTCATGTTTTGCTAAATATTTGCTATACAGTAACCAGTTGAATTTTTTTTTCTGTGGCTCAGATTAACATGCCAAATATTCACGATAGGAATATAATTTAAACCACATTTGCTCTATGAAAAAGGCTTGTCCAAAAAACTTAAACAGCCTTTACTACTTAACAGTGTTAATTGCAGTTAAACAACAAAGCTACATTAATAAATCACCTTGTTAGATTTATTTTTTATTCACATTTTATAGAACTTTTATCCAAAGTGCTTTCAACTATAAAAGTGTTTATGAAAAAACAGTCAAGAATTATGAGATCATTGGTTGAATGGTTAATTGCAAAACTTAAACATACACAGCCTTATTAAATTGCGATTCAGCAAATTTAAAAGGGCTCTATATAAGCACATGGCATATTTTTTTACAGAAGTTTTTAGTTAGTGAACTCCTATCCAAAAGCAAGGTCTTCACTAACTAAAAACTTCTGTAAAAAAAGTATGCTGTGTGCTTAAATAGAGCCCTTTTAAATTTACCGAATCGCAATTTAATAAGGCTGACAGATACTAAAGGAGTTGAGGGCGCTGTCCATGAGCAAACAGGTGAGGGTATATGGTGTTTTTATTAAAAACATAGAATAGCTATGATCCATACTGGGAGTCTGCAAGTAGCTGTGAGAATTGTAATTGTCTGGGTTATCTGCTCTATATCAGAACAACAGCTATAGGTGGGTCAGCCTGGAGAGTAAGAATGGCATGTTAGTGGGTCCAGAATACTAAATTTTTTTCAAGATCTAGTAGGTCTATATTAGCAGTGGGTCAAGTACCGGTTGCAGGCCGCTGGGAGGCGTGTGGTGTTCTTATCACTAGTGTTCTTTGCTTGTTAATGGCTTTTAGAAAACCGTCAACTAGTTACCTTAGATGAGGTACACATTAGATGTACATTCAGCGTGAATTTTTCTCCATGCCTGTCAACTATTATATTTTAAGCCCTATTTATTTTTTATAAAATATATTTTCACTTTTGTTGGGCAAAATTTTATGAACTGCTCACTGTTCTGTGTATTGAGCAGACTGATGCTGCTCTGTTTTCCAGTTTTTTTTCCCCTTATTCGGGTTTTCCACATTTTGATAAGGAGTGCAAACGTAGATTAGATTTTTGGATTAGAGTATTAAAATACATTTCAGAAATATTAGTAGTATCATTTTAGATTATATTTTCATTGTTAGGCTTAGATGTTATGTGTAAATGAAGGTTGTTTCACATAAATTTTAAATAGTGTATAGTTCAATATACTATTTGCACTCTGGTTTTAACCAGCCCTCATAGAAAATGTTGATAAAACAGACCAGCTTAGATCTCTGTAAATCGATGTCATGCAAAATAGGAATGAGGGTCATAAAATATAATAGGGAATGGTTATCTATCTATACTGCACTTTAGCTTTTATGTATACTGTATTTCATGCGCATTGTATTCATTTACTGTATCGTTCTCTCCTACACATGCTGGAAGGCCGTGCCATAAATCTACTGTCCTTTAGGAGAAAATAAATATCATTATGTGTGAGACTTCTACCTTCCAAGTTTCCAAAGTGAATTTGCCCCTAAAATATTTTTTTACACAACAAAGCCTATATCAATCACAACAGTGAATAATGGAATTGGATCCAGTTAAAATCCTAGTTCATAAAAAGAAGAAACAACATGCAATCTATTGCCCCATGGGGATGTACTAAACCTTATAAACCTTGAGTTTCATGAAGCGAGAAGAGGCCAAGGCCGAGCAGCCATCACACAATGAATTTCTTCTATGATTGATTCATGTGGAATGTCAAGTGATTCCCATTAGAACCAAAGGCCAAGAGGTGTCACTTATGCATAATTGATCCTCATTTATTTGGCATGTTCACCAGGTAGCTAGATGCTGATTGAAGGCAAATTCAATGTTATAGT
The DNA here is from genome assembly GCA_027410445.1 of Discoglossus pictus. Taxonomy (NCBI): domain Eukaryota; kingdom Metazoa; phylum Chordata; class Amphibia; order Anura; family Alytidae; genus Discoglossus; species Discoglossus pictus. The sequence continues at coordinate 432,949,545 of CM050163.1, read as the reverse complement.
ATGTTTTTACAAGCAAACATTAGATGTCTGAAGTTGTATCATAGAGGTCCCTACAATTAAATGGTTTTAGTCACATTGTAAGTTCAGGAAGATTTATTAATATATGCTCCTAATATGGAGAAGGAAAGAAGCAGATGTTAGAATACATACACTGAACTCTATCTAAAATACCTTAATACGAGATTTCGCAACCAAAAGCGATTTTATGAAAAGTGGTTTCAACTGTTAGAGAGTTCATGAAAACATACTGTACAGGTTTGTGACTGCATTGATTGAAGGGTTAATGACAATGAATATTTAAACAATCAGATACAAAAGGAACAGAGGGCCTTGCCATGAGCAACAATCTAGTATTTACAGAGCTTTTATCCAAACACAGAATAGTCTAAAAGCGCTGCTCTCATACTTACATACTAAAGAAAACCAAGCGGATGCTTGAGACAAAAAGAATCATTGTGGGTAAAGAAGCATTTGCAGTGTTATAGTTAACATTTTTATCAGCCATGGTATAATTGGGCACAGTAGGATAGGTAGCAGAAGACAAAGAATAAAACAAGTTTATTGTTAATTGCAGCAGGTCAATGCCAAAATTAATGTCATAGGTGTGCAAGGACATAATATGAGAGATGTGATGTTTCAAGGATGATCAGGTTGGAATGGTGTAAAAAAGTTTAATTCCAAGCAGTTACCGCTAAATGACTTGGAGTGTCCCTATAAAGAGAGAATAATCTGGTGTAGAGAGGGAGGGGATTGCTTGGTGCGTTCACAGGTGGGGAGTCCGATTGCATGGTTTGAATGAGCCTGCTAGGGAGGAAGTATAAAGGAGAAACAGAGAAAGAGAGAAAACTTGGTTAAAGGGATATCTAAGTGAGCTGGATTAATACATTTCTGCACTCTGTAGGAAAAAAGCAGCTTATGTGTATGCAGCACATCTCATAAAACATTTTATTTTTATTAGTATCCAAAAATCCTTCTAATGATTATGTTGATACCCCCAGGGCGTGTCTACTCAACTTCCTGTTCCCCCCCCCCCCCAATTAGCATGCAGCACCCGGGGAGCAATATTAACCCACTATTTACCTGATGTTGCTTGCTCAGCCAATCTCCTTGCAGTTTCCTGTCACATGTCAGTGATACACTACATTTCCCAGGCTCCTTTGCCTACAGAGCAGTGTTGTCACTGCTGGTATATGACTCATCCACGTCTGAAAAAGCCGAATAAGGGCAAAAAAAACTGGAAATGCCTGAAATCTTTCTCTAACTGTATTGACCAAAACAAATTGGAGGGGGTGTTAACCTTCATTTTAAACTGTCTGTTTTTTCATACACTTCTGGTTCTCCTCCATCAGATGCTTTTATAATCCGGGATACTTAGATATCCCTTTAACATAGATATAATTAAGATAATAAAAGAGGGATGTGCAGAGGAATATAGAAGAGTGTGGGTTAGTGAGTGCATAGAAGGAGTGAGGGCCTTGATGGAGTGAGGGCCTGGGTTAGTAAGGTCTTGGGATTTTGTGGCCCTGGGTTTTAAAGGGCCTTGGTTATTGTGGTGCTGGGTTAGTGAGGGTGTGAATGAATGAGACATTATTATGAAGAATATGTTCAATAAGTACATTTCTATCTGCACAAATATAATAAACAATTACATAACGATAAGAATAAAAATAACTGTAAACATGATCCATCTTCTACTGTGTGATTTAACCCACTGAATTTACTGCTGTTTTTGTCAAAAGTGAGGCCTCCAATTGCAGAATTAAATGAACCTCAGGAATGTTCTCCTACAATTATTTCAAACGAAAATCACTATAGGAAAATCCTGACATGTCTAAGTGGTAGTGGGTTCATTGTGCATAGTTCCAGCAGAGGTAGCCTATAGCATTAGAATATTAAAGAAGGACAAAGATTAAATAGCGAGTAATTAACAGAATAAGGATAGACTGTGTTTTTCTATGTAGGCATATTATATGCTTCTAACATGAGTGTATAAGTGACCTGTAACACAGGCGCAGTTCAGTAGAAAAAACACAACATCAGGTTTATTTATAGTAACATAAAAGCAAAAGGGCTGTCGAGAGCGTAGAAGTTCAGTCTTTGATAAATGCTAGTCAACTACATCACATGATAATAATGAATATGTTTAGTGATTTGTGTCAGCTCTCAGGCAACACCACTTTAAGACAGCTAAGTATGCTGGTATCTACTGTAAAACCTTAATAATTATAAGGAATCTTTCAAATAAACATATTATAAGGTTTACAGGTATTGATTACTGTGCCAGGGAAAGGTTTGTCTCTTGAGATAAGGTTTCTTTCATGTGTTGTTAAGGAGAAGCACTGGCAGCAGCCAAGTCAAAGATAAATAACTTACCTGTTCAGGTTAATATCATCCACTATAACTCCACCAAGAGCTCAGTAACCTATACAATGTAAATTTACTTACATCTAATCGTTATTTTCTATACTTTGAAACTGTAAAATATGTTATTCTGTCGTGCAGTGCTGAATAATACATTTTATACACAAACAATAAATGAAAATAATCCACATTGAGAAAACCAAGATCAGGCTACAACATGCTATTTACTATGATTTGTTCATTTCATTTGTGCAGTACTGCAGAATATGGTGGCATGAGTTAGCAAATTATTATGAACCTGTTCTCCTGGAAATAAAACTGTTGCCCCCTTGGGGTACTACCCTACTATGTTTAACTATATGTTAGGTGGTATCTGTGATTCCAGTAAATGTATATAGAGGTTGCATGAGAATGTTGCCCCAAAAGGGTTTTCTTTATAGCAACTAATGTGCAGAGAGTTGTTAGTTGTTGGACCTTTAAAGCAGATCTATGTTTTTTTAGAAGACTTGTAGGACTCTGAAGAAAATAATATCCTGTTTGAGTTAGTTAATTAAATATGTAACAAAGTTTTATCGTAAATATTTGTGTAGGGAAAATGCTTCAGATAATGCTACTACTAATAATAATAATAAATTAACTTTTTGACCATCTCATCCAAATAAATAATATGTATGTCAAATTATTGCTTCACCTGTGTAGGTAACACATGATGTATAACTACATAACATAATTTCAACACAATACTTGAACCACTAAGCAAGGAAAAGTTTAACCAGTCTACCACCAAAATATATATACCAATCCCATATGTACTTAAAAAATATGCCATTTAGTTTAATGGCAGAAACCTGGATTTGCTCTTGTGTCTCTGATATATCTCATGCATGTGTTTCTATTTTCCTGCTGTTTATGGGGAAGGTTTTTTTAATCCCCTCGAGAGGTTTGGATTCACCTCAAGGATTCAATAGCAGTGTTTTCTGACAGCTCAGGCAACATCCTAGCCACAAAGGATCAGTCCTCCTAACATTTATATGTGTGCATTTTGATCTTTCCAAAAGGTGTTATCTCTACCTGTAAACACAGTTTCCCAAATAATAAATGTCTTTCCTTCCACAAAACATAGACAAGGTCTGTATAAAAATCTCCTGGTATAAGTGACTAGCTGTTTTATGTTGTCATTGACTTGGAACCTAATGCTTGGAGCTATTCCCTATTTTTAAGTTAAGTTCTTCAAAAGAGTACAGCTTAAATATTTGACTACAGTGACCATTTCATTGACAACAAACAAGTTAACAAATATATCATGATCATGTTGCTAGACTATTACACAGCTGCGAGAACTAAGGAAAAAAAAAACAGACTTGTGTACTCCAAAAGGTTTCAATGTTCCCAAGATAATGTTAGTTATTAAATTATGTAAAACTAATCTTTATTGTAAACACCCATTACTTATTAGTGTGTATGTTTTCGAGGACTGTATAATCAATTGGATGTGGTATCTAAAGGGGAAATATATTCAGCAGAAGTGAAGGTTTCCTTGTTGGATGTAGTAATCAGACATCATAATTGGAACAGCCTTCCAGTGGAATTGGTTGTAACAAACACAATAAAGGAATTCATGCATGTTTGCAATAAGAATAAGGCTGTCCTGAGGATTAATTAAGTCAGTCTTTTAAGTAGATGAAACGGACAGACTGGTCGTTCATTCAGGTTCTTATCTGCCATCAAGTCAATGTTTCAGTGATCCATTCTCACTCATTAGCAACATAATAAACCCTCTCTAAGCATTTTATAGATCCAGAGGCTCTCATCACTGTCATCCCAAAATCATGTTGTTATTATTAATATTATTATTTACTTTTATTTGTAACACACCAACATACTGTATAAAAATACAGTATTTACAACTGAAGAAAATGGAGGGCCCTGCTTTGAGCTTAGAATCTTTGTAGAAAGTGCTTTTTTCCCAAATCACCCTACAAGACTGGGAAACCCACTACTTACAATCTATTGTATGTTATTTTTAAAGAGTATGGAACACTACCTATACATTGTTATAGATAGTTGTGAAATATTCCAGAGATAATTAGCATTTTTTCTGCTGTATTTTATGCAAATGATTGGCTCATGGATACTAAATAGTTTTGATGTGCTAATTTGTTTTATAGTCTGCTTGTCTGTCTGTTCTAGCCACACAATGTCCCCTTAGGGTTATCATGCTATTAGATCTTCTCCAATACTTTTATCAAGCCCTATAAGCCACAAATTAGCATATTGAGCCACACATAAAGGAACCACTAAATACATTTTGAATTTTCAGGAATGGTTTACTATAGAGACAAATGGACAGACAGTTTTTAATACTCTTTAAGATGAAAACAACTCCGTTATAGTGTTACAGTGACCATTTAACTTGCAACCATCTAGTTTCTGAAAAGTAAAGACTCCTAGTTACTTCCTGCACGTAGACACACACAAACAAGTTACAGTAGTAACTTTGCAAGGACAACATTTATAATAACAAGTGTGCAGATATATTAGAAAATGCATATATACCAAACATGCTCTTAAAATACACGATCATTTTTAATTTTCCTGCACACACTTGACCCCATGTCATATACTAAAACAATAACAATATGGACATAATCTTTGGCATCTTGTAAATGTTTTAATGGAAACAATTATACCTCTTGTGCATTAGTTAAATGTTCCAGGCATACATATTGTAAGTGCCTAGTTTTGCATTTGCTCTACATCTCAATAAATACATCCATAGAGAATTTGCTGCAGTGAGTAGTTCAGCTCAATTATAATCATGATGTTGACCTGAGGTCACAAGGCTGTAACAAGCTCTTACACGTACAGTGCAGTAACAAATGTACTTCCAATTACTGTTAATGCTTCTGGTAGTCCCCTTCTATATTAAGAAGACTGTAAGCTCTACTATAGAGGAAAAGTGTCCTGGGTATGTCTCCAATAATAATCATACTACAGTTTAGGAGCCTGCAACTGTGGATTCACTCACTTCCACTGAGAAAGCAAGACGTGGAAACGGCAAGGGAGATAAATCATAGGTCAAAATTTGGTAACCTTCATCTGTAGAGTGGTTTTGCTGAGGTTGTGATGATGGTATGAAATTTGCCAAAATAGTTCCACTTTGCAGCAGCTGAAAAATTTGGCGAAAAAGGGTAAATTGGCAAAATTGATACATACAGCAGGCAGAGAGTACACTTGCAGAAATCTGGGAGAAAATAGAGAACATAGACATTTGGAGACATGGGGTAGGATGCAAGAAAGAGAAAAAACAACTGTGAGAGATTTCCGAGCAACTGATAATAGTGGAAATGTGCATAGTTGTAGCCTAGTCAATAGCTCACATCAGAAAAGGATTATTGGTTATCCTAATACTGCCATGGACACCTTTGGGAACAAAGAGGTATTGATTTGACCCTACAACTCTAAAACAAATGCCTTGGCGTCCCACAATCCTAGCTGACACTCCAAGAATGTACTACAGTGTCCAAAATCACTCCACTTAAGACAGAAATCCCTCAACAGTATATCTTATCCTCTCCAAAATATTCAAGGACACCACAAAGCTTTCCACAAAGAAATATATTTGCTGTGCACATAAATTGTAACAATACACTGAGGCAAAAGCTTCCTAAGTAGTAGAGACATCCCTTTACACTTTAGTTAAATTAACATAGAGATCCTATCATACTTGCAACACTAACAGTAGCGATTATAAGCCCTATTACGTCTCCCATTAAAATTCCCTTAAGACTGACTCGTATCTACAGGAGTTTTGACACGCAATTTTGCAGAGTAATTTGCAGTTATTCTGTGGATCCCGCAAAAAAGAATCCTGTAAAAATGAATGAAGGGGGAATTTGCCCATTGATCATGTTCACGACCGCGCATCCGACGAGCGAAATATGGTTTCTGGGTTTGCCTCTCAAGCCCGTAACTCGCAGCATGTTCTAATTTAATAGCCCCGTAAATTCGCAACTTTTCAAGTCTCAAGTTGCACATACAAGCTTCAAATCTATTGTGGCTGTAAGTCCCCCAGAAAACACAGTAGCATGACACATCCTCACTGCACACTCTCTGCAGCAATGAGATCAGCTTTGAGCAGTGCATCATCAGTGGAGATACCATAAGAGCTACTGAGTAAAGTCTTCTTAGAACTAACATGAACTCAGTATGCCATACTCATACCAGAAAGTCTCTTCATATATTAAAATACAGCAGTGGTCAGATTTTTTTAATATTATTATTATTATATTATTATTTTGAATAACTAAACTTAAAAATAAGCAACATGATTTTAGTTTAGTTTATTATCTTTTATATACAGTTATGCTATGGTGGAATTTACCATTTTTGTTTCAGCAAATCAGCATTTTGACATGGGAGGAGTCTTTGTATATACAGAAAGTGTCTGAACAATGGAAATTTGACATTTACATCTGCCAGGGCTCTCAGCAGATTAAACAGAAGTTCATTAGTTTATAAGGACACAACCACGCAATAAAGTAACAGTCAGTAGCAGGAAAGCAAAATGGAGCCACACAGTGAAGAATAATTGCATATAAAAGTAATACTGGTGCTTATTGTTTTGCTTTCTAAAAACATTTGGCTCATGCCCTCAGTGGAACTATAAAGTAGACTGTCATGCCCAAATGGGCCCACCTGATGTAGTAGTGGTAATGTAATTGTAATTGTAATGTTTTATCTTTACTAGTTGGAGGGTAACTGCCAAAATATTATTTTAAAAGTGACTAAATGTGATTGCGGAGGTAGAGGCCTTACCACGTCATGTTCCTGCCATAACTGTATTTAGCAAACCTCTACTCATTAGACATTATGGTGCCACGAGCCCTTTGTCACCTCATAGCAGGGTCAGTTCAAATCAGAAGAGGCAAGATAATAAAAAGTGAAACCATAAAGAGTATAGAAAGCAGGAAAGAGAGCAAATGGTTAAATCTCTTAATGTTTCAGACTCTTAAGCCCCCTAAGGTAATTAATAACCCTGACATCATACTAGTAATGGGACAGGTAATACGCTTTTATTGGACAATGTTTGTGGCTGAAGAAAGGGTAGTGATGGGGGGGTTGGGCGACAAGCCTGTCAATCAAAACCACCTGCTCAGGCAACAGAGCTAATGTGATTGGACATTGGACTGTTTTTAATATGTGTGGTGTGTGAAAATAAAGGGAGTCTGTCTCAAGCAGTAAACCAGGGTGCATGTACAGTATATTTCTTATATCCTAACTAAAGGGATCTGATTTTTCCTGCCTCTCCATGAATAATGTCCTGATCTGAATAGAATTGCTGGGCGCTGAGAGATTGAACACAAAAGTCACAACCTAGAGGGAGAATCTTAGGGTGCATGTGGCCCCTCATCTCTGGGTCGTGACATAGACATATAGTTTTAATGAATTCAAGTTATAGCTTGGAATAATATATATGAGACATAGAAATGCCAGAACAAGAGTTCAGGGTCTTAGATGGATGGGTACCAGGCTTGGGGGAAATTTGAGGAAACACTGCTGTACTTTACTACATGGAAAAGACTCCCATTAGAGGTTGTTATTATTATTATTATTATATTTTATAATTATAATTATAATTTGCAAAAATTGGAAAGTGCTTAATCCCAGAAAAGCACAAAAATATACAAATAAGTGCTATTCTGTATACAATTAAAAGCATTTTTCAGGCATTTAAGACAAACTAACCCAGAATTTCACTAATAGAAAAAATAAACATTTAGATAATGCATGCTTAATAAGCAACAATTCAGCCAACCTGTACATCCCACTTGGCAATATGCAAATGTGTCCAATGAGAAGCAGCCTCTAAGTCTAAGCTTCATCAGCTGTGACTTGCCATCACTTGGAACTGGAAGTTATTGTATCTAAGCAATTTTAAATATGTTTCCTATCATTGACAAATTACAGTATATCATCTTAAGAAAAACACAGCCTCATCTCTTAATCATGTGTGCTATGGATATATGAGCAATACATTTAACTTTCAAAACACATGCTTTGCAGACCCTATGGCAATAAATGCAGTTAAACCCCATTCATTCACACTGGACTGTGGTTTATAGCTATAATATTAAAATCCATCCCATTTATTATATATTCCATTATTAAAATATTTTATATTTTAGGTAAAAATACTTTATTGCAAGTAGTGCGTTTCTGAACTCCAGACATTTTCTTTAAATTCCTATATACATTTTACTCAAACTTTTCATTTATGTTCAGTTAACATCAGATCTTTCAATCTTTTTTCCTCTTTACAATTCACCATTTCTGCTTATAATATAAACATTACCTAATTTCAAAGCCTATGACTTCATCATTTTGAAATGTTCACCTTGTTATATTAAAAACACTACCTCCACAGCACTTGCATGATTTTTTAGACTTGATTATTTATGACAAATGCTTATAAAAGTTAAAGATGTGGAACAAAGCCTTGAGGTTATACAGGAGGCCATGATTGTATTTAGAATATTGAATGTGTAATCTGGAACTGTTTAACAGCGTTTGCAGTGCTTTTTATGACTTTTTGGATTACATTTAAAGCATACACCATATGGGATTTTCCCACTAATTTATTTAAGGTAGGAATCATGCTCAGTGTTTTTTCTAAGACTTGTCATTGAGTCAATGTAATCTGATTTAATCATTATCCAGTTGCTTTTAATTATTTTATTCGGTTAATCATTCTTATCAATCATTTTTTCCTACACAGTTAAATGAGTTTTCCAGATTATGCATTAAAATAATATTTATAATAGCACAAAACAGGTGTAACACATTAGAATATTAGAAAACTGTGACAAATTACTTATATTGGTTGATTTGTTTGTTTTTTTAAATGATCAAGTGTCAGATTAGTAAAGAGGTCCCCCAAGAGTTTCCCAACCCTTCAGAATTTTGCCTTTGTGTTATGTGTTAAATCATACAAGATACTATTACTTCGAACTGTCAAATTCATAAAAGGAAATGGATATATATAAAAGAAAATGTTTTCAAAATTGCAAAATATTGGTTTGCATTAAATAAAATAGTTTATAGAGGCCTAGCACTTGCAAGAAATACACTGATATTATTGGCAGAAGCCAATGGCTCATATAGTTTTATTACTGACCATTAGATGGTAGGTTTGGAGTTGAACTGTTTCAGTCGTAGAACAATTTTAGTGGAGATGATTCCTGAGTAGGACTGGATTGCAAGCTTTCAAGATCACAGCCCTTCCTCTAAGCAAGTTATTATAATCCAAGCCTACACAGTTAGCATTAAAAGGTATCATTTCCACTAAAATTGTTTTCTGTTCATTAGATGGCAGGGACATTGCTACCTAGGCAATTTGTCAGGGTTAGTGCACCTATCCACATTATGCCAGGCCACTACACTCTGCTCTTACTTGCAAGTGTCATCACTTCTGATCATCACTAGATGCATGTTACATTACTCCAGAGAGTTGCACTACATCATGCCAGGGTTGTGGAAAATAGTGTCAGTCCTCTTTCAAGGACACAATAGGTAAGTGTGCTCACTTTATGATATAAACCTTTACTTCAACCTTGTATTGTGGCCTCTACTATTCTCTAGCCTGCAGCAAATGCAGGACTCTTACATTCACACTCTTTTTTCAGAAACTCAGAGAGCTGCCATCCTTGACCTCTCTCCTGCTTAATGTATGCCCTAATCTGCTACCAGCCTTTACTTCTTGTCTCCTTACCAGATTCTATAGTCTGCTACCAGTCTTTATTTTTTGATGGTTTACCAAATACCCTAGTCTGCCACCAGCCTTTACCTATCTTCCGGTTGCCTTATGCCCTAGTCTCCTACCAGCCATACCCTCTACCATGCTTACAAGATACCCTAGTGTGCTGCCAGTCTTTAACTTTCATCTGCCTACCTTACTCTAGAGTGCTACCAGCCTTGACTTGACTGCCTATTTTATACGCTAATCTGCTACCAAGCCTTTTCCTTTCCCCAGCTTCACTGTTACTGTAATGTGCCTTCTCTTCTAGACCCAAGAATATATAGTTGACAGGAAGAAACAGAACATTGCATGATGTGAAGGGTGCAATCATGAGTATCCAGAAATGTAAATGAACCTGTCACACACACAGCTTCCACCAATGCATCATGGATCTCTCCATGATCCTGCAGAGCTATAAAACAAAATCCTAATTAAAAACTAGCTATATTACTTTTTCCTGCTTAATTATGCAGTTTAATCAGTAATGGGATGTGTGTTCCATGCTCTTGTAATTGTGACAACACAACCATAAATTGTTAAAACGAGTAATCGGTTATAGATCATACAGTACAATATTCTAAATTGTATTCCTGAGTTTACAATATGTGGTTCATTGTAGCGCTAATACATTTTGGGCCATAATAAATTCCAAGCCCGTAGTGACAACGGCACACTTGCAAAGCCTGCAGGTTTGAAATGCTTGAAAGTTACAGAACTATTACATTCAACCATGCCGCGACCTATGGGCCAGAGACACAAGCCTGAAAACCTTTCTGCACACGCAAGCAGTTAAGGGGCTGGCCGAGATGTTATCGGCTGTTACCATCCAATCATGCTATAACATAGTGCGACACAGGCCTCTCAGCCAATAGAAAGCGGTCTAGCCGCAGATGATTGACAGAGGGAGATTATAAATTTGCGTTCCACCCGCTTATGCGTTGACTGTGTTGTATTTTCTGACGAAGTAGCACGCAGGTCCTGGAGTTAGAGGTTTTTGAGAGAGAGAGAGAGAGAGAGAGAGAGAGAGAGAGAGAGTAGGCGTATTTTGAGAGCAGTAATTTGTGGTTTCGTTCATTTATCTTATATATTTAATATTTTACACTTAATCATTGATTACACATATTTACAGATTACACATAATTGCAATACACATAATTTAAAGATCACACATAGAGACACATAGAGCTAGATCACTCCATACATCCCCCAACAGTTATTAAATACACATAAAACACACATTTTTTTCCATCATATATTTACAGTAACACTTATTTTTATTTATTGTTATATTATTTTTGGGATTGAAATGGAGGGAGCAGAGAGGAGGGGAGAGGTGGGGAGGAGGACAGGCAAGGAGGAGAGAGAGGTGGCCCTGGGGAGGAGTGGAGGAGAGGTGGAGAGGAGGAGAAGGAGCAGGAGGAGGAGGAGGAGGTGGGTGATGGTAGGGTGGCCCTAGCACCAGGAACACCTAGAAGATTGAAAGAGGGGGAGTGGCCTGATCCCAGGGGGGTGGTAGTTCAGGGGAGGGACAGGCCTCAGGGACAGATCAGGGAGGTAAGAATCCCCGTCCACAGGGCCCACAATTCCACGCACCGGGAGAATGTGGTCCTCCATGGTGCTATCCATGGCCGCCCCGTGATCCTTGAATGGGGGAGAGAAGTTAGGCCAGGGCCTAGGGCTCAGGCATGGAAGGAGGTAGCGGCTGAGGTTACAGCAGTGGGCACAGCGCCAAGGGATGTGAGGTCTGTCAAGCCCTGTTTTGACAATATCAGGGCCAAGGTGAGGAGGATGATGGCCAAGGAGGACAAGAACATGACTGTGAGCTATAATGAGTGGGAAAAGGTTGCCAAGGACCTTCGGAGACAGGTGCCCGCTGCTGGAGCTTCAGGCCTGGTGGGCCAGCAGGACCGAGCCTCCAAGTCAGGTGAGTATCACATACACACACATGACACCACATATACATCACACACACTACACATGTACATGATGACCAACAAGGACAGCTCTATGGAATTAACAGGGGATAGATGGAGGGGTCATTAAATCCATGAAGCTGACAAATCACTGTCATTCCTTGGCGCAACAACAGTAATCATCCAATAGAGAGTCCATGTATTAGGGTGCCCACTGCAGCCTATACAGTTACAGAACGCAGCCGGAATCAAGATAGCATTATAAGCCAAGGACGATCAAGACCAAGAATCAAAGAAAAGATCATATCTAGCTAAATAATAGCTAATCTGAGTTGCAATTAGGAGAATCATCCAGGTTCAAGTTAGGAATGCACACAAAACAATTTGTTATCCAGCACTACTAATGACATATACCTTTCTTTTCTATCTTTCAGCATCAAGGAGGTCTGGGTCCAGTGGCAAGCCACAAGTGGGCACATTGGATCCATCGGAGCAGGAAGTGGAAGAGCAAGCCCCCGCCCAGCAGGAACTGCCACAGGGGGAGGAGGAGAGAAGAGGAGCCGAGGGCCCTGGTCCTGAGGAGGAGGATATATTATGGCTAGTGACCCCACTATCCTCCTCTTCCAGAGACTGAGCCTATCGTCATGGGCTTCCCACTGGAGTGATCACAGCAGCCAGCCACCACCTCATCCCCCCAAAGCAGTCCATTGGACTGGGTGCCACCACCACTACCGGGCCCAACAACCCCACCGCCCATTTTGCAACAGACTCCACCCGGGCCCCAGACCCTTCCCACTCACACACTGCCACCTCCTCACCAGGCCATACCCCAGGAGCCTTCATCCCCAACATCAGGCCGCACAGGCAGAGATGCTGGCCCTCATGCAGCAGCAGTTGTAGTGTCTCCTGGGGTCCAGGCCAGCATCTCTGTCAATTATGCGGAGGTAATGCGCAGCCTGGCCAGGCACAATAGGGAGAAGAGGAGGCATCATCTGAGGAATGGATTGTACCTGGCCAGGCTGCTCAGGAAAAAAAAAAAACCTTTGCTTCCTGTCTTTTAGCCAGCTCTCAATCCATGAGCAGATATTTACTGCAACTCCTGTATCTCTTAGTTTGCACAATAGTCTCCCATGTGGCACTGCATCAAAAGCCTTTGCAAAATCCAAAAAGACTACATCCACTGAGTTGCCTTGATCCAGGTTCCTACTGACCTCCTCATAAAAACTAATTAGATTTGTTTCACATGACCTATCCCTCATAAATTCATGTTGACTCCTACTTATAATCCTGTTCAAATAGACATATTCTTATATAGTATCCCTTATTAACCCTTCTAAAAGCTTCCCCACTACAGAAGTGAGGCTCACTGGTCTATTATTCCCCGGATTTGCTCTTGCTCCCTTTTTAAATATAGGTATCACATCCGCTTTTCTCCAGTCACCTGGTAGAGACCCTGTGTTGAGTGAATCTTGAAAAATTGAATAGAATGTTTTGGCTATTACAGAACCCAGTTCTCTTAGTACCCTTGGATGTATCCCTTCAGGACCGGGGCTTTATTAACATTTATTTTTTCCAACCTCTTTTGGATTACTTCCTGTGTTAACCAATTATTTGACAAAGGTAGTGTAGCCCCATTATGTTGCCGTGTCCCAACCACTGGTACCTCCCTTGTGTATACCGAAGAAAATAACCTATTTATAATATGATATGGAGAAGGTGATAGTACACCTTGACCACTGACGCTGGCCACAGCTAAGCACTATTAATAGTCATGGCCAGTGAGTTATCCAGAATTAGCTAATAGTTAGTAATCCTTGTAGACGTGAATCAGGTGAGTTGGTATATTGTTACAGTTACAGTATTTAGCACTGTACTGTACATGCATGTTTTTAAAATGTTTATCCTCCTCTGCCTTTTTTTAGTTGACCACTTTTTTTTAGATTTTTGTTTTGTCACCACCTTGTATGTGTGAAACTGGATTGGATGACACAGTCCAGAGGTTGAATCATCTGTTTCATTGAGCAGATCTAGACAGGTTGTAAGCGCTATGCACATTAATGGTTTCTTCAATTATATGGAATGATCTCTGATGATCCTTTGTGACTCTGGTAGGTGCTATGGTAGGTGCTATGCATCATACTTATTCTAGACTATGACATTACCCCCTGTAGGTATCCACTTTTTCCCACAAGCCTCTTACTCTCCCGGGATCTACCCACACCACACCCATGATATTAATGCACAGTCTTGTACAATTCTGATTGTGCTCTGTGTATGAAATAAAGCTTTGTTATACTGTTCTGATCGTGTCAGTGTGTTTTGGTTGGGGTTATGGGACAACCACATACATCACATTTGTGTCACATTCCTATATATGCAAAGTAATGAGCCCTCGTTACTAAGCAATAGATCAATACATATAACAATAATAATAATAGTCATAATAGCATTAGATATCATATAAAAATATATATCATATATAATAATAATAATAATAATAAAGGGTTAATACACATGCAAAGTCCAATTTGTGATACTGTGGAGTATCAACATTCCACTGAGGGCCTGATAACAATATAACAGGTGATACTAGAATGGGTTGCCAGTTCCTTCTCTAGCGGACTGTGATTTGTCTGACGTCTCTGCTATGACCTGTCCATCTAGAGTGATCTCGTATGGTATAGCTCACAGCTTCAGTGAAGTACATAAGCCCCTTCACCACCACCACTTAGCAATTCTGAAGGGGACCAGGGGAACATACACCACACCAATCTATTCTAACCCATCAAGAGGGGTTGCAGGAACACATGGAGGCTGTTAAGAGGCCCATGGAGCAACAGCCAACTCACCTCCATCAGGTGCAATCTCCGCTAGGCCCATGCTGGAAAGTCCCAGCCATTGCTGGTCCATGTGCCAAGATGTATACCCATTCCTATTTGGTGACCACCCATTATGTTTTGCTATACATCAATTTAGATTAGTGTGGTGTGTGTGGATATCTAAGTGGTGGTGGAGAAGGGGCTTGTGTACCCGAATGAAGCTGTGTGCTACACCATGTGGGGTCAGACAAATCACAGTCCACTAGAGAAGGAACTGACAACACACTTCAGTATCTTTGGCATGCAAACCTTGTGGAACAGCACAGGCAGAGACCCAGCAAAATGTGCTGCAGTCCATAGGGTCACAGAGAGTCAGACATGACTGTAGGACTTAACAACAAATAATAAAATGTTCCCCTGGTAATTTGGCCACTATTTGTTTTCCCAATGTAGATGTGATGAGCGACATGTATATGCAATCAAATATATATTTCAGGGTACCCATTAGAGCTTCTGTGAGTGAGAAAGGGTTAATATGGCATCAGTTTCATGTTTTTCAATTTCTTATTTAATCAGGTAGTATGTCTTTAATTGCTTTATGCATGTTGCAGAATGTTTTTTTATATTGGGATATGCATGACCATTTCAACATATGATGAAAAAAAAAAAAATTAAATGCCTAATTTTTATTTGGGGATTATTCTGCAAGTAATTGTAATGCCTTTCCACGCTTTCCCCATGTCTTAAAGTCCACTGGTGTGTTTATATTGTCTTTTACAGTGTTGAGAACTTGTCTGTGAACCCTTTGCAGATCCTATTTGGAGGCCGTAATATATTTGCCTCCATTTGCGGGTTACGAGTTTGAACGCCAGTGCGTCTTTGGGATACGTAGCAATATAATAGCATTTTTTGAACGTAACAGTTACGGGCTTGACAGATCAAAGACTTTGCGGCAACGGAGTTCCGATTTCGACAGCACGTAGGGTTTTTCCGACTGTAACCGACAGATCGTTTGCGGGTAGCTTTAAGAAGCCAATTTAATAGCCGTAAGTCTTTCGGGCTTCGTTATGGGCTACGGTTTTACACATTTTAATAGGGAATTTAATAGGGCCCTTTGTGTAGTACATCACAATTTAGAATGGGGACTATTAAAAGACTAGGGTGTATCCCAAGTACAATGAACAAAAATATATGCTTGAAAACTCTGAGTTGACTAACAGCATAATTAAGTAGGGAAACATTTATTAAATTATGATACCACTACGCGGAGGAGGATGGAGAAAATAGGAGGTTAGTAGTTAGTATAAAAATCAATATACAAGAGGGAGTAGATAAGAAAGAAAATAATGAGGATTATGATTCTTTGCACAACTAGCTATGGTATATAAGTTAGAGAGTTATAAGGTACAATAGGAGGAAAATAGCAGAAAATGGAGATGGCGGACGGAAGATAGGCAGTATTTTTCTTTCTACTTTGCTAATACACTGATGTAATGGATTGAGTGATAAATGCCACAAAATGCATGTAACCATGGTTTTATGATACTTGAAGTAAGCCTATGTATGTATTATGTTATCCGCATTGAATAAAGACGAATTTAAAAAAAAATAAAAAAATTATGATACCACTGCTCTGTCCTGGAGGCTTCCACAAAACCTTATGTTTCAGCTCCCAGGAAGTCATGTAATAAAGAGAAAACTGATTCCTTCACACATAGAGAGTCTTCTCATTTTTTATTTTTTTTTAAAGCTTGAAACATGGCATTGACATTTACAAATGTGATAATTTGCAAATGACCAGTCAAATACATAATATTTAGAAAAGAGAAATTAACAGCAGATAAAATTAGAATGGTCCAACTTGCCATTTCCAGTTGTATCTTTATAAGGTTTGAACTGCTAAAGTTTACTTAAAGGGACACTGAAATTTCCAAATGGCTATTTTGAAAAGCTAAATCTGATAATTGAAGATAAAGTTATTAGAAAGGCATTTAATGTATTACCGATTCTATGCAGGCTTGAAAAGTGAATGAGTCAATTTGGTATATATGTATACTGTAATATTGCATATAGATAGATAGATAGATAGATAGATAGATAGATAGATAGATAGATAGATAGATAGATAGATAAACATGTTAGATAACACTATAACCTTAGAGGAAGAGTTGTTTAGAAGTAATGTTAGAAAGTGCTTTTTTAATGAATGTGTTGTGGATACATTGAATATCCTCCAGCAGAAGTAGCAGCAGTTAATAAAGTATTGAAGATCACACATGCTTCACATAGGCACTGGGCTTTTGTAAATGTGTAACAAGAGACAACGATTTCAGATTATAAAAAAGATAAACTGGCCACACCGTTGTTATTTCTGTAAAATTATATTTATGCATATGCCTAGGTTTATAAAGCAGATATTAAATATAAAATATGATTCTAAAACATAACATATTTATTTATTTACATTTTTATATACCATCTTTATCATAGGAGCATTGAATAGTTATACAATGCTATATAATTTTTGAGATATAGAGGATTGCATTGTGTTGAGCAAACATATTAGACAGAGCATAAGATAAGGTTTGGGATTGCTGCTGAAATAGTGCAACGGATCTGAGGCAAGATCAGGCTCATGGAAACAATTGGCCAAGTCAAGAGATCAGGAGAGGTACGGTGGGAGAAATGAAGCTGTATCAGGGTTGGAGGGAGACAGGAAGTGGGTCTTCAGGGATCTGCAAAATGATGTGGTCTGTGATTCTTAAGATGCATCTCAGAGATAGTTGTGGCACATACAGTGAGATAATTGAGGCAAAATATGGGGAAGCAATGTCATGTATGAATTTGTAGACAAGGTTTAGGGATTTAAAAAGGCAGCTGTGGTAGCAGGAAGCCATTGGAGAATGGAGGTGTGGGTTGTGTGGGGAACATTGAATATGATGCATGCAGAGGCATTTGGGGTTTGCTGGGGTGAGTCCAATGCATGAGATGGAAGACCAATAAGGATTGAGTTGCAGTAGTCCAAGCAGGCGAAGACAAGGAAGTGAATGAGCAGTTTTGTTGCAGACGTAGTGTTAGAAGATCATACCATCCACCTAAGCAGAAGCACTCACAAAGTGTCATTTTTAAAAGTTCCATTTACCATCAGGACTAAGCAGTCACTTCTGCAGAGACTCAGCCAATGACACTGGGCCTCCTACCCTCCATCTGAGCAGAAGCATTCTGACATTTTTCCCAGTTCTTTTGTCTCTAGACCTATAGACTCACATGCCGCCACTTTTCTGTATTTGAATCGATATAACATGCCCTCCCACCTACCCTGTCCACAACCACCCACCTATGATTTGTGATTTTTCACAACTGCTACACCCACAGACTTCATCATTAATTAACACACTATTCTTATCAATTACTTGCCATGCTCTTGTTTCTTTCTTTTAATTACTTCACCTTTTGTTTCATTCACCCCTTTAGATTGTAAGTTTACAAGTTTTCAACCCTTTAAGGTACTTTGGAAAAAAGCACCATGTATACTTTTTGCCATGTGTTTTAAAACACTTGTATTTTATTCTTTGTACTTAAATAGTGTGTATCGCTACAGAATATGTTACAAAAATCAGACAATAATAATGATGTATTTAGATTATTATCTATATTTAAATAAACTTAATTTTGCATCTATAATTAATTGGAAACAATTTTTATCTTATTCCTGCAAGTTATGGGGGAGGGCGGAAGGGAGTACATCACATAGTCAGGCCTAGGGCAGCAGAAAACCTAAATGTAACACAGGGTTAAAGGTTTATGGATGTTTCCCTGTTTTTTTATATTACAATAAACTACCTAAGTGTTTGTTTGCAGATCTAAACATCAATTTATTAAGTGCTTAAAAGCTCTGTTTGCACTTTTCTCAAACCAAATAGTTCATGCAAAGGTGTGCCCCCACATCTCAATACAATCATATAATATTTTTATTGGACCTAGATGTACTAGCCTAGTACATCTCTTACCTTTAGAAACATTGTATACATGAGCTGTTGGTGCAGACATTTGCAGGGACTGTTTGGACTATTTGAGTAAGTGAAAATAGAGATTTTAAGCACTTGTTAATAAAATGATGTTTAGAAATACAAACTCTTAGGTAGTTTTTTTAATATGGAAACAGGGAAAATTTCATATACCTTTAAAGTTTAATCCTCTTTAATAAGCAGGCTCCAAGAACACATAGGAATTAAGGATATCAACTTTTAAAGTTAAACACTGCTTGAAGGGACTTTCTGGTATCAAAATAAGTCATTGCCCTTTAACATTATACAGTGGATATAAAAAGTCTACACACATCTGTTAAAATGTCAGGTTTCTGTGCTGTAAAAAAATGAGACAAAGATAAATCATTTCAGAACTTTCTCCACCTTTAATGTGACCTATAAACTGTACAACTCAATTGAAAAACAAACTGAAATATTTTAGGTGGAGGGAAGAAAAAAAGAAAAGAAAAAAAAATGTGGTTGCAAAGTCTGCACACCCTCTTATAACTGGGGATGTAGCTGTGTTCAGAATTAAGCAATCACATTCCAAATCGTGTTAAATAGGAGTCAGCATACACCTGCCATCATTTAAAGTGCCTCTGATTAACCCCAAATAAAGTTCAACTGCTCTAGTTGGTCTTTCCTGAAATTGTTTTAGTCGCATCCCACAGCAAAAGCCATGGTCCACAGAGAGTTTCCAAAGCATCAGAGGGATCTCATTGTTAAAAGGTATCAGTCAGGAGAAGGGTACAAAAGAATTTCCAAGGCATTAGATATACCATGGAACACAGTGAAGACAGTCATCATCAAGTGGAGAAAATATGGCACAACAGTGACATTACCAAGAACTGGAGCTACCTCCAAGATTGATGAAAAGACGCGAAGAAAACTAGTCTAGGAGGCTACCAAGAGGCCTACAGCAACATTAAAGGAGCTGCAGGAATATCTGGCAAGTACTGGCTGTGTGGTACATGTGACAACAATCTCCCGTATTCTTCATATGTCTGGGCTATGGGGTCGAGTGGCACGATGAAAGCACTTTCTTACGAAGAAAAACATCCGAGCTAGGCTACATTTTGCAAAAACACATCTGAAGTCTCCCAAAAGCATGTCGGAAAAGGTGTTATGGTCTGATGAAATCAAGGTTGAACTTTTTGGCCATAATTCCAAAAGATATGTTTGGCGCAAAAACAACACTGCACATCACCAAAAGAACACCATACCCACAGTGAAGCATGGTGGTGGCAGCATCATGCTTTGGGGCTGTTTTTCTTCAGCTGGAACTGGGGCCTTAATTAAGATAGAGGTAATTATGAACAGTTCCAAATACCAGTCAATATTGGAACAAAACCTTCAGGCTTCTGCTAGAAAGCTGAACATGAAGAGGAACTTCATCTTTCAGCATGACAACGACCCAAAGCATACATCCAAATCAACAAAGGAATGGCTTCACCAGAAGAAGATTAACGTTTTGGAATGGCCCAGCCAGAGCCCAGACCTGAATCCGATTGAAAATCTGTGGGGTGATCTGAAGAGGGCTGTGCACAGGAGATGCCCCCGCAATCTGACAGATTTGGAGTGTTTTTGCAAGGAAGAGTGGGCAAATCTTGCCAAGTCAAAATGTGCCATGCTGATAGACTCATACCCAAAAAGACTGAGTGCTGTAATAAAATCAAAAGGTGCTTCAACAAAGTATTAGTTTAAGGGTGTGCATACTTATGCAACCATATTATTTTATTTTTATATTTTTTCTTACCTCTACCTAAAAGATTTCAGTTTGTTTTTCAATTCAGTTGTACAGTTTATAGGTCACATTAAAGGTTGAAAAAGTTCTTGGAAATTATTTTGTACCCTTCTCCTGACTGATACCTTTTAACAATGAGATCCCTCTGATGCTTTGGAAGCTCTCTGTGGACCATGGCTTTTGCTGTGGGATGCGACTAAGAACATTTCAGGAAAGACCAACTAGAGCAGTTCCACTTTATTTGGGGTTAATCAGAGGCACTTTAAATGATGGCAGGTGTATGCTGACTCCTATTTAACATGATTTGGAATGTGATTGCTTAATTCTGAACACAGCTACATCCCCAGTTATAAGAGGGTTATCTTCCCTCCACCTAAAAGATTTCAGTTTGTTTTTCAATTGAGTTGTACAGTTTATAGGTCACATTAAAGGTGGAAAAAGTTCTGAAACGATTTATCTTTGTCTCATTTTTTTACAGCACAGAAACCAGACATTTTAACAGGGGTGTGTAGACTTTTTATATCTACTGTAACTAAATATATCATAATAAAAACATTTTTTCGCTTGTCTTGTTGGTGTTTTTCCCTCCTCCCATCCCTGAGAAAGTGTTACTATGGGCCTCATTCAATTGCAGGGCCGCATCTCATGGTATACAGGCTGTATATCTGCAGGCGTGCTGCGGGCTTGAACTCTGCTACAATTACAGAGCAATTTAATTGAACAAGAATGCAAGTTACGGTCCAAAAGCTGAAACCGTAAACCATGCAATCGTATGTAGAATTTCAGAGCGTGAACATGATCAATCAAGCAAGGCCGTAACTACCTATTTAGAAACAGCAAACAGAAAATAAAACCATCATCATTACGGCAGTATAAGATGGAGGTTACATGTCAATGAATTAGCGTTTAGAGGTCCGATATCCGATCGGACTTGCAAACCTGCAAAATGCAAAATAATAAAAATGAATTCCAATACTGTTCTAGTCCATGTGGGTGGCCTGATATGTATTAACTCATTGATCCCCAAGATCGATATAACCCCAAAATGAAACATAAAAATGATTATTTTTTCATTGCTGATTTGCAGGCTTGAGACTGTTGTGCAATTAATTCTAATGTCTTTCATCGCTTTCCCCTCACATACAGTGCAGTATTGATTTTTTATTTGCATTTACAGTACTACGGACATGTCTTTAACCCCTTTGCTGGTCCCATCCGGTCCCCGTAGGATTTTCTTCTGCATTTGCCTTTTATGGGTGTGAAAACATTTGCGGCCTTGAGGAATTGTAGCAATTGAATAGAGTTTTGCGATTTTAGCAATCAGAACTCTTTCGGACATGAAAGATCAAAAGCTTCGATGGAGTGGTAGTTAGGGTTGTTACAACCACAGGATTTTCAGCCCGTTTGTGGCTTTCAAAAATATGCCAATTGAATAGCAAATTAACAATTTACAATTTCTCAATTGAATGAGGTGAGTGGGAAGCAAGCTTTTAATCCCGTGTGGATTTTCATATTGCATGTTCTAATGCAAACACAGCTCTGTCAACAATAAAATGACGATAGATGCAACGACTGTGATATTGTTTACCACTACAATGTCCCTGTAACAAAACCCGATAAGTAGCACTTATTCTTGTTTTTTATGCAGTTTCACACAAAAAAAAACAATGTTTTCTATGGGGAATCAACTGTTTTGGTACAGTATAGAGTTTTTTGCACAATATTGTCTGCTACTAAAGATATTTTATTCATTTCTCTTTGAATTAGTGCTTCTCTGGATCTTGTGAATGTTTACCATATTGAGAAGAAAACAACATGTAATATATGCCTGTGCCTTGCATACTTAATTTAAAGGACCACTGCACTACGATCATAATTAAACAGGAAAAAAGTCTTACATCTCATTTTAATTAGAAAATAAATACATTTTAATGCATGTAGAGAATTCTGAAGGGATCTGTGATACAGTGGTGAAGGTTGTATGTGCGAGAGGGGCATTTTCTGGAGAGTTGCATCCTTTGATGGAACATCCTGCTTCTGTGAGGAGGAAGGGTGTGGTGTAAATTTCAATCTGGTTATCAGACTGCCTGTGCCTTCCTCCAATGCTACAAATTCCGATTTTTCCAAAAACAGGGCTTACACATCTGCTAATATTGTTCGCTTGGTACATACATGAGAAATAAGTGTTTTTTTTTTTCTTGTACTGCAGTGATCCTTTAATATTCATTATTAATTAACATCTTTGGTAACACGCAACATCTTTGCAAAGCACAGAAGCTATTATCCACTTTTACAGAGGACACTTAGTTCTTGTTATTTGCCACTTGGGGGCACTGTTTCCATAATAAAGCAAAGTTTGCTTTCAGGAAAATGTTCTTGCAAGTTCTACATTACTCTTACTGAATGTGCTTGTTGGGATTTTGATAACTTTCTTGTTAGAGAAACAAGTGTTTGAAAATATTTTTTCAAGCAGGCTAAAGCTTTTCAAACATATTACAGTCTACAACACTGTTAACCTTAATAATTAAAGGCCTAATTTGTTATCACACTTTATAGAGCGTCTTAAGTATATTTATAAATAACTTAACAAAATATATGTCGAAAAAAAAGAAAAACTGCCTTTAATTTTAGTAATATATATTTGCTTTTTGCTTTTGTCCTTCCTGGGAGAAACCTTGGATGAAGATAATGTCTCTCTTCAGTTCTTTTGAAATGCTACCACATCGCTGTGCCACTATTTAATGTGATTAAAAGGAAGTGTTACTCACAATAGGATAGGCCTCTCCCTCTCCCGCAGACAAAATGGAAGCTCCCAGTCACAAACTAAAATTAAGATTCTCACTTTAAATGTTTTATGCTCATGGCTTGCACAGGTATGATGTTGTTACTTTGTTATATATGTGCTTCACGCACATGCAGTTTTTCTAAAATAACAATTATAACACAATTCATTTTTTTAAACATACAGATCATAAAAGTAAACAATAAAACATAAAATATAGCAGTACAAAATAGTTAAATGTTGCTTTGCATTACATGCTAAAAGTTTATTAAGTTATAATGTCACGCCTCAATCTCTATATCTTATTTCTAGCTGTATATAGAAGGTGGCGATTATTATCAAAATGTTGTTAAATCTAAATTATTATAGTCTTCCCCTCACGCATAGTGATACCTTGTTACTCGTCTGCCTTGGAACTCGTTGAATTGGGTATTCCATGTGTTTTGATGAGCAGAAATTGCTTACACTGGTGGTTTCTCAGTACTCATCGCGCTTGCTGTAGCCTGTATGAGTCACTTTACATTACTCCTTATGGACTGTACTGTGTTCCAACATAGCATACAACTTGTCTCCATTCAGTATATTTGCCACACGTTTTTTCTAGTTGGATAATGCTTGGTGATTGTTTTTGCAGCCAGTGAGCTGCTATAACAGTTCTAGCAGCAGATAATATTTGTATAATTAGTTTTTGTCCATCTCTCTCTATGTATCTTCCAAAGTATCATTTAGTAGCATTTTTAATGACTTTACTAACTTTAATTCATAAGCGAACATATATTTTATCATTTTTGGACTGTTCTCCAGGATAGCGGACATTTTTGAAAGCTCTGCATGTATAAACCAAGTTTATTTGTATAAGGTACCATAAAAATCCAATGTATCAGTTAATATTTGCTCTGAAAGTTTTAATGCATTTTATGGATGCTGACGGGACCATTTCTCTTTCTATATACAAATGTCACTCATATGAGCATCTGTATAGCTCAGTGGTAGTCAGCCTGGTCCCTACCACCTACCAGTGGGTGATTTAAGCTTTCATGGTGGGCAGGGGGGTAGTCGCTACGTGGCGTTGCTGACGAGTGACATTGCATGCTGGAGACCCGCAGCATCACGCTTGGCTGGTTGGAGAGCTGGTGAGAGAGATTAGGGACGGCAGTCAGGACCGGATCACTATCTAGTAAATACAGGTTGATGCATAGCTAGGGTCATATGATTTATGTAACCAGAAATTAGTAAACTGAGTTACTGCAGCACCGGTGGACGGTAAGGAAATTTTACCATCAAAAGTGGGCGATAGGTATTAAAAGGTTGAGGACCCCTGGTATACCTGCCTGCAGGATTCAGCTTTGCAAATAGTTTTGAAAATAGATTATGGACAATGGCTATTACTTGAATAAGGTGTCCAAATATGAAATTATAATTGTTCAATATGTGCATACTGCTTTGAATGACATTCTCAAGGACAGAAATACTCTTGGGGCCACATTCTATTAACGGGCGTAAAATGGCTGCAAAACTGCGATTCCTTGCGGCCAGCTTACGGCCCTGAGTAGCGCTATGGCTGCGCTGCTATTCAAATGGACGGCGCCGCAATCGGCCACAAGCATTTCCTTCGTGCCCGTAAATCGTGTTTCAAGGCCGCAAAGTCGGAAAACTGTAAATGCAAAAATAAATTCAAAACAGCACTGCAAAGCACTGTAAATGATGGGGAACACAATGGGGGACATGAGGATTAATAGCAAAACATTCTCAAGCTTGCACATCGCCAAACCCTAATATTTGATTTTAGGTTTAATTTCCGTCCAAAGTCCCACGGGCTTCAATGACCTTCAAGCCCGTAGCTCATTATTCAAGCCCGTGCGGGCTTGCATGATAGATAGAACACAAAGATTGTATATGAAATGTAATGTTTTTATTTGCAGATTTGAACGTAGGGGAATGTTGAGCTATTAATTCTAAGACCAAACATCACTTTCACTTTTAATAAGAGTATAGGATGGCTTTTCTATTTGCTTAATTAGTGTTACGACTTGTAAGTAAGCCCTTTGCGACACCTTTGTGGCCCAAGTAACCAGTGGGTCTATATTACCCATTTATGGACTTGACGGAAGCTAATCCCACAGCCGTTGCGGGTCTGATATGCTCCAACCCGTGGGACTCAGACACAAAAATTGAACATGAATTACAAAAAAAAATGATTTGCAGATTTGAGTGTAGGGGAATGTTGTGCTATGAATTGTAACACCTACAATCACGTTCACGTCTCAAAGTACAGGATGGCTTTTTTAGGTGCTTAATTGGTGCTACGAAGTAAGAACCATGCAGGACCTTTTTGGTGTAAGTAAGCTGCGGCTCAGTTTTAGCGAATTACGGCCTTGATGGAAGGGTTTGCGTAGCATTTGAATAGCGAAAATTTTATATTAATATGATCTGATTGTATCATGTACTGCTTGTTTGTAGTTTGGTGAGCAGGTTATTCCTTTGTTTTATACTCTCCCATTCAGTACTATATCTAGGGGCTATTTAAGGTTTTTTGACAGATGTTAATACACATCTTATTGGCATTTACTGGTTCTGTGACTCCTCCCATGGTTCTTAAAAGTGGGTCAGTCAGTTTAAAAGAGGGGTTGTGTCTGGGAGGCTCAGGGGAATTTATTCTTAAACGTAAAATGGCTGCCAGTGCATACAATCAACCGGGGCTCAGAGTGATTGAGGGCCTTTGTTTATGAATTAGCCATTTAGAGAGGTTGTGTACTTGTGTGAAACATAAATTAACAAAATGGCTGTAATTTTCTTGTTTTTTTAACCAATTGAATGCCATCAATGGGTTCCTAAAATCAAATGCGTTAAACTCAAAGCAGTACCATGTAACCTCACTGCTGAGCCCTCTAACAGAGGAACCGGCCACTGTATCTCAATAAGTATAGACTTTGATGACCAAGGAAGAGCAGTTGATTTACAATTCTATTCCTGAGCTAAAGTGGCACCTTTAATACGCAGGAGTCACCTAATCAATATCTAATGGCTGACAAATCAGTCAGAATGAAGAGGAAGGACAATAAATCATATCCACTCGGCAAACGCACTGCTTCTTACATCAGCAAATTCTCCCAACTATTTTCTGTGCTTTAAGGTGTTTGCAGCTCATTCCCAAGTGAGATAGTATATTGCGAACATAATGCTAGTCATTTTCACTGCTACTCTTTCTGTTTTGTTAAATAATAATTTGTGTGACAAAGAAAAGTTTTCTCTACCTACCAGCTTACATTTGTGTATCAAGCTCTGAATTTCACAACAGATAACAACAACCTACAACACTCTGGTCAAAAAGTGGAAGTTAGTGAAATTGTGAGAGAATTTTATGTAAATTAAGTACATGCAATGTCATATAGCATAGGAAAAAAAATATATATATATACAATTTTGTTTTTTACACACAATGCACTGGCTCTAGCTAGGTTTTCTTTGGGCACATAAGTATAATTATTTTTATTAACTTTCCCCTTTCAACATTTATGCTTTATATACTAAGAATATATACACTTTTACAAAATGATATTGGTATCTATATATACATATGTGTGTGTACAGTATAGAGGTGTGTCATGTATGTGTAATTAATCTCGATAAGCTGGAGTAACCTATCTCGATATGCAATCATTAACTTTAGTATACTGCAAACATAATGCTAGTCATTTTCACTGCTACTCTTTCTGTTTTGTTAAATAGTAATTTGTTTGGCATAGAAAAGTTTCCTCTGCCTACCAGCTTACATTTGTGTATCAAGCTCTAAATTTCACAACATATAACAATAACCTACAACACTTGGGTCAAAAAGTGGAAGTGGAAGTCGGTGTAATTGTAAGAGAATTTTATGTAAATTAAGTACATGCAATAGGGGGGAAAATATATATATATATACAATTTAGTTCTTTGTATACAATACACTGGCTCTAGCTAGGTTGACTTTGGTTACAAGTATCTATGTATACAATGTATACATACTTGGGAGGAGCTGTGTGTGTTGAGGTGCTGGTTCTTACATGTGTGTTGAGCCAGGACCGTATTAAGGTCTTTAGAGGCCATAAGCACTTAAAAAAATGTTGGTGCATCCATATATATATATTTCAAAACATAAACAATAATAAACTGTTGTAATATATGACCTTAACCTCTATTATTACTATGTTGTTCTTTTTTAATTACTATATATATATATATATATATATATATATATATATATATATATACACAGTATATATATATATATATATATATATATATATATTATATATATGTATATATATATATATATATATATATATATATATATATATATATAAATATATATATATATATATATATATATATATATGTATTTTTTTATCATTTATTGTGGGAGCTCCTTTTTATTGAACCTAGTTCAGCTCCACCATTTGCAGTTTTGCACATATGGTCCATGGTACATCCAGCAATGGAAACTCTCTGTAGTGCCCCTTTCCCCTTAATGCCCTAAGCATGTGCTTATTTTACTTAAAAAAATATCCTGTGAATCAAATTACATTAAAATACATAATATTGAAACATAACTATTTCAAAGTGGTTACAAGAGACTGAACTGTTTCTTAAACACAGTGACACTTTGTTATAGAGTCAACGGTAGGAGGCATAATAGTATAACAAAACATGTTTTGATAATATATCATATTTACAATAGGCAATCAATGGCAATAGACGCTAATTATTGAGGAATTGATAATTGTACTAATTATTTTTTCTTTCTTTTTTACTATCTCTTAAAATAAAAGTTATGTTTATCATTAATACTACCATATATAGCATACGTTTACTTGAATGAGTACCTAAATGTATCCTATTTTTTTTTATTGTTGTGAATTAATCAATTCCCACAATCATTGCTTTCATATTATCATCTACACTCATCACTTTCCTCTTCCTTATGTCTCTTCTCTTCAATTTTGAAATGTAATTAATACTTCACAGACTGATAATACCTCTCTTTCATCAATAACTTCACACACATTCTCTCCGGAGTTATGCCTCTCTATCCCAAAACATATACCATCAGATTGCCTATACAAATAGTTTATCCACTGCCGTTGGCAGCTGTGACTTATTCACAAGTCGCACCCTCGCTGGGCTATACCACCCAAACCAAACATTCTAATCTGCCTTCCCATAAAGTCTATGCTCTGCACATGATTCTTGCAGCTACTTCTGTGCTGTGAGCTAACACTGAGGAAATTCAGCTATACTGTATACATATTCTGCCATTGTAGACAAAAGAAGTGGGCTCTATTGGCCAGTGGAGTGTTTCTGCTTATAGGCCCCATTCCAATCTTTCACATAGCTATGAAAAAAAGCTACCCCAGTATTCCTCCATTTAAATTACTCTAAATGGAGAACTCATGTATTCCTCCTCCATGCGCTGAAGGGAACCCCAAGGATTCCCTCCTCTCATGCGCTGAAGGTTATCCCCCCCCTCCCTCTTACCATAACCTATATAGACCCCCGTGGCATCTATATGTTAACCCTGTGACCTCCATGGCATCAATCTATAAGATATATTGGCATATGGGGTTAACTTTTAGATACCATGGGGGTCCATATGAACCTGCATCGTCATAGGGGTTAATTTTAGGATACCATGGGGGTCCAGGTAGATAATTATAATGTATAGAATAGAGGAAGGAGGTATAGTACACTCATTATTTTCATCACTCTTTCATCACTCACACATATATCCCTTCATATTCATGGCCGTTTCTAAGTTAGGACATAGAGATTTCAGCCTGTAAAGGTATTTCATCTGATACATGTCAACAAATGTGAATCCAAGGTCATGTGTTTCACAATGGAGAAAATATTTCACAAATCTACTCTTGTATATTAGGACACATAAAAATATATAATTTTATTTCCATTCAGGTTCAAAAAAAATGTCATCCCCCATTTAACTATTTATACCCAATAGAACTATATTGGACAGGTTCAATCAACTATTCACAAGCATCTACTGCCTTGAAACTCTCATTGGGGTGTTTGCATGAAGAAATGGATAAAAAGAATGGAGGTGCCTTAAAGTACTAGAGGTACATATCTGGCCTTGGTTCCAGCTCTACGATTTCTCTAAAATATACAGTGATTCTATATATACTATACATTTTCTGCTTCATTTTTAAAACATACAATACATTTTTCTTCTAACGTGAGTGCCATTTAACTAATTGTTCTCTTGGTATTGAACAAACATAGTTTTAGTTGTCACTTACCCAATTCAAAGAGGATTAAATAAAATTAGAGCAATGAGTAATGTTATTGCTAGGTGCTTTCGATGTTAGAGAAGCAAGAATTTCACAAAACCTCAGCATTCAGTATGACTTCTCTTTTTTATATTACAGTATAATAGTTAAAGTGTTGCAAAATCCTTTCTTTCAGCTGCAAAGAAACTTGTAACCACCTGTCATTATACTGCAATGTCAGATACCTTATTCGCTATTAAGTTACATTCTAGAAGTGTACACATTACATTGTAATGGAAGGCATAGATATAAATTCATTTCAAGGTAGTATGCAATACATTATGTTCATAATGAATCATGCATTAGCTTAGAAATAGTTAGACCCATTACTTTCATTATAATGAACTGTGGGTTACTGAATTTAAAATAACATTTCCATATATGCAGCTAATGTTATAAGTCTTGCACAGAGTTATTATATTTAACCTAATTCTCAAAAGCTCCAAAATATCATAACTGCATTGTTCATTGTAATGTAAATTGTGGGGTTAATACTCTTCATTATACATCTAATGGATTGTTTAGCAAACAAATAGTTACATTATAACAGAATGGGGGGGGGAGCTACAAGTGGTGCACTGAGGCCTCCTCTGGGGGGGGGGGCAGTGTTGTGTAGTTTATATTTTAGTGTAGGGGGCCCTCAACCCAGCCCAACCTGCCACGCCTCCCTTGACTGCACAGACCCCTGGTTGGAAATTGGCTCATGCTTGTTTAGAAAAGAGCATTTCTACTGAAGCTCCAAGAGTTGTCAATGTGGAGCAGTTCAGCATGCTGAGGATGTGTATCAGGCTGTATGACAGCAAAGTACAGGGGGATGGGTTCTGTGAGGGGATAGCAAAGGAGATGGGGATGGGTGCTACGTGTGGTGGGTGCTGAGAGGGGTTGTGTGCTGTGCAGGGGATGGATGCTGAGAGGGGATTGACTGTTGAC